>OZ030007.1:147380254-147982754 GCA_964023405.1 Apodemus agrarius | reverse complement strand
ATGTGAGTCGCTCTCCCTGCTGTGGAAGAGCAGGGCAGTGTGGCTGCCTCTCTCATTCCAAGCTGTCTCGGAAGCTGAGGACCCCTTTCTGTCACTTCCGGGCATTGCCTCTCAGCTGGGCATCAGCATGTGTCTTAGTTAGGGTTTTACTACTGTGAACAGACTCTATGACGAAGGCAAGTCTTATAAAGGACAATCTTTAATTGGGGCTGGTTTGCAGGTTTAGAGGTTCAGTCCATTATCATCAAGCCCAGAGCATGGCAGCATCCAGGCAGGCATGGTAGAGGAGGAGCTGAGAGTCCTACATCTTTATCTGAAGGCTGCTGGCAGAAACTAGCTTCTAGGCACTAGGATAAGGGTCTTAAAACCCATGGCCACAGTGACACACCTACTCCAACAGAGCCACACCCACTCCAACAGGGCCACTCTCTGGGACAAGCATATACAAACTATCACAGCATGGTTATTTTCTGAAGATACTGGTCCTGAAGACAGTTCAAATCCTGCCTCTTTCACTCAACTAGCTACAGGTAGGGTAAGTGAGCATCTCTCTGTATGTCTGTTTCTTCCTCTGCAGAATGGCCTTTTGATAACATATGTTTATATGTATAACATATAAATATATGATATATATTATATATAATACTATTATAATATATTATAATAATATATAATATGCTAATAATATAATAATTATATATGTATATATATGCATACACACACACAAATTCTGAGGTACTGGTGAGAATTAAATGAATAAAGTACTTGGCTGGGGATTGATTCTAATGCTTCGTCCAAATTCACCTCTCAAAAGCTTCCCTTCAAGATGCTGAGGGTCCCAGCCCTGAACTGGCTTTGATTAATAATAAAAAATTGCCATACAGCCAACGGCTGGGTAGAGGGACGGAGGCGGGACTTTTAGGTTGCGTGGGGCAAGGGGACCAAGGGGAAGAAGAACAGACAAAGTTGCCGTGACTGGGAATCAAAGAGCGCAGACGTCAGGGACTGCCAGCGTGCAGACTCCGGGAGAGTGGCCCCCACTAGGTCTGGGGTATCAGAGACGGAATATAGATTTTAAAACGTGTTAACTCAGGGACACCAGAGGAAAGGGTGTGCTAGCCAGCCGCATGGAGGATTAGAAGTACTCAGCCACTGAACTAGTTCGGCATATCAAAATTGACTGGCGTGCGCGCGTGCGTGCGTGTGTGTGTGTGTGTGTGTGTGTCTGAGTGTGTGAATCCAGAGCTCTTGGGCAGGTGCAGAGGAAATGCAGGCAACCTGCTGGGAGTCAACGCAGATTAATTCAATGCTACAGTACTTAGAATTAAAACAAACAAACAAACAAACAAACAAAACCTTAGACGTGTGTAGTGCATCGTATGTGTTTATTGGTGGTGTTATGTACTATAACCACATAACTAATCTCATTTAATTTAATCTCTGTACCATTCCCACAAGGAAAAATTCTTATTCCAACTTTGCAGCCATGTGTTACTTTCTGAATGCCAGCACCATCTGGTGGCGGCGGACCATAATGACCCAAGGCCTTTGCTCCCCACTGCCACCTAGTGGTCATTAATGACATGACATTTGCCTGGTGTAAAACTTTTTCTGAAAATCCTTGAACAGTTCACACATGCCATCCTTCTAAGCAACCCAGCTCAGTAAACAGAGCAAGTTAACAGGAGGTTAGTTTACATAGAAATTAGGTGAATAGCATGGATTGACACAGCAGTCTAACTGTGTCTGGGATATGAAGGTACTTTTGGAATGATTCCAAACGCTTCCTTTCTTCATTCTTGTGCAGGAGTATGTGTATGGTGCACATGTATGTGGAAACCCAAGACTGATGTCGAGTGTCTGAGGCAGGGTCGCTCACTAGACCTGAGGCCGGACATTTCAGTTGAGTTTTTGCTAGCCATTTTGTCCTAAAGATCCCGGAATCTGGCACCTGAGGAATTGCATTCACACCCAGTTCTTACATGGGTGAGAAAGATCTGAACTCAGGCAAGTGCTTTACCCACGGAGCCATCTCTAGATCCTTGGCAGCTGTTTCTCCAGGTGAGACCCTGCTGCATTCAAGATGAATCGCAGACGTCATTACATTTACTCTGAGCATAGTAATGAGGTTGTTTATGCAGCACAGATTGTGGCAGATGTAGGATTTGAGCAGAGACTCTGACTTCCTCCAAACACCTTTCTTTCTCTTATGGCCTGCTGGAGCTGGTCTTGAAGCACACAAAATTTCCTACTCTCCCGAATGATGTAGTTCTCTTTCACGATTAAACCCCTCTCCCTCTCCCTCTGCCTCTCCATCTCCCTCTGCCTCTCCCTCTCCCTCTCCCTCTGCCTCTGCCTCTCCCTCTCCCTCTCCCTCTGCCTCTGCCTCTCCCTCTCCCTCTCCCTCTGCCTCTCCCTCCCTCTCCCTCTCCCTCCTTTCTCTCTCTCTCTCTCTCTCTCTCTCTCTCTCATATGCATGCTCATGCTTATGTGGTGGCATATGCATGTGTGTGTGCATGTAATGTATGGAAGCCAGGACAAGCCTGCACATCATTCCTCAGAAGCAATGTGTCCCTTAATTTCGAGACAGAGTCTCTCTTAAGCCTTGGTCTCACCAACTAGGACAGTAGATGGCCAGGGAGCCTCACACTGGACTTGCAAGCACGCATCACCATGTGTGCAGATACTTTAAAAGCGGGACCTGGGATGGGATTTTAACGTGCTTTAAAGACAAGCACTTTAGTGACTGGGCCCTCTCCCTGACTGAAGATTCCCATTTTAGATGGGCATCCAGAATACTTGTTACATTTTCTAGCCTACCTCGAAGCTAACTGTGGGCCAGTATTAAGCAAGGAGGTTTGGCGCATGTCGTTTTAGGAAGTCTTAGAAAGGAAGAGGCAGACCCTACTTTGCTAACACTATCTGAAATGGCTTCCGGGAGCTGGCCGGGTGGCTCAGTGGGCAGAGAAGCATGCCCGTGCACTGATAGCCGGCCTGAGTTATGCCCTCCATTTGCCTGCCCATGAGATGGCAGGAGACGGACTTTCTGACATTCGCAGCACATGCACACCAGCACCCATACAGACTCACACAAATCCATACTAAATAAATCAACAAAAAATAAATAAAATGACTTCAGAGACTCTATCCGCTGCACATCAATCAGGCAATCTCCTCCCCTTGAATTCGGGCTGAGTTCATGTTCCGAGTGAGCGAATGTAGCCTAAAACAGAGGGAGTCACTTCCGAGACCGGCTTTTGGAAGGCTTTGGCTCGGCTCGCCCACATTCTCGCTGGTTCTTTCTGCTTGCTCGTTAAGAAGTTACCGGGTGGTGAGTTGCTTTCCGGAGACGCCCGTGCCGCAGGGATCTGAGCGCGCCTTTGGCCAAGGATGAGTGAGGATCGGAAGCCCTCGGTCCAACTGATTGCAGCAAGCAGGATTTTGCTAGAAACTATGTCTTGGAAGCAGGTCCTTCCCAACCTGAGAAGCTGGGCTGACACCGAGAACCCAGTTGAAGTGTGCCTGGATTCCTATCCAAAGGAACTGGGGGATGACGTAAATGACCATCAGAAGCCTCTAGGTTTGACGGGCCACACATGAACTGACCATAAACTTTTCCTAGCTAATTTGAAAACAGACATGATGGTTGGAATAGGCATCTGAGCTATGAAACTGATGTAACTAAGGCATGGACTAAGGGTGAGCCAGAGAGGTGTGGCGCCCTCACAAGGGAACATGGCTACCATTTTGAATGTTTTTTCCTCAGCTCACTCTAACTTTTCACATTTTTGTGTTAAAAAGTAGCATGTCCTTTTTTAAAAGCAAAGCAGTCTCCATGCAGCATGGTAAGGCAGGTCTGGGTCAAGGACGAGGCTCACAGTGTCTCTGTTCACCTTTTCCCCAGGACTTTCGTTGTTTAAGTCCCAGCTCTCTACTATCCCGGTCCTTGGTGCATCAGCCCAGAGCCACGCCCCAGACCTCTTTTCCCACCTCTTCCTATCACCAGCTTCTGGCAGTGGTCCCAAGACACCAGGCTCAGTTTAAAGAAGTCTGTCTTACTCCTTGTAGGGTGTAGGTGGGTGAGATGTGCACATTGTGAAAATATTAGACTCTTGAAAATATTAGATGGGGAAGTTCTTGAAATACTTGATCAACCTTGGTTTCAACGAAGTGGCCTGGGCCTGCTGCCCTACTCTGTGCTGAGCGGAAAGGGGGCTAGGGATGTGCCAGCAACAATGAGAAAATGAAAAGTCCGAAGACAGCTTGATACCGAGAACCATGGACTACAGACCTCCTTCCCATGACTGTGGGAAGCCACTCCTGACTGCCTTATGCCCAGTGTGCTAGCAATGTTTAGATATAAAATCCCATTCTCATTCTTACTAAAATGCAGGAGAATTTGGCCTTTTGAGCTCCCAAAGTTTATTTCTATTACGGGTCCTTGTCTAGGTATCAGTGACAACTTCTTATTCATGCGTGTTCCTGTCACCAAGTATGGTGTCTTGTACATAACAAGCATTCAATAACCCGCTGCATATATGTCGCAGTGAACTTTCTGTGCACTGTCTAAAGATTGTCATCACATGGTTCAAATAATGGTTACTGTCCTGGCAGAGTTGAGTGCAGACAGACTGTGGTATTGTTATTCATATTCCTACATCATATTTTGTAAATGTTTCCTCTTTTACATCCTTATTGGTAGGAGCCTGATATAGCTGTTTCCCGAGAGGCTCTCCCAGTGCCTGAGAAATACTGAGGGGGACACTCTCAGCCAACCATTGAACTGAGCACAGTGTCCCTAATGGAGATAGAGAAAGGACCCAAGGAACTGAAGGGGTTTGCAGCCCCATAGGAGGAACAACAATATGAACCAACCAGTACCTCCAGAGTTCCCAGGGACTAAACCACCAACCAAAGAGTACACATGGAGGGACCCATGGCTCCAGATGCATATGCAGCAGAGGATGGCCTTGTTGGACATCAAAGGGAGGAGAGGCCCTTGGTCCTGAGAAGGCTTGATACCATAGTATAGGGGAATGCCAGGACAGGGAAGTGAGAGTGGGTGAGTTGGTGAGCAGGGGGAGGGAGGATGGGATAGGGTGTTTTCAGAGGGGAAACCAGGAAAGGGGATAACATTTGAAATTTAAATAAAGAAAATAACTAATAAAAAAGTCAACAAAAAACATCCTTATTGGTTTAATAAAAAGCTGATGGCAAATTAAGGGAGAATAGGCAGGACTTACAGCTTAGATAGGAATTCTTCGAGAGTCAGAAGAGAATTCACCAGCCAGTCAGAGAGGAAGTAGGCTGGGACTGGAGGAGAGGTAACAAGCAAGCCTCCTGGCAGAATATAGATTAGAATAAGTGGGTAAATTAGATTATAAGAGCTAGTTGGGAATAAGAGTGAGTAACAGGCTTAAGCATGCATAATAAATATCTCTGTGTCTTTATTCAGAGCTGGGGCAGGCAGAGAAAGCCATCTCGAAGTAGGTATGTTCTTAGGAAGATTCTTTATTATCTTAATCATACTTAAGGACACACTCTTAGGTCAGCAGTACTCCCCATCTTCTCACTAATAGACCACCAGTGTAGAGTTGGTCATTGGCTTCATAAAAATGCCTGGAATTTCTACCACAAACCAGGTTGTTGTGGACACCGGTGTTGCCGCCATCCATGACAGTCAAGCCTCTGCTCTATCTATTGTGCGTCCTGGCCTCCTCTGCAGTGAAGTAGGGTCAGGTGGTTGGTGTTGGCCAACAGAGGAAGCAGAGTGAGCACATCTCACAGTTCAAAGCCATTCACAGCTGGTGGGCTTTCTCCTCTTCTTCCCTCTTAGAGAACTCTGGGGCCATGTGTTCTGAGGCTGGCACCGGATGGGATAATCTGAGTCCCAGAGACCTGGACGGAGGAGGGTAATTGGCCTCATTTTCCTTGTATTTACTTCCCAGACAATTGCAAAGTCACCTGAACAATGCCCTGAGCAGGTGAGAGAGTGAGGCGTATGGTTAGTTTGGAGCAAACATATGCCAGGCAGAGATTAGCTCATGTATCTTACCTACAATCAGCTTTACTCATGTTGAACCTACTTGGATGCTTGAATCAACTAAGAACCTGTGTGCTCAATTTTAGATTATTCTTTTTTATTGAAACATTTCTTTTCTTTTCTTTTCTTTTCTTTTCTTCTCTTCTCTTCTTTCTTTCTTTCTTTCTTTCTTTCTTTCTTCTTTCTTCCTCTCTCTTTCTTTCTCTCTTTTTCTTTCTCCTCCTTCTCCTCCTTCTCCTTCTCCTCCTCCTCCTCCTTCTCTTCTCCTTCTCCTTCTCCTTCTCCTTCTCCTTCTCCTTCTCCTTCTCCTCCTCCTCCTTCTCTTCTTCTCCTTCTCCTTCTCCCTCTCCTTCTCCTTCTCCTCCTCCTCCTTCTCTTCTCCTCCTCCTCCTCCTCCTCCTCCTCCTCCTCCTCCTCCTCCTCCTCCTTCTCCTTCTTCTTCTTCTCCTTCTTCTTCTAAAGGCAGATTTAGTTCACAGTGAGATGGAGAGGTGGGTTTAGAGATTGCTCATCTATTTCCTGTCTCTGTCTTACATACCCAACCTTCCCTGTGTCAGCATCCCTTGCAGGAGTGGCACATTTGCTACAATGGCTGGATCGTCACTGACATATCAGTATCACCCAAGTAAATAGTGTGCAACAGGGCTCACACCTGGTGTCCTACGGATTTGGCAAATGCATATTGGCATATGGCTGCCATCTTAGTAGCATCCAGCGTGATTTCACGGGCCTCTGTGCTCCAGCCAGGCTGTTCTCCAGCGCCACGTCTGGTGTGCAGGCATCCCCTGCCTTCAGGGGGGAAGCGGCTCACTGTAGAGAGGAGACCGTGGTGTCTGCGCGCCACCTCTCCTGTCCTGCCTTCTTGAGTGCTGTCATTAGAGCGGCCAGCCCCTGCTGATTTCCACAGCTCATGCAAAGCTCTGCTCGCCACTCGACAGAATTTCTACTTAGTCACTAAGGAGACAAGGAGACAAGTTACATAAATGCACACTCTTCTCTAGCCTGTCGACCTGGGCTGACTCTGATGTGTTTCAACTCAAAACAGTCTCCGAATTCTAAACAGCTCTTTCTGGTACTATTTCCAAAGGCTGGGAAAAAGTCATAATTTTGTTATGTAGAGAAAAAGGTCAATATATAAGAGGAGATTACAATTCACCTTTCTTTTTAAATGACAAATTGCTCTAAGCATTCCTATGTTTAGAGACTCATACATGAGATGAGTTTCCTATAACAAACTTGAATGTAGTTCAGATCTCTCATAGCGGGGGATGGGGTGGTGGGGGTGGGGGTGGGGGTGGGGTGGTGGAGGGGGGGTTGGAAGTGGGGGTAGGGTGGGGGGTGAGGGGGAAGATTCTCACAAGTATGTTGACTTGGCTTATGGAATTTTTCATAAGAATACATATGCACATATATACAGACAGAAAACTAAGGAACAGACTCAGTTTTACAGATTTATATATCTGTGAAACTAAAACAAATTTGTTAATTAAATACAAATAAAACTGCGAAATGAAGAGAAATTCAAGTCTGCCATATTGGTTTACTACAACAGGCGTCTGAAACTAAGTCACCCTCAAAGCAACAACAGTGTGTTGAGCACAGTAGAACAGGGCGACAGCCTGAGCCTGCTTCCTCACACGCCAGGACTCATCCTCCCTCCGACCTTTGTTACCAGGCACACCACAGCACAAGCTGACCACGCTGGCCAGGTGTTGTGACCCATATCCTAGGAGGCAGAGGAAGACAGATCTGTGTGCGTCCCAGGACAGCCAGGGTTACACAGAGAGAACCTGTCTGAAACAAACAAAACACCAAACCACAGTCTGACTGTGCCTTGGTGTGACCAAAGTCTTTATTTCTAAGTTGTTGTGTTGTTCATCTTCCCTCAGGTCTGTAACCGTTCTCGTAGTTGTCTCTGCTAGCCGCACATCCAAACATAGGCAGTGGAATTCCTTCCCAGGGAAACTACAAAGGGTTCCTACATTCGAAAATATTTTCTACCTTACTATTAGCCCAACACAAATTAAAACAAGAGTCCATTTCATCTGCTACATTGACAAGGCATTGTAAAAAAAAAAAAAAAAAAGATAGACACCAGTGGGTGGGCATGCGTGGTGGGCACTCCTGACCGCTTACTGCAAGAATAAAATCTTGTCTGACCTTGGCTAAAAAGCCATTTGGCCAGCTTAACAGATTTCAAAACCTCTTAATCAGTAATTTCAAATACAGCTTTCTAACTTGGTAATAATTTTAAGCTTATGGTGAAAAAATATTTTGGCGTAAAGATATTCATGGAAATGTGGACAATGAAAGGTGGAGGCTCCCCAGTGGCCAAGTATTGGAACAATGAAAGAAATTAAGGTGCATGCATACTTTAGGGATACTGTGGTTTTGGTTCCAGACCACAGTAAAGCCAACACTGCACTAGTCTCTAAGTGTGTTCAATTACATTTACACTGTGCTGTAACACAGTCACTGTTCAAGAGCGCCATCATAAGATGAAGAGCACAGGACAATTAGATACACTTTATTGCTCTACACACCCCCCCACAAGACTTAGGTTTCTTTCTGAAGTTGTCTAGAATAAGTGTGTCACTTAATAATGCGACCCACCCTGTGATTTTTGATGTAAGAGGAAGGCGAACTACTAAAAATGCTAATTTAGAAAAGAATACTTTTCAGTATGCTTACTTGCAAAAACAATGCTTCCTCTTCACCCAACAACTACCTACCAAACCTGACAATTCTGTGTTCATCTCAAAAGAAAATGAATTAGTGGATACCACCAAATCCGGTGAAACAAACTCCATATCTACTCCCATCCCCACCCCACCCCCACTGTGTATCCATCCAGCCTTCCCTCCCTCCTTCCCTCCCTCCTTCCCTCCCTCCTTCCCTCCCTCCCTCCCTTCCTCCCTCCCTCCCTCCTTCCCTCCCTCCATTTACTGAATCTGAAACAGGTCTGTCTTTATATCCCAGGATAGTTTGAACTCACTATGAGTTAGGCTTCAAAGGTAGATGTGCTCCCTTGTATCTGGCTTTGGGGTCAGGTGAACTGAATGAAAGGGACTTTCCTCTCGCATCTGAGGACAGTGTTCACACACCGAGGCCCTAGTGAGTCTCCCTTTAAGGAGGGCGTGGAGCAGAGGCTCGCTCCGCCCACAGCTTGAGGCTCTGGGGAAGAGAGCTGAAGCACCCCTGAGGACTGCAAACAGGATCACGTGGACCTGGTCCTCTCAAGGAAGACTCAGGCTCAAGTAGCACTGTTCAGGATGGGTGGGGCCCGGCTGGCACAGCAGGGATGCGCAGACAGAGCAGCCTCTTAGTCCCCTCCCGGGGAGCCTGATGCCCGCCCCCCCACCCCCCCACCCCCCACCCCCCGCGGCCTGGACTGGCTCAGCACTTTGACTTCAGAATAGATTAGCAGTTTCCACCAGGGGCTGCCTGCTAGCCAGCAAGGATCCTGGACAGGAGCCCCAACTGTGGTCGCAAGGTCAAAGCCGCTCCACCTGGTAGGACTGATGTGCAGCCTGTGGGGCGGGTTCCTCCTTGCCTCCTGTCAAGTGCGCCCCAATCCGAGGGCAGCGAGGTGGAAGTTGGGGACACGCCTGTGCTTTGGCTAGTTGTCCAGGTGTTACATTGGGGACAGAGGCACGCAGCAATCCAGAGTTTGGGTGTAATAAATGGGCATGTTTCAAAGAAAGGATTGTACTGTGTTACCTGATCCTCCTCTAAGTAGGCGGGGCTCTGTTTGCCAGAATGCTAGTGACTGTACTGCCCACTCTACTGCTCCTCTCCGCCCCCCAAACCCAAGAAGCATTAGAAGCACAGATGTTGGCAACTGCTGAGACTCTATTCCAGGTGTCTCTGGGAGAAAATCGTGCACGTTTGTGTGTGGGGTTGTTACGCTTCTGTGTTTGAGGTGCTCCCGGTATAGACTGAGGATGGGGGAACGCACGTGTGTTTAAGTCATAGGTTTGCTTATGTTGACATTTAAGCAGAAAAAGTGTTGACTTCTGTAGCACTACCAGGTCTGTAGCACACACAATAAGGATAAATGGAGCAGATTTATTTGAACTGTTGACCTCTGTAGTCTTGAGGTGACTGAGTTGTATCCGAAAATTCGTTACAGACCTCCAACAGTATAAGGGGCTGATTTTTCTTTCATTATGTATTTCTTTTGTAATTGGACTGTTGGCAGCTGGTGAGTGCTTTCTGTCCTCCAAAATTGAGGTGTTTTGTGTGTGTGTGTGTGTGTGTGTGTGTGTGTGTGACTTTAGTCCATAAACATAGCCATTTGAGATGGGAAAAGTAAGGCCTTTGTGTGTGTGTGTGTGTGTGTGTGCATGGTGTGCACGCCCAATTCTGCCTTTTTTTGTGTTTAAGTGTATGTGTACGTGTGTGTGTGTGTGTGTGTGTGTGTGTGTGTGTGTGTATGCATGTGGAAGCCAAAAGTCAGCATTGGACTTATTTAAAAAAAATACTGTGTATGTGTGAGTAAGTGTGGGGTGAATACAGGTGCCCCCAGAGGGTTCCACAACCCTGGAGCTGGGGTTACAAGCTCTTGTGAGCTACCTCTTGTTGGCGCAGGGAACCAAATTCTGGTCTGATGTAAGATCATACTTTTTAAATTGCTGAACCATCTCTCCCGCCTGTCTATTTTTGTCTGAAATGACACCAACTCTGAGTTACCAGTTTTAAGCCAACTTTTTGTTGCCAATGTTACAAATTTTTATCCATACCTAATAACTTATAAGGCAATAATCTATAACCAAGACATGCAGAATATATTTATATATTTAGTATTAGTCAGAAACAAACATGAAGTGACTAAACACATCTCATATAGTTAGAGTAGATAAAATTTTCTTTTTCTAGCTGTAATTTCAAGGAGAGCGTTGTCACCTGCTCAACCCAATAATCACAGTTACAGAGATTTTTGTAGGAAAAACAGCCATCTGCTCCCTTATCTAGAAGCTGCTGGCCCTTATCATAGAAGTAGGGAAGCTGCTGGCCCCTTTCAGGGTGGCATATGCAGATAATCAGCCCCTGCCAGGGCTTTTCCAACTATGCTAGACTCATAGTTAGGTGCTGGACCCCAATAGCAGTTTATTAGTTTTTGTTCTATCAATTGAGATGGCTTTTCTTTTTAAATGAGTTAAAGTTGAATCAAGGGTTGAATGGCCAGCAGATAAAGTTTTAACCATTTTATCTTTTGAACATGAAATACAGAGCAACGATCAAGCAATGAAATGAAACCACAGACATAAACTAAAAGACACGGACAGACTGGTGCACAGGGACAGACATAGACAGAGAAGGAAGAGAACTATATGTTTCACCAAAGGGACCCAGACAGTCTACCTGTGGAACCCAGAACCAGAACTAGGTATTCCCCGGTGGGAACCAGAGAGGGAGCAAGATGTCTCCTGACCTACTCCTGTCCCTAGGAGAGCTCCTGGACGGGGATGGGCTGGGGGGTGGGGGTGGGGTAATGGGGGGTGAGGGTGGGGGGTGGGGGAGGTGGCAGCGTGGTTTTTGGGAACTCATTCTCTCTCATGTCTAGGGTCTTAGCTATCTCTAATCAGGCTCCAAAGACTGAAGGTATCTATGAGAATTATCTGTACTCCTCTAGATTTTAGCTTATCTCTAACAGGGATTATTTACTGTTGGCCCCAAATTTCCTTTGTGTATGCATCCCTTCTTGTGGTGTCCTTCACTGTGCCCCTTGTCCTGGAGCCTGACATTGAGACATCACCTGACCAAACAAGCTCAGTCAGTGAATGGGGTTTCCAGGAAGGAAGAGAAGATTGAAGAGAAAAAGACACTTAACACCGTAGCGAGACTCCAGCTTAGAGGCGGGCCTGTGACCAATGTGTAGCTGGTGTTTTATCTGACATGTCTTGTATATTAACTTCTTCTGTGTAAAGGAGGGTTACTGGGACCTGCTCTCTTCTGAGCCCTTTTGTGCTCGACAGCCACGACAGAGAACAGCAGAGGAAGGCGCTCTTCACAGAATGGAGAGGCTGTTCTGGGAAGGCAATATGAACAAAGCAAATGTTCACACTGGTCCACTCACAGATGTAGAAAGAAAAGAGGCTCAGAGCAACTGGATTGCTCAAAGTCACAGATAGGAACTGGTAAAGTCTAGATTGAAACCTTTGTGTGTGTGTGTGTGTGTGTGTGTGTGTGTGTGTGTGTAATAAAAACAGAAGAAGAGCTCAGAAATCCCTCAGTGGGTGTGCAAGGGACAATGGGATGATTTGGAGGTGGGAGAGGGAAAAATTATATAAATATAGCCTCATGCATGGAATTCTCTAAAAGCTTCAGGAGAATAAAACATATTTTGAGGAATGTTGCAATAGTATAGTTGTTTTTGCTCAGTGGTACAGATAGTGAAAGACAATAAGGAAGTAACTTGTTATGAGTCTTTGCAGGAAGATGTGTGAACATCATTGTTGCTGTTCGGTGTGTGTCCTTGGTAAGGACCAGTGCCTTGAGTGCCTGATATATTGCTTTCAGATGTTGTCAGGGAGAAGGCCCTCAGCTATGATTCTGGGAATGTTTTGATAGTATGTGTTCCAAAGACAGAACATTAGAGTTTGTTTGAAAGAAATTAGCCTGCGTTTGGAAATATTCCAGATGGGATAGAAGAGTCAGTTTCAGCTTGAAAAGTCAGTTTTCACTGCCACATGTCATACACTTATTAACTAATCATTTTTTAATGCCCTAATCCAGAGCTTCTTCACCTCTGGGGCAAGACCCCTTTGTGGAACAACCCTTTCAGAGTAGCCTAAGGCCACCAGAAAACAGATTTATATTATGATTTGTAACAGCAGCAAAGTTAAAGTTAGGAAGTAGCAACAAAAGTAATTTTATGGTTGGGAGTCACCATAACATGAGGCACTGTATTCAAGGTTCTCAGCATTCTGAAAGTTAAGTGCCCTAATCGTAGTCAATAAAAATGATAATACTGTCAATGAATTTGGGTTGTTGCTTTTAAAATAACTAAGCTTACTGGTCTTGTGTGTGTGTGTGTGTGTGTGTGTGTGTGTGTGTGTGTTAGGAATGGAAGAGAAGATCTTGGGCATACTAAGCAAATGATCTTATTGATAGACGGTATCCTAGTATATTTACGTAAAGTTTTAAAAGTTGAGTTTTCTTAGGGCCGGGGAGGTGGCTCTGCAGTCGAGTGGCTCCTGAAGAGTGCAGTTCAGGTTTCAGCACCTACACAACAGGCCAGGCACACTGCACGTGACTATAACAGAGCAGTTACACGTCCTCTGAGGACCAGAGACAGGTGGATCACAGGGGTTGGCTGGCTTTCAGCCTGTCTTGGAAACACAATCCTTGGGTTGAGGGACAGACCCTGCCTCAGAGGACTGGATAGGAAGTGGTAGAGGAGATCACTTGCCGTGCTCCTCTCCTGGCCTCTGCCCGTGCACACAGGCACAGTGTCTCTGTATATACACACCCACACACTCACACAGTAAGCAGATTCACTCTCCTGGCCTCTGCCCGTGCACACAGGCACAGTGTCTCTGTATATACACACCCACACACTCACACAGTATGCAGATTCACTCTCCTGGCCTCTGCCCGTGCACACAGGCACAGTGTCTCTGTATATACACAGCCACACACTCACACAGTATGCAGATTCACTCTCCTGGCCTCTGCCCGTGCACACAGGAAGAGTGTCTCTGTATATACACACCCACACACTCACACAGTATGCAGATTCACTGTGCTGGCCTCTGCCCATGCACAGGAAGAGTGTCTCTGTATATACACACCCACACACTCACACAATATGCAAATTCACTCTCCTGACCTCTGCCCATGCACACAGGAAGAGTGTCTCTGTATATACACACCCACACACTCACACAGTATGCAAATTCACTCTCCTGTCCCCTGCCCATGCACACAGGAAGAGTATCTCTGTATATACACACCCACACAACTCACACAGTATGCAAATTCACTCTCCTGGCCTCTGTCCATGCACACAGGAAGAGTGTCTCTGTATATACACACCCACACACTCACACAGTATGCAAATTCACTGTCCTGGCCTCTGCCCATGCACACAGAAAGAGTGTCTCTGTATATAAACACCCACACACTCACACAGTATGCAAATTCATTGTCCTGGCCTCTGCCCATGCACACAGGCAGCATCTCTGTATATACACATCCACACACTCACACAATATGCAGATTCACTCTCCTGGCCTCTGTCCATGCACACAGGAAGAGTGTCTCTGTATATACACACCCACACACTCACACAGTATGCAGATTCACTCTCCTGGCCTCTGCCCATGCACACAGGAAGAGTGTCTCTGTATATACACACCCACACAACTCACACAGTATGCAAATTCACTCTACTGGCCTCTACCCATGCACACAACATACATTTTCACAAACACATAAATAAATAAATCTTTAAAAATTGTTTTCTCAGTGGCTCGGTGGATGCTCTATTAGTTACTTTTCTATTGTGATAAGACACAGTGATGAAGACAAGGGAGAGTTCCTTTGGGCTCACAGGCTCAGAGGGATAAGCGTCCATCATGGTGGGAAAGTGGTTGAAGTACTGTGCTCAGGGTTCCCATCTTGAACCATAGGATGAAAACATAGAGTGCTGGGAATGGTGTGAGGTTTGCAACCCCCAAACCCATGCCTCCATGACGGGTTTGTTCTCCCAAGGACACACCGTCTAAGCCTCCCCAAATAGTCCCACCATCTGGGTACCAAGCATTTAGTTGCCTGAAACAGTGAGGCCATTTCTAATTCAAACCATGTCAGGGGTCAACTTTATTTATTCTTTTATTCACCAAGAAATAATAATGTATTAAAAGTTTACTGTGAAGCCAGGGGTTGGTGGGAGTGGTGTTTGTTCCCTTCAGGCACTGTGTAATTTAGAGCCTTGGCCCTAAGAGTGCTGCTGGTTGTTTGCTGCTGTGATCCCCCTTTATCCTTAGGGGATACATTCAAAAATACCCCAGTCAGTGCCTGAATCTGTAGAAAGTATACTGTAGCCTGCTAGGGGCATTAGTTCAGGGACTCTCTAACAGAAAACTTAGGAGGGTTAAGTCCCTGAGGTAAAACGGTACAGCACTTCAGGTTACTCCACATCCTTCTATGCACTGTAAACTATCTCTAGGTTGCGCATAATATCATACGTGGTAAAAATAGTTGCTCTAGTGTACTATGGAGGGAAGAGTGATGACTGAAATGTCTGTATGTTTAGTTCAGAAACATTTAAAAATTCTCATTTATTTTACTTTTTAAAGACAAAGTTTCACTGTGGAGCCTTAGTAGACTGGAGAATTTACCATGTAGACCAGGTTGCCTTAGACCTCACAGAAATCTGTCAACCTCTGCCTCCTGAGTGTTGGGATTAAAGGAGTGGCCCTCAGGCCCAGCTGCAGAAACAGTTTTAAAAAGTGATTTTAAGGTCTGGTGAGATGGCTCAGTGGTTAAAAGCACCGACTGCTCTTCTGAAGGTCCTGAGTTCAAATCCCAGCAACCACATGGTGGCTCACAACCATTCGTAATGAGATCTGATGCCCTCTTCTGGTGTGTCTAAAAACAGCTACAATGTACTTACATATAATAATAAATAAATATTTTTATAAAAAAGTGATTTTAATTCATGGTTGGTTCCATGGATGTGGAATCTATGGGAAAGAAGAGCCAACTACATAATCAATATTTTTTTTCTATAAGTAAATCACCGAACCATGAAAGCTTAGTTTATAAATTGGGCATAATAGCAATAATAATAATATAGAAAAATTATGCTGTAGTAAAAGTTGAGTGAATGTGGCCTGTCATAACATATCCTGTCTTAGACTCCCTTTTCCAGTGGTGCTGTTGGTGTCTTAACAGCCTCATAAGTCAGAAACCCTTACTATCCCCTTAAAGGAAGTAGCTGGTTGCTTCTCTGTGGCATTGCTGCCATTTCTACACTTGTGCCTTGGGGTCATTTATTATTATATAGTGTAAGAGTTGGAGAGAAGCCCAGAAACATTGTGATAGTTGATTGGATAATCACGTCATGGACTGAGTGAGTAACAGAAGGGTGGCCTAGACCATACAGGAGGGCGATTGCTGGTCCCAGTGGGATGAGGCAAGGTGATACAGTCTTTTCATCACGTCACTCAGAAGGGCACAGGCCTTAACACTTACAAATTTCAAGAATCTTCCATTTAACATTTTTAAGTGTTTTTCTTAACTACATATTTTTATATGTTGGGGTGTTCTGTCTGCATGTATACCTATATGCCAGCAGAGGGCAATCCTTCACTTTATAGGTTGTTTTGAGACACCATGTGGTTGCTGGAAATTGAACTCAGGATCTCTGTAAGAGCAGCCGGTGTTCTTAATCACTGCACAAACTCACCAACCCCATTTAAACATTTTTAACTCATGATTGATTGAAAAACTCAAAAAGCAAAAATTCTGGGGTCACTGTTAACTCCACCTTGTACATTAGCTCATGAGTTTGCTAGTGTGCTGTTAAATAACTAAGTCCTGGGCATATACACTTAGCTGGTCCAAAGCTATGACAACCAAGCCAGTCTATGTACACCTGCCCAGGGACCTGGAGAGCAGCCCTGAGGTCCCAGAAGAAAAGGACAAGTTGACTAGAAGCTTCAGCACCAGTTTGCCCTCTGACTGCAGGTATAGAAATCTGCTTGGGTGCTATCTCAGACCCACCATGCTTCATGCCATTGTTACTTGTCTCTTGACTTGGGTGGATGGTTCCAGTCCCATACCTCTCCAAGTCTGAGCTAAATTTCCCTTTCTGTATTCTCATAGAAACTCTCCACCCACATCCTACACTCTGTTCCCTTTCTTTTTGCCTATGATCAAATGACCAAGTGGGATCTCATCAAGGATGTTTCTGAAATGTCCAGCTGAGAAGAAGATGTCTAGGTAACACTTGCCTCCCATTTGAATGTCTGCAATCCAAGGCCAAAGGCAAGAAACAATTGCTCAGATTGGTTGAACTCAGGTATTGAAATCAAATATGGAAAAGGAACCAGACTAGAATTTGGAACAGAACCCATGTGCCAGGACTGTGGAGGAAGAGTTGAACAAGTCTTAATGTAGAAGCTTCCCTTCCAAAATTCTTCTGCATAGATCTGGATAAGGCGCTGGAGTTCACAAATGATTTGGTAAAAGTTTAACTTCTGTCAAGTGATGATTTTTACTAAACTTGGGACCATGTGCTTTATGACTCACATACTCTGAGCCCATCATTTTTCCATGCCTGGTTAGCGGGAGGCTGTATGGTTTTATAAGATCCCATCAATCCTTTTGTTTTTTTAATGTGGGTGGGTAGATATGAATTCATGTGCTGTTGCATGTGCAAGCCGGAGATTGATGTCTGGAGTATTACGTAATTACTCTCCATCTTGTTCATTGAGGCCACATCTTTCCCTTCAACCAAGAGCTTGCCAGCATGGCTAGTCTAAATAGCCAGCTTGCTCTTGGAATCTCCTATGTCTATCTTGAGCCCTGGAACTAAAAGTGGGCTCTCATCTCCACTTGGCATTTATGAGTTTCAGGGTCTTAAACTTTGGTCTACATGCTTGTACCGCAAGGGCTATGTATCCACCAAGCCATACCCACAGCCCCTAGAATACTTATTTCTTCCTTACCCTACATAGTTCTTTAGATCCCATCAATCATATTTGTGCAATCTGTTGCCATTTACCAAGCACTCTGGTGTCCTTGAGTTTTACGCTGGTAACCCACACTGGTAATCTGGCAGTGTGCACACAGCACAGTGTTTATTGTTTTTCCTTAAACATTTAGATCTGTGTGATTCATCTGGAATTTTATTCTGTTTGTATTAATATGAGGGATGATCTGATACCATTTGCAGAAAAGAATATTCTTTGCTATGGATTAGAAGATCATCTATTTGAGAATTGATTTAACTGGTAAGTCTGTGGCTGCCCCAGTATCATATCATCACATTCTAAGATTGAAACTCTAAATTTTAAGTCTGGGAATGTAGCTTATGGGTAGAACATGTGCCTAGCATGTGAGGCCCTGGAATTCATCACCAGTGACACACAGACACACGTAGCAGGGAAATGTTAGCGATCCCTCCCAGAAAACAGACAGGAGTAGATCTGATGCAGCTTACAGCAGGGTCTTTTTTCTATTTGAGCTAGCTCAGACTCCCCAACACACCACCATCACGCAGTAGGACTCCAGTAGGAGTCAAACATGTGATTGTGGTTCAGTTTTCAGTTCTGTCAGCTCTTTTGCAGGTAGGGGATGATGTTTATCTTGGTGCATTAGCGTGTCCTGACCCAGCTGATGCACACAGCATCAGACATTATGTTAAGTAGAGATGGCCACACAGTAGAGACTGGGGAGTACCCTTTCTCTGTTAGGTGGAGAAGAACTCATACTTGCCAGAGTGGAAACTCCTCATTGCAAAATCCCTACCCTTGTACCTACATGACTTTCTTGATCTGTCCTGGCCCACCTGTCCGGAGTCCTTCCTTTTGTTCTTCCTTTCTCTTTAACAATACTTTCCCTCAGCAGCACTGAACAGCTCAAAGGACACACTATTTCCATCCCTCTCTTTGTGTGTCTGTGTCCTCTTTCTTCCTTTTCAACTCACTAGATAGGGGAGACCAAAAGATAGAGGGGAAAGAGAGCAATGTTATTATTTGATGACGGATGAGACTTCCTGCTGATTAGGAGTGTGCAATTCCTCGTTCCTTGCTGGAAGATTGACCTTCACTATGAAGACATCTAGTACCTTCTTGCTGCCAGTTCTTCTTTGTTCAAAGCTACTTAACAGTGAACAAGAGCAGCCAGCCAACCACCCATCAGCTGGGGCTCTAGCATTGATATACCCTCTGAAGTGTCCCCAGAACTCCAAACCTCACACACATGTGGAAACTATCTGTAGCTGGCAAAATCATGCCCTTGTTAGAGTGTGTGGCAAATCATAGTCAGTTGCTGTGGACAAGCTGAAGCAGCCTGGGGTTAAAATGAAAGCATATTCTTATGATATTTCTGTGTTTTTTTTTTTTTTTTTTTTGAGAGACCAAACTCTCCAAAGCTAGCAACTCTGTGGTTCCTGTCTGTTGGTCTTGAGACCTGTGACGTCATATAGGCGACAATTAGTGCGGGCCCCGCAAGCTTAGGCCTGTTACCAAGGCAACGGCCACCATGTACCCAGAATTCAATGGGCCTACCTCTTTTACCTATAATTTAAATTACCACCCATATAAAAGGGTAGCGTTTCTCTTTCTCTTTCTCTTTTTCTCTTCGCTCCCTGCCTTCCCTCTACCCCACTCACCTGTACCCCTATCTTAAATAAAGCCACGTGGAGTTGTCTGGTCTAGTATTATTGCCTCGGCCCACATCTCCCGGCTTCTCTGTTGCGCTGCAGCTCGAGGCCCAGGCGGTTCCCGCCGCTGGCTGCCGAACTGCGTGGAAAAAACCAACACTGTCCTCACCAAATATTGCTCATTTCATTCTGTAGACCATCCCCAATCCTTCTCCACAGTCTTGTCAACCTAGAGCTGTTGCTTGGGGGCAGAGGTTGGCATCATGGGGAGGATATGGAAGAGGGGGCAACTAGATAAGCCCTGGGAACCCACACACCCTGATACTGGACCCACGACTTTACCATACCTGCCAATACCTGAAGGGTACCTTGGGCCACAAATTAGACACAGGAGTAAACACAGGTTACAAGTAGATGTGGGTAACGAGAAAATGTCACTCTCTCATGTTCCCATGGAGGCTGGGGGACAATATCTTTTCCCTGTTCCATACTTTGCATTCTGCAGAGGGACGGTGCTTAAGAGGCTGTGGCCATGTCCCCAACAACTCCCCATGCTGTCTTATCTTTGCCCCTGATCCAGCAGTACAATCCTAAAGGTGGAGCGAAGGAAGGACTCTGGATGGTAGATGGGTCTGCAGACTCTGGGAAGTAGCTCCCGGATGGCCTGAGACATTCTGAGTTGAGCCGGCCCCAGCCCTCCCTCATCCCCGCCATTGTAATCTGGAATTTCCCAGTTTACCTCTAATCTTGGTTCTCTGCCAGGTATAGACATAAAGGCACTCAGTTCTGAGGATCTCTTGCCTAGCAAGTATGGGTTGCAGCATCTGGAAGACAGCCAGGGGAAGGGAGTCACGTTCCGATTCAGCAGGTTCACCAGTATCCTGGGAAAACAAATGCCAAGATGAATGAGCCCTGCAAGCCTCAGGGAAGACCCGCTGCAGGAGTTGGGCCATCTGGGCCACTCTCCTGAAGGCCCTAACAGAGATATGGGGTTTTTCAGAGTGGTGAATTCCTGCCCCTTACCTTGGTACTTGGAGCCAAGCACCTTGTTCAGTCGAAGCACCAGCGTCTGCATCATCAAGGCCTCTAGCCCAGTGGATGCTGTGAATCCTGCACCACCACAAGCTACGACCATCCCCACAGCCGGAAAATGGTGAGCAATGGGCTAAAAGCCCACCAAGAGCCTTAACAGTGCCTACTACTGGCTACATATTCACTTCAGGGTCCCCACAGGTCCCCACCCGGCAGGCAGGCAGCTCCAGCACAGAGGGAAAGAGTTCCAAGAGGTCTTTACATAATCGATTGCTTGACTTGTTCTCACCTTGTGTCTTAGGTATGAGAATGGTGTGCGGGAAACTGTCTGCTGCCTGGAATCAGGTTACTGAGACCAAGTGCTAGGGTAAGAGCGCCCAGAATAGTGTCTGCTCTACACTGGGTACTTTGCTGGCCAGGTCTCCTTGTCCTGAAATCCTCAGTTTGTGTGCCAGGCTCCTGATAACTAACCAGTTGTCCAGAGAGTTTGGGCATTCTCAAAAGAATGTCTGTGATTTGATAGAGGGCTTAGAAGATGTTTAGTGAAGTATTCCTAGATTACTTCTCAGGAATATGAAGCTGAGTGTTTATAGTATTGGCATGACTAATGAAACCACATGTGGAAAATAATATTGCCCAGGATCTCAGGAACATTTTCAGGTTACTGACATACACTTCCTTAGTAAACAGTTAAAACACAAAGTAAACGCTTTTGTGAAGTTACAAAATGGGTGCAGCAGTCAGCAGCTAGGACCCAGACAAAGGAAGGAAAGGATTAAAACAGCCCTGGACAGCCAGGAAAGACACTGCTGTAAGCAGCTCTCTGCATTTGTAGCCTTTGACAACAACCTGTCGTTCCTGGGTCATCAAGCAAAGTTGATTTGTGAGAGGGTGTTGAATTTTGATATTGTAACATAGTTGGAGAAAACTCACAGTGAAGAATTAGGTAGTCCCTTGGCCATGCTAGAGACATGACATGCCAGGGTTTCCTATAAGACAAAGGTACCTTGGCGAAAGAGTAGAGATGTCTATGCCAAAGCTTTGTGCTGGAATAGCTACAGAAAGGACATGCCGTGATGAAGAGTACAAATGATTAGAAGACGTTTATTGAAAAGGAAAGGATCCAATATTTTTTTTTTCTGAACCAGTAAGTTTTATTGGGATTGCTTATAGGGGTATGGGTGAGGGATTACTTACAGGAGTAGAAATGACTCAGAGACACAAAGATCACCCACAAAGATCATGTCACCCCATGATCATGACTCTGATCATGGTGACATCACACAAAAGCTGGGAATTTCTAGTACACTGCACAGATTACAAGCAGCACAACAGTTTGGAGTGACTCAGTTGGTCTAAACCTTTTCCAGGCAGCTCAGCAGATTACTGTTTCTTCCAGGCTGCTGGACTGGTCACAGAATGTTTTTGCAACTCGACTTTCAGCACCCTTTATTGCTTACTCTAGGGACTAACCTAGTGAACCTTTTCAGTTTCAAGGACTTTCTGAAGCCATTTTGAGTTGCTTACCTTCTGGCTAAAGGTGATGCTCTACAGAAAAGAATGTTTCAATGTTTCAGTATTTCTAAAACTTGTATTCAACAATTGCATATTGCTACCTCAAGAAGAAATTCAAATTTCAAATTCTATTTATGGTTTTCACATAACACATATGGACTTTTCTTTCTTTTTAATATATATATTTATATATATTTACATTCCATATTTTATTCCCCTCATTCACCCTACGACTGTTCCATATCCCATACGTCCGCCCCACCCCCTGTCTCCATGTGGATGTTCCCCACCCGCTACCCCACCTGATCTCTAAAGTCCCTGGGGCCTCCAGTCTCTTGAGGGTTGGGTGCATCATCCCTGAATGAACACAGACCTGGCAGTCTTTTACTGTGTGTTGGGGACCTCATATCAGCTGGTGTATACTGCCTGTTTGGTGGTCTAGTGTTTGAGAGATCTCAGGCATTCAGATTATGAGACTGCTCGTCCTCCTACAGGACTACCCTTCACCTCAGCTTCTTTCAGCCTTTCTCTAATTCAACAACAGGGGTCAGCTGCTTCTGTCCATTGGTTGGGTGCAAATATTTGCATCTGACTCTTTCAGCTGCTTGATGGGACTTCCAGAGTGATGTCATGCTAGGTCCCTATTTGTGAGTGCTTCATAGCCACATAATAGTTTTAGGCCTTGGGACCTTCTCTTGAGCTGGATCCCACTTTGTGGACCAATGTTTCTATTCACTTGAACTTGGAGGTCAGAGGTTTCTTTCAAAAAGAAGTTAAGAGGAAAATCACATGAGAAATGCTGTGAGCTGCATGTCCTGCTCCTAAACTCTACCTGATTTTCTGGAGGTCTGCCGGCAACTGAAACCCTAGGTAAGCCCATCCCTCTCCCAGGGCCTTACCGGCCAACTCCCCTCAAAGAACATTCAACAAGGGTATACACTGTGTCCTCCATTTCCCACTCCATGTTTTGCTTGCTTTCTAGTAGGCCTGCTGGCACTAGTGACACCAGGTCAACTCCCTCCAACCAAACCCCTGCTTACCAACTCGCATGAAAGCACACCCAACAGTGGTATACTGTACCCCAAACCCTATGCTGCATTTGCACACAACAACTCTGCCTGCTTTCTTGAAGGCATCTGCTGGCACTTCGGACAATTAGGTAAGACCTTTCCCTAAGCCTTTACCAACTATTTCTCCTTAAAATACACACAGTAGCTTCAAACTGTACCTCACCCCTGGCTACCATCTTCAACTCCACAACCAGGGACTCCAGACCATGCTGATAGTAGGGACCCCAGAATGAATGTTAGTATCCAAAACCCCAGAGGTCATGAAGGCCTCAAAAACACCATGGAGACACCCTACTAGACCACCAGAAACCCAGGCCATTCAGGGCAGAAGACAGAGAGAAAAACAGAAACAAACCAAACCAAAAAACAAAAAAATCCCCCAAATAAAACTCACCTACCCAACAAAGATAAACTCAACGTTAGCATCCCAACCTATAATAACAACAAAACACAGATGCCTAAAGTGGAGCAAAGGAACACAAACTGCAATAGCCAGAGAAATTTGGCACCACCAGAACCCAGCTATGATATTACAGCAAGCCATGGATATGCTAACACAGGTGAAACAGAATAAAAGAACCTTAAGTCGAACCTTATGAGGATGAAAGAGGCCTATAAAGAGGATAAATACAGGAAAATAAAGCCAAACATGTGAAGGAAATGACTAAAAAGCTAAAGACCTGAAAAGCAAGATAGAAGTAACACACAAACAAATAAAAAACAAACAGAAAATGAAACCAAGCAATAATAAAGTTTTATAAGATTTATTACAATTTAAAAATTTTAAATATATAGCATAAAATAAACATAATGAATGAAACCTATTTGCATCCTTTCCAGCTCTGTCTCCAACATTCATTTTTGTCTTTCTTTCTCTTATTCCGATTTATAATTTCCAGTGTATTCAATTCTAGTGTTTCCTCTATGCTGTGTTGCCAAGTCTTAAAATTCTCTTTCTGTTGTTCATGCTGCTCTATAAATTCTTTTATCTTCTGTTCTAGGCCATGCTTCCATAATTTTAGCTTCTCTTTATGTTGTAAGTCTGACATTGTAGCACCTAACTTATTTTGATTTACTAGCTTTAGTAATTTATTCTAGATTCTGCTTCCAAAATTTATTTCTATCTCCTTGTTCTGTCTGATCTGTGAACTGCTGAGTCCTTTTACTAGTGTCTCTTCCAGCTTTTGTCTCAAAGCTTCATTCTTCTCTTTCTGTTGCTTATCTTGACTTATAAATTCCTGAACCTTTAGTTCTAGTGTTTCCTCTAGGCAGTGTTACCAGGTCTTAAATTTATCTCTCTGTTGCTTAGTTTCTTCTAGGAACTTATCTAGTGTTTCCTCTAATCTCTTTTCTAAGGCACATAATTTTTTTTTTATCTAGGGCCCTGCCGTTTGAGAAGACATAGTAATTTTGATGGGGATTGCATTGAATCTGTAGATTGCTTTAAGCAAGGTGGACATTTTTACTATATTGATGCTGCCAATCCACGCGCATGGGAGATCCACCCATTTTCTGGGGTCTTCTTCTATTTATTTTTTTAGCTACTTGAAGTTCTTTTCATAAAGATCGTTTACTTGCTTGGTTAGACTCACACCAAGGTATTTTGTAGTATTTGTGGCTATTGTGAAGGTTGTTGTTTCCCTAATTTCTTTCTCAGCCTGTTTATTCTTTGTGTAGAGGAAGGCTACTGATTAATTTGTTGGAGTTAATTTTATATTCATCCACTTTGCTGAAGTTGTTTATCAGGTTTAGGAGTTCTCTGGTGGAATTTTTGGGATCACTAAAGTATACTATCATATCATCTGCAAATAGTGATATTTTGACTTCTTCATTTCCAATTTGTATCCCTTTTACCGCCTTTTGTTATCTAATTGCTCTGACTAGGACTTCAAATGTTATACTGAATAGATAGTAAGAGTGGGCAGCCTTGTCTAGTCCCTGATTTCAGTGGGATTGCTTCAAGTTTCTCTCCATTTAGTTTGATGCTGGCTACTGGTTTGCTGTATGTTGCTTTTACTATGTTTAGGTATGGGCCTCAAATTACTGATCTTTCCAAGACTTTTACCATGAAGGGGTGTTGAATTTTGTCAAATGCTTTCTCAGCATCTAATGAAAAGATCATGTGCTTTTTTTCTTTTGTTTATATAGTGGATTATGTTGATGGAATTGCATATATTGAATCTTCCCTATATCCCTTTGAACTCCTTCCTGACAGATCTCTCTTTTGGACAGTTATTGGACTGACAGTGGTGATCTCACCTCTGTGCTTAGGAAAGAGCACTCCTGTGAGTTCAGCTCTCTTTTGGCAGGATTTGGCTGCGGGACAGCCTTAGCACCGTGCCGCACATGGAAACCAGAAAAAAATTATGTGTGTGTGTGTGTGTGTGTGTGTGTACACACACACATATATACATATATATGTATACATATATCATCAATTTATTATTCTTACTACCTGATCTGTAGCCGTTTGTACTTTTGTCTCCCTCTGCTGTTCGATTCACGACACTGCAGTCCTCTCAGATTCTTTTATTCACAGGGATGGCTGACTGTAGAAAGATCTGTGGCTTCTGTGCTTCTGAGCCAGGTCTGGGTTTCAGCTGGCAACCTGTGCTTGTGTGCTGATCTCAGGCAGCCTGCATCACACGTAGTCAGGAGAGCCGGTCCTGTGTAGAGGAGGGTGATATGGGTGTGGGTGTGGATGTGGGGTGGGCGAGCATATAAAGGCTATCTTGGGCTTAGATGATCTGATAAGCTCACTGTGTCTGCCCGAAAACTACCTCGCAGGCAGTTGCACTCCAGGGTCCCCTGTCCTTCTTGGGGATCCTACCTGCTGCTGGAAGTCCAGCTCCAGGCTGGGGTGCTGCCTCTGACTGTAGCTGTCTGCCTGGGGCTTGGGAAGGAAGCCTCTCTGAAGCTCTCTGTAGGCTCCTCAGACCCAATCAGCTTTCAATCCACACACTGCTACAGCCTTAGCTCACTTCCTCAGCCGTGCATTCAGGGGTAGGAGGGAGCGACAGTGGACTTTTATCCCAGGGTACTTGGCCTCTAATCAATACGATGGGCACCAATTTGTTGTGGTAAATCTCCAACAAAACAAGCAACTTCTCTTCTTTTTGAGGCAAAACCACCCTGTCGGTGTAATGAGATCTTGTAAGTAAATAATATCCATTCTTTCATTAAAACTTGTATTTTATATTTCAAACTTGTATGCACATTTTGCTTGCCTCAGAGTCAGTGAATACATGCGTGGTTTTCTGGTCAATGGAGTGAGCTTTCCTCTCAGCTTACAGAAGAGGAAACTGAACCCTCAGCAGTTAAGGATGTTCCTGACAAAATCAATTCACCTTGATCTGAGATTTAGCAGGAAGGAATGCCAAACTCTGGGAAGCAGGTGAGGGGAAATGGAAGTCTTTGCTCGGGAGTTCCTTTATCTGTTTGAAGAATTACATGTGGAGCTTCATGTGGCCAGACTCTTCAGCTGAGCATATACTACTTTGGGACAAAAACTCCTGAGTCAACAGTGTCTTACAAACAAATGTTTGAAATGAGGAATAAGGAACAAGGATCTCTATCCTGGTGTACTGGTAGAGAGATGGAAAGCTGACATTTTATCAGAGGAAAGATGTGTAAGTATGACTCAGGTCCTACTTACCAGGGATTTTTGGGGATACTGAAAACAAGACAAGACAAGACAAAATCAGGTGTGTCTCTGATATAAAATTGGGGGGCATTCCCATCATACGCCAAGCCTTGGACTCTCAGAGTCTTTGACTCTAGTTGAGTGCACTTCACAGAGTTCTGAAAACTAAAGAGAAGTTTCTAATTTGTGGCATGTTGTTCAATAAAATTTGTTCCCTAAGCAAATCTTGAGTGTATTTTTAAACTGGATAATTTTTTCAATAGATGATATAGGCATTTGGAGTGTCAGTAAGATTTTAAAATATGCTAGGCCTGATCATTTTCTCATTTTTGTTTGGTTTATTGATGATTGTTCTGGGAAATTTGTTCAACATTCCATATAAAATATGTATGAAAACTTAAAAAAAAAGAAAGAAATTATCTGTGTAATTTTGTAGGCTAAGAACTCTATGTTATTTTCTCTTAAGCTGTGTTCATAAAATTGTTTTTGAGTTTAATAAATTCTGTACAAACTCATCTATTTACACACATTTATGTTTCATTTCATGCACATCTTCTTAATTATCTTAAATGTACCATGCGTCTCCGCCTTACAGATTTCAGTTCTGACTTCTTTCCTTCCCACTGCCCCTTCCTACCAGAATAACTGTCATAGGAAGAAAGTTATTTGAGATAATAAAATCAAGTGGATATGCTGGTTTCATAAAAGGTATTTGAAAGCTGGGCATGGAGGGAGGGAGAGGGAGAAGAAGAGAGAGATTTAGACTTGGAAGGTTTCCCTTCTCTTTTCTATTTCCTGGAATAATATGAATCATTGTTGTGTTGGTATTGTGTTGGAGACACCCCAAAATAAGCTCCAGCTGCCTGGGACCCCTGATAGCAAGGAAGAAAAACCTGCTGGGTTTTCAGAGCATGAGGCTATGGCCTCCTGTGGGCCACAGTATGTGCACTTAGAGGCCCCCAAGACCTGCTTTTTGTCGCAGGTACCTCATGATGTCATTTCTGCAACTATTCTTAGTACTTATCATTCCCCTTATTTATTTACTGTTCCTTCTCTTTCCTCTTTCCTGGATTAAACCAGTATTTGGAGACCTGGCAAGACTTAGTAGGAGCCTGCTTAATATCCAAAAACTAGATGTTACTGATATTATTAAAGTGAAAGCTGTTCATGAATTCAAGAGACATGTATGTTATAGTCACTCGCTCGAGGTGGAAATGAAGGTAACCTAGAGCCGCGGGCCTAGATGAGTAAATCTGCAGCTGTTTCCCCAGTCTTAGTCTCAATTCTGTATAATAGAAATGCAACATTTTTATTACAAAACTGAGCATAGAATAGCAAAGATTTTCTCAGAAAGTCAGCGATGGGTTCCTTGGGTTCAGGCACGATGGTGGCAGCCCCCTAGGAATTCTCCATACAGGGTAAGTGAGAATGTTTTTGTAGACAGACAGACAGATGGAGTCCTGAAGACTGCAAGGTTAGCAGTATGACCTCATGTATGTCCTTTTATAAAACCACACTGTCTCATACACGTCTGAAAGATGCTGACTTTGTAACCGCAATCCTGCTGCCTCCAACCTCACAGGAGGTGGGTGGTCAGGAGGTATAAAAAAGTTGTGCTTGCTGTAAAAGTTTATGTTTTAGATTGTATAGTTCCCTTTTTCTCTGTTCTAAATCTGTACTACTCTGTATTGCAAGAAAATGTTGGCACAAGAAAATAGAGAAGCGTTTACTCACACTCCCCTATGAATTGTCACCCAACTTCCTTGTATGATTTCAGTAAGACTGTGGCTGAGTCAAGTCTATATGGGCATTCTGACTCCTGAGTCCAGAAGCTCTCACAGCAAAAATGAAATGCCTGTCAGCTTATATTTGTACACACACAATTTGTACCTCAATTGTGTGTTTTCTTATTCGCCTAACAGGTATCCCTAGTCCTTGACAACCCCTGACTCATGTCAAGGCTGGACTCCTGCAGAATCGATACTTTCAAGAAGTTCTGATGGGTTTACATTTTTGTTGAAAGTTTTCATTACTGCTTCTATTTCATTTTTATATATTTATTTAAAATATTTTTACATTCTGACATTTTTGGTAGAACATAGGCATCTGGAAATTCACTCATTTCTTGAATTCTTTTTGGTTTTAGCTTTGAAATTTACTTTTCTAAATTTCATTGGTATCTATTGAAATGTCTTTCTACCAGTATTTTATTAAACATATCAAGATTTTCATTTCCACCCTATGTTTAGTTTATTTTTCTTTGGAGTTTCAATACTTTTGTTGTTTTCTATTTTTATCCCAAATCAATTACTTTGCCTCATTGTGCTTTTTAATTTTTTTTGGGATGCATAGGTTTTCTCACTTAATATCTTGAGCAAATTCTTTTGAGTTCCGTGTCTATAATGCTGTTTTAATTAGTCCTTTTGGGGCCATTATTATGGGATTGGTCAATTTGTGAAAAGACAGGTTGTCTTTGTTTTTAATGCTACTTAGTTTTTCTTGGGGCTTAGCCAGACAAACCAGAGGGCACAGAGAAAGCATCCAAATCAACAAAATCAGAAATGAAATGGGAAACATAACAACAGAAACTGGAGAAATCCAAAAAATCATCAGCTCCTACTACAAAAGAATATACTCAACAAAACTTGAAAATATGGATTGAATGGACAATTTTATAGACAGATACCAGGTACCAAAGTTAAATCAGGATCAGATAAACTATCTAAACAGTCCCACAAACCCTAAAGAAATAGAAACAGTTATTAATAGTCTCCCAACCATAAAAAGCTCAGGATCAAAGGGGTTTAGTGAAGAGTTCTATCAGACTTTTAAAGAAGACCTAATACCAATACTCTTCAAACTATTCCACAAAATAGTAACAGAAGGAGCACTACCCAATTGATTCTATGAAGCCACAGTTACACTGCATATTCTCCCTTGGAGATGGAATGGTTTCTGTCTAATCAGGAACCTGTCACAATTTCCTTTCATAGATGACTTCATAAGAGTTTTTTTCCTACTTCTATCATGCTTAATGATTATGATTGGTGTGAGATGGAATCTGGGGGTTGTTTTGATTTGCATTTTCCTGATGACTAAGGAAGCCATTCTGAGATTCCTCAGTTGAGAATTCTCTGTTTAGTTCTGTACTCCACTTTTTATATGCGACAAATGAAAAGTTATTACACAAAATGTACTTATCTCCTCTTTGGCTTAATCTAGGTACAAAAATATTGAGAAATAATAAATAAAAAGAAGAAAATGTTTTTGGAAAGGAGTATATGTATCATTTCCTTGGATTAATTATAGAATTAATGCTTTGTCGCTAATCAGTGGAAGTATTCTTAAGAAAACAGAAGTCCTAAAAGAGATACATTGATCGTAATTGGGAATTCCCTAATACCAGGCCACAAATAATAGGAATGTTTTTCAATTTTAGCAAAGATTATGATGTTCATTTACATCCAAGAGAAGCAAGCATGTGGACTATTCACTGATCTGCAGAAATCACAATTGGAAAACATATGCACTTTACTTTTTAAACCTACCTAAGATACACTAGAGAAAATATTTTGCCCTCTGTTGACAAATCTTCTCTTCTTTATGCACATCATACTTCCTTGTTAACAAATTCAGTCCCATTCTCAATTATTGCTTTTCTACTTTGGTTAAATATTTGAGCCAATATTGGGAAAGAGAAATCTTTATTTTATTTTATTTTTCAAAAATTCTCTGTATCTATTTCAAAGAGAAGGTGCATAGGTAGGTCAAAGAACCAAGTACAGGTTGTACATGTATACAGAACACTCTAATATATCCAGTGAGATGGTCATAACCCCTACTACTTGCTTGTTCACATGTCAAAGTATATTGGAGTGTAATGGAGACATTTCCATTTCAGTTCATTGCTTTGGAATTGAGGAAAGGTCTTTACAGGGTATTTTGCTATACATTTTCTCTCAATCTCCAAGCAGTCTGTGGGAGAAATATGCATGTAAATTGGCTATAAATGTAACTTTTATTCAAATGTAATTGTCATCTGAGGCTTTCTGCTGAGTAACCTCACTTTTTCTAGTTCTCTCTGAACTCTGGTTGGCTGGTTCAACTGATTTTTTTTTTTTTTTGGCCCAAATTTCTTTCCAAGCTGAGTGATTCAAATAGGCTTCTCTTGTTTCTCGCTGAATTGCTCTGCTTGGCCTCTTACTCTGGTAATATGTTCTAATCTTCTGGGTTCTTCTCATTCTCTGGCTTGTTTTGTCTTCATCTGCAATGGCTCTCTCTGAAAAACTGTCCTGGTAAAACTGCCTCCCCTCTCTCCCTCTTGGTACTGATCTCTTACCTTTCCTTTAAAATCTGTTCTCATGAGAGTTGGATATATTCTCTCTGACTCATTCTGTCAAATCTTTCTTTGATTTGTCACTTTATTTCTCTCTCAGACATCACTTTCAAACATTGCTGCTTCCTTCTGTAAACTAACCTTACTTTCACTGTTTGGCGTTAAAGGTGTGTACTAAGCATGCATCTGTATTCCAACCAGATCGTACTGTAATCCAGAGTGTGTCTGCATTCCAGCTGGATGACATAGACCTAAAAGGTCTTTGGATCTTCTCCCTTGCCATGTTGCTGGATTAAAATTCCTCTGCTGGGCTGGTGGGGCATGTTGGGTCCTGTTAATTTAGTTCTTGTACTGTTTCTTCATAACTTCATACTATGATATCATCCACACTTCTCCTATTATAGTGGTGATGGTAGCTTCTTCTACAGTAATGGAGCCTCACTCAGTACTGGTGCACAGGGAGCTGAGATGCTAGACAATCAATAATCACTAAAGCCTCTCCAAGCTAGTGTCTTTCAAATTCATTGTCTTATTCCCAAGAAGAATAAGTACATATGAACAAAGAGTCAACAGAGCAGGGTTGATTTATTAAGGAAAATAGAGAAGAATGCCCCCAAATGGAAGGGATTCCAAGGGAGGAATGTGGATTTGCCGTCTGTCCAGCAGGTCTAAAGTAGAAACTGGATGGTACCTAAGATGATCTGTATTGAGACTGGTGACGTTTTGAGTGTATCATGGGGTCAAGCCATTGAAGCTTCCGGCTACTTTAAATATACTCCTTTGGCTCAACAAGTGCTATATTCATATTTTGCTTCTCTGATAAGGGGAGTGTTCCCATGTGTCATGTGACTTGTTCATGACATACCATGGGCCAGCTCTGCTCTTCTCTTTAAAGGAAGCTGACGGCTGCCTCAATGGGAACATAGAGTGTTAATTCAGACTCACCCCTAACCCAGAAGCCACTCCAGTCAAGGAAGTAGGTAGACTCACTGCAGATCTTCACATCTCCCTCTGTTCCTCCAGGTTTAATCCCAAGTTTCTTCCCCATCTCTGTAACAAAACACCTGCTGCAGCCTTCTCTTACCTCTTCCTCAATTTCTATGGATCCTTCAAATCCCCCCTCTTTTTTTCCTTTTTTATTGGATATATTCTATATTTACATTTCATTTCCCTTTTTTTTTCTGGTTCCCTGCCCCGCAAAGGTCCCACATGCCCTTTTCCCTCCCCCTGTTCCCCAAATCCAACCCTTCCACTTCCCTGTTCTGGTATTACCCTACACTGATGCTTTGATCCTTTCCAGCACTAGTGTCCATTCCTTTCTTCTTGTCAGACATCATTTGGTATGTGGATTGTGTCTTTGGTGTCCCAAGATTCTAGGCTAATATTCACTTATCAGTGAGTGCATATCATGGGTTTTCTTTTGAGACTGGGTTACCTCACTTAGCATGATGTTCTCCATCTCCATCCATTTCTCTAAGAATTTCATGGATTCATTGTTTTTAATGGCTGAATAGTACTCCATTGTGTGTGTGTGTGTGTGTGTGTGTGTGTGTGTGTGTGTGTATTGCACATTTTTTTGTATCCATTCCGCCATTGAGGGACATCTGAGTTCTTTCCAGCTTCTGGCTTTTATAAATAAGGCTGCTATGAACATAGTGGAGCATATATCCTTATCGCATGCTGGAGAATCTTCTGGGTATATTCCCAGGAGTGGTATGGCTGGGTCCTCTGGAAGTATCTTGTCCAGTTTTCTGAAGAATTGCTAGACTGATTTCCAGAGTGGTTGTACCAGCTTGTAGTCCCACCAGCAGTGGAAGAGTGTTCCTCTTTCTCCACATCCTCGCCAACACCTGCTGTCTCCTGAGTTTTTAATCTTAGCCATTCTGACTGGTGTGAGGTGAAATCTCAGGGTTGTTTTGATTTGCATTTCTGTAATGACTAATGATGTTGAACATTTTTTAAGGTGTTTCTCAGCCATCCAAATTTCTTCAGGTGAAAAGCCTTTGTTTAGCTCTGTACCCCATTTTTGGATGGGGTTATTTGGTTTTCTGGGGTCTAACTTCTTGAGTTCTTTGTATACATTGGATATTAGCCCTCTGTCAGATGTAGGATTGGTGAAGATCTTTTCCCAATTTGTTGTCCTTTTGACAGTGTCTTTTGCCTTACAGAAACTTTGTAATTTTATGAGGTCCCATTTGTCTATTCTTGATCTTGGAGCATAAGTAATTGGTGTTCTGTTCAGGAACTTTCTCCCTGAGCCAATGTCCACAAGGGTCTTCCCCAGTTTCTTTTCTATTAGTTTCAGTGAGTCTGGTTTTATGTGGAGGTCCTTGATCCACTTGGAGTTGAGCTTAGTACAAGGAGATAAGAGTGGATCAATTCTCATTCTTCTGCATGTTGACCTCCAGTTGAGCCAGCACCATTTGTTGAAAAGACTATCTTTTTTCCACTGGATGTTTTCAGCTCCTTTGTCAAAGATCAATTGGCCATAGATGTGTGGGTTCACTTCTGGGTCTTCAATTCTATTCCATTGATCTACCTCCCTATCACTTTACCAATACCATGCAGTTTTTAACACTACTGCTCTGTAGTATTGCTTGAGGTCTGGGATACTGATTCCCCCAGAAGTTCTTTTACTGTTGATGATAGTTTTAGCTATCCTGGGTTTTTTGTTATTCCAGATGAATTTAAGAATTGCTCTTTCTAACTCTATGAAGAACAGAGTTGGGATTTTGATGGGGATTGCATTGAATCTGTATATTGCTTTTGGCAAGATTGCCATTTAACTATATTAATCCTTCCAACCCAGAAGCATGGTAGATTTTTTCCATTTTCTGAGGTCTTCTTCCATTTCCTTCTTCAGAGACCTGAAGTTTTTGTCATATAAATCTTTCACTTGTTTGGTTAGAGTCACACCAAGATACTTTATATTATTTGTGGCTATTGTGAAAGGTGTCATTTCCCTAATTTTTTTCTCAGCCTGCTTATCCTTTGAGTATAGGAAGGCTATTGATTTGCTTGAGTTGATTTATCCAGCCACTTTACTGAAGTTGTTTATCAGTTGATGGAGTTCTCTGGTGGAGTTTTGTTTTGTTTTTTTTTTGGGGGGGGGGAGGTCACGTAAGTATACTATCATATCTTCTGCAAATAGTGATAGTTTGACTTCTTATTTTCCAATTTGTATCCCTTTGACTTCCTTATGTTGTCGAATTTCTCTAGCTAGTACCTCAAGTACTATATTGAAGAGATATGGTGTGAGAGGGCAGTCTTGTCTAGTCCCTGATTTTTAGTGGTCAAATCCCCCCCTCTTAGCCTCCCTCTCCCTACTGATTGCTTTAACCTATTCCCAACCCTATCATGCATGACTTGCTACCCACAGTTATTCCTGCAAGGGAAACAGGTAGGCTGTCTTAAAATCTTCACCTGTCCGTTTCTGCCTATAGATTCAACTCCCCTGTCTCATCCTCAACTTTGTATCATACCTTCTAGTGTGATCTCATTTCACTCTCTGCCTCCATTTTCCAGGAAGTCTGAATAAACAGATTCTCTTGTATCACCCTAAGTATCCTCCCTCCTATGAACCTCCTCAGACACTTAGCCTATCTGCATTATTAAGTGTCATTTCCCATTACATAGAATCATATTTGACCAGCAACCCTCAGTGGTCACGCCTATTAGTTCCACAGAATATTTACTACCAGGGAACATAAGCCACCACACTCTCTTAAAAGCAAGAGAGGAAACAGAATATAAGAAACAGAACACTCAAACACAACAAAGACAAGACTTCACATCAACACCTAGAATAACAAATCTCAGATACCCAGATACCCAGATGCTTGCATAAAAAGAGAAACAATAACAAGCGGGACATTATGTCTCCACTAGAGGCTCCAAACTATGCAGCAGTTACTGAGTATTTCAACATATCTGAAGCACAAGAAAAAGTTATTTTAACAGCCTTTATGAATATGATAGAGGTGCTTAAAGAGGAAATGAATAAATTCCTTTTAAAAAGCTATAAAAACACAAACAGTGAAAGGAAATGAATAAAATCCATTCAAATGTAAACATGGAACTAGAAAAAAACCCCAAACTGAGGTAAATTTGGAAATGGAATATTTAGGAGCTCAAACAGCAAAGTCAAAGGCAGGCATCACCAACAGAGCACAAGAGATAGAAGAGAGAGTTTCAAGCTTTGCATCTTGATGGTAGAAATGGATACATTGGTCAGATAAAAAGTTATACACACACACACAAATTAATACACACACACACACACACACACACACACACACACCAAAACAACTCTTGGTATAAAAGATTCAAGAAATCTGGGACACTACAAAAGTCCAAACCTAAGTGGGAGCATAGCCTCTACTCTGGATCCTCACCCTCTCAGCTCAGACTCAGTTGCAGCTCTACTCCAAAGGTGTTCTGACACATACAGGATCACAGGTGAGGCCCCAAACCCTGCCACAAACCTGGTGTAACAGGGACATCCTACACTACAGGACACAGAAGTCCCACCCAGCCAGAGACCCATGCTTTTACCAGTTTGCACCTCTACTGGGAACAGAGCTTCTGCAGTGGATCCCCACCCTCTCGGCCCACAACTCATTTGCAGCTCAATCCCTAAGATCTTCTGACACATCCAGGATTATAGGATCACAGGATCACAGGTCCATAAGGACAGATCTTAAGAGAACACAAATGCCAGCCCAGGCTACTATACCCAGCAAAATTCCTAATTAACATAGATGGAAAACACAAGATATTCCATAACAAAAGCAAAATTGCACAGTATCTTTCCACAAATCCCTACAGAGGATAATAGATGGGAAAGTCCAATACAAGGAGGGAAACTACACTCTAGAAAAAGCAAGAAAGTAATCTTTGTTCAACAAACCCAAAAGAAGATAGCCACAAAAACATAATTCTATTTTGAACAACAGAAATAACAGGAAGGAACAATTGCTTTTCCTTAATATCTCTTAACATCAATGGACTCAATTCTCTGATAAAAAGATATAGACTAATAGACTGGATATGTAAACAGTACCCAGCATTTTCCTGATACAGGAAATGCACCTCAGTGACAAAGACAGGCACTACCTTAAAGTACAAAGCTGGAAAATAATTTTCCCAACAAATGTTCCCAAGAATCAAGCTGTAGTAGCCATTCTTTTTTTGTTTTTCCAAGACAGGGCTTCTCTGTGTAGCTCTGTCTGTCTTGGAACTCACTCTGTAGAACCAGCTGGCCTTGAACTCCGAAATCCACCTGCCTCTGCCTCCCAAGTGCTGGGATTAAAGGCATGCGCCTCGGCCGCTGCCGCCACCGCCGCCACCACCACCACCACCACCACCACCACCACCACCACCACCACTACCACCCTGCTGGAATAGCCATTCTAATATAAAATAAAATTGACTTTCAACATAAAGTTATCAAAAAAGATAAGGAAGAACACTTCATACTCATTAAAGGAAAAAAGATTTACCAAGACGAACTCTAAATTCTGAAATCTGTAACCCTAGTACAAGGGCACCCACATTCATAAAAGAAACTTTACTAAAGCTTGACCACACATTGAACCTCACATAATAACAGAGGAAGACTTCAACACCCCCACTCTCATCAATGGGCAGAACATGAAAACAAGCACTAAACAGACACTGTTAAACTTTATAAAAGACTTTATAAATCAAATGGATTTGACAGGTATCTATAGAACATTTCACCCTAAAACAACAGAATATACCTTCTTCTCAGCACCTCAGCACCTCACGACCTTTTCAAAAATCAACAATATAATCAGACACAAAACAAACCTCAGCAGATACAAGAACACTGAATTAATCCCATGTATTCCATCAGACCGCCACAGACTAAGGCTGGTCTTCAATAACAACAAAAACAACAGAAAGCACACATACATGTGGAAGCTGAACAACTTTCTACTAAATGATAACTTGGTCAAGGAAGAAATAAAGAGATTGAAGTCTTTTTAGAACTTGAAAATGAAGGCACAATGTATCCAAACTTATGGGACACAATGGAAGCAGTGCTAAGAGGAAAACTCAGCTCAGACATGTTCTATAAAGACATTGGACAGATCATACACTAGAAGCTTAACAGCACATCTCAATGCTTGAGAGCAAAAAGAATCAACAAAAGAAGAGTAGACAGCAGGACATAATCAAAGTTAGGACTGAAATTAACCAAGTAGAAACAGAGAGAACTATACAAACAATCAACAAAACTAGCTGGTTCCTTGAGAAAATCCACAAGATAAATAAACACTTAACCAAACTAACTAGAGGGCTCAGAGACAGTACCCACATTAACAAAATCAGAAATGAAAAGGGAGACATAACAGAAACTGAGAAAATTAAAAATAGTCAGATTATACTATCAAAGTTTATACTCAACAAAACTGGAAAACCTAGATCGAATGGATGATTTTCTAAACAGATACCAGGTACCAAAGTTAATTCAGGATCAGATAAACCATCTAAACAGATGCAAAACCCCTAAAAAATAGAAGCAATTAGAAGTTTCCCAACCAAAAAGGTCCAGGGCCATATGGTCTTAGTGCAGAATTCTATAAGATCTTCAAAGAAGACCTAATATCAATACTTCTCAAACTATTACACAAAATAGAAATAGAAAGAATACTACCTAATTCTTTTTATGAAGCCACAGTTACACTGATACCTAAACCACTAAAAGACCAAACAAAGAAAGAGTATTTCAGTCCAATTTCCCTTATGATTATCTATGCAAAAATACTAAAAAAAAATCCTCACAAAATGAATCCAAGAACACATCAAAACCATCATTGACCTGATGAAGTACACAGAAATACATCAATGTAATCCAGTATAAAAACAAACTCAAAGAAAAAAAACTACATGATCATCTCATTAGATACTAAAATCATTTGACAACAATACAACAGCCTTTCATGTTAAAAGTATTGAAGAGATCAGAAATTCAAGGTCCATACCTAAATAAAATAAAAGCAATATACACCAAACCAATAGCCAACATCAAACTACATGTAGAGACACTCAAAGCAATCCTTTTAAAATCAAGGTCAAGACAAGGTTACTCTCTCTCTTCATACCTATTCATTATGTACTCAAAGCTCTAACCAGGTCATTTAGACAACAAAAGGAGATCAAAGGGATAGAAATTGGGAAGGAGGAAGTCAAGATATCACTATTTGCAGATGATATGATAATATACATAATTGAAATTTGTATATTCTACTAGAGAGATCCTACAAGTAACAAACAACTTCAGCAAAGTGTCTGGATATAAAATTAACTCTAACAAATCAGTAACCTTCCTCTACTCAATGGATACATGGGTTGAAAAAGACATTAGGTCAATAATACCTAATACCTTCACAGTAGTCAGAAATAATATGATATCTTGTTGTGACTCTAACCAAGGAAGAGAAAGATATGTATGATAAGAACTTCAAGTCCTTGAAAGAAAGAAATCGAAGAAGACCTCAGAAGATGGAAAGATCTCCCATGCTCATAGACCAGCAAGATTAATAATTGTAAAAAAAATGGCCATCTTACCTAAAGCAATCTACATATTCAATGCAATCCCCCTCAAAATTCCAACTCAATTCTTCATAGAGTTAGAAAGAGCCATTCTCAAATTCATTTGGAATAGCACAAAACCCTGGATAGCAAAACTATTCTCAACAATAAGAACTTCTGAGGGAGTCACCATCCCAGACCTCAAGCCATACTACAGAGCAATAGGCATAAAAACTGCATTGTAGGGATCCATCACACATGCAGACACAAAATGCAGATACTATTGTGGATGCCAAGAAGGGCTTGCTGACAGGAGCTTCATACAGCTCTCTCCTAAGAGGCTCTGCCACATCCTGGCCAATACAGATGTGGATGTGAGCACTGAGCACAGGGACCCCAAGGGGTTGTGGAGAAGGATTGCAACCCCATAGGAAGAATATTGGCTGGCCAGACCACCCGTTGTTCCCAGTTACTAGCCCACCAACCAAGGAGCATACAGGAGGGATCCATGGTTCCAGATACACATGTAGCAGGGGATGGATTTGCCTGACATCAGTGAGTCCTTGGTTCTGTGGAGGTTTTATGCCCCCACATAGGGAGATGCTGGAGTGGTGGGACAGGAGAAGGTGGGTAGGTGGCAGAGCACCCTCATAGAGGCAAAGGAGAAGGGGGAGAGGGCAGATTGGTAAGAAGCATAAGAACATCAAATACACTGAATCAGAAAAATATCCACTCAGTGCATAATAATCAGAACACAGAATATATATATAAAAAAAGACACAGTATTAAATTCTGAACCTGAAAAGACAAAGTAATATATAAAAGTAGACCTATTGGACTTACATAAGATTTCTTGATTGAAACTCTAAATGCCAGAAGATCTTGCACATGTTGTTCTAACTCAGAAATGACTGACTACTATATCCAGAAAAATTTTCAATCATGATTGATGAAAAAAATAAGACATTCCATAAGAAAATGATCATCTGTGTTAAAAATCCAACCTTAAATAAAGTGCTAGAAGGAGAACTTCAAGCTACAGAGGTTAACTACAACCGTGAAAATAATTTCAGACCAACAAAATCAGAAGACAAGAAATATACACACCATATCACCAAGACTTGCCACCACCTCCACCACCATCACCAACAAAAATAACAGGAATCGAGTATCACACAAATTAATACTCATTGGTCATTGATCTCTTTCAACATCAATGGTTTCAGTTTCCCATTAAAAAGACACAGACTAACAGGATTGATGATAAAATAGGATCTATCCTTCTACAGCATTCAAGAAACATACTTCAATATCAGCAATAGACATTACCTCAAAATAGAGAGTTGAGAAAAGATATCCAAACAAATGGACCTAGGAAGCAAACTGGTATAGCCAGTTGTGATGGTTTGTATATCATTGGCCCAGGAAGTGACCTCATTAGGAGGTGTGGCCTTGTTGGAGTAGGTGTGTCAATGTGGGTGTGGGCTTAAAACCCTCACCCTGGCTGCCTGGAAGTCAGTCTTCTACTAGCAGCCTTCAGATGAAGATGTAGAACTCTCAGCTCCTCGTGTACCATGCCTGCCTGGATGCTGCCATGTTTTTGCCTTGATGACAATGGACTGAACCTCTGAGCCTGTAAGCCAACCCAAATTAAATGTTGTCTTTTATAAAACTTGCATTGGTCATGGTGTCTGTTCACAACAGTAAAACCCTAACTAAGACACCAGTCTATTATCTAACAGAATAGACTTCAAACCAAAACTAATCAGAAGGGATAGTGAAGAATATTACATACACATCAAAGGAAACATTCACTAACATTACATTTCAATTCTTGACATTTATGTCCCAAAGAAAAAGGCACTCAGTTTGTAAAAGAAATACTATTACAGATTAAATCACATATTAACCCTCATACACTAATACTGAGAGACTTCAATAACCTATTTTTACTAGTAGACAAGTCATCAAGGTAAAAATTAAGTAGAGAAATGCTAGAGATAACAGATATTATAAAGCAAATGGACCTAAGAGTTGTTTAAAGAACATTTAACTCAAAACACAAAGGAATATACTTTGTTCTCTGCCCTTCTTAGAAATTCTTTCAAAATTGACAACATATTAAGATAAAAGCAAATCTCAAGTGATATAAGAAAATGGAAATAGGACCCCATATCCTATCTGACAACCACATATTAAATCAATATAAAACAGAACCAAGAGAAAGTTTATAAACTCTAGGAAAGTGAACAACTCTTTACTGAATGAAAAGACAGAAATTAAATACTTCCTAGAAATGAATGAAAATTAATGCATAACATTCTCAAGCTTTTGAGACACAATGAAAGCACTCTAAAGAGGCAAACTTATAAAGTAAGTGCCTACATAAAAACACTGGAGAAATGTCATACTGGTATCTTAACAGCATATCTGAAAGCTCTAGAACAACAACCAAAAAAGAGAAATCACATCCCAAAGGAGTAGGCAACAAGAAATAAACAACCCCAGGGCTGAAATCAATAAAATAGAAACAAAACCCACAATACAAGGATTTAAAAGAATTAATGAAACCAAGAGTTGGTTCTTTGGGGAAATCTATAAGATTAAAAAAATGCTTAAGGAAATTAGCTAAAAAGATAAAAAGAGGCTGGGCAGTGGTGGCACACGCCTGTAATCCCAGCACTTGGGAGGTAGAGGCAGGCAGATTTCTGAGTTCAAGGCCAGCCTGGTCTACAAAGTACGTTCCAGGACAGCCAGGGCTATACAGAGAAACCCTGCAGGGATGGTTCAATATACGGAAATCCATCAATGTAATTCACTATATAAACTAAAAGAAAAAAACCACATGGTCATCTCATTAGATGCAGAAAAAGCATTTGACAAAATTCAGCATCCTTTCATGCTAAAAGTCCTGGAAAGAACAGGAATTCAAGGCCCATACCTAAACATAGTAAAAGCAATCTACAGCAAACCAGTAGACAACATCAAAATAAATGGAGAGAAACTTGAAGCAATCCCACTAAAATCAGGGACTAGACAAGGCTGCCCTCTCTCTCCATAGTTTTTTAATATAGTACTTGAAGTTCTAGCAAGAGCAATTAGACAACATAAGGAAGTCAAAGGGATACAAATTGGAAAGGAAGAAGTCAAACTATCATTATTTGCAGATGATATGATAGTATATGTAAGTAACCCAAAAAACTCCACCAGAGAACTTCTACAGCTGATAAACAACTTCAGCAAAGTGGCTGGTTATAAAGTCAACTCAAGCAAATCAGTAGCCTTCCGGTACTCAAAGGACAAGCAAGCTGAGAAAGAAGTTAGGGAAATAACACCCTTCACAATAGCCACAAACAATATAAAGTATCTTGGCGTGACGCTAACCAAACAAGTGAAAGATCTTTATGATAGGAACTTCAAGTCCTTGAAGAAAGAAATCGAAGAAAAACTCAGAAGATGGAAAAATATTTCATGCTCTTGGATTGGCAGGATCAATATAGTAAAAATGGCCATCTTGCCAAAAGCAATCTACAGATTCAATGCAATCCCCATCAATGTCCCAAATCAATTCTTCATAGATCTAGAAAGAGCAATTCTCAAATTCATTTGGAGTAACAAAAAACCCAGGATAGCTAAAACTATTCTCAACAATAAAAGGACTTCTGGGGGAATCAATATCCCTCACCTCAAGCAGCACTACAGAGCAATTGTGTTAAAAACTGCATGGTATTGGTACAGCGACAGGCAAGTAGATCAATGGAATAGAACTGAAGATCCAGAAATGAACCCACAGAGCTATGGTCACTTGATCTTTGATAAAGGAGCTACAATCATCCAGTGGAAAAAAGATAGCCTTTTCAACAAATGGTGTTGGTTCAACTGGAGGTCAATATGCAGAAGAATGCGAATTGACTCACTCTTATCTCCTTGTACTAAGCTCAACTCCAAGTGGATCAAGGACCTCCACATAAAACCAGACACATTGAAACTAATAGAAAAGAAACTAGGGAAGACCCTGGAGGACATGGGCACAGGGGGAAAGTTCCTGAACAGAACACCAATAGCTTATGCTCTAAGATCAAGAATTGACAAATGGGACCTTATAAAATTACAAAGATTCTGTAAGGCAAAGGACACTGTCAGAAGGACAAAATGGCAACCAACAAATTGGGAAAAGATCTGCACCAACCCCACATTCGACAGAGGGCTAATATCCAATATATACAAAAATCTTAAGAAGTTAGACCCCAAAGAACCAATTAACCCTATCAAAATGGGGTACAGAGCTAAATAAAGAGTTTTCACCAGAAGAAATTCGGATGGCTGAGAAACACCTTAAGAGATGTTCAACATCATTAGTCATCAGGGAAATGAAAATCAAAACAACCCTGAGATTCCACCTCACACCAGTCAGAATGGCTAAGATTAAAAACTCAAGAGACAACAGGTGTTGGCGAGGATGTGGAGAAAGAGGAACACTCCTCCATTGTTGGTGGGATTGCAGGATGGTACAACCGCTCTGGAAATCAATCTGGTGGTTCCTCAGAAAATTGGGCATGACACTTCCAGAGGACCCTGGCATACCACTTCTGGGCATATACCCAGAGGATTCCCCTGCATGCAATAAAGACACATGCTCCACTATGTTCATATCAGCCTTATTTATAATAGCCAGAAGCTGGAAGGAGCCCAGATGTCCCTCAATGGAGGAATGGATACAGAAAATGTTGTATATATATAAAATGGAATACTACTCAGCAATTAAAAATAATGAATTCATGCAATTTGTAGGCAAATGGTTGGATCTGGAAAATATCATCTTAAGTGAATTAACCCAATCACAAAAGAATACACATGAATTGCAATCACTGATTAGTGGATATTAATGAGCCCAGAAGCTCTGATTACTCAAGGCACAATTAGCTAAGCAAAAGATTCCCAAGAAAAATGAAGAGGACCCTGGTCCGGAAAAGACTAAATCCAGTTTTGTAGGAGAGTACCAGAACAGAGAAATGGTGAGGAGGGGGGTGATTGGCAAATGGGGGAGGAAGGACTTATGGGACATATGGTGAGGGGGGGAACTGGAAAGGGGAAAGCCTTTGGAATGTAAACAAAAAGAAATAATAAATTATTAAAAAAATTAAAAAAAGAACAAAATGATAAAAAGAGAATTCCAAAATAAAATCTTAAGTGGAAAGGTTAACACAACTACAGACACCAAGGAAATCCAAGAGAATTTTAAAAACATATTTTACAAACCTGAGTTCAACCAAATTGTAAAAATGTAAAGAAATGGATAATTTTCTCTAGAGATTCTATTTACCAGAAAAAGATTAGTGTAACAAGACCTTTCACAATAGTATCAAGTAATATAAAATATCTTGGGGTACCTATATCCAAGCAAGTGAAAGACTTGTCTGATCAAAAACTTTTAGTCTGAAAAACAATTTATATCAGAAGATGGCAAGACTGCCCAGGCTCATGGATGAGTAGATTTAATATAGTAAAAATGGCCGTTCCTATCAAAAGTAGTCTACAAATTTAATGTAATAGCGACATTTAGTGCAATCCCTCATCAAAATCCCAACACAATTCTTCCCTGATCTTGAAAGGACAAATTTTTGGTACACACACACACAAACACACACACACACACACACACACACACACACACACCCCAAGATAATTAAAACAATCCTAAACTATGAAAGAACTGTTGGAGGTCTGTCTCATTCCTTATATCAAGTTGTACTACAAATATGTAGTAATAAATACAGCATGATTTTGGTATAAATGCCGACACAATAGTCAGTGGAATTGAACTGAAAACCAAAACATAAATCCACACATAAATAGACACCTGATTTTTAATCAGGAAGCCAGAAATGCACAGTTGAAAAGAAAAAGACAGCATAGTCAGCAAATCGTGTGCTCAACCTGGACGTCTTCATGTAGAAGAAAGCAAATAGATCCATTCTTATCACTATGTATAAAACTCAACTCTAAGTGCATCAAAGACATCAACGTAAAACCAAAGGACTATTACCAATATTTGTCCCTTGAGTTCCTAATAATGAATCTGATAAATGAGAAAATGGAAAATGCTCCTGCACTCATTGGCCACAGGAGAAGACATTCTGAATAGAACATCATTAGTACAGGCACTAAGATAATCCATTAATACATGTGTTGTTATTAAACCAAGAAGCTTCTTCATGCAAAAGACCCTGTCATTTGGACAAAACAGTAGCCTACAGAATATGAAAGATTTATTTTTCTTTACCTATTCCACCTCTAATAGAGCCCTAACATCCAAATTATATAAAGAATTCAATAAACTAGGCATCAAAAACAAATAATTGGATTTTTATGGATTGCATATCTAAATAGAGAATTCTCAATAGAGGAAACTCAAATAACCGAGAAACTGTTATATAAATGTTCAACTCCTTAGTCATAAGATGAATGCAAATCAAAACTACTTTAAGATTCCTTCTTATACCTACATGTCAGAATGGCTCAGATTAAAAATACAGTAACAGCTCATGCTGGTAAGGACATGGAAAAAGGAAAAAATTCTTCCATTGCTGGTGGGAGTATAAATGTTTAGAGACACTATAAAAATCAGTGAGGTGGTTCCTCAGAATGATGAGGTTTGATCTTCCTCAAGATCCAGCTCTACCACTCTCGGACATATATAACCTAATGATTCTTGATCCTGCCCAAAGGGCACTTGCTCACCCGTGGTCGCTGCTGCTCTCATCACAATAACCAGGATTTGGGAACATGTCCATAAACAGAGTGATGGGTAAAGAAAATGTTGTACATTTACACAATAAAGTTGTTTTATCTAATTATATTTTATTTATTTTTTGAGATTAATTTTTAATTGCAACATTGTCCTCTCTCCAGAATCCTCATAAACTCCCTTTTACTCTCCTTCAAATGTATGGCTTCTAAGTTCACTCCTTATTATTGTTTAGATATATGTATATGCATACATACATTTCTAAATGTAACCTTTTCAATCCACATAATGCTAGTCATATGTATGTTCTCAGGTCCGACCATTTGGCCCTGGATAATCACCTGATGTGTTTTTTCCTGGGGAAGGCACCTCTCCTATTCCCAGTTTCCTCAAATGCCTGTAGTTCTTTGTATAAGGTTGAGGCCTCTGGAAATTTTATCTAGTGTTTTTTTCTTTGTGTCCACTGTGATTATCTTGGCTTGTCTTTTTTGGTTAAAATGAAGTTTCATAGGTTTATTTTTATATTTTATACTATTCTCATGATGCCATTATAAATCCCAGTTGTTCTTAGTATCTAATATTTTTATATTATTTTTAGCTTGGTTTCTTATTATTTTGTTAAGGATTTTACATTCATATTCATAAAATGCATTGACATGCGTTGCAATATCTTTGTCTAATTTTTGTGTCAGGATTTCTTAGAATGAGTTGGATTATGTTTCTTCCTCTTAGGTTTTAGATGGTTTGTGAAGGACTGGTGATACTTCTTTAAATGTTTAGCAGAATGTGCCAGAAAAGCCATCTGTTCTTCATTGTCGTGTTGGATGTATTTCCATTATAATTCAGCCTCCTATTGTATCTCAATTATATTTTATTTTTGTAATGTTTTGTTGTTATTATCACATAGAAGCCTGTTCTAGATCCAAATGGGAAAGGAGGCAGGGAGAACCTGGGAGGGGTGAAGGAAAGGGAAACTGTAATCAGGATATAATACATAAGAAATAAATCTCTTTTCAATAAAAAAGAAAAAAAAAGAATGCTATCTCAGATATCTTGATTTGAAGGATCCTTTTGATATACAAGATACAGGACTCCAGAGGAACAGGACGAAAGTCCTACACTACAAAGCAGACCTGCCTCATTTCCTCTGGCTTCTTTAGGGTGTCTAGTGCTGTGAAGAGACACTATGACATGGCAACTGTTGCATGGAAATCTTTAACTGGGTCTGCTCTACAGTTCAGAGGTTTAGTCCATTATCAACATGATTGGCAGCATGGTATCATGCAGGCAGCCATGGTGCTGGAAAGATAGCTGAGAGTTCAACATTCAGATCTGCAGGTAGAAGGAGAAGAGAATAACACTGGGTCTGCCTTGAGCATAGGAACCTTGAAAGACCACACCCAGTGACAAACTTTGTTCATGTTTAGTCTGTTGGTATGTATTATAATGCTAAATTCTGTCTCTGAAGGTCTAAACCTATGAGGAAATTCTCACATTTATAAGCTTTTCTTGAGCAAACGTTATTTCTGAACTTAAAACTTGACTATGGCCAATTACTGGAGGGATTAGAGGTAGGCTGTTTGCTGAGCCACTTGGTTGAATGTTGGTTGAATGGAAGAGAGAAAAGAGGCACCTTGGGAAGAGAAGTACCATGAGTCAGGAGAAACAGCAAATATTTGGGGGACACCACTGGAGAGATCACCAAGTCAGCAGGTGGAAAAGGCAGATTAGGTGTTACTCCTGGTAATTGTCAAATCCAAAGAAAAAAGCCGTAGTCTACATCTCATTTATCTGTATGGTAGTCAGGGATAAGCTTAGATCGGCTGTACTACAACTTCCTCCGAGCAAGGCGCATCTCTCAGTAACGCCACTGCCTATAGACCTATGGGGGCCATTTTCCTTCAAACCACCATATCTTCTCTCTCCAGAACTGACCGTTTATTCCAGGTTAGGGCAGTGTGATGAGTTGGTGATTTTCATTCACAATGACTGTTTGTTCAAGTTATGGAACTTATAGGTCCTGGTATCTGATCTCTGTGTTGTGAATCTTCTTAAGGGCTCCTAAGCACATTATCACCTTAATTTTTTCATCTACTTCTTTCTCTTTCATTTGAATATTGCATATCTATTTTTTCAAAATACAAGTTTTAAAAATGGAGAAAAAAAAACATGTCCCATGAAAGCATGTCTTAAGAAACGTGTCTTTGCTAACTTCAGTTAGCAGAAGCTTTCTATGTGTCTTCCAACCTGGGGTCCTCCTGCAGAGGGAACAGAGGGACGAAACATGACAGTTTCTGTCAGCCTCCCTGGGATCGAAACTTAACCTCATTTAATAATGCGGCTTCTTTGCCATCTCCTCAGATTTTATTGTTCTTTCCTGTGAAAAGGGTTGATAGTAGTAGCCACTACTATAAAAGTTGAGTTAATTCTATGAGCTAACACGTGAGCATCTGATGCTGTTAAATGCTGTCTCAGGATTTTCTATCATTGTTTGTGGCTCCAGAGAATTTTACCAGCACAAGATTCAAGTATCTTATAATGCCCCCCAGGGATTGTGTTAAGAGTTTAGTATGTTTGCTCTAATATATAATTTTCTAGCAGAAGTTGTACACTTTTTACCAAAGTCGCCTGTGAACTAGAACAGTTCATTCTTGAACTAGGCTAAACTCCTGAGGCTCCCAGAGACTAAGAATTAATTTGTATCCCCTAGTAAAATACAATAGACCATTGTGAATCTACGCTTTTAGGACAAATATCCAATCTTTTATTTAAATGACTTAAGAACCTATGTATAAGGCCAACGAAAGCTATTGTTTTGCTATACTAATTTTTGGTTTCTACAATTGTCTTTGACTCATTTTTTTTTTTTAATTTTATTTTCTATATTCTATGTTTACATTCCAAAGGCTTTCCCCTTTCCCAGTTCCCACCCACCATAGTTCCCATAGTTCCTCTCCCCCCCATCTGTTCCCCAATAATTCCCCCTCCCCCCTCGGTTTCTTTACTAAACTGGAAGCAATCTTTACAGGCCCAGGGTCCTCTCCTTTCTTCTTCTTGGGAATCATTTGACTTGCTATTTGTGTCTTGAGTATTTAGGGCTTCTGGGCTCATTAATATCCACTTATCAGTGATTGCATTTCAGGTGCATTCTTTTGTGATTGGGTTAATTCACTCAGGATGATATTTTCCAGGTCTAACCATTTACCTACAAATTGCATGAATTCATTATTTTTAATTGCTGTGTAGTATTCCATTGTATAAATATACCACATTTTCTGTATCCATTCCTCCTTTGAGGGATATTTGGGCTGCTTCCAATTTCTGGCTATTATAAACAAGGCTGCTATAAACATAGTGGAGCATGTGTCCTTATTGCATGCAGGGGAATCCTCTGGGTATATGCCCAGGAGTGGTATGCCAGGGTCCTCTGGAAGTAACATGCCCAATTTTCTGAGGAACCGCCAAACTGATTTCCAGAGCGGTTTTACCATTTTGCAATCCCACCAACAGTGGAGGAGTGTTCCTCTTTCTCCACATCCTCGCCAGCACTTGTTGTCTCTTGAGTTTTTAATCTTAGCCATTCTGACTGGTGTGAGGTGGAATCTCAGGGTTGTTTTGATTTGCATTTCCCTGATGACTAATGATGTTGAACATCTTTTAAGGTGTTTCTCGGCCATCCGAATTTCTTCTGGTGAGAATTCTTTGTTTAGCTCTGTGCCCCATTTTTTGATAGGGTTATTTGGTTCTTTGCGGTCTAACTTCTTGAGTTCTTTGTATATATTGGATATTAGCCCTCTGTCGGATGTGGGGTTGGTGAAGATCTTTTCCCACTTTGTTGGTTGCCGTTTTGTCCTTCTGACAGTGTCCTTTGCTTTGCAGAAACTTTGTAATTTTATGAGGTCCCATTTGTCGATTCTTGATCTTAGAGCATAAGCTATTGGTGTTCTGTTCAGGAACTTTTCCCCTGTGCCCAAGTCCTCCAGGGTCTTCCCAAGTTTCTTTTCTAATAGTTTCAGTGTGTCTGGTTTTATGTGGAGGTCCTTGATCCACTTGGAGTTGATCTTAGTACAAGGAGATAAGAGTGGGTCAATTCGCATTCTTCTGCATGTTGACCTCCAGTTGAACCAGCACCATTTGTTGAAAAGGCTATCTTTTTTCCACCGGATGGTTGTGGCTCCTTTATCAAAGATCAAGTGACCATAAGTCTGTGGGTTAATTTCTGGGTCTTCAATCCTATTCCATTGATCTACCTGCCTGTTGCTGTACCAATACCATGCAGTTTTTAACACAATTGCTCTGTAGTACTGCTTGAGGTCAGGGATAATGATTCCCCCAGAAGTCCTTTTATTGTTGAGAATAGTTTTAGCTATCCTGGGTTTTTTGTTGCTCCAGATGAATTTGAGAATTGCTCTTTCTAGATCTATGAAGAATTGATTTGGGATTTTGATGGGGATTGCATTGAATCTGTAGATTGCTTTTGGCAAGATGGCCATTTTTACTATATTGATCCTGCCAATCCAGGAGCTAGAAATATTTTTCCATCTCCTGAGGTCTTCTTCGATTTCTTTCTTCAGGGACTTGAAGTTCCTGTCATACAGATTGTCTTTGACTCATTTTAAAAATTCATGATTCCAAGCAAAATCTAGATAGTGAGATCAATGGGGCTGATTAATTCATCTAAGGAAGAATACCGTTTGATATCATTGAGACTCAAGGTGTTTATTGTTGTTGTTGTTTTATTTTTCATATAGCTCCATAGCTGTCCTGCACTAATACAGTGAACCACTAGATGTCAGTGTTTCCACAAGAATGGATGAAGATGGTCTCACCATCTCTGGAGCTGAGGATTAATTGATTGTTATAAAAAGTTAGATGAAATAAAATGTTCGCCTTGCTCTTCCAACTAAGATAAGCTAATAACTTTGGGTACAATTTCACTGTGTGCATTCACCAACTGTCCAATTACATATTGTCTCGGCCTGGAACTTCAAAACAATATAAAATTGAATGAAGTCAATGAAAGAAGTCACAGGAGGATATCTGCAGAGGTCTGTGTACTGCAGAAACAAAGCAATTCAATATGTGTCTCCCAGACTTCTAAATGCAATGATATAGTAATGTTCTTTCCCTACGGCCCCCTCTGTTCCTTTTCTGTTTGCTTTATCAAAAGTAGTTAAGAACTGTCGATTTATGAAAACCATATTTTAGCCTTCTTTCCTCATGGGGTTTTGCTTAATTGGAACAAAGGAGATTCTACCTGTATCCTACACCTGTCAGAAATATTTCTTTAATGTCAGATATTCTTTTTTCCACCATTACTTTGTGCAAACATCTGAGATGATGTGCCCCATGTGGCAATACAGACAACTGGGTGAGCCAAAGAGAGGGGAAAAACAGATGGGTCACAGGGAAATGACACAAACAGAGACTCGGCTCTGAGTAAGGAAAATGCTGAGCATGTTTAACATAGGAAAAATGCTAGAACTGTAGCTTCCATATTGTCTTGCCCTTGTATTGTGTATATAGTTGTGTGTGTGTGTGTGTGTGCCTTAATTATATGTGAAGTCTATTAACCTTGCTACTTTCTTATGTGTATGTGTATCTGTGGGAGTGTGTGCACGTGACCTCCAGGTGCTGATGATCTTAGACAGACCAAGTAGCCAGGAGGTAAGAGCATCAGAATGCTCTGAAGCTGGAACTACAAGCATTTGTGAGCCTCCCAACATGGTGCTGGGAAATTAATTTGGATCTTCTATAATAAATGTGAGTTTTGAAACATTATCGTGACCCTTGCCTTTGAGACAAGTTCCTTTATTAAGACCTGGAGCTCATGGATTCAACTAGCCTGGCTTGTCAACAGTCTCTGCCTCCATTTTTTGTCCAGGACTGGGATTTCAAGTGTATGCCATCATGTCTGACTTTACAAACAGGCTGGGGATCAAACTCATGTCTTTACACTAACGGGTTGATCACTTATTTACTGACTATGACAAGACTACCATACCCTCACATCTACACATAGTAATTGTCCCTGTGAACAGTGAGCTAAAAGCTTGCTTATTCTGCTATGTGCCTAGGAACTTGCAAACAAATACCTCTTAGCTGAAAGCTTGAAGTCTGCTTTCTGTTCTAGACCATCAAACCTTTACTTTAAAGCAAAATGATTTATGAGGCTGGGCATGTTTCTCTAATTAAGAAGAAAAGCAGAAGGAAAAATGGGTTCCAATAAGTTAGTTATTTCTGGTTATTTTCAGGCCTGGAAGCAGATGGCTTTCGAGACTTCTGGACGCTAGTTCAGAAATGTCACACAAGGTCACTGCCAGCATATGCTGTCATTTACTCTGGCTACTAGAGCTCCCACAAATATGCTAATTTATCCCAGGAAGACATGTAAAGACTGTATCCTTTGTGTATTTCCTAAAAACTAATGTAATTGTGGCTTGAAGTGCCTCAGACAATGGGCTGTTTTATTTCTTTCCATGGGAATAGCTGGGGGAATCTCCACAGCCTCCATTCCCTTGACCCCATTGTCTAGCGTCGTCTTGTATAACAGTCTCATAGTAAAAACAGTTACTTTTAAATGATACTTCTTCAGTTTTTATTAAAAAAACATAACAACGAAATTGTCTAGACATTTTTTTAAAAAATGTGATGCTTTATTCTAAAAGCAATGTAGATGAATTGTCCATTGAAAACCAGAAGGCGGCCTTGAAAACACACATTTCGTGAATAGTTAAGACAACTCTCAGAGGAAATGGTTATAAGCAGAATCATGTCCAGGTTCTCCCTTCAACTTCCTATTGGAAGAGAAACCAATTACCAAGGTCATACTCAGAACCTATGCTCCTCTTACCTGTGTCATGGGGAAGGATACAAAAAAAGGAAGGGCTTGAGGTCCTGTACAGAGAAGGCAACTGTAGAGAACTGACCTAGGGTTTGGGTTCTTTTTTAAAGAAGCAGAGCTGAAAGATTGTCCCAAAGAGCAGGAATTCTAGGGATTACTAGCTGTCTTGGAGATGGGATGAAAACAGAAGTATCCACAAAAGGTTAATAATAAATCCCCAGGAGAACTTGTTTCCTCCAGTGTACTTTCCATCGAGTAGCCCTGAGAAAAGGGAACTGGTTTCAGTGAGGGCTATAGCAGTAGTACCTGAAAAGTGCCATTTTCTAGTATGGAAGTGGGATGACAAGGGCAATCAATGGGGCTCTTCACATGATGGCGTATTGAGTTTGGTGGATTCCTTGACCTCTAAACTGATACTGTGCAAGGAATGGCCTGCTGGCTGTCTCCTCGTCTCCACAGAGGAGACACAAACTATTACAGGCTGACAGTTTTCAAAGGTGACTTAAATACTTACGGCTGTGTTAACCTTGGGAATTTGACTTAATGTTTTGGACTTCAATTTTCTCCTCTTTCTAATGGAGAAAAGATACCATAATCTGCTCAAAGAATTCAGTCTTACAGCAGATGAGCCTTTTTTAAAAAATGGCCACATGTAAGTAAATAGGGTGTATGACCTGTGATAGACTTCACACAATTCTAGAGTATTAGGTTCATACAAATACTATGTTTGTACTTTATATCGGTCCTGTTGTAGTTACTGGTTTAAAACAATGAACCAAATTAGAGAGCACAGAAATGTGTACATCATAATTAATGAAAGGTCGTTCCTCAAAAGAAAACAGAAAAGAAAATGCCATGGGATTTCTGGTGGACTTCTGACATTGGCACAAACTTGGCTATGAGGCATTTGCAGCGCTTGCAGGAGTGGTGAGCCGTGGCAAGCTCTTCGTGTTTTCTTTGAAGATGAATGATATAAAGCAAATTTTCAAAAACATGTCTTGCATGCTGACTTAGCACAGGACCCTGTCAAACCCTGGTGATCATTCATTTTGATGGGCATTCTGATGTGACTACATCTCCAATTGTTTTAATAAGAGGCCCTGTAAAGTTGCCAGTCAGCTAATTGTGGTGGAAGCTAACCAAGAAAGAGGGCCAGGTGTGCTTACAATGTGTTTGCATACAGGGACGATCTCTCCCTGTATGAGCTATACTTTCCTAATCCCATCAATAACCTCTTTGTCTGCTCAAAACATTTCTATGCGTTGTCATTTTATGTAAGTGGTATGTATGTGTTTGGGCTTTCTTGCCACCTGAATTTGTATCTCCTTTTGGAGATGCTCTCTGTCTCTGTTCATCTTCCAGAGGAGCTGGAAGCTGCCTCAGTAGTTGCATGGTCTTTCATATGAATTCAGAGTCAGACAATTTTGAAGAAATATTGTCTGTCAGGTTCTGCACAAATACTTACTGGACAATTTGCGGAAGGATTCCATTCTGAGAAACAACCAAATGAGGTTTTCAGACGAAGAAAACTCCAAGATTGCAAAAGGGTGAAGCTGTGGAAAAAGAGACCACGCGCTGGGTTCCGGGCTTCAAATGAGTTTGTTATTGTTTGTTTCTTTCTTCCTTTCCTCTCTCACACCTCTTCCATAGCAGAATTCTTTAGGCTATTGCATATTTTACATATATTTTCACCCTAAACCTGGTACTCGGTGTTGTAGGATGGACAAGGGGTATCCTCAGCAGGAAGCAAGTCAGTCCTCAGAGGTAAGACTCTTGAGGTTTTGCCCTTACTGTCTATTTTAATGCTAACTGCACCCCCCCACCCCGCAAAATCTGGAGTCTGCACGTAGCCCCTGGGACCCTGCCCCCAAGTTAATTCTGATTGGTGAATAAAGATGACAACAGCCAATAGCTGGGCAGAAGAGACATAGGTGGGGTTAAGGTTTCAAGGGCTTGGGAGAAGGAGGAGAAAGAAGCTGCCATGGAAGAAGAATCTCCAGGAGGGAGAAGAAGAACCACTATGGGCTAAGGGCCAAGAAAATGTGGCCCAGAGGGATGCCCAGTTGGGCAAAGGGCAGCCCAAATGGAACATAGTAAATAGTAAGGGATAACTTGGAGTTACTGATAGGAAAGAAGATTCTAACAGCATGGAGGACAGGCAACTACCCAGCTATTGTGCTGACTAGGGCTATTTAAAATTTAAATGGTGTATCTATCTTTCATCTGGGAACATAAATGGTTTAAGATAGAGAAGAAGCCCCGGGACAAGAATTTTTAATACTTAACTACTGCAAAGATTGCATCATCCGATGATACCAGGTGGTTAAGGGATTGGGGACCTGACAGTGATACAAGAAAGGCTGAAAGTACATAGCATGAGCAAGACATGAGTCAAGCTCTTAGTGCACTGGGAGCCTCCAGAGCAAGGGGTCCCAGGAGACAGAGAGAGGAAATATCTAGCCATTAACCTGCCTCCAGGGCTACTATGGAAAAGCAACAGGCCTACCTTCCCTGACCCCTTAAAACTTTCTACCAGAAATAGCTGAAAAGAAGTTTCAGCTATGCATTTTAATTAAAGTCTTGGGGTTAATACCTAGCAGAGCGTCCACTTCAGTCAGTCAATTGTAAGCTGAAAATAGACGTGGCATTTAATACACATAGGCTGCCAAATGAGAGAGTTTTAGCACAGGCCATAGTGAGGTGACAGCTGTTTTGTTCTTGACTTCCAGGATGCTGGAGGCAGATATTGTTCATCCCTTCGCAGCACCTAGATAGAATATGGGCCTATCTGCATTCAGGGAGAAGATCAAAATTCAAAATACAAGTTTTGCTGAATGCTTATTCTCTTTGAATAATTGAAAGACTGAAACATCCTGTCATCCATTGTAGGTCATGATTAAGTTAAAATTGGTGCCTCAAAGTCTCATTAGATGGTCATAATTCTGGGTTATTTTGGCAAGTGAAGGAAACTGTCTTTCTCAGCGTGCACTTAAAATGATGTGACTCTCTGAAGGACACAACAGGAGACATTCACTCCCACATTTGTGCATGTCATGGTGTATTGGTCCAGATACAAGTACCATTGGCTTCTATCGTTATGGCTGTTGCTCAAATTGCACTGGCTAGCCTTAAAATTGCATTATAAATCTCAGATTAGACTGTTTTATGTAGATAGATGACAGACAGACAGACAGACAGACAGACACACACACACACACACACACACACACACAACTGGCTGTCCTGTCATTTTTTTTCTGTAGAAAGGTGACTAAATTTCTACTTATATATGATAGGATACCAATGACAGACCAAAGGAATGATTTCACCCAACTCTACCTTGGTAATTCAATGTGTTTAACTGGGTTTCCTTACAGGTACATGGGTAAGGGTTAGTTTTAGGAGCCTGAGTAAATGGTTACTCACAGAAATGTGGGTGAGATCTTACAAAATCTTTGATGACTCCGAAATAACTACACTGCTGAAGAGACTCATGTTAGCATGTCTAGTGGTTCCCAATGTCTATACAGGTGCCCCTAATATGATATTCTATATATACTATACACTGTATACTTTACCATTTCCTAAGACCACATAAATCAGGGAAAGAGTTCTATACAGCAGGGAGGGAAATACTGAAGGGAATGTCTGGAACCACAAGTAAAGGTCAATATATACACATACACTGCATCAACTTAATGAAGATAATACCTCCATAACTTGCCCAGGGGCCAATCTCATGGAGGCACTTTTCAACTAAGACATCCTCTTCCTATATATGTCTAGATTTGTCTCATGTTGAAAAAAGCAAGCTAGACTGTTGTCTGCTGTCTACTCATATGGGCAAACTGAACCTGGACAAATAGGATTCATGGGGCTCTGGTCCATCAGGGAATGCTGAGAGCTTTACTGATTTTAGAAAAGAAGTGAGGAGGTTTGGGTCATCTGTGTTGGTCAGACAGGTAACTAAGGTCCTAGATCTCTTGTTGGTTACCATGGCACCAACAGTACCAGCGGCAGTGGCACTGGCACCTGCAGAGGTTGAAGTGGCGTGAGCCTGGCCAGCCAGCTGGGTCCAAGGATGAGCAACAAATGCTTTCGAAGAAAGAACTCTTCCTAAGTGTTACAGCTCAGCGAGAGCAGCCACTCCCAGACAATCCTTGGTGAAATAACGAGTGAGCTTTATTCATTGTGGACAGAAACTATATTAACATTGAGGAGTGAGCTCAGATTTAGGTGTAGGTGTTTCCAAATGGCTCAGTTTGAGATGTTAGTGATACTCTATGTGCATGGGGAAGGACTCTAGGTGTTTCCTTACATGACTGCTCATGGTCCTCTTAGTGGGGTGTTGTGGTTACCTGTTCTAGATCAGGTACAGAAATGGGTAGGGAGCTGCTCAGCTCCAGATGATCTTAATTCTCTGAGATTCCGAGGGTCTGAACTCACTCAACCTTCCCAGTTCTTCCGTCTGGTAGCACAGCCCACTTGCTTTACACCATCATAAATGGGGAGATAAAAAAATAGATGGATAGAAGATGGAGAGATGGATAAATATGTAAAGAGTAGATTCTCAAAGACAGGTATGCACACATAGGCATCAAAGATAAGTGTTGACAAAACGCTATTAAGGGAGAAACTATTTCACAATGAATAAACATAGCAATGCATATACAAATACATTTACTACAATGTTCTATTCCACACAAAACCACTTAATTATCTCTTAACAAAAGTAGCATTCACTTACATTGCTGTGTTTTGTTGATGCTACTTCATTTGATAACTTTGTGCTTATCTGAGATTTTTTTCCTTATCGTAATTTCTTTTTTTTCTTAACATAATTTTACAGTAATTTTTTTGTGACAACACAATAATTTAATCATTTTGTTTCATGGAAAATGTACCAGAAATTAACTGAGTGATGAATGTTTTGAATCTTCAGCAAAGAAATGTTAAAGTTTACCAGCCTGCAAGATATGCCCACTGGTGTAAGGATAGTATAAATCTTAGGAGAGTAACCCATCACTTTTTGAAGGAAGCAGAGATAATAAATCTCTGAATTGAATATTTTCTATGCTATGTAGTATAAACACTCTGGGACAATGGTTAGTGACTCCTCATCTCATAGTACCAGGAACTACACAGCTCATATGATCAACTCTGGTTGTCATAAGGAGAGAGGTGCATGTGATGATTTATATATACTTGGTTCAAAGAGTGGCACTACTTGGAAGTGTGACTTGAGAACTTGACCTGTAGCAGAACCCAAGCTGCACCCACATGACAGTGCCACACGTCTTGTCATTGGCCAGAGTTACTCCTTAGCTACTTTCTAGCAACAGTTAAATATTAGTCTGATTGTTTCAGATGTCCTTTCAGACCATTTGTGATTGTATACTGTCTTGCTTCAGAGCACCTACCTGTCAGCTTACAATAAACATTAAGTTAGATGCTTGCCAGGAAAGACCCCCCAGACCCCACCTATTTCCATTTCCTATAAAATCTTGTACTACTGAGGGTTCAAGGCTTCTCCACCTTCTCTTCCCATCTTGCTGTGTCAGGGGTTGGATTGGAGGAGAGCCCAATTCCAAGCTTGTAATAAAGAGAGCCTAATGTTGCTACATCGGACACGGCTCCTTGGTGGTTTTTTAGGGTTCACAAACACTTCCTAGCACAACAGTTTGTTCTTGAAAGCTGATTCTACAGACAGGGGGCTCAGATAAGGCAGCTTGTGAGTATGCATGTGATGGCGTAAAGAAACAGCATGCTGCATGGTACAGTCACTGGCCCAGGTCTGTAGAGTCTCCTTTCAATTCTGTCATTCTGAACCACGAATTTTAATGCAGTACCTCTAGCTCTGCTTGAATATATTTTGTCTAAAGTGGGTTGTTTGTTTGTTTGTCTGTTTTGAGGTTTGCAATTGTAGGAGTTAAACCTAATACCTAACATGATCATAACACAAATTCGGCGTGAGGAAACAAGAGTATGCAGCTTCCGAAATTGAACAGGAGAGGAGAGGGGAGTGGCAGTAAGTATCTGAGTCTGGATCTGGAAAAAGGATTAACATCACTAAAGAGGTAAGTACAAAGGAAGACTGAGTGAGCTGTGCTGTCCCATCCTATAGATATTCTTACCCCAAAAGGACATTGTCACTCTTCTGGATTTGCTACTCACCAGACTTTCTCATTAGTTCCTGTTTCTGGTGCACGGTTAGCAAAGATACTTTCCAAAAATGCATGCTGAGAGGAGTGGCTATTTTTGCTAGTGTTAAAGTCTTATCGTTGATCTCAGAGGTCAGTTTAGGTCATTCTACCCAGAAGAACCCTTCTTCCACCCCTGGAATGAAGACTGCACTACACTATGGGATGGTTGGGTGGCCATGGTGGTCCCAGGTGCCTCCAGACTCTACTCAGAAAGGATTTAATCATCATTACTTCCAAGTCAGGATTTTTTACTTTCTAGGAGGCTGGAAACACCTGTCTTCTAATGACAGCTCTTTTAATAAAATAACTGTTGTTTGACACTCACAGGGATTGAAGCTCTTTGATGAAGCCTCCTGCTAGACAGGATATTTACTGTGGTAAGTATTAGAATGAAATGTAGGCTATTAATGAAGTGAAATATCTCACCTAATAATAGCCAAAGGAAAGATAGGTAGCAGAAGAGAACACTGATACATGCTTCATTCTTGTCCCCGAGGCTCCCTGGTTGCTGTAATTTTCTTCTCAACTCAAAGGAGGTCTTGGAACAGGTATAATAACACATCTCCTTATTTGCATGCATTTAAGAATTCAGAAGAGCTTGTGTCATGGGCAACGTGCCTCTCTTTGACTATCTACCTGTGGGAACCTGCCAGGCTCTTGTTATCAGTTTTATCTTAAGTACACACACAATGTAATTTCTGGTAGATTATAAAATGCTATTGAATGAGCATATAAATGAATTAGTAAAGACTATGTTATAACAACTCTTAGAAGTTTTCAGTCAATAATTTCTTTTTATAATCGTAAAAAATAAGTTTCCTTTCAGTGTGTTAGAATAAGAGGCACTGGCTGTTTACCTTTGCAAAGATTTTTTTTGTGCTTTATTAGGTATATGTGTGTGTGTCTCTCTGTGTGTGTTTGTATATACATACATGGGGATAATGTGAAGGATATCATTTCTCTAAACAGTTTCATAAATTTCTTAATTTTTAACTTTCAAAGACTCAGAAAGACGTTGATTTTCTGTTTACTATATAAGCTGTTAGTCCACTTTGAGTCCTGCCAGAGAAGTTTGAATAATAAAAAGCACTTACGTCAACTAGCTATCCTGGGGTTTGATTTTACTTCACTATTGTCAACGGATAAATCAGTGTGTGAGTGGTAAGGAAGCTGGTAAGGAAGTGTAGCACTGGCAGGCAGGTGACATGGCTCTCAAAGAAGTTGCCCCGGAGGTACTGAGTCCATGTAACTTCCAGTGATATGCTGGTGGCCTCCCTGGGCTGGCCCATCTGCTGTCCTCACAGTTGCCCTGCTCTAGACACCTGGGTCTTCACGTCAGGCCCACATACAGGCTTTTCTCTCCTTCACACAGAATACTTTTACTTCTTTCACTATGTGAAACAAGACATAAATTGGATTATTAAGGAGTGCTATTGAATGTCATGGACTTTTAACTTCCCCTTTGCATGGGTTTTCTGTCGTTTCCTTACTCTCTCCTCTTGCCATTTATATCAGAGAGCTCCCGACCACTTGACGTTCATGTGCTCACACTTTCATGGCTTATTGACTCTTCTGTGCTGGGCAGATTGTTTTCATGATTAGGAACTAACTTAACCCATTTGGCTATTTTTTCCAGATGTTCCTACCTCCTTTGTCTTTGTCTTTTTTGTTTGTTTGAGAAAGGGTATCACGGAGTCCAGACTGAATTGAGACTCTCTGCAGTGCTGAAGATAACTTGAACTTCTCTGGAGGCATCTCAGTAACCTCTCATTTGAGCATCAATTCACTTTCTTATTTTATGTCAGTTGGAATAGGTCTGGCCTTGTTGGAGGAAATAAGTGACTATAGGGGTGAGCTTTCCCTTCTGCTGCCCAAAGATCAGCTTCTTCTCTAGCACCTGGTCTGCCTGCATATCTCCATGTTTCCTGCCAATATGACATTTGACTAAACCTTTAAAATGCCAAGGAAGAACCAGTTAAATGCTTACCATTGTAAGCGTGGCTATATTCATGGTGTCTTTTCACAGCAATAGAAATCCTAATTAAGGCAAAGGTCCCCTCCATTGTATCAGGAATGTCATGGTGTAAGGCCTGGAGGGTGGCAGAAACATGGAGGTAGGACTGCTCACATCTTTTTGGAGTATTAGGAAGCAAAGCTCAAGCTGCTCTGGTGTTCCTTTCCTACTTTTATTCGCTATGGATGTGTCTTCTCTCCATAGTAACACACACAGAGGTGTGTCTCCTAGGTGATTCCAAATCCAGTCAGGTTGACAATAACAAAGTGTATCACAGTGATGCTGGCAACATTAACACTTCCTCTTTCTTGCTCACTAGTTAGTTCAAGTTCCCCTTGGGTTTCTTCTTCTATCAACAACTCTTCTGTCTGCTCTAATCTTTCAGCCAGGGAACTAAGCTTCTCTTATTCATTTGTACCTTACATATTCATCTATGTACCAAATCTTTCTAACTAGTCTTTCACCAGATTTTTTCCACCAAGTTTCAGCCCTTAATTTCAGATTACCCATAAAAAGGGTCCACTCTGGAAATCAGTCTGGAGGTTCCTCAGAAAACTGGGCACAACACTTCCGGAAGACCCTGCTATACCTCTCCTGGGCATATGCCCAGAGGATTCCCCAGCATGTAATAAGAACACATGCTCCACTATGCTCATAGCAGGGCTATTTATAATAGCCAGAAGCTGGAAAGATTCCAGATGCTCCTCAACGGAAGAATGGATACAGAAAATGTGGTATATATACACAATGGAGTACTATTCAGCACTTAGAAACAATGAATTCATGAAATTCTTAGACAAATGGCTGGAGCTGGAGAACATCATACTAAGTGAGGTAACCCAGTCTCAAAAGAACACCCATGGTATGCACCCACTGATAAGTGGATATTAGCCTAGAATCTTGGAATTCCCAAGACACAATCCACATATCAAATGATATCTGAGAAGAAGGAAGGAGTGGACCCTGGTTCTGGAAAGGCTCAGTGCATCAGTGTAGGGGAATACCAGAACAGGGAAGTGGGAAAGGGTGGATGGGGGAACAGGGGGAGGGAAAAGGGTTTATGGGACTTTCAGGGAGCGGGGAGTCAGGAAAGGGGAAATCATTTGAAATGTAATTAAAGAATATATTGAATAAAAAAAAAAGGGTCCTCATGACCATCTCTCAAAATTTAAACTGTTGGTGGAGCTGCAATCAAAACTATTTGCTGCTCTTGACTTTAAAGTGTGTGTTCTCTCCTCATTCTCATTTCAAGATGTATTTCCACTGTTTTTTCTAAGTCCTAGTGCTTGAAAACAATGACAAAGCTCAGCATTCCTGCATATAGAACTCCCTTTGGTTTTCATATTTAAAGTCTTATGGTTTTCAGATGAGTTTCCCTCTGTTACTGTGGTTTTCTTTTATTAAAAATTCTTACATGCAAGAAGACTTCACAACTAATGCCCAAACGTCATTTCATCTGGCTTGTATTTTCTCTCCCATACCTTCCATATGTCAGGAAGCAGCTTATCTTTTTCTCACATTCTTTTAATTTTATCATTCTAAAGCTGTCTGTACTTAGCCAGTTCACCAAATAATGTGTCCTTTAATTATAGACTGACTCTAAGAGAATCTTCATTAATTCATTTACTAAATCAGGAAAAACATTCAGCACTCTTTCCCCGTCTCATCTATACCCAATTACCTTCAGCTTACAATATGTAAGAGCATTAATAGCATCTGAAATCACCCCATAAAGCAAATATTAACACAGACTCTTCTAAGGCCACTATGTCAACAGAGATTTTCACTGTTTTTCTGTCACTCAGTTGTGAGTATGTGTGCTGGTGATACATTGACAGATTTGTACTACTTCTCAGCTTTGCTTCTGCCTGTGGCAGTTTATAAGAAGAACATACATGAAGGATTTTGTCCTACTGTTTTATTCTCACTTGATGCAGTTCAGTTTATCTAGAGTTAGCTGTTATAATATTAATTTTAGTCTTCATATTGCTTTCATAGTTATGGAAATGATAATGTCTACCTGTCATCTAACTGATATTTTAAAGTAGGGGACCATTCAGAACCAGGACAAAAGGAGATGACTCAGTCAGTAAAACCTTTGCCTTAGAGCATGAGAACTAGACATTGATCCCCAGAAACTATGTAAGGACAAGAATGTAGTGACACATGCCTATAGTCCCTGAGCTAGGGAGACAGAATTCCTCTGGTTGCTGACCAACCAGTCTACACTAGTGGTTAATTTCTGAAGATTATGCCAGACACAAGTCTCTGACTTCTACAAACACGTACATTTTGTAGAAACTTCAGTGGATTCTATTGTTGACACAATGGATCACTCATCATCCACTTGCTTCCGTGGAGTTTAAATCTCTATGTATATTATACCAGAAACCAACCTTTCAGCACTTGTAGACATAGATTACCAGAAAACATCTCATTACAATGTACAGATATCATTTTATCATTAGATGACTGGAAATGACACAGTGATTTCGTTTAATCTATAGATGTGTCCTGATTAGGAGAATTCATGTTGTGCCTTGATTTTATGCTAACCTAATCATCTTAGGTGATTTAACTTAGATTTAGATAACCTAAATCATCCTATATTTAAGATTCATTAACACATGAGTTTTTGGAAAAAAAATTACAGATTATGTATCCACAATAAATGTTTTGTAAATACTGAAAAAGAACCTCTTGTAATCCCTCCAATTCAGCCAGTCTTTTAACAGTTTCCTAAATTGCCTTTCAACCTTTCATCCGGGTATGTTTTACATGGCTGTTATCATTGTATTCTTGTTTTGTTTTGTTGTTTCCCCTGCCCTGAAATTTTAGGGACACCCTTGTGCCACCAGTAATTCCCTACATATACTGTCTCTGACATTCTTTAATAACATGATCAAGGAGACTTGAATCAAGCCTAAGAGGTCAAGCCATGGGCTTTCCTTCCTTGGAACAGTCCAGCTACCAGCTCATTGGTGACAGTTCTAAAGTTATTAGATCTGTGGAGAATAAGCAAGGCTCATTGCTTTGAGACTTGAAGAAAATGGAGAGTCAATGCATTCCAGGAGATTCTTCTTATTGTTACACAGACTGGTATAGTGGGGTATTGTTTCTATCAGTCAAATAAATTCTTAAACAATCTAATCATCTTTCTGCTGAGAGTCATGAAATCAGGAAGGTGATTTGAGGCCTAAAAGCCAAAAGGCTTCCCTCATATTTCTCTCCTCCACAGCCAAGACCAGGGCTGACACACCTGTTCCCAAGCACCCTTATTCTTGGTGTATTTGAATGAATCTCAGACTGTGTTAAATAAAACCTCACTTTCCCTTGTTTGGAGTAATGGCTACATTCAAGAGTTCTTTTCATTGCCTTTTATTTGTTTAGCCTCTCCACTGTCTTATGCTGTTTGTATGTTTTAACTTATATTTTGGTACTTATGGGGGGTTATTTTAGAGGAACTTAGCTTTTATCGTGTGTGCACATGTTATACGAGAAAGTATACATGGATGTGTAAGCTCCCCTGTTCAGGTGCATGCAGAGGACAGAAGTCACCATCAGGCGTCCTCCTTGGGTGCTGTCCACCTTATTTGTTGAGGCTGGAAGTATCCCTCATTTAGCCTGGAGCTCAACAATCTGTCTAGATTGGTTGCCAGCATTCCCATGCTATCAGCCCACCTGTATCCACCTACCCAGTACTGGAGTTTCACACAAGCATGCTTGGCTTTTACAGGGACTCTCAGGTTCTCGGGACTGCATAGCAAGCACATTGCCCACTGAGTGATCCTCCAAGCCCTTAGTCTTCAGTTGTCATGGCCAATAGTTATTATTTGTTGTTTCATTAGAAAAAAATATCTTAAGGGGCTAAAATTTAACTGGTAAACCACTTTGCTGGTAGGTGTGAAGCTCTGGGTTCAGCTCCTATTTAGAAATAAAAGGCAAAAATAAGCAACAATAACCTGACTTTTTATTAGATTTTTTTAATGTACCTTCTTATTTATTGAACAATTCTTTCTAGAAGTTAATATAGTTCAGACTTTGTTTAACCTTTTCTTTTTTTATTTAATTTTTATTTTCTATATTCTATGTTTACATTCCAAAGGCTTTCCCCTTTCCTAGTTCCCCCCCCCACCATATGTACCATAATTCCTCTCCCCCCAACTATTCCCCAATCATTCCCCCACCACGATTTCTGTTCTGGGTCTACAAAACTGGATCAAATCATTACAGGCCCAGGGTCCTCTCCTTTCTTCTTCTTGGGAGTCATTTGACTTGCTAATTGTGCCTTGAGCATTTAGGGCTTCTGGGCTCATTAATATCCACTTATCAGTGATTGCATTTCATGTGTATTCTTTTGTGATTGGGTTAGCTCACTTAGGATGATATTTTCCAGATCTGACCATTTACCTACAAATTGCATGAGTTCATTATTTTTAATTGCTGAGTAGTACTCCATCGTATAAATATACCACATTTTCTGTATCCATTCCTCTTTTGAGGGATATCTGGGCTCCTTCCAATTTCTGGCTATTATAAACAAGGCTGCTATAAACATAGTGGAGCATGTGTCTTTATTGTATGCAGGGGAATCCTCTGGGTATATGCCCAGGAGTGGTATGCCAGGGTCCTCTGGGAGTGGCATGCCCAATTTTCTGAGGAACCGCCACACTGATTTCTAGAGCAGTTTTACCATTTTGCAATCCCACCAACAGTGGAGGAGTGTTCCTCTTTCTCCACATCCTCGCCAGCACTTGTTGTCTCTTGAGTTTTTAATCTTAGCCATTCTGACTGGTGTGAGGTAGAATCTCAGGGTTGTTTTGATTTGCATTTCCCTGATGACTAATGATGTTCAACATCTCCTTAGGTGCTTCTCAGCCATCTGAATTTCTTCTGGTGAAAATTCTTTGTTTAGCTCTGTACCCCATTTTTTGATAGGGTTATTTGGTTCTTTGGGGTCTAACTTCTTGAGTTCTTTGAATATATTGGATATTAGCCCTCTGTCGGATGTGGGGTTGGTGAAGATCATTTCCCACTTTGTTGGTTGCTGTTTTGTCCTTCTGACAGTGTCCTTTGCCTTGCAGAAACTTTGTAATTTTATGAGGTCCCATTTGTCAATTCTTGATCTTAGAGCATAAGCAATTGGAGTTCTGTTCAGGAACTTTCCCCCTGTGCCCATGTCCTCCAGGGTCTTCCCAAGTTTCTTTTCTAATAGTTTCAGTGTGTCTGGTTTTATGTGGAGGTCCTTGATCCACTTGGAGTTGATCTTAGTACAAGGAGATAAGAGTGGATCAATTCGCATTCTTCTGCATGTTGACCTCCAGTTGAACCAGCACCATTTGTTGAAAAGGCTATCTTTTTTCCACTGGATGGTTGTGGCTCCTTTATCAAAGATCAAGTGACCATAAGTCTGTGGGTTCATTTCTGGGTCTTCAATCCTATTCCATTGATCTACCTGCCTGTTGCTGTACCAATACCATGCAGTTTTTAACACAATTGCTCTGTAGTACTGCTTGAGGTCAGGGATATTGATTCCCCCAGAAGTCCTTTTATTGTTGAGAATAGTTTTAGCTATCCTGGGTTTTTTGTTGGATATTTTCTCTATTTACAATTCGAATGTTTTCCCCTTTCTAGGTTTCTTCTTTGGAAACTCCCTCATTCCCCATACTCCTGCCTCTATAAGAATGCTCCCCCACCCACCCATTCCACCTTCCCTTCCTGTCATTCCCCCACACACTGGGGCATCCAACCACTTCAAGGCCAAGGTCTGCTCCTCCTACTGATGTCCAACAAGGCCATCCTCTGCCACATATGCTGCCAGAGCCCTGGGTCCCTTCATATGTATTCTTTGGTTGGTGGTGCAGTCCCCAGGGGTCTGCAAGGGGTCTGGCTGTTGACACTGTTGCTCCATCCATGGGATTGCAAACCCCCTCATCTCTTTCAGTCCTTTCTCCAAATCTCCCCTCTGTGACCCCATGTTCAGTCCAATGGTTGGCTGCAAGCATCCTCCTCTGTGCTTGTCAGGTTTTGGCAGCACCTCTCAGGAGAAAACTATATCAGGCTCCTGTCAGCAAGCACTTCCCTGCATCCACAATAGCATGCAGTTTTGGCGACTGTATAAGCAATGGGCCCTCAGGTAGAGCAGGCTATGGATGGCCTTTCCTTCAGTCCCTGCTCCACACTTTGTTTCCCTCCTGTGAGTATTTTGTTCCCTATTCTAAGAAGCACTGAAGCATCCACACTTTGGTCTTCCTTCTTTTTGAACCTCATATGGTCTGTGAATTGTATCTTAGGTATTCTGAACTTTTGGGCTAATATTCACTTATCAGTGAGTGCATACCATCTGTGTTCTTTTGTGACTAAGTTACCTTACTCAGGATGATATTTTCTAATTCCACCCATTTGCCTAAGAATTTAATGAAGTCATTGTTTTCATAGCTGAGTAGTATTCCATTGTGTAAATGTACACATTTTCTGTATCCATTCCTCCGTTGAGGGACATCTCGGTTCCTTCCAGCTTCTGGCTATTATAAATACGGCTGCTATGAACATAGTGGAGCATATGTCCTTATAACATGTTGGAGCATCTTCTGGGTATATGCCCAGGAGTAATATAGTTGGGTCCTCAGGTAGTACTATGTCCAATTTTCTGAGGAGCCTCGAGACTGATTTCCAGATTGGTTATAACAGTTTGTAATCCCACCAGCAGTGAAGGTGCTCTCCAGGATCTGCCGTCGCCTGAGTTTTTTATCTTAGCCACTCTGACTAGTGTAAGGTAGTGTAAGGTAGAGTCTCAGGTTTGTTTTGATTTTAATTTCCCTGATGAGTAAGAATGTTGAACATTTCTTTAGGTGCTTCTCAGACCTTTGAGTTTCCTCAGTTGAGAATTCTCTATTTAGCTCTGTTACCCATTTTTTTTAACAGTGTTATTTGGTTCTCTGGAGTCTAACTTCTTAAGTTCTTTGTAAATATTGGATATTAGCCCTCTATCTGATGTAGGATTAGTAAAAATCTTTTCCCAATATGTTGGTTGCCATTTTGTCCTATTGACAGTGTCCTTTGATTTACAGAAACTTTGCAATTTTATGAGGTCCCATTTGTTGATTCTTGATCTTAGAGCATAAGCCATTGGTGTTCTGTTCAGGAAATTTTCCCCAGTACCCATGTGTTTGAGGCTTTTCCCCACTTTCTCTTTTACTAGATTCAGTGTATCTATCTGGTTTTATGTGGAAGTCCTTGATCCACTTGGACTTAAGCTTTTTACAGGGAGAAAAGAATGGGCCAATTTGCATTCCTCTACATGTTGACAGTCAGATTAACCAGCACCATTTGTTGAAAATGTTGTTGTCTGTCTTTCTTTCACTGGATGGTTTTAGCTCCTTTGTCAAATATCAAGTGACCATAGGTGTGTGGATTCATTTCTGGGTCTTGAAATCTATTCCATTGATCTACCTGCCTGTCACTGTATGAATATCATATGACTTTTATCAGTGTTGCTCTGTCACATAGCTCGAGGTCAGGGATGATAATTCCCCCAGAAGTTCTTTTCTTGTTGAGAGTATTTTTTGAAATCATGGGTTTTTGTTGTTGTTGTTGTTTTGGTTTATTTTGTTATTCCAACTGAGTTAGAGAATTCTTCTTTCTAACTCGATGAAAAATTCAGTTGGAATTTTGATTGGGATTGCATTGAATCTGTAGATTGTTTTCGGCAACATGACCATTTTTAGTATATTAATCCTGCCAATCCATAAGCATGGGAAATCTTTAACTTCTTAGGTCTTCTTTGATTTTTTTCTTTAGATACTTGAAGTCCTTGTCATACAGATTTTTCACTTGTTTTGTTAGAGTCACACCAAGATATTTTATATTGTGACTATTGTGAAGGGTCTTGTTTCTCTCTTTTCTTTCTCAACCCCTATATTCTTTGAGTATAAGAAGGCTACTGATTTGTTTGAGTTAATTTTATATCTACCCCCTTTGCTGAAGTTGTTTATCAGGTTTAGGAGTTCTATGGTAGAACTTTTGGGGTCTCTTAAGTATACTATCATATCATGTCCAAATAGCATAGTTGACTTCTTCCTTTACAATTTGTATCACTATAACCTTCTTTTCTTGTCTAATTGTTTCAGCTAGGACTTCAAGTACTATATTGAATAGATAGGGAGAGTGTGCAGCCTTGTCTAGTCCCTGATTTTAGTGGGATTGCTTCAACTTTCTTTTCATTTAGTTTGATGTTGGCTACTGGTTACTGTATGTTGCTTTTACTATGCTTAGGTATGGGTCTTGAATTCCTCATCTTTCCATGACTTTAAACATAAAGAGATTCTGAATTTTGTCAAATGATTTTTCAGTATCTAATGAAATTATCATGCAGTTTTTGTCTTTGAGTTTGCTTATGTAGTGGATTACATTGATGGATTTTCTTATTTTGAACCATCTCTGCATCCCTGGGATGAAGCCTTCTTGATCATGGTGAATGGATGTTTTGATGTGTTCTTTTGCGAGGCCCTTGTTGAGTATTTTGCATCAATATTCATAAGGGAAATCAGTCCGAAGTTCTCTTTCTTTGTTGGGTCTTTGTGAGGTTTTGGTGTGAGCATAACTGTGGCTGCAGAGAAGGAATTGGGCAGTGTTTCTTCTGTTTCTATTTTGTGGAAGAGTTTGAAGAGTTTTGTTATTAGGTCTTCTTTGAAGGTCTGATAAAATTCTCCAATAAACCCATCTGGTCCTGGGATTTTTTTGGTTATGAGACTTTTAATGATTGCTTCTATTTCTTTAGGGGTTATGGGACTGTTTAGACAGTTTATCTGATCCTGATTTAGCTTTGGTACCTGGTATCTGTCTAGAAAATTGTCCACTTCATCCAGATTTTTCAATTTTGTTTAGTAGAGCCTTCTCAACTTTGAATAGGCTTCTCCCAGCCTTGAACAGGCTGAGCAGCTTTCCCAGGCATGAGCAGTTGAACAGACCTTGAGCGCTTGCCGCTGCAGACCTTACAGGCCTAGATGGGCTATCTACTTTTCATGTACATGCTGGTTCCCACAGGAATTTAGGAGACTGGGCTGCTTTGCTGACCTTGCTTTACAGCATACTTCAACTAAAACAAAACATGGGTCTATGGGCTTTCCTTTATAACACAGTGCTAAACATTAAACTTTAGAGCCTTGATCAGGACATAGTCTTGGCTTCATTCTTTTCTCACAACCCTTCCATTTTCATTTCCAGCCCTCCTTCCAGGTAAACACAGTTCTTCTGTGGCTGCTAGATGACTACAGTTGGGCATAGGCTTTTGTAGTGGGATCTGATAATTTTTTGACTTTCCTCTATTTCTGTTGTGATGTCTCCCTTTTCATTTCTGATTTTGTTAATTTAGGTATTGTCATTGTGCCCTCTGGTTAGTCTTGCTAAGGGTTTATCTATCTTATTGATTTTCTCAAAGAATCAGCTCCTGTTTTTGTTGATTCTTTGTATAGTTCTCTTTGTTTCTACTTGGTTGATTTCAGCCCTGAGTTTGATTATTTCCTGCTATCTACTCCTCCTTGGTGTATTTGCTTCTTTTTGTTCTAGAGCTTTCTGGTATGCTGGTAAGCTGCTAGTGTATGCTCTTTCCAGTTTATTTTGGAGATAATTAGAGCTATGAGTTTTCCTCTTAGCACTGCTTTCATTGTGTCCCATAAGTGTGGGTACGCTGTGTCTTCATTTTCATTAAATTCTAAAACGTCTTTAATTTCTGTCTTTATTTCTTCCTTGGTCAAGTTATCATTGAGTAGGGCATTGTTCAGATTCCCCGTCTTTGTGGGCTTTCTGTTCTTTTTGTTGCTATTGAAGACCAGCCTTATTCCATAGTGATATGATATGGGATTATTTCAATCTTCTTATATCTGTTGAGGCCTGATTTAGAGAAGGTATCTTGAGGTGCTAAGAAGAAGGTGCCTTCTTTTGTTTTAGGATGAAATGTTCTAGATATCTGTTAGATTCATTTGGTCCATAACTTTTGTTAGTTTCAATGTGTCTCTGTTTAGTTTGGGTTTCCATGATCTGTTCATTGATGAAAATGGGGCGTTGAATTCTCCCCTATTATTGTATGAAGTGCATTGTGTGCTTTGAGAAATGCAAATCAAAACAACCCTGAGATTTCACCTCACACCAGTCAGAATGGCTAAGATTAAAAACTCAGAAGACATCAGGTGTTGGCGAGGATGTGGAGAAAGAGGAACACTCCTCCACTGCTGGTGGGAATGCAAGCTGGTACAACCACTCTGGAAATCAGTATGGCGGTTCCTCAGAAAACTGGGCGTGATACTTCCGGAGGACCCAGCCATACCACTCCTGGGAATATACCCAGAAGATTCACCAGCAGGCAATAAGGATACATGCTCCACTATGTTCATAGCAGCCTTATATATAATAGCCAGAAGCTGGAAAGAACCCAGATGTCCCTCAACAGAGGAATGGAAACAAAAAATGTGGTATATATACACAATGGAGTACTATTCAGCCATTAGAAACAATGATTTCATGAAATTCTTAGAGAAATGGATGGAGCTGGAGAATGTCATACTAAGTGAGGTGACCCAGTCTCAAAAGAATACCCATGGTATACAGTCACTGATAAGTGGATATTAGCCTAGAAGCTTGGAACACCAAAGACACAAATCACATATCAAGTGATGTCTCACAAGAAGAAAGGAGTGGACACTGGTGCTAGAATGGACCAAAATATCATTGTGGGAGAGTACAAGAACAGTAAAGTGGGAGGGGGTGGATGCAGGAGCAGGGGGAGGGAAAAGGACATGTGGGACCTTTGGGGGTGGGGAACCAGAAAAAGGGAAATGAATTGTAAATATAGAATATATACAATAAAAAAAAGAAGGAAAAAAAAGACACCCACACAAACATAATTCCACCTCTAACAATAAAAATAAAAGGAAGCAGCAATCACTATTCCTTAAAAAAAAAAAAAAAGAATTTAGCATTTTCTTTGACTATTGTGTCAATGTTTTCTATGGGATCTTCTGCTCCTGAGATTCTCTTTTCTATCTCGTATTCTGTTGGTGATGCTTGCATCTATGATTTCTGATTTTCTATCTCCATGGTTGTCTTCCTTTGTGATTTCTTTATTGTCTCTTTTTCCATTTTTAGATCCTGGATCATTTTGTTCAATTCCTTCACCTCTTTGGTTGTCTTTTCCTGTAATTGTTTAAGGGATTTTTATGTTTCCTCTTTACTTAGGTTCTCCTCTATTTCTTTAAGGGAGTTATTTATTTCCTTCTGCAAGACCTTTATAATCATCATGAGATGTACTTTTAAGTCAGAGTCTTTCTTTTCTGGTGTGTTGGGGTATCTCAGACTTTCTGTGATCATGCCAAATAGCATTTCTGTTGCTTATGTTCTTTCCCTTGCCTCTTGCCATATGGTTATCTCTGGTGTTACTTGGTTTTGCTGTCTCTGATTGTGGCTTGTCCTTTCTGCAAGCCTGTGTGCCCATATTTGTGGGAGACCAGCTCTCTCCAGGAGGAATTTGGGTATGGAGAGCTGTGGCATAGGGTCAGCTCTGTGGTGCAGATGGAAATTGGAAGGATCCTGTTCCAGGCTCCTCCTCAGTTCCTTTGTCCTGAGGGCAACCAGGCATGTCCCTCAGGGCAGAAGCAATGGTCTTACCTGTGCTCATAAGCATGTCAGCACTCCTGGTAGAGCAGGTCTCTCCTGGAGGTATTTGGGTATAGAGAGCTGTAGCATAGGATCAGCTCCAGGAGCAGACAGAAATTGCTAATCTGACTATTTTTACTACTTAAATATTTTGCTTTTAAGTGAAACTAGAAATTTACCATTATCTATCCTTCTTATATCAGCCTCCATAATACTTCTATTAATCATCTATCTATCCTTCCTTTTATTTCCCCTTCATTTATTCATTTAATATTAGCTGAGCTACTTTAGCTTAATTTACTTGCTCAGTTTATTTTATTTCCAGAAAGGGTCAATTTGAACAAATAAAATCTGTGGTCTGCTGATCTATCCAAAATTTGTGTATGCATTGGAAGTCTGTCTTGGGGTTTTATGTATCAAACCCCATTGAAAATATACAATTTACTCTTCCAGTTTTTTAATATTTCATTTTAATGTACTTAAGAGCTCACAAATTTTGATTTCTGAACTAATGCATTAAGAACAAACTGACAGGTTTTTTATTTATAAAATAAAATGCTTTTTTGTTCATTAATTGTCATTACATCTTATTGTGTTTACTGGAGACAATAATCAGTCTGAATATACTTTGAATTTTAGGTCCATTTGATTGTTTTTTTGCTTATTCAGTATGCTAAAACTTTTTTTGTTATTGTTTCTTTTGTATGTCCCTATTTTCATTTTTCTAAGTCAGCTTATAGAAACATAATTATTTTGTTTTTCATACTCAAAAACGCTTTCTGTAAATGCTTTTGATGCTTTATTTCTGACGGCCATTCTATAGATGCAGAGTTGAGCATTTGTTTTGTCTAATATTGTTCGGTGGATTTTATTTGTTCTTTGCTGTCATGTAAATTACACTGTAAATTAGACTAGAATGTACTAGACCATGCATCTTAGCTTATGACTTTAGGAGCTTTCTTCCCAGCATTGCACTGTGGCAGGTCTCCTGATGATGGCTCCATGCTGTGCTTTACTGGGAACAAGGCATTTCTTCTCAAGAATATTTTATATCTACCATCTTGAATGATTCTTGGTGGCCTGATTCAAGATCAGCTGTCTTTGCCTATGATCCTTTATTTGCCACAAAGGCCACCATGGATGATTCTCTTGAACTCTTGTAGTGCCATTGTCAGGCACATTAATCAATAGAGAATAAATCCCAACTTTCAAAAATATTCTTAAGCATTTGTTGCAATAGACAATTCTTGTTAAAGGAGGACTCCCAGGAGAGATACCTAATCAACTCTAAGCTCGGTGTTTTCTGAGGCTGAGGCAATTTCCCCCCTCAGGAGAAGCATAGCTATGCAGTGTGTTCCTTATGTAACTTATAAGCATTTAGCAGCAGTATACAACTCATGTGATTCACAAGTTTTAGTGGTTTGGAGGATTGGTGTGTCTATAACAGTTGGATTCTAAGTCTGAGGTGATCATAATGTTTTGCGGTAATCTGAACTCACACTTGGAAGTAAAGAAACACTCTCTGTGCCCTCATAAACATAGTGATTACTCTCGTTGGCTCCAAGCAGTCTGAAGTCACCCAAGAATCTATCCTTTTTTACCTTGTGCTCTTTCCCAGCTTCCACTATGTAAATAGTATGAAGCATCTAGTTTTGGAAAATTAGGAATAACACAGACACTCATCAGTGTAAACACTAATGTTTTGCTCACGCTTTCTCAAAGGTAACTGTTTAGAAAAATTTCAGACTCATGTTATTGATATGTATCATATTAAAATGTATGTATTATTCTTCAGTTAAAATATAACAACATAACTATTTTTATTGGTTATTTTATTTATTTACATTTCAAATGCTATCCCCCTTCCCAGTTTCCCCTCCACAAACCCTCTAACCCCTCTCCCTGTCTCTATGAGGATGCTTCCCCCACTCCCTGCACTCCTGCCCTGGTGCTTTAGTATTCCCCTGTTCTAGTGCTTTGAGCTGTTACAGGACCAAGGGCCTCCCATTACAGTGATGCACAACAAGGCAATCCTTTGCTACATCTCCAGCTGGAGCCACAGGTTCCTTCCTCCTTCCTCCATGTGTACTCTTTGGTTGGTGGTTTAGTACTCGAAAGCTTTGGAGGCTCTGGTTGGTTGATATTGTTCTTCCTATGGGATTGCAAACCCCTTCAGTTTCTTCAGGCCTTTCCTCAGCTTCCCCATTGGGATCCCTGCAGTCAGTAAAATGGTTGGTTCAAGCATTCCCATCTGCATTGGTAAGTCCCTGGCAGAGTCTTTTAGGAGACAACTATATCAGGCTCCTGTCAGCAAGCCCTTCTTGACATAAGCAATAGTGTCTTGGTTTTGTGTCTACATATGGGATGGATCCCCATGTGGGGTAGTCCCTGGATGGCCTTTCCTTCGGTCTCTGTTCCATTCTTTCTCCCTGTTTCCTTCTGACAGGGTGAATCCTCAATTAATATTTTTGAGATGGGTTGGTAGTCTCATCCTTCAAACAGGGGCTGTGCCTATCCACAAAATATGATCTCAAAAGGTTCTAGCTCCCCTTTGTTGAGTGTTTCAGCTGATGTCCTCATTCTTGGATCCTGGGAACCTCTTGGGTCCCTGGCATCTGGGACTTTCTAGTGGCTCCCTCCAGTTCCTCCTCTGCCACTGCTACATAGCTCCTTTCAATTTCCTGACCACCTGTACTTCTCCTCCAACTCTTCCTGTATCTGACCTTGCTCTCCTTTTTCTCCCCCTTTCAGATCTCCCTCTCCTTCAACTTATCAGAGATTACTGTCTTCTCCCTTCTGAGTAGGACTGTAGCATCCACACTCTGGTGTGATCTTCTTGGGTTTCATATAGTCTGTGAGTTATATCATGGTTATTCTGAGCTTCTTTCTAATAACCACTTATCAGCGAGTACATACTAAGTGTCCTCTTTTGTGACTGTGTTACCTCACTCGGGAAGATATTTTTAAGTTCCATCCATTTGGCTAAGAATTTAATGAAGTCAATGTTTTTTTTATTTTTTTAATTTTTATTGGATATATTCTATATTTACATTTCATTTCCCAATAGCTGAGTAGTACTCCACTGTGTAAATGTACATTTTCTATACCAATTCCTCTGTTGAGGAACATCTGAGTTCTTTCCCAGCTTCTGGCTATTATAAATAATGCCTGCTATAAACATAGTAGAGCATGTGTCCTTATTATATGTTGGGGCATCTTTTGGGTATATGCCCAGGAATGGTATAGTTGGGTCCTCAGGTAGTATTATGTCCAATTTTCTAAGGAACCACCAAACTAATTTCCACAGTAGTTATACCAGTTTGCAATCCCACCAACAGTGGAGGAATGTTCCTCTTTCTCCACATTCTCACCAGTTCTGTTGTTACCTGAAATTTTGATCTTAGCCATTCTGACTGGTGAAAGGTGGAACCTCAGGGATGTTTGGATTTGCATTTCCCTGATGATTAAAGATGTTGAATGTTTCTTTAGGTGCTTCTCAGCAATTCGGTATTCCTTAGTTGAGAATTCTTTGTTTAGCTCTGTTCCCCATTTTTTAAAATTTTTATTGAATATTATCTTCATTTATATTGCAATGATAAAACCTTTCCCAATTTCCTCCCTCCCCAAAGATTCCCAACCCCTCCTTTCTCCCCGTGCCTCCCCGTATATGCCCCTTCACCCGACACACTCCCACCTCCCCCCCTCGGATTCCCTTTGTTGGGGTCTCTGTTAAGCTTTTACCTGACCAAGGCCCATTCCTCCCACTGATGCCCAACAAGGCTTTCCTCTGCCACATTTTTGGCTGGAACCATGTGTGCCCCTTGGTTGAGGGTTCAGTCCCTGGGAATCTTGGGCATCTGGGTGGCCAAAATCATTGTTCTTCCCCTGGGGCTGTAAATCCCTTCAGCTCTTCTGGACCACCCTCCAGCTCCTCCATTGGGGACCCCATGCCCAGTCCAATAGTTGGTTGGTTGCTTTGGTTCTCTGAAGTCTAACTTCTTGAGTTCTTTGTAAAGTTGGATGTCAGTCCTTTATCATATGTAAGGTTGGTAAAGATCTTTTCTCAGTCATAGATTGCTGTTTTGTCCCATTCACTGTGTCCTTCACCTTATAATATAGCTTCTCAATATGAGGTCTCATTTGTCAGTTCTGGATCTTAGTGCATAAGCCATTGGTGTTCTCTATTTGGGAAAAGTTCCCTTGTGCCAATGTGTTTTATGTTCTCTCCCACTTTCTCTTCTGTTAGATTCAGCTCATCTAGTTTTATGTGGAGGTCTTTGATCCACTTGGACTAGAACTTTGTATAAGGAGACAAATTGGGTCAATTTGGATTATTCTACATGGTGACCTCCAGATGAACCAGCACCACTTTTTGAAAAGGCTCTTTTCTTCCCACTGGATGGTTTTGTTTTCTTTGTCAAATAGTAAGTGACCAAAGATGTCTGGGTTCCTTTCTGAGTCTTCAATTTTATTCCATTGATCTACCTGCCTGTCTCTGTACCAACACCATACAATTTTTATCACTACTACTCTGTTTTGGTTGTGGGATGGTGATTCACCCAAAAATTTGTCTTACTGTTGAAAATGGATTTTCCTTATTTTTTTATATCCTGGGTTTTTTGTTATTCCAGATAAATTCTCAAATTGCTCTTTCTAACTCTATGAAGAATTGAGTTGGAATCTTGATTGGGATTGCATTGAATCTTCAGATTGCTTTCCACAAGATGGCCATTTTTACTATATGAATCCTGCCAATCCATGAGCATGGGAGATCTTTCCATCTTCTGAAATTTTCTTCGATTTCTTTCTTCACAGACTTGAAGTTCTTGTCATACAGATCTTTTACTTTCTTGGTTAGAGTCATACCAAGATATTTTATATTATTTGTGACTATTGTAAAGGGTGTCATTTCCCTAAGAGAAAAGCTACCAATTTGTTTGAGCTAATTTAGTATCCAGCCACTTTGCTGAAGTTGTTTATCAGCTGTAGGAATTCTCTCATTGATTGTTTTGTCACTTACGCACACAAATAGTGATATTTTGGCTTCTTCCTTCCCAATTTGTATCCCTTTGATCTCCCTTTATTATTGAATTTCTCTGACTAGAATTTCAAGTACTATGTTGAATAGATAAGAGAGAGTGGGCAGCCTTGTCTTCTGTCTTGTTTTAGTCAGTTTATTTTAGGTTTCTCTCCATTGAGTTTTACATTGGCTATTGGCTTGCTGTATTTTCCTTTTGTTATATTTATGTATGGACCTTGAATTCCTATTGTCTCCAATACTTTTAGCATGAAGGGATAAACCAGCTAAGCAGTCCTATAACCTCTAAAGAAATAGAAACAGTCATTAAAAGTCTCCCAACCAAAAAAATTTCCAGGACCATGAGGTTTTAGTATAGAATTCTATCAGATCTTCAAAGAAGACCTAAGACCAATACTTCTCAAATGATTTAATAAAATAGAAACTGAAGATACACTATCCAATATATTCTATGAAGCCACAGCTACACTGATACCTAAACCACACAGAAACCAACAAAGAAAGAGAACTTCAGACCAATTTTCCTCATTAATCATGATGGAAAAAAAACTGAATAAATTTCTTTCAAACCAAATCCTAGAACACATCAAAACAGTCATTCACTGTGATCAAGTAGGCTCCATCCAAGGGATGTAGGGATGGTTCAATATAAGAAAATCCACCAACATAATCTGCTATATAAACAAACTAAAAGATAAAACTGCATAATCATCTCATTAGATGCTGAAAAATCCTTTGACAAAATATAACTCAATTTCTTAAAGCTTTATCTTAATTCATGTGTGTGTTTATGAGTGAGTGCAGGTACCTGTAAAGGTCAGAAGAGGGAGTTTGCGTGAGATGGGATACACATAGATGTGAGCTGCCTCTTAAATGCTATATCTGAACTCAGAAATCTGAAAGAAAAGTATGAGAAATGATTGTCGTTTTGTTCTTTTGACGGTGTCCTTTGCCTTACAGAAACTTTGTAATTTTATGAGGTCCCATTTGTCAATTCTTGATCTTAGAGCATAAGCAATTGGTGTTATGTACAGGAACTTTCCCCCTGTGCCCATGTCCTCAATGGTCTTCCCCAGTTTCTTGTCTATTAGTTTCAGTGTGTCTGGTTTTATGTGGAGGTGCTTGATCCACTTGGACATGAGCTTAGTACAAGGAGATAAGAATGCATTAATTTGCATTCTTCTGCATGCTGACCGCCAATTGAACCAGCACCATTTCTTGAAAGGGCTATCTTTTTTTCTACTGGATATTTTCAGCTCCTTTGTCGAAGATCAAGTGACCATAGGCATGTGGGTTCATTTCTGGATCTTCAATCCTATTCCATTGATCCACATACCTGTAACTGTACCACTACCATGCAGTTTTTAACACTATTGCTCTGTAGTATTGCTTGAGTTCCAGGATACTGATTCCCCAAGAAATACTTTTACTGTTGAGAGTAGTTTTAGCTATCCTGGGTTTTTTGTTATTCCAAAATTTGAATTTGAGAATTGCTCTTTCTAACTATATGAAGAACTGAGTTGGGATTTTGATGGGGATTGTGTTGAATCTGTGGATTGCTTTTGGCAAGATGGCCATTTTAACTATATTAATCCTGCCAATCCACAAGCATGGAAGATTTTTCCATTTTCTGAGGTCTTCTTCCATTTCCTTCTTCAGAGACCTGAAGTTCTTGTCATGCAGATCTTTCACTTGTTTGGTTAGACTCACACCAAGACACTTTATATTGTTTGTGGCTATTGTGAAGGGTGTCATTTCTCTAATTTTCTCAGCCTGCTTATCCTTTGAGTATAAGAAAGCTACTAATTTGCTTGAGTTGATTTTATAACCAGCCAATTTGCTGAAGTTGTTGATCAGCTATAGGAGTTCGCTGGTGGAGTTTTTTGGGTCACTTAAGTATACTATTATATCATCTGCAAATAGTGATATTTTGACTTCTTCCTTTCCAATTTGTATCGCTTTGACCTCTTTAGGTTGTCTAGCTAGTTGCTAATTGCTCTAGCTATTACATCAAGTACTATATTGAAAATATATGGAGAGAGGGGGCAGCCTTGTCTAGTCTCTGATTTTAGTGGGATTGCTTCAAGTTTCTTTTCATTTATTTTGATGTTGTCTACTGGTTTGCTGTATATTGCTTTTACTATGTTTATGTATGGGCCTTGAATTCCTGTTTTTTTTTTCTTTTTTTATTGGATATATTCTATATTTACAATTCATTTCCCTTTTTCTGGTTCCCCACCCCCAAAGGTCCCACATGCCCTTTTCCCTCCCCCTGCTCCTTCTTCCACCCCTTCCCTCTTCCCTGTTCTTGTATTCCCCTACACTGATGCTTTGATCCTTTCCAGCACCAGTGTCCACTCCTTTCTTCTTGTCAGACATCATTTGGTATGTGAATAGTGTCTTCGGTGTGCTAAGATTCTAGGCTAATATCCACTTATCAGTGGGGTACAGAGCTAAACAAAGAATTTTCACCTGAAGACCTTCGGGATGACTGAGAAGCCCCTTAAGAAATGTTCAGCATCATTAGTCGCTAGGGAAATGCAAATCAAAACAACCCTGAGATTTCACCTCACACCAGTCACAAGTTTAAAAACTAAGTTTAAAAACTCGGGAGACAGCAGGTATTGTAGAGGATGTGGAGAAAGAACACTCCTCCACTGCTGGTAGGATTGCAAGATGGTACAACCACTCTGGAAATCAGTCTGGTGGTTCATCAGAAATCTGAGCATGACACTTCCAGAAGACCCTGCTATACCACTCCTGGGCATATACCCAGAGGATTCCCCATCATGCAATAGAACACATGCTCCACTATGTTCATAGCGGCCTTATTTATAATATCTGGAAGCTGGAAAGAACCCAGATGTCCTTCAGTGAAGGAATGGATACAGAAAATGTGCTACATTTACACAATGGAATACTATTCAGCAATTAAAAACAGTGAATTCATGAAATTCTTAGGCAAATGCTTGGAACTGGAAAATATCCTACTAAGTGAGGTAACTCATTCAGAAAAGAACACACATGGAATGCAGTCACTGGTAAGTGGATATTAGCCCAGAAGCTCAGAATACCCAAGATACAACCCACATATCATATATTCCCAAGAAGAAGGAAGGAGAGGGCCTGGGTCCTGGAAAGGCTTGATGCAGCATTGTAGGCTCCTGTCAGCAAGAACTTCCCAGCATCCACAATAGAATTCTAGTTTGGTGACTGTATAAGATGGATCACTAGGTGGGGCAGTCTATGCATGACATTTTCTTCAGTCTGTTTCAAACTTTGTCTCCAAATTCCCTCCTGTGAGTATTTTGTTCCCCCTTCTAAGAAACACTTGAAGCATCCACACTTTGTTCTTTCTTCTTCTTGGGTAGCCTATAGTCCTCAGAAAACTGGGAATGATTCTTCCAGAGGACCCCACTATACCACTCCTGGGCATATACCTAGAGGATTCCCCAGCATGTAATAAGGATACATGCTCCAGTATATTCATAGCAGCCCTAGTTATAATAGCCAAACCTGGAAAGAACCCAGATGTCCCTCAACAGAGGAATGGATATAGAAAACGTGGTATATATACACAATGGAGTACTATTCAGTCATTAGAAACAATGAATTCATGAAATTCTTAGACAAATGGATGGAGCTGGAGAATATCATCGTAAGTGAGGTAACCCAGTCTCAAAAGAACACTCATGGTATGCACTCACTGATAGGCAGATATCAGCCTAGAAGCCTGGAATACACAAGACACAATTCACATATCAAATAATTGCCAAGAAGAAGGAAGGGTTGGCCTCTGATTCTGGAAAGGCTCAGTGCAGCAGTGTAGGGGAATACCAGAACAGGAAAGTGGAAAGGGGTCTATTGGGGAACTGGGAGGGGGGAGAGAGCTTATGGGACTTTTGGGGAGGGGGGATCCAGGAAAGGGGAAATCATTTGAAATATATATAAAGAATATATCAAATTAAAAAAATCAAAAAAGGAAGGAGAGGCCACTGGTCATGGGAAGTTTCAATGCAAGAGTAAAGGGGAATACCAGCACAGGGAAATGGGAAGAGGGTGACTGGGGGACACTGGTAGGGAAGAGGGCTTATGGGACTTTCAGGGAGGGGGCATCCAGGAAAGGGGATATCATTTGAAATATAAATAAAGAATATTTCAAATAATAATAAAAAATTTTAAAAAAATGGGTAACAGCTAAACAGAATTCTTAACTGAGGAAACTTGAATGGTCTAGGAACAACTAAAGAAATGTTCAACATCCTTAATCATCAGGGAAATGCAAATCAAAACAACCCTGAGATTCTACTTCACACCACTCAGAATAGCTAAGATTAAAAACTCAGGTGATAGCAGATGCTGATGAGGATGAGAAGAAAGAGTAACACTCCTCCATTTCTGGTGGGATTGTAAGCTGGTACAGCCACTCTGGAAATCAGTCTGTCAGTTCCTCAGACTATTGGACATAGTCTATGTGAGGACTCAGCTATACTTCTGGGCATATTCTCAGAAGATGCTCTAACATGTAATAAGGACACATGCTACACTATGTTCATAGCAGCCCTCTTTATAATAGTCAGAAGCTGGAAATGACTCACATGTCTATTTTCAATGGTTATATATATGAGTTATCTCTTTATGCATCATGAAGGATGTTCTATTTATATTTATATTTAGCATTAGTTTATATATGAATATCTGGATATGGTCCTTCTGGTGAAATATAAATAATATTCTGACTTTTAAGAACTACAGTTAACTAATATTCATTCAGTGGCTTCAAATGCTTTTCCAATTTCTGTGGTCTCATTCTTAGTTTATTTACTGTTTCCAGAAAAAAACTGTCTTAGCTGATTTTCTATTGCTGTGAAGAGACACCATTACTAAGGCAACTTATAGAAAAAATGGGACTTAAAGTTGCAAGTTGCACCTTGTCTATCAAGGTGAGGGCCCTGGCAATAGGCTTTCAGACATAATGCTGGATCAGTAGCTGAAAAGATATATTTTTAATCACAAGCACAAGGCAGGTAGACATAACTGGCATTTAGTAACCTCAATACCCACCTCTAGTGACACATCTCCTCCAACAAGGCTACATCTTTTTGCCCTTCCCAGATAGACCTACAGACTAGTAACAAAGCATTCAAATATATGAAACTATGGGGGCTATTCTCCTTCAGATCACCACAGAAGCACTCAAAGATTTTTTTCACTTCAGATTTTATAGTTGTCCCACAATGGTGACTTGCTTCATGTATTTAAAGGCTACATTTCTAGGCATCCATCTTTGGCAAGTGGTTCTTCTTACTGGGTTCTAGCATCATTGTGTGCTCTTCCATATTCATCAATAAATTTATTTCCATTTTAGTGGGATATTGCAATCTAGGTTTTCTTTTCTTTTAGTCAGAATCTAGTAAGTAAATCCTTCTTTACTAGTCAATGTGTTGCAGAGAAATTAAAAGAATGATGGTAGGAGGTGATGAGGAGAGGAAGAGGCTTAGAGGTTCTAAGGAGAGAGGAAGACAGGGAGGGAGGGAGGAAAGGAGAGAGGAGAGGAGAGAGAGAGAGAGAGAGAGAGAGAGAGAGAGAGAGAGAGAGAGAGAGAATATTTAGTAAAGGAACTTTCTCCAGTGATTATAGGACTAAAAGGGCCATGATAATTTCGTAGGGATGTCTTGGTTGAGGATGAACCTCTTCTTTGGGATCTATTTTAGATTTCTCCTTCATAATTTCTGATAAGATTAGAAAGGGAAGCTTTCCCCTCCTTAGGATTTATACTACCATATAAAAGGGTAGTGATAGCAAGGCTTTGATGAAACACATTAAATAATGACTCGACTTCTTTTTCCCTTCTCAAAAGAATGAAATCTGAGTTCTACCTCTGGCCCATTCTGATGTGCTCCATAAAATGCATTATGTACTAACATCTCTTTTCTTAAGAGTTTATAATGCTAGTCCTCCCAATGTGACCAGAGGACAAACCCACACAAAATGGGATTCATGTGTAGACTAGCTAAAAACATGAGAAGAATAGATATCCCTACAATGTGATAGATCATGCATTTGTCCATCCAAGAAGCCCTAACCTATGTGTGTGTCACATAAAGATTTCTTCATGGAGCTTGGTTAAGCCTGATGGCCCGTGAAGGACAAAAGCATCTGTGTTGATTTGAATAAAAATGGCCCCCATAGACCCATAAGGAGTGGCACTATTAGAAGGTGTGGCCTTGTTGGAATAGGTATGGCTTTGGTGGAGGAAGTGTGTCACTACAGGTGGGGTTTGAGGTTTTAAAAGCTTAAACTAGGCTAGTGGCTTGTCTTCCTTTTCAGCACTGTGTATGCCTGCTTGATGCCATGCTTCCCACCATGATGATAATGGGCTAATTTTTCCTTGAGAAGAGTTATCATAGGTATGGTGTCTCTTCACAGCAATAAAACTTTAATGAGGACAGCAACATTCTTTTCTTCCTTCTACCTCTTCTTCAGATACTGACCATACCTTAGCATGTCTTCCTGAATATGTTGTGCTATCTCATACTTATGCTGAATTCCCATGACCTTCTGCTATGCATTTGTTTGCCAGTGTCTATTGATTGCAAGATTGCTTTTATGGACTTTAACTAAAAAAAGACATAATATTCTCTCTTTTCCCTGTCTCCTTCATCCAGGTAGCTGTTAAGGTTTACAGCTTGCCTGTACCATTCTTCTCTCAAATTCTAATACAATACCCTTGACAATCTTTCTGAAATTGTTTTGAAATTATTTTTAGTAATTAGATGAAAAACCTGCAAACTGAAATCCTAAGGTCCATAGTAACAATATGGTACCAATAAGCTAGAGAGCCAGGAAAAGAGATGATATAATTGACCATGATTCCAAAGACCTTTAATGGGGAAGTTCATGGCAGAAATCTTGGATCTGAAGCCAGGAGAACCAGAAGCTTCTACATACAAGGGCAGGAAAAGATGGTCTTCCCAGCTCTAACAGAGGGAGAGCATTTGCTTTGCCTTACTGTTGTGCTGTGTTCACTATAAAAGTTATTCCAGAGTGGGTATTCTATATTCAGTCTAATGGAAATGCTAATCTAGTCTGAAATCATCCTCACTCACAGGACCTATCTAGGAGAGTCTAAAAACTAGCAGGTGATCTTTCTGAGATGAGTCCACCTTGGATGAAAATCTATGATGGGTTTTCTCCTGCAGACAAGGCCCAGGAGAATTTCATTTTAGGAAAAGTTCCTGCTATTAATATGATTAACCTATTTTTAAATATGTGTATAAACAATCACTATGTATTAACCCACCCTTTTGAGTAGATCTCTGCAGAAAAATGAAGATGTATTTTCTCATAGTAATGCTATATGGACAAGTAGATGACTTCTTAATTCTTAATGATGATCTTATAAGAAATCATAGAATTATATTAGTAATTATTAAGCTCTTTTATATTATGACTGATATTAAGTATCTTCCAATGTCAAAACTGCATTGAGAACTACTCATCTTCAAGTTCCATGAGTTAATTTCTTCTGGATACCATGCAGGCATTCTCCAACTTAGAGCACATTTCAAAGGTCATAAAAAGGGAACTAACAAATTACTATAGGTACAGGTACAGAAGATAAAATATTGGCTGGGTTTATCCATACAAAACTTCACTAATAAATTAGTTTCAAAAGTTATGGTTTTTAACTCACCATGAACCTGTAGAGCTGATGATAGATGATGAATGTTTAGCCAGATAATTACTCCCAATTGAAATGCATGTAAACATTTTCTGTTTTAAATTACTTATTTGAATTATGATATGAATTTATGTGTAAACTTGTGATGAACTTTTTACCATGTGATCATGTATTTTAAAAGATGTATAAGTACTGAGGACAAAGAGTAAAAGCGGGACTTAAGATGAACTTTTTAGACATACCTCAAAAAGAACTTAGAAGTAAAAACATGGAGAGTAAGAACAATGGTTACATCACAGCAGAAGGAGAGAACAAGATTAAAAGGAGAATTCAGAGTAGAATAATATAGAAACAATAAGGCATTTAAAATTAAGAGAGCAATGTGCAGAATGAAGAGTGGAATACCTTAAAAACTTTTAAGTTAAAAATTAAAAAAATTAAAAGAGAAATATGCAGAATGGAGAGAGAAAGAGGTTGAATGATGATGTATAAATGTATATGCATGAATCTGTATATGAATTTATATAAGCTTAATCCATATTTTCTTGTGTAAATGTATTTTTCCTTCTGCGAGCCTGATTCTTTTCTCCTGTTTCAATAGAAGTTTATTGCTCCACACTTCTCCCTAGACTTACAAGCAAGAGGCATTTGGACAGGAGGAAAAAGGCTCTAGAAACTAATCCTTTACTTAATCCTCTTCTGTTTTATGATGAGATGCTAAACAGTTGCTCACCTCAGAGGAACTCAGAAGGCAGGCCAGCTACTGAAGCAAAGTGACTTAAACTTCAGATAAGTAACTGCTTTATTATTATACAGCAACACTAAATACCCTGTAAGACTTGTTCTTGCTCTTCCCCCTCCAATGTCTCAAGAGGAGCTAACAAGGACAAAAAACCACCAGGACTGGCCCCCAGCACCTACAGAAACTTTCAGCTTTCTCAACTATCTGGTCTAATCAAGTTGATGTGTAAATTTTTAACATAAAATATTGGAAATAACATTTTGAGAATGGCATACAATGTATTTTATCATATGTAGCCACATTTCCCTCTCCAGCTCCTAGATACTCTCCTTCATACCCCCAACTTCTTGGTTTTTTTTTTCATATAATAACCTACTGAGTCCAGGTTGTTTCATGTACTGAGTCTAGTATGTGCATGGGTGTGGGGCTGTGCACTAAACCTACTAGGGACTACACCCTTGAGAAAAACTGACTATTTCCCCCAGAAGCCATTAGCTGCCAATAGAAGGAAGCCTGTTGAATCCCTTCCCACTCTGTGTGGAAATGTTGGCTTTGTCTTGTGTGGGACAACATCAGCTGTTCTGAGTTCATGATTGCAGGAGCCCTGGCACATACAAAAAGCAATGTTTTGCCTCAATTTTCCTGAACTTTATCTCTTTCAATCTTTTTGTACCTTCTTCTGTGATGGTCCATGAGCCTTGGAATGTGTGTATGTGATGTAAATATTATAATTGTGGCTGAGCACCCCAATGAGCACTTCTGAGTTTCCGCATAATCACGGTCTACTACACAAAGAAAATTCTCTGAGGAGGTCTGAGAGATGCAGTAATTTATGGGTATAAATTTAGAGAACAATTTATATTATATTAGTATAACTATATATTAAATGGTATTATTTAATTATGTACAATTCATTTTATTACATAGTATATATTATATGATATATAATTAATTTTATATTATACTATTCAGTTTCACAAAATTGTAGTAAAGTGGTCTACCTAAATGGAGAGTTCTTAGAAGGTGAAACAGAAATGGCTAAGAAATATGTTTGAAAATGTACATCATCCTTAGCCATTTGAAAAATTCAAATGAAGATTATTTCAAGATTTCATCTTACCCCAGTCAGAAGGGCTAAGTTTAAGACAATAACTGCCAAATGCTGATGAGAAACTGGGAAATAGAAAAGTCCCACACAGTGTTGGAGAGAATACAGATTGGTGAAGCTACTGAGGAAATTAGTATAGCAATTCTTTAAAACATTAGAAACAAATCCACCATATGACCCAGATATCCTACTCCTGGGAATGTACCCAAAACCCTTTGTTTCTTACTACAGAGACACATGCTCAACACATGTTCATAGTTGCTCTATTCATAATAGGTAGAACATAGAAGCAGCCTGGATATCTATCAGCTGATGAATGCATAGTGAAACTGTGCTACCTGAATACAACATATACAGGAATTTTCAATTAAATTGTTGAATCTGGAAAACTATATTGACTGAAATAACCCAGATCAAGAAAGACATATATCAGTCGTACTCAATCAAATGTGAATTTTAATGTCAAACCTTTGGACTTGTATGTTTAATTGAGAGTATTAGTATAATCCAGGGAACTAGGAAAGGATCATTGGTGAAGAGAAGTAATAAATCTCTTAAGGAAGGGGAGACAATAGAACACAGGTGACATGAAGGGGAAAATGTAGACCATGGGAGAAAGGTTTAGGTGGTGAGAAGGGTTGGAGAGAGGACAAAGGCAGGGCTGAAGGAAATATAACTAATACTAAGAATATTTATAAAAGATATATGAAAATCTCTTCTTTAAGCTTCAAGATATATAATTTAGTATACATATTTCATCTACAATATATATAATTCACACACACTTTCACATATGATTTGCTTACCTAACATGGGCATAACAGTTCTTCTAGTAGTCACATGTTGCCAAATCAGAAACCCAGCCCTGGAGATTCCTGAAATCATACAAGCAATTGCTATTATTCTTGCTTACCCACTATAATTTGATGATAAGACTCTACTGCTGAAGACACCAGACTGATTGTTCATATGATATGGAGTAATCAAGCTGGTACTCAGCAGAATATGTTGTCTTAACCACCACACACATCTCATTCTTCTCTTAGGATATTTTACTGGTTCTGGATATGACATGCAAAAATTAATGGCACCAGTGTCTAATTGTACATTAAATACAATTATTTAAATATATGTCAGTATCTAATTGTACATTAAATACTACTATGTAACAATTTTATTTTGCAATATATATTACATTCAATAGAAAGCACCATATTTGCTGTCCTAATGAATTATCTGATGTAATTCTCATACACAGATTGTGAATTTTTCAAAACACCCAAGGTTCCTTTTGGAGGTTAATGAGGTCAACACTACTTTTCAACAATGTTTGAAGCTACTTATGTTCTTTTTACTGGGTTGACATATTCACAGGTAATGTCGAAGAGCTGAAGTGAGTTTTCAAGAGTGACCTTAGCAACCCTAAGTTCTTTACTAATGAATGGGGGAAGAAAATCATGTGTATTTCTAATGTTCTTAAATAAAGTCTCAAAATTGAATTTAATTATATACCAATCCCTATGTGCTTGACAAAGTAGAAAGCAGATTAAATATGTCTGAAGGACTGTCTGGATTTGTGTGTGAGAGGGGAATGAGGCCCCACTCCTCACCCCACTACATTTGTTTTCCAGAGTCCTTTTTACTCCTTTTTCTTGAAAGAAACTGGGGTTATACAGACTTGGGAGTGTGGCAGATATATTTTCAGAAATGAGTGAAGTGCAGCTGTCATCTTTAGACAAACAACTGACAGTATTTGTAGACAGTATTATAAATTTGACAAAATTTAAGTTATCAAATTAAAAATCAAAACTTTGAGAATGTTTATCTACTATTACAAGCTTGAGAGCCCTTATAGACAGTGCCACATAATTTCAGAGTTGAACAAGGAAAAAATGAGCCTCCTTATTCAAATAGCAGAGGGAACAGTACACGGAGGTCTTATGATTAGACTTTGCTCAGTTTTCTGTTGTCTCCTTTTCCATTTGTTATTGTGTGTTTTATTTGACTTCTGATATTTTTGCTAAAACACCTAGACAAATAGCATAAAATTTATTATTTACATTTATAATTTGTAATGACATATTTGCATACAAATTAAACATACTTGGATTTTATAGCAAATCATTAGACTTTCTCCTTTTGCATTTCAGTTCATGAACACATTTAGTTATGAGTCCAAGGATGCTGCAGCAGAGTCTGCAACTTTGGTATGTTTCTGCACACAGGCTTCTGAAAGAAAGGACAGAGAGTAGAGAGCAGAGAGTTCACCTTGTCTTTCCTTACAGCTATCATGCTTGTGAAAATCTTTGATTATCATGAGAAAGTGCTACCAACATGTGAGGATGTGATTGAAGTCCCTGGTAGCTCTTTCATTTGTCTTTCTTAAGAGAAAGTTCTTTTATTACAAAGTGTGCATTCTCAGCAGCCCTCTTGCTTACAGGTCTAAGAAGCCCACTTTCATGGTTCCATGGCTTTCCCTAAATCTCATGGTTAAAGGTAAATTCCACAGTACAGAGAAGGATGACAGATGTGGCTTCCCCATGCTTCATGAACTAATAATGTTATTATAAGGCTACTTATTTTGATAGTGGGCACTTCCCTTTGCTCACTAATGTCTTTTTTCCCTCTTTCTTTCTCTTTCTCTGTTTCTTTCTCACTGTCTTGAATCTCCTGGCACTGTACGGGGCTTCCTATTGATGGCTGCTGGCCTCTCCTGGGTGCTGGCTTCTCCATCTGGGACTTCTGAGCTTCCAGTATGGCCAGTAGTCATTCAACGTTTTGCATCAGTTTTTTGAGTATTGCAGCACTATCTGCACAAAGACTAAACTTGATTGAACCCTATGAAGATCTATGTAGGCTCATCAGAACTTTGAAAATGTGTGATTTTGTTAATATTTATCAAATGAGGAATCACCAAAGAGAGGATTGTTACATGCTAAAGGCATCTATTTTGATTGTCCATTTTATTGGTCCTTGTATATAGTACACAAATTAAAAGAGAAAATATTTAATTTTTTCTAGAGTGTGACAGTGTGTAGTAAACCAAGCCAAGAGGGTTCTGAGTGTAGGGTCCTCTGAAAGAACCCAGCATATCTTCCCAGCTAAATCTAGGGAAGATCTGAGTGAGCCCACTGGTGACTTTGATGACTGTAAATTGTCAATAGCATCACATCAAATGCTTGTAATATTTCCATGAATAACAAATGGGCATTGTACAAATAATCCATGCACAGCATAAGATGATGATGAGTAATGTATCCTATTCCATGTTCAAAGTAGACAAATGCTCATTCCTATGGTTTCATATTCAATATGTCCTTGTTTTATACTACAGGGTGTGGGAGAAAGAAAGAGAGATTAGTCAGATTGCTATGGGCAATATCCCATTCCTTCAGGTTTTCTCTAGGTAGTTTTGTTCCAGGTAGCAAATGAGGTCTCACTTTGCAATAGGCAATACAAGATGGGCTTTGTAAATCATAAAATAAACAACAATTCAGTATCTAATAATTTGTCTTTTCTACTTTATCTTTTCTTCACCTTTGGTAGATTTTTTTTGAAGAACCTCCAAACTGATTTCCATAAAATCTGCATCAGTTTGTACTCACATCAACACTAACATGTGGTCCCATTTTCCCATATCCACACCATCATTTATCTGTCATTTCTGTTTATTTTTAATCTTAGTCATTTTGATGGGGCCAGATAGAATCTCAGATTAGTTTTCATACATGATTTTATTTTGTATAAGTTTTTTGAACATCCTTGTTCCATTTAGCACCAGTTCTTTCTATAAGCTTTTCATCTCCTTTAGTACAAGACTTGGCTCCAACACTACATTTCCTGGTGTTTCTATTCTACTTAAAGTATGCATTTGTATTTTTCTTTGTCCATTTTGCTCCTTTTCATTTCTTATGGATTAATAACCATATGACACAGACATTACTAGGCTGTCTTGAAATGTCCTCTGCCAAAGTCATTAATCTGGAACATCAATTTAATATCAGGCAGACAGTTATGATAAAAGCAGAAAGTAGCTACATTCCTGGCCAAAATACCATAAGAATGGTCTCTAGGCCTGCCTAAAATCATCTTCCCCTTTGAAAACCTCTTAAGCTGAGCCTCTCTTAAGCTGAGCCATGTTCTCACTAGGATGGCCCATCAAGACCCACTTAAAACTTACATCTCCTTTTTTAGTTTAAAGTCTTCCATATTTCTCCAAATGACAGCATGGTTCAGATTGCATTGAAATACGTCATTCTTGGTACCAACCTCTGTCCTACTGCTGGGAATAGAGACTCTAACAAAGGCAACTCTTACCAAAAGAAGCATTTAATTGGGGGCTTGCTTTCACTTTCAATGGATAAGCCATTATCATCATGAAAGCAGGCAATCAGGCATGGTACTGGAACAGCAACTGAGAACTTAACATCTTGATCCCCAGGCAGGAGAGAGAGAGAGAGAGAGAGAGAGAGAGAGAGAGAGAGAGAGACGTGTTTGGCATGGGCCTTTGGAATGTCAAAGCCCACTCCCAGTGACAGAGCTTCTCCAATAAAACAGTACCTCCTCTCATAAGTTCACATCTATTCCACCAAGAACAATGTATTTGTTTGAAAGAAAGAAAAAGACTCTCAAAGAATCACAGAGAGTGGCACTATTAGAAGGTGTGGCCTTGCTACATTAGGTGTGGCTTTGTTGGATTACATGTGGCTTTGTTGGATGAAGTATGTCACTGGGTATAGGCTTTGAGGTCCTGCACTCTGTGAATCTAGATGTAGAACTCTTAGCTCCTTTTCAGCACCATGTCTGCTTATGCTCCACCATGCTTCCTGCCATAATAATAATCATAAACTAAATCTCTGAGCTGTAAGCCAGACTTAAGCTACTTTGAGGGTTCTTTATTTTTCCACCCTACATTATTCTTTCTCTTCTACACTTTCAACCCCTTTTCTACCCTTTCAACACCCTAACACTAGAAAGAAAAGAAAAAAGAAGAGGGTAAAGGGGGCAAATTATTGTTAGGCTACTTCCTCCTGATTAGGGTTATCAATTTCCTTGTGCCAAGTTTGATATTTGACATCAGAATATCTAATTTCTTCTTCCTTCCTTCTTTCTTTGTTTCTTTCTCCCTTCTTTCTTTCTTTCTTTGCTCATGAATAATTAGAAAACCACAAGCAAATGCAACCAACCAGCAACTCACAGAAACAACAATAACCCAGTCTCTCAAGACCATAGCATTTATATACCCTCCCAAATGTCTCTAATATTCCAAATGTCACATAATTGCAAAAATTATCTGCAGCTAGCAAAATCATGGCCCTGCAAGAGCACAAGCAAAATAATAGCTACTGTGAATAATCAGAAGCAAACCTATATCCCAGACCTTGTTCTAAAATGAAAACATTCTTATAATATGTCTGTGTTTATCAAAGAAGCCAAATGTCACTACAAGCCCCCAATTAAGTGTTTTTCTTTATAAGAGTTGCCATGGTTATTACATCTCTTCACAGTAATGATACACTAATGAAACAAAAGTTGGTGATAGGCCTGATCACACATTTGTTTGGAAGTGTGTGGACTTTGGATTAGAAAAGCAATTGAAAGCTAAAGAGGGGCTTAATGGGCCATTCTACTAGGAACATAGAAGACAGTGAAGATCATTTGAACTTTGAGAGCCTGGCTTAAGAAGTTTATGATGAAAAGAATGTGAGTATGTAGCCTAGAGTGCCAGAGTCCAGCCCCAGTGGATTATAAAACCTGAAGGAGGATATGAGGAATTAGTGAAAAGAACTTGGACCAAGAAGCGAAGTTCATACAGACACTGAGACAACTCAGGCCACTTTTATTTTTAAATCTATTTGGTTTTGTTTTTGTTTTTTTGTTTTGTTTTGTTTTTTACATCTATAAGGGTTTTAAATTCATTTTCCCATTTTCTCACATACCATCTCTTTAAAGAATTTCCTACACTTTAACAATAATATACAGATTGCATATTTCCTTTTTTTCTCCTTAGCTCCCATGGTTTTCTGCTAACCTGTGAACTGTATGAAGAAAGCAGAAACAACTTCAGCAAGCAGTCAATATCTAACTAGCACATTGTTAGATAACTGAAGGACTGGTTGGTAGGAACTGTGGTTAAAATACAGAGATGATATACTGCATTCCCAGGAAATTCTAATTTAATTATTGGCACCTAGCATCTCCCCACATAATAATCAGGAGATCTAATTCTTCTAATGCCCAGGACTCTCTGCAAATTATTAAGTCAATTTCACATCCTTCCATGGTTTAACCTCTGAATGCTCCTATTAAATCTTGGAACTAGTAAGAACATCTAAACTTTTTGATAATCATCTAGCTGTTCTTTGGAATAGGTTGGTGGGCAAGTTGCAGAACTAAATTCCCACTGGGAGAAAATACATCCAGATATTAGTATATGCACCCAGACTAGGTCCTCATGTTGACTCAAATGTATTATCATTATTAACAAACACAAAGTATTCCCTTTCCACAATACTCAGCAACAAACAATATGAATCACAGCCTGAGCATTCAGTTTCTGATTCTTGGGAAAGGTCTGTCAGTCACACTTTGTGAAAGTAAAAACTGCCAAAAATGCAAACATAAGGCAAAAGTGAAACAAACATTCCTTTGGGAAAGGTCAGGTGATCCTGTACAAATATCTCCATAGATCCTTGCTATGTGGGGACCCAACTCCTCAGTTCCTGCCATAGGGAGATCCTTCTGCATTACAATCATGTACCTTTCCCAGCGGAGACTTGGCCACCACCGCTAGAATCTATTCTTGTAATATTTTAGTGAAGAATTTGGCTGCTTTTGCTGTTTTCAAAAACAATCTGTCTGAGACTGAATCAGGAGTTTTAGATTATTTGCTTTTGCAGATGGGATTTCAGAACCCTATGTGGACTGTGTCATGTGGTTATTAGTGGCAATGCTTATGCATATCTATAATGAAATGGAACAGGCTGAGCAAGGAAAGTACAAAATGTTCAATTTGAGGAGAAACAGGCCATCAGTTAGTAGAAAAGAGCTAAATCCTATGTTTAAGGATATAAACACATTAAAGAAAATCCTGTTGTTAAATGGAATAAAGAGTGATGACATCATGGCAAGATCCCAAACAGCTAAGCTTCCAACTGGTGAAAAGGAATTTAAAAAGCTTAGAGCCAGGTGTGGTTAGTTCATACCTTTAATTCCAGTACTCTGGAGGCAGACTTATGCAAAATCTGAGTTTGAGGCCAGCCTGGTCTACAGGTAGAGTTTCAGGACAGCCAAGCTTAGGCTGTGAAGGAAATCATCAAAACATAAGGCTGATGAAAATGTAATTAAGCAAGGTATAAAAGGTATAAAAGAACCATGTTCCTGCCCCAGAGAGCAGCTGAATTTGGCAGCTTTGGTCACATGGCTCTGGCTTTAGGGTCAAGGATACAAAAAGGGTCCCTCAATGACTAAAGATATTAGCTGAGTCCAGGAGTGTGAGAGAGGTCCCTCTGCATGGACACCTAAAGATGCCATGGTGTGAAGCTGTGACGGTGAAGTCTGAAGCATGTTGCCTCATAAGGAAAAACATTCAATTGGTGCTGACTTACAGTTCATAGGTTTAGCGCATTATCATCATGGCAGGAAGCATGGTGGTACATGGGCAAACTTGGGTGCTTGAAAAGGAGTTGGGAGTTCTACATGTGGACCTGAAGGTAACAGGAAAAGAGAGTGAGCCACTAACCTGGACTGAGTGTCTGAGACCTAAGTCTGCCCTTAATGACACCCTTCCTCCAATAATGGCATACTTACTCCAGCAAGTCTGTCCCTTCTAATAATGCCTCTGTCTGTGAACCTATGGGAGGCTTTTTCTTTCACACCGTCACATTTTTTTCCTCTGGCCCCATAGGTTGTATCCATATCATAGTACAGAAATGTATAAAGTCACACTTGAAAGGTCCTCATAGTCAATACAGGCTGCTCATGATTTTTGATGGTTCAAGAATCCTTTGCACATTTTATGATGGGAGAATGTAACTAACATTCAATAGAAACCATTCCAAGCATTTTCTATTTTAACTTAATCTGGGGTAGCAATGCCTGGGGTGTCACTGTCTTGGTGTTGGAAGCAGGATCTGTGAAGCACAAGGTGAAGCATCTGGTTCACTGCAGTGTACCCCAAGGTAAAGATCTGGTATTCGGCTTCCTTATGTATGTGGGCTTTCTGTTGTTTTTGATGTTATTGAAGACCAGCCTTTGTTCATGGTGATCTGATAGGAGGCATGGGATAATTCCAATCTTGTATCTGTTGAGGTCTGTTTTGTCACCAATTATATGGTCAATTCAGGCAAAAGATACCATGAGGTGCTGGGAAGAAGGCATATTCTTTTGTTTTAGAATGAAATCTTCTATAGATAGCTGTTAAATCCATTTGGTTAATAACTTCTGTTAGTTTCACCTTATCTCTGTGTAGTTTCTGTTTCCATGATCTGTCCATTGATGAGAGTGGGATGTTGAAGTTTCCCAATATTATTGTGGGAGTTACAATGTGTTCTTTGAGCTTTAGTAAAGTTTCTTTTATGAATTTGGAGCATAGATGCTCAGAATTGAGAGTTCTTGTTAGATTTTTCCTTCCATGAGTATGAACTGTCCTTCACTGTCTTTTTTGATGACTTTTGGTTGAAAGTCGATTTATTCAATATTAGAATGGCTACTCCAGCTTGTTTCTTGGGACCATTTGCTTGGAAAATTTTTTCCAGCTGTTTACTCTGAGAAATCTGTTTTTGTCACTGAGGTATGTTTCCTGTATGCAGCAAAATGCTGGGTCCTGTTTGTGAATCCAGTCTCTTAGTCTATGTCTTTTAAAAATGTATATGTACTATTTAGGGGAAGCTGCTTCCCCTCCTTCTCCTTTTTCCCTCCTCCTATTTTTCCCATTCTTCCTCTCTCTTTTTGTTTCCTTCCCTTCCCTCTCTCCTGTATTTAAGTAAAATGAGGTAACTAAACTGTTGGAAAATGACATTAAATACGAAAATAGTGTAGTTTAAAGTATCTAGACACAAAAGTCTTATATTTGAAAGTAAGATGAAGATGACGAATAAAATTGAGTTTTAGGGCAAAGTATCATATACTACAAATTTAGTAACTCGATTAATAAGTGAGCTAATTAGTAAGCCAATTAATAAGTGGGCTAAATAGCACATGCAATTCCCATTCTTAATCCAAGTATATCATTATTAGGAATGTAATGTGTCCCAAGGAGATATTCAAACAAAAGGTGAATAAAAGTTATGTATGAAATTGCTTTTAAGAATTTTAAATATCCAATATTAGTGAAGTATACATGTTGTCTAACAATTATTAACTGTATTTTATTTATTAACAATGAAATATATTTATATATACACAGTAACATGTCCTGTAACTCAAAATGATGAAACTGAGCAAATACTTGGATGTGACATGAATAAACCTCATACCTTTTGTACTAATATATTTGGGAAATACATAGTTATTCAGGGTAACAAGGTTGTACTCCATTTGTTTCCATTTTGCTGAATATACTTTAATATTGCTTCTTCTTGTTAGAATAAACCCATAACAACAATCTCAAGAGGCTTTCTTAGCAATTACAGTATGGTGCATTATACATGGAACTGAGTGAGAGTCAGGCAGGAAAACCTGCCTCTTTGATTCATATTTGTCCTACTGCAGGCAATATCTTTATTTTGTCAATATTACTTTCACTGTCAGTTAAAGAAGAGATTTCACAGATCCTGCAGGATTCTAAGGCTGAGATGAATCATGTGAGACTGTCTCTTAACATCTCCAAAACATCACTGACTTGTAGCATTTCTTAACAGACTGAAATTAGTAATTTCTTTCATAATGTTTGTAAATCCTATGACTTTCCCTAAAGTCTTAAAGTACCTAGGCTTGGAAAAGTTTATACTCTTTGAAAATTTTACTTGATCATTGTACTTGCTATGTTCCACAGGTCTGACTGTCTTACTTGAGTGATTTTTATCCACTTTGTTTCAAAATTCATATCTCATCCTATCTCTGTGCTGAATAGAGCCAGTGTATGGGGTGTGCTGTCAGACAAAATGCTTTGCTTTATCAAATTATCAAAGGTCACTCATCAATAATGAACTTCTGTAGGAATATTATTTTAAAAATTTTAAATATTTTACCATGCCTCAGTAGTTGCAAAGGACTGGAATTGTTTCTTAACCGAATGAGTCTGGGGGAATGGCTACACACTGTAGGATAAAACAGCATGAGAATGAATGTGGGAACCCAGATTCACTGAATTCACTTCATTTGTGAATCTAGGGATTATAGCTACTGTTCATATGTAAGGTCTATTCCTTATATTATAAATCCTGTATATTATGTTTAGTATATATATATAATATTCTTATATTATAAATTATATATTTTACTATTTATATATTTATATTTATGTATCATTTATCTTCTCATCCAATAGCCAGCATGTACTTTATAATAAAGAGTAGGTACTTAATAAAAGGTGATACTTTTAAGATAATTTGTATGTATGAAAATATTTAAATGAATACAACAAACACTATTAGTGCAAACTTGTACAACCACTTTGGAAATCAATTTGGTGGTTTATAAGAAAATTGGGAAAATTTTTACCTCAAGACCTAGCTATACCAGTCTTGGGCATATAACTAAAAGATGCTCCAGCATACCACAAAGATGCTTGCTCAAGAGTATTCATAGCAGCTTTATTTACAATAGGCAGAAACTGAAAACAACCCAGATATCCCTCAACTGAAGAATAGATAAAGAAAATGTGGTACATTTACACAGTGCAGCATTCCTAAACTGTTAAAAACAATGACATCATGAGATTTGCCAGCAAATAGATGGAACTACAAAAGATTATCCTGAGTATTGCTACCAGAACCAGAAAGCCAAACCTGGTATTTACTCACTTATAAGCAGATATTAGTTGTTAAATAAAGGATAACCATGCTATAATCCACAGATTTAGAGAACCTAAGTAACAATTAGAACTCAAGAGGGAATATATGAATCTCACTGTGAAGGGGAAATAGAATAGAGTTCATGGGTGGATCGGGGTATGAGATTAGAACAAAAAGGATCAGGTACGAGGACAGATGGAGAGATTACTGGAATCAGGGGGCATCTCTGGAACAAGGTTGAAATTTAGAATAATGGGAACTCCCAGGAACCTATGAGGGTGACCCTACCAAAGACTCCTAGCAATCGGGGATACAGAGCCTGCACAGGCCATCTCCTCTAACCAGTCAAGACTTCCAGTGGGGGGGATTGTGACACTAAAACCGCTATAAAAACCTTTGACCTACAATTTGTCTTGCCTACACAATGTTCTGAGGTAAAAGGGGCACAGAAATTGTCAAAGTGGCCAATCAACAACTGATCTATTGTGCCATGAGAGTGATCCCACCCTGGACAATCCCAGGAAGGCCAGGAACCAGAGGCTGGGTATCCCAGAAACCTAGAATAGAATCATATAAGATTAGTAAAAACAAAAAAATTGATAAAATGATTCTTAATATTCTGCTATACTCATAGATTTGTGCCTAGGCCAATTGTAATCAGAGAAGTTTCACCTAGCAACTGGAGAAAATATATGCAGAGACCCACAGCCAAACTTTAGGCTAAGCCTGAAGAATCCTGTGGAAGGAGGGGTGAAAAAATTATAGGAGCCATAAGGGTTGAGGACACCACAAGAATACCCACAGAATCAGTTCACCTGGGCTAATGGAGACTCACAGAGACATGCCGCATGGGACTGAGTTAGGTTCTCTGCACGTGTGTTGCAGTTGTACATGGGACTCTTAATGGTGGGAGCAGTGGCTGTCTCTGACTCTCGTGCCTGTCTTTGGGACTCTTTCCTCCTACTGAGTTGCTTCCTCTTGCCTTAATAAGAGAAGGTACCTAGTCTGACTGCAGTTTTATGCTATTGTCTATCCAGAGGCTGGAAAGTACAGAGAACGAGGATAGAATCATGGGAGGTCTGCCCTTTTCTCAAGAAAAATGGAGGAGGAGTGGATGGGGGAACTCGAGGGGAGGAGAGAAGGGAGTTGATGGAGCAGGGCTTAGGAGAAGAGGGAGGTGAAACCTCAGTCAGAATGTAAAATAAATAAATAATAAAAAAATGTAAAAGACCAATTTCTTATGTATTTTGGCCCTTGAAGGCTACCATTTTTTCTTTGTATATCTAAATAGGTATTATAGAAAAGCATATAAAATAGTCGTAAAAATATCAACACTGTATGTGTGTTTATGTGACTGTGTCCATGCTCGTAGAGACAAAGAGGAGCACAATCAGTGTCTTTTTGTATTCTCAGCTTTAGTCCTTTGAGACAGGCACTCCCACTGAAATTAATTCACCAGTTTTCATTTTTCGTTAGGTGGGTGCCCAGCAAACCCCAGTGAGTCTCCTGTTTTAGCACCCGGGATCCAGTTCTAGTGATACACGTGTGCACGGCCACACCTAGCTTTTGCTGAGAGTGCTGAGAAGGTAAACTCAGAAGATCTTCATGCCTGTATAGCAATCACTTTTTATTTTAAACCATATCCTCAAAATGCCCATTCTAATCAACTTCCGGGTGAGAGGAGTGGCTGTCACTTTAGCCTTGATATTTTCCAAAAGTCTGAAAGATCATAATTATATTTAAAATAACAACTAATATCACAGGAAAATACTGCTTGATACATAAGCAACTTGAGACTTGCATGATATATAAAGCAGGGCTCAGTTTCAGAACCAGCCCCCCACCCTTCACCATGTCCAAATCCTGGGAATTCTAGTGTGGAGTGTGGCCCCCTGAGGCACCCGAGGAAGCTCTTCCTCTCTTGCTTAGGCTCTTCTCCTAATGAGGTCTAAGGATCCCCTTTTTGCCAAGTGAAAAGAATAAAACAAGAAGAGAAGGAAACTCTAAGCTGTGCTTGCAAAAGGCCCTGTAAACGAAAAGCTATAGTAAAATTGGAGCTGAGGAAATAAGACTAAAGTGAGACAAGAGGCCAGGACTGAGAAAGACTCATCAGGGTGGAAAAAGACAGACATCCTCTAAGGTGACCTATAGCTGTCAGAGAAACTTCCAAACAAGACAACCCCTTCCCAGTAAGTCAACTGACTGGATCAAGCTAGAATGGGAGCAGGTTACATGAGTTTGATGGGCAGTGCTGGAGTGAGTCGCTGCACAGCCGTCAGCTGATGCTTTCTACCTGGAAAGCAAGGCGTTCCCCAAGGTGGGCTCATTTATCACATTCCCAACCAGGTCTCAGAGGTCTTAAAATACTCTTGAAGGGAAAGCCCTATCTCATACACAATGGCAGAGATAAAATGCACAGCAGGAAGTGTTCTATGGAAAACTGTCCCTGGTGAAGTGGAAAAGTGCTGATGAGATTTTTCAATAAACATCCTTCACCAGTCTTAGCGTTTAGGTTCAGCAAAAGCTGGGATTCTTCCTGTTAAATTCTCCTCAGGATAAAGCAGGTGGGCATACAGACAGTTGACAGGGACCTGAAGCTCAGTAGCATAATGGACGGCTCTCCGTAAAGAACTTTCTAAGAAGCAGCTCAGAGAAGTGTGAAGAGGGCAGCATCACTGGGATTGGTCCATGCATAGCCTTGCTTAGAGGGTTACAGGCTATACTCACCTGCACTCACCTCCTACTCTTCTTGATTCCAGAGCCAAGGAGTCAGGCTGCTTACCAAAACTGCAGAGCAGCAGTCTCAGCTATCTACCCTGTAGTGAATTGATACCTGATGGCAATTTTACTTGAAGCATAATTCTGTTCTGGTGTAGCCACACACACACACACACACACACACACACACACACACACACACACTTTCCTCTGCACCACCTTGCAGTGCAGAACCTTGCTTTATAAATATCTTTATTTTTCTTTTACATCATTTTTATTTTACTATTAAATCAGCATATGTAGTAATAGTTTCCTGGTGGCATTTTCACGTTTCCACATGGAATGAGTTTGGGTTGCTCTTCTCTGCCACTCTCATTTCTACTATCCACCCTTTCACTATCATTATTCTCTCTTTCACTTTCATATAAGGATATTTTATTTTATTTATTGTTATTAATTAAAAATAAATGCATGGTTAAACAATTTTTTGTTTAACTCATTTAGCTCACACCTCCAAAGCTCAGAGGGTTGAAACAAGTGTTTATTCTCTCAGTTGGTTGGAGTCAGAAACCCCAGGATGACTCAACTGGGTGTTCTGGCTCAGGCTGGCTGCAGGTGATGCAAGGAGCATCTACTACCATCCCAAGGGCCAGGGAGAAGGCAAACTTGCCCGCTCCCTGCAACAGCTATCTGTAGGTACCAGATCCAACTCCAAGTATAGTCATATGGTTTGGGCCTCCTCGACAGTGAGCAATTTAATGAGGCTTAGAAAGTCAAAAGTTTGGAATAAATATTATGCTGCCTGTTTTAGCTTCATTTCCGTGGCTGTGATAAAATATCATGACTAAAGGCAAGTTTGGGGGAGAAAGGATTTGTCAGGATCCTCGGGTCAGTTCAGTACACCTCAAAGCCAAGTTTTCAGCACAAAAGAGATTTATTTGTTCCAGTGGGACAGAGGGCAGAGATAAGGGACAAAGATAGGAGATAGAGGAGGAGGGATAGGGAAAAGGGAGTAACAGAGAGGGGAGAAAAGGGGCAAGGGAGAGGAGGAAGAGGTATTTTTCATGAGAGATGGAGGAACAAAGGGTTGAATAAAGAAGAGACAAATGTGGCCATAGACAAAAGGAAACACGTATTTTAAATTTTATTTGATGATGATGATGATGATCATGGTAATGATGATGATTTTGGTTTTCTGAGACAGGGTTTCTCTCTGTAACCCTGGCTGTCCTGGAACACTTTGTAAGTTAGGCTGGCTTAAAACAGAGATACACGTGCCTCTGCCTCCCAAGTGCTGTGACGGAAAACCCTGTTTTAGGATAAGGCACTTAATTTTAATAGGGCATTTTAATTATGTGAGCCAAAGAAGGCTTGAGATTGTTGGACATCAATACTTAGATTACAAGACCTTGGTAGTCATCCTCAGAAGGAAGAAATGACCAGATTAAGGAATAGACCTTGGTGGCCAGTTTTACGAATGTAATCTAAGGGTTTTTTGTTTGTTTGTTTTATTTTGTCTTCTTTAGAGAGGCCGAGGGAAAGAGGGAGAAAGGCAAGGCCTGCCAGATTCATATTTACCTAAGCCAAGACAACAATTGGCTGGGTGTTTTACATCAGTTAACAGCAAAACAATTCTCCTGCAGCAGATGTGCTCACAGTCAAACTGATCTAGATAATTGCTAAGATTGCTTTTTCCAAGTAATTGCTTTCCTTCACCCCCACTAGCATCCCTCTTCCCTGGGACAACAAGATGTATCATGTTGATATTTAAAACTGACCATTACATCAATTAACCAAAATGATGTCTTTTGCACCTGGGATGTAGTCTCATATCTCATGCCAACTGGATGCAGTCATCAGTTAAAAAGGCTAGAATAGGAACATCTATTCTCAAAACTCATCAGGTATCAAAACTGGCTTGTACGTTTCCGTTGAGTCAAACAATGGTGAAAAAATACACTCTAAGTTGCTCTAAGATTAAAGAGTAAACCAAGCATATAGCTGTAAAATATTTTGAAATTAACACGTAAATGTAATATATAATCTATTGTATTATCTATTATATAGAGCAGAGAAAGAGTTTTATATCACCCCTTATGGCAAAATAAAAAAGACATCTGTAAAAACCTATTTATTGTGATTTCCTCTGAATTGATACATTTCCTTTAGAAGAGAATCAGAGGGTCAGGAATCTCAGGATGAAAACAGAAGATCACAAGCCTGAGAGAACAAAACTAGGAAGACTTTGGAGGATCCTTCTTCAGCATTATAAGAAGAAGTAAACAAACAGAAGAGGAGAGACTGTTACCAGACAACCTACAGAGAGAAGGGATGTTTGAACAGGAGCAAGCTGTGCAGAGAGGTTCATGGGTGGAAGATTTGTTGAGGATTCCAGGGTATTGGGATGGGAAAAGCACAGATGCTTTTCTGTGTCCTTTTTGATCCTTATACATAACCCCTCACCCATGTTCCCCCGAGTAACCCCAATAAAATCTCCTGGATGACCAGGTCTGCAATTGTTTTGCTTTGGTTTGTTCTGCGTTTCCTTTCTGCTGGGAATAGAAATATGTGTGTCACAACTCTCCAAGAAAAGTCTTCTACAACAAAACCTTTGAATAAACATTTACAAAATAAATCATTATGGTTCGTTTCCTGTATGAAGTATACATCAATCTCATCGGAAAACCAGACAAGAAGGGATATTAGGTCCTTGTCTTCCCTCCATGAAAGCTGACACCTTGTCTAGGTGTTCTGTTTTCATCCGAGGGTTGAAAAGTTGCAGGCAATTTAGTACAGAACAGAGCACAGAGAGCAGAAAAGGCAGGAATCTGAAGTCTCAACTAAATGCTCATAAATGCATCTTGAACTAGTAGGATGGGGAATTCAAGAGGCAGAGACATGCAATTAGGAATAGGAAAGCCATTGTTTTGTGCCAAATCAGTACGTTTTGCCATTTTTTGTTTGTTTTATCTAGTCTGATGCCCTGTAGAGTTTTACAGTCATAAAACAAAACAAAAGTGAGAGAGAGACAGAGAGAGACAGAGACAGACAAGACATAGAGAATACTATTTCGGCTAGTTTTTTAATTCCTTATTTAGAGCAGAAGTCTCTTTTCTTACAAAGCAGTGGAGAACAGCATAAGATGGGAAGCTTCCAGAACAGGTAGAACGCAGGTAGGTTGAACAGTCATCATCTGTGTCATCTGTTTTCTCCTCCTCCTCTTCTTCCTCCCCCTTCTTCCTTCCATGTCTTATTGTGCAATTTCCTTTAATTCTAAAATTTGAAGTTCTAATCTCTAGCGTAGTTCTTAGGTTTAACACCAGCATTTGAACTATAAAATCTGCGGTCAGAAATGGCGTCTTCTGGGACATGGCAAGTGTGTGAGAATGCAGCTCAGTCAATAGTCCTCACTGAGCTAAATTGAGAAGGGCTTCCTGCCTGAATCTAGGCTTCCTGCCTGATCCTTGTTGACCTTGCCTGAGCTGGGCCTTTAAAACACTTTGCTGAAGGAGAGGAGTGGTCCAAGGAAGGTAGCCTTTGACAGGGACTATAGCCCAGCCTTGACTCCTCTGATTCCTAGTGCATCCTTGAGTATCACTAATACAGAAATGCTTGAGGGATTAAAAAATAGTCCAAATCATTTTCACAGTTTTAAAAATTTATTATTTTAAAGACCAAAATACTACTAACAAAAATGCGTCTAAAAGAGTATTAATGAGAACTAGTTAAGCACTTGAGAAAATAGAATATGTTGAACTTGAAACTAGAAAGAACCACCGAGAAATTTCAGAACTGAAAACGTTAAATATGTAAAACCAGAACTTGAAACGATAGACTTGTCAAATATGCCTATTTGTTTTGCAGATTAGAATTATATATCCCAATGCAAAGAATTGAAATATAATAGAAAGTGTAAGTGGAGGGAGAAGATGAAACAGGGAGAGCAGCAGAGAATAAGGTACTGAAATAGTTCAACATAAAGTACATTAATTTGTGGGAAAGAGTGCCGAAGTGGACTTCCACACCCTGAAGTGTTGTCTGCAGGAAGATAACTTGTTTCTTCATTTCATATACCTGTATCCTTGCCATGTGATGTCCTTGGCCAGATTCTGATGGGAAAAGAAGGTCCTTACCAAGTAACAGCTCCATGTTTTTGGACTTTCTGGCCTCCAGAACTATATGCAGCAAATGTCTATTCTTTATAAAATAACCAGTGTTTCATATGGCATTAGAAAAGGACCCAAAAAGGAAAGACACAGAGAAAGATAACCTCAGAGCTCCATCCAGCCTGAGCCTGGAATAATTCTTGAGGAGTAACATTGTAAAAGTTATCCAAGATGTTTACCACGATCAAGGTTTGTAGGGACACCTTCCCCATGATGCTCAGGGTACTTCCCCAGGGAAACACAGACAGGAAGCACTGCATCCCGGCAAGAACAGCTGAAGTCAGCTTAAGTACTATGTGCTGAGGAGGGTGAGAAGGGAGTGCCACAGCTCAGCGGGTGCCAGTGCTGGTATGACTGTTGCAATGACCAGAAATACAATCAGAGAGGTGGCAATCTACCTAAGGACAAACAGATTATTATTTTGAGTAATTTCAACTTTTAGTCAGAAGTCTATACACGTTGTGGATTTTAAATTTTACTCCATCTAAGATCCACAGAAATGATACCTTTCCAACATGTGTGCAGTAAATACTTCGGCATTAAGAGTGCTTTTTCTGACCACAAACCAAGTAGACAATGCCGTGACTCTTATCTTATCGTGTGACAATTAAGGGCAGGCAGATGCCTTTCATCCCTCTCCATGTTAGAAACACCGAGTGTTACAGACAAGGTGCCTGTCACATTTACCAAACAGGGGCAGAGTTAAAACAAGGCTGGACACTGCTCTCAGCCTATGCCCTCCTTCCTCTCCCTCTTCCTTTTAGAGATTCAAACCCTGCCAAGGACTGTAGTCGATAATGTGATGTGAAATCTATTGGCAGCAAAGCAGTCAGTTTACACATTTATAAAACCCACAGTTTATTTGTAGATAATTAGACAGCAATATTCTCTCTATATTTGAGAATTGAATAATAAAAAGAGAAATGAAAATCTACATAATCAGTCCATTGAGGATCAATTTAATATTCCCAAAGACCCAGGACTCAGCATTATACCAGTTCTGTATAGAATACTAAGTGCTTTGAATGCAAACACTTTAGAAATGAGATGTGTAAATGTGTGCATGTGTATGTATTCATGTTGTGTCTCTGTGTGTCTTGTGTATGTATTGTTTGTATATCTATGTGTATGTGTTTGTGAATGAATCTATGTACTATGTATGTATTCTATATGTATGTGGTCTGTATATATGTGTTTCTGTGTGTCTGTATATCTCTGTTTTGTATGTGTACATGTGTCTGTGTATGTTTATATAGCATGTAAAATACATATGTGTTGTGTATATGGTGTGTATTATGTGAGTATATATTTTGTATATGGTATAGGTGCTTTTGTGTTCTGTGTGTACATGATATGTATATGTGTATAAGGTATGCATGTATATGTTGTATATGTATGTGTGTATATGTGTGTATATTTGGTGTGCATGTGTCAGTTGTTTATGTGCATATGTGTATATGTGTGGATGGTGTATGTGTGCCTTTATGTCTATTCATGTGTATATATGGTGTCCATGTATGTATGTGTAATACATCAGAGCAGAATTTCGAATCACACCTGATTTTCTTTGCATATAGCACCTCATTACTGAACAAAAATATGAAAATTTGAAGTTGGAAATACTAACTGTATCTCCTAGGCACACTCAAGTGGCCAAAAGGCACCAAATATATGACTAGATGGAGAGTATTTCCCTGAGCATCTACAAAGAACACTTCTATTTTATGTGTGTATATGTTGAGTGTTGGTGTACTTGTTTGTAGTGTGTGTGTGTGGCTTGTGTATGTATATATGTATAAACTCTGTATGTATGTGCATTTCAAGCTTTCCCCTGGAATCATGACTATAATGCCTTTGGTGACTTTCATTTCATGACTAGAAAATTTTATGTTTTAAATTCATGTTTCAAATATGAGTTTTAGGGTAAATCATTGCTATTAAAAATGATCCCTGTGTACAGGGGAATCTCTGATCAGGCTGAAGACCATATTCCTGATTTTTCTCCCTTTTTTTGTCTGTCCTGGAACATTTTGTGAAGGTGGTCTGTCTGTTCTGACTGGAGACTAAACAAAGAAAATCTGATTCCTATGGCGAGCTCCAGAATCCTGTTTTGACATAAATACTGGTAGCCTTCAGAGACCCAAAGAGTCTTAGAAAGAAGGCACTGAGGGCTTATGCAGTCTTTTTGAAGTTATGGTCTACATGAAAACAAATGTAGCCACCTCCACATTTGACACCACCAGTATGCAGTTCTTTTTGTGCATTTAGTATTTGTTAGAGGTAAAAGACATTTATCATAGCAGTACTGAGTCTTAGTGTTTATCTCCTTTAGTGATGAATGTAGGCATGGGGAAACATGGGTCCTATGAATCCTAATGTTTTCAGCAGACCACATATGCCTTTATTTCCTTGTTATAATTTCACATGGTATGTTATCTCAATCCTTGGAAAGACATCGACTAGGTTAAAAGTCATGAAGCATCTTCTCCAAATGTACAGACACATTAGCCCTCTTGGCTTTTGTGACCTATAGGGGTAGAAATGAGGAGTCCATGGCTATTTTTAGATTTTTGGACTAATTCTCTCTGTGTTTTATTTTTCTCAGAACTTTGTTGCTGATTCTAGAACTAAAGTTGTTTGTTTATTTATTTATTTATTTCTGGTGTGTGTGTGTGTGTGTGTGTGTGTGTGTGTGCATGTGTGCATGCACTTGTATATGCACATGTGTGGTGGGCAGAGGATAACCATGATTGTCATGATTGTGATTTCTCAGGTACTGTCTGGTTGCTGTATTAATTCAGGGTCTCATTTACTTGATTCAGTTAGGCTGACTGGTCAACAGGCACTAGGGACCTCTTGTTTCCATGTCCCCAGCATGTTAAGCTTTTTCATTGTGAATTCTGCCTATTTCAACTCAGTTCTAACTGCTTGGTAGGGGAAGGATTTACTGATGTAGCCATTTCTCCAGCCCACCACCCTTGTTATTGTTAAAGATCATTTTTATGTTATTTCTTTATCTAGATTTGACCCAAAATTCTTTTTGTGGAGAATTGTGGCAATAGATACTAGATGGAACCCTCATTGATGGCAGTACATCAGAGAGGCATCCCCTCAGTAAGGCAGCCACTTGTGATGACAACCACCAGGCATCAATGTGTTCACTTCTTACTGGTCCATTCAGGGACTTTCAACTTCAGCTATAAATAGCAGACAAGAGAGCTGCTGAGTACGGCAAGTTGTGTGAACTGTATTCTGAAGGAGCAACAAATACTGTTTGGGGACTACTGTAAAGTGAAATAGAAAAAAAACCTACTACAAAATGGGTATACAGAAATTCTGGCCCACCCTTAACAGCCTAGGTGATGAATGAGACCATGATGAGAGCATAGTTAAATTCTTTAAAAGAAAGTTTATTATTTATGCCTCAAAGCTTCTTTTTCTGTTTAGGTTTTGCTCTCCTACTGGAAACACTATAGAAATAAATGCTAAAGCTTGACTCTAAGTTCTGATTCTGCTATAATTACTTATGAGACTTTGGGAGGTTATTTAACCCCACTAAGCTTGTGTTTCTACATCCTTGAAATAAATATTGTAGCACTGACCTTATATGGTAATTTGGAGAACTAAATGCACAAAAAAAATGCACGAAAATGTACTGTACACCATAAACAGGACACAAGCAGGAGCTCCTTTATATCCACACATCATGTCCCTATAGTATTATACTAGACCTTCTCAAAGTGCATGCCACAAAACACCAATCACAGGCATACTACAAAAAGTATTGGGACTTTTTTTTTAAGTTTTATATTTTTTAATATTTATAGTTTTACTTTCAGGATTGATTTGCTTTTTAGTGCATTGGTATGAGTTTTTGACTGCATTTTGCCTGTGTGTATACCACATGTATATCCAATATATGTGGAGGCTAAAAGAGGCCATTCCCTCCCCTGGAACTGGAGCTGCAGGTAGTTGTGAGTTATTGGATGAGGGCTGGGAGCTGAAATTGTGCACTCTCTAAGAGGAGTATGTGTTCTTAACCACTGAGCTATCTCTTCATTCCATTAAAAGATTAATTTAATTTTAATTAGGTGTATGTGTGTGTCTGAGTATCAGTGTTTGCATATATGCCTATGGAGCTATGAAGAGTGCCTTTGATTCCCCGAGGTTAGTATATATATATATATATATATATATATATATATATATAAACTAGCACACACACACACACACACTCACACACACACACAGACACACACATATGTGTATGTCTCTGTGTGTGTATGTGTATGAGTATGTGTATGAGCATATGCATATACATATGTATATGTAATGTGTATATGTATATGTAGTTGTGAGCCACTCAATGTGGATGCTGAGAATCAAACTTGGGTCTATTGCAAAAGCAGCAAAAGCTTTTAGTTACTGGGCTATCTCTCCAGCCCATGGTTTTGGGGTTGTTTTTTGTAAAATATCCTCTTTTAAGATGCTTACACTACAGATAGAGAAACAGCTTTGCTCAACAAGGGCCCAAAGTAAAGAAGGTGCTGCTCAGGCTACGTGTCAGGTCCTGTCCCACCTTCTCAGTAAACAGTTTATGTTTAAAACTCAGCTTTCCTCCCTTCTTTCCTCTCATTAACAGTTTCTGAGCTGTTACTATGAACAGGTTCTGGGCATAGTTTGAAAAAATCTCTAATAAAAAGCTATTTTGAGGAAAAAATAAAAGGACAGTCACACTGTAATCTTAATGTGTCTCCGCCAATTCATGTATGGGAAAACTTAACCCCCAATAAAACAGACTTGAAGGTCAGCCTCTTGAGAACTGTTTTGGTAATTAGACTTTATCTTCTTGAGAGGGCTGGTATCATTAGCTGTGCCATTTCCTTTGAACTAGGGCATTCTATCCTGGAGGCAGGAGAGAGAATCATGAAATTTACAATACTTAGGAAGTTCAGAAAGTTACAAGATCTTTGAGTCCTCTCAAAGGTTTTCCACCAGTAATAAATGCTAGGAAAGAGGGGACTTTTTAGTAGAGCTGCCTGTAAGTAGGGCAGGAGCACAAGGTACAGAGCTTTCAAGAATCATGTCCCATACTGAAGTGGGCTTTTCCAGGGATGTAGCTTTTTAAGCCACCCATGATATGGTAAGATAGATAGAATATCTATCTATGATCTGGTCAGGAACCCTGGTAAATTTCTTAGATTTGACTCTTGAGTGTATATAATAGTTTCTTACATCTGTATTGGCGACATATCTGAAATGAATATGTATTTAATCATATATACCCAGGAAGTGTCAAATTATGGGATGGGTTTGTAGAAGTGGCTTCTTTCCTCTCTTCTGTCCCTTCAAATCCACTTTGTTATCCTATGGTGAGACCACAGCTGATGCTGAGGAATTCGATCTTCAGATTTTCAGCCTCTAAGGTGGTAATAAATTACCTTTTATTGTTTATAAATTTCTCAGGTCCTGCTATTTTTTGTTTCAGAACTATGAGTGAAGTCACTTAGCTTTGCCTGTAGGGGGAGGGTTCAGATGCTTTGATCAGGAATCTGTATGGGAACAATGAAGGTCATATTCCCCAGTTGGTTCTAGATCAATCGATAAAGATGCTAGTGGTCAATGACTGTGCAGAAGATATAGGACTTCTAGGTTCCCTCAGGCAGGCTTGGAAATGCAGGAGGAGGAAAGGGAATTCACCATGGTTTGGAGGGAGGGAGAGTCCCCAGCCATGTGGGAGTGGCCATTGATTCCTTCCCTAAGCTGGAGATTAGAAATACAACTAAGCTGAGGGCAGATGTAGGGTGTTGAGCCAGCAGGAGGTAACTGGGCAACTAAGCTAAGGGCATATTTAGAGTGCTGAGCAAGGAGTCAAGGAAAAGCACACCAGGCATGGGAGGCTTAGAAAAGCCAAGCCACTGAACCGCACTAGCTGGAGGAGGCTTAGGAGAGCCCAGCAGCTGAGCCATAAGGCAAGTTGAAAATGAGCAGTGTGTGTGTGTGTGTGTGTGTGTGTGTGTGTGTGTGTGTCTTTTATCCTCGGATCCAAGGGAACCAGAGTGGTGGCCTGGAGCTTAGAGTGATAGTAGAGAGTACACACTACATTTGCCAGAAGCTTTTCTCTGTTGATAATTAAATGTGAACTACATATTTCTGTCGTATGAAGCTTATTTCATACCTTAAACCTTACTTTGATTTTTTTTCATACAAAGTCTAATTTCAAGGGTATGTGTGTAGCCTTTAGATGAATCATTTCTGCATCTTTTTATTCTTTTGTATTTTTTTTTTTGCTTCAGTCTCAGCCTATACCATGACATCTCTTTCCTTTTGGTGAAAGCACACAACTACAAAGAATGGCAATAAGAATGAAACAATTTGTTTTTCCCTCGATTCAGGAAAAGAAAACAAACAAACAAACAAACAAAAACTAAAAACAGAATCTATTGATTTGTGGTGTTCCTTACCCCACAAACACCTCAGTTTATTGTTGGGTCCCTTTAATAAATTTTTCTCCAAATTCCCTCATAAAAATTTTCTAAGCTCCATTATTTTTTCAGGTTATGTCAGGGAAGATCTTTACAGCATAAGGCTCAGTGCAATTTATCTTCTAGGTAAAGATATTTTCCCTCTTTGTAGATATTTATGTCTGCTTCTAAAACTAAACTGGCAAGTTCTGAGGTGAAGAACAAAGCTTAAGGGAAGAGAAAATGGCTTTTGTGTTTATATTAAAAATCCAATACCTGGTTTTGAACTTACTCTGAATAAGTGTGGTGATATGAATGAGAATGTCCCCCATAGAATCATACTTAGATCTTACTTACTTAGATCTTACTCTTTTTTAGCTAAATGGGACTTGAAATTCCTTGGTTTATTTCAGTGGATCTGTATTATTCTTGGAAAGGGGCCTTTGTTCAGAAGCTGTGTAGAAGTGCCCAGCTCCAGAAAATGTGGTATATATACACAATGGAAAACTACTCAGCAATTAAAAACAATGAATTCGTGAAATTCTTAGGCAAATAGTTGGAACTGGAATATATCATCCTAAGTAATGTAACCCAATCACAAAAGAACACACATGGAATGCAGTCACTAATAATTGGTTATTAATTAGCCCAGAAGCTCTGATTACTCAATAAACAATTAACATATTAAATGATTTCCCAAGAAGAAGGAAGGAGAGAGCCCTGGTCCTGGAAAGACTTGATGCAGCATTGTAGGGGAGTACCAGGACAGAGAAATGGGAGGGGGTGATTGGGGAATGGGCGAAGGGAAGAGGGCTTATGGGACTTGTGTGGAGGTGGGGACTGGGAAAGGGGAAATCATTTGGAATGTAAACAAAGAATATAAAAAATAAAAAAAGAAGTGCCCAGCTCAATGCTTAAGTGTCGTTTTCACAAAACACACAGCTGTGTGTTTGCTACTTGCTTTTATTGCAACAGGATCTATCTCCCACTGTCACTCTGGCCCTCAGGTCTTTCATCAGGTCAAGAAAGCCAGCATTAAACAATGAAGACTCTAAGCTGAGTGCCAAAAGATCTGAATCTGGAAACTGAGATGTCACGTGTAAAATTCAGACTTATAGAAGAGGAAAGAATGCCTTAATAAATGAGCTCTGGTCATTTCATCTTCTGCTACAATATTAATGACACTTGACCTTTAAACCTCCATCTCTTTCCTTTTCTGCAAATGCATGGAAAACTAGAAAACATTTTTTTATTTAAGATACTCCCATTCTTTGGGGAAAGATTGTTATGTAAATTTGAAACAGAAAGGAATAGCCATTTATTTCTGAGCCCAATTGATTTGGGAAGTTTTCTGTTAGAGTGAAGTCTGTGACCAGAGACTCTTCAGTTTTCCATGTGTCTATTATGGAAATTTAATTATTTATTCCAATTATGCATTCAATAAAATCACACTCTTCTCAATGGATGTTTTCTTAATGAGGATCACTGCAGTTTCAGGAAAAGCCTTTTCATACCAATTATCTTGCTGTTTTCCAGCATTTGCTGCTGTACACCATCATCAACTCTAGGGGGCAATAGAGTGTCAAAAATGGAAGATGTTTTCAGTGATAAAAACATATAAAGCCCTTAGAATCAATCTTTCCATAAAACTGAAAAAGGGGTGGGGGTAGGGGTGGATGGATCTAGCCACAGAATGGTGCTTGTGACAGGATGATAATCTGAACCACAAAGTCCAAGGGGAATGAGGCAGCGATTGAAGCTGTCAGCTGAGTAGGCACATGAAAAATGTAGGAAAACCTCCCCCACGTTACATAATGTTGAGAACAACATATAAAAGAAAGACAGCAGCAAAAATATAAGAAAACTACAAAACAAAATAGCATCATGATCATATTCCCAAATATAGTGGGAATATGTTTAAGGTTGGCCATTCTGAGATGATCATTTTGCAGATTATAATGGTTCATCTAAGCATTTCATAGTGCTTAGACCATAGTGACCAGAAGCAGAGGAAGGGAGAGTCTGGTTCTTTATTTGGGGCATTTGTACATGAACAACCCATCTTCTCGGCTCCATTTCACTCCTATTCATTCACTTTCGGTCTATGACTCTGCTCTCTTCCTCTAGAGAAGCAAGATGCTGACTGGACCCCACTGGCTGAGCTCCCCCTGCCTTCAGCTCTCCCTGCTAGTCTCCATTTGCCATCCAAGTAATTTCTTCAAGTTTAGTTGTATCCGAACTCTGCCTGTCCTGATGGGGCTATCTTCTCTCCCTTTTGTCAAAACTTGCTTAGCTTTTTAACTATCAACTCTCACCTTTCTCCCTCAGACCTCTGCAGGCTCCTTTCCCTCAGCCTTTCAAATATATTTGAGCATTTCTCCACCCACTTGCCCAACTCAAAATGAAAGAAAAAAGTAACTTTGCCTCTCCATTAAGCAACCACCAAATTTTTCTCCTCTATTTTTCCACATCTCTAATAATAATCTACCATTTGTCTTAACTCACTTTTTAGTCCACTGCAGCCTGACCTTCAGACTTGCTGAGCCTGGCCTTGCCTGAATCTCTAAAGACTTTTTCCATAAATGAGCAATCTAAGGGATCTTTTCAATATAATGGAATTGGAGAACTTACACTTTTTGCATTTGACAATTAACCTTGAACTTTCTGGTTCCTTTTCTAAGAGACACTCCCTTCTACTTCCTGCACAGGTCTGCTGCTCACCAGCTAAGTTCGTCCCGATGCCCGATCTCATCATTCCACAGTTAACAGTCCTCAGTGGTTCCAGAGCAACAACAGAGAGAGTCCTCTAAGCCCTGCACAGCAGGGGCATAATTTGCAATAACTTACCTGGACTGTAATAGGGAGCCTCAAATATAAGTAATTGTAAAATGAATAAATACATCAGTCATTGAAAATAGTTGTTTGTTTTTAAGGTTGTTACAATTTGGTACTCAGTGTTTTGTGTATTTATTTGAACATGCTGAAAGAAATTAAACATCTGATGTTTGATCGTCGTGACATACTATACAATACTATACTATACTATACTATACTATACTATACTATACTATACTGAATCAGGCCAGCATACTTCCTGTTTGTGCAATAGCATCATTGCATATGGGTGTTTTGAGATCTTTATATCTTAAAATAATATCAGGCTGAAGGTTGAGTTTGTAATTCATTTTGCTATTCATTATTACTATGGTGAAAATATTTTCCGTAAAAGGGTTGAAAGTGTATTCGCTGAGCCTGAAATTAAGTTGATTTGCAGCAATGCTTGTTCACTTCATTTTGGTCTATGCTGTTCTGCATGTGCAGTCATGCAGTAGACCACTTGTGCAGAACCAGATATAGATGATACACAAAGTCAAGGTGGTGAATTCTAATAAAAATCCATTTGATAAGAATCCTGATACTGGCCGGGCGGTGGTGGCACATGCCTGTAATCCCAGAACTTGGGAGGCAGAAGTAGGCAGATTTCTGAGTTCGAGGCCAGCCTGGTCTACAGAGTGAGTTCCAGGACAGCCAGGGCTACACAGAGAAACCCTGTCTTGAAAAACAACAAAAACAAACAAACAAACAAGAATCCTGATACTGAATGTTGACCTTAATGTGATTTATCACATGTAAGAAAATGTGTTCTCTTGATATTTTTCACAAACTTATAAACCATTTATAATTTTCTGGGAATTTTATACACAAATACATAGTATTTGTATCACTTCCATCTTTCTACTCTCCCTCTCTCCCTCTCTACTTGCTCTCAGATTCATGACAGAGATGCGGGTCAAAGCACGTACTGATCTTGTGGTGGATCCCTTTGGTTACCAGCACCCGTGTCAGGCAGCTAGCTCACAGTTGCCTGTGCCTCCATCTTCAGAGCGTGTGATGGCATGTGTATGCTTGGCTCCTTAGGCATTTGCAATCACATGTGCAACAGCTCCCCTATATATATGCACACCATTTCAAAAGATCTTTAAAGGGAAGGTAATTGTAATGTTTTATCATAGTTGAGATGTTTTCCGAGAGCTCAGCTTTTAAAAGAGTTTCTACAGGGCTCAGAGGTTGAGAGTCCTTGTTTTTCTTGCAGAGGACCTGAGTTATGCTTGCAGCATCCATATCATATACCTCAGAATTTGCCTGGAGTTCCATCTCCAAGGGTTCCAATACTCTTTTCTGGTCTCAACAGGCATTCACAAAAATGTGTATAAGCACACACACTACACACACGTACATACACACATACAATATATATATATATATATATATATATACACAATATATATATATATTAAAACAAATGAAATAAAAATGAGTTATAAGGACATGTTGAAGACACACTTAATTTAGAAACAAAGGGTAGTGACACTTCATCTCTAAGCTCAGAGGGAATTTGGGCACTGATTTCTTGCCTTCTGGCCTTTGACCCATTAACTTTAGGTTCAAAAGAGACATAACTTACATTTATGTCCATAGACTGCCTAAAGTTACAGCTTTGTACAAAGCTTTCTGTCTTCAAACTCTTAGACACCCTGGCAAGTTTTCCCAGAAGTTTTCATGGCTTAATTCATTGATTCTTTTTTTTTTAATTTTTATTTTCTATATTCTATGTTTACATTCCAAAGGCTTTCCCCTTTCCCAGTCCCCCCCTACCATACATCCCATAATTCCTCTCCCCCCCAACTATTCCCCAATCATTCCCCCTCCCCCCACGGTTTCTTTACAAAACTGGATCCAATCTTTACAGGCCCAGGGTCCTCTCCTTTCTTCTTCTTGGGAATCATTTGACTTGCTAATTGTGCCTTGAGTATTTAGGGCTTCTGGGCTCATTAATATCCACTTATTAGTGATTGCATTTCATGTGTATTCTTTTGTAATTGGGTTAACTCACTCAGGATGATATTTTCCAGGTACAGAGCTAAACAAAGAATTTTCACCAGAAGAAATTCGGATGGCCGAGAAACACCTTAAGAGATGTTCAACATCATTAGTCATCAGGGAAATGCAAATCAAAACAACCCTGAGATTCCACTTCACACCAGTCAGAATGGCTAAGATTAAAAACTCAAGAGACAACAAGTGCTGGCGAGAATGTGGAAAAAGAGGAACACTCCTCCACTGTTGGTGGGATTGCAAAATGGTAAAACTGCTCTGGAAATGTTTGGCGGTTCCTTAGAAAATTGGGCATGTCACTTCCAGAGGACCCTGGCATACCACTCCTGGACATATACCCAGAGGATTCCCCTGCATACAATAAAGACACATGCTCCACTATGTTTATAGCAGCCTTGTTTATAATAGCCAGAAATTGGAAGGAGCCCAAATATCCCTCAAAGGAGGAATGGATACAGAAAATGTGGTATATTTATACAATGGAATACTACTCAGCAATTAAAAATAATGAATTCATGCAATTTGTAGGTAAATGGTTAGACCTGGAATTCATTGATTCTTAAAGAGGATATTGAAGAGGCGAAACAGAAATGTGCTGTGCATGCCTCTGGTCCTAAGTTTGACTTCTCCTCTGCTGGGAACCTGGATGCCATGGATACACCAGCTCTGAGAAGACTGGGCAAAGTCCAGGAGGGGTCTTGGATCATGTTTCCAGGTTTCTTCTTGGGGTATCAGATAGCACTGCATGCCAGGCTGTAAGGGGAAAAGCTGAGTCCAGGAAGGACAGGATCTGGGTCAAGTAAGGAGTGAGTGCTGGAGGGTTGGGAAAAGAGAGAAAGCCTTCTTTGGGAGTCTAAGTGTTTCAACTGTTTTAGGTGAAGGCCTTCCCTGTAGGGATCTCTAATGAAGCAGCTCTCTGAGACAATCTTTGCTTGTTCATATTGGTTTTTTTTTTTCTTCCGGGGGATTTGGACACATAGACTTTATTCAGGATGAACCAAGAATTCTATAATTTTGGAGAAGGGCATGAGTATATCCAGGAAGGGAAGGTCATTAGCTGAAGGCTAAGGCTACTGAGAAATCTCATTAGCATGGAGAGGCTTTCCACGTGTGCTATGCTATGCTATGCTATGCTATGCTATGCTAGGCTAGGCTAGGCTAGGCTAGGCTAGGCTAGGCTAGGCTAGGCTATGCTAGGCTATGCTAGGTGACTGAGTACCTGTAGTCATCTTGGTTGAGTATCACGGTTACCTGCTCCAGAGCAGGCGTTAGAGGCAGGCAGGGAGTACCCTATTCCTACCATTTCAGAGCTCTTAGAGTCCCAGGGTTTGAGCACCTTGTGCCATGAACCTTGTGCCCTCCACCTGTGCTGCTTGGCCCAGTGGCTTTCACTGTGTGTATTAGCACCTTTCACTGTGGAAGCATTTCTCACACACCTAGCATTGGCTTCTCCATCTGGGCGATGAAGCCCTTTCCATGTGTGTCTATTGTACCCATGGTTCAAACACTCCAAACTCTATTTCTCACATCCCATTTCATGTTTCGTGAACCTTCCTAGGATCTTCTTTATACTTCCATCCACTCTGGTTTTTAGACCCATCCCCCAATTTTATGTAAATACCTCAAAACTATTACTGCAGAGTCTTTTCTGACTTTACTCCTTTACCCTAGACAGTAATTGGATGCCCTGATGAAGTTTTTACTGTATTATATAGTAAGCATTGGTTACTCATACTGAAGTTGAAACCCTCCAGGGTAAATGCTATACATTTGATTCCAAATCCTTAAATCCAAATACATTCCTGACCAAAACTTATGTTTCCTCATCTCGACATGTCTTTCCCGAACTAAAATGAAGGTTACAACCAAAGAAATAACTGGAGCATATTCTGATCTGGTCATAAGTGACAGTACAGATAGTCTTACTTTAAACTAGTCTTCTAATTTGTTTCAAGTGGACAATTCATGCATTTTCTGTGTTTCTGAAAATAACAAGGAAGGAAAGGTTATATTTATCTGAACTAATCACATAACAATACTCTTTATTATTCTTGACCATTTGTTTTGCTTTTTATGTCTTGTAAGCTCTGAGAAGGGAGTGACTTTCACAAAAGGCAGTTACATGGAATTTTCTCAAAGCAGGAAGCCAACTCAAGGTTAAATCTGACAATATCTGAAATTTACAGATGGGAAGAATGAGACCCTATGAATAGTGGGGTTTTCCCTACTGACAGAAATCATTGGTAATAAAACTAGGATAAGTCCTTCCAGGCCAGCCAGATACTATAGCTGCTTGTTTCTTCCAGCAAGATTATTAGATCCTGGGAAAAGAGATGTTATGGAATTACCAGTGATCCTATAACTGTCAATCAATTCTAGGCCAGGAAATCCAGAAGTTGAGGAGGCAGTTCTCTTGCTAGGGAAATTCGGAAAGTCTTCCTGATGAGTTGACATCATAACAATACAGACTGTTTTCACAGAGGGAGGGCTCGGTTTAGTTTGCTTGGAGAGAAGGAAGCAGCAGTACAATTCTGATATTTCATGTTCTCACTCTTCTCTGTGAATGAGCAGTAGGCAGCTCTCTCCTCCCCCCAGGCAGCCCTGAACTCCTGTCAAGATGCACTGACAGCCCTGTGAGATGAATATTCTTATCTTGTCCTGGCCAGCTACCATCTGGATAAAGGTATCTATCTCATGTAAATATTTCCAAGGCCCCTGTCTCCATAGGACTGAAGTGCTCAATTAGCTATGGGCTAAGCCTTTGCAGCAAATGGCACAAATGGTGAACAGCTGCTGTATTTCAGTAGCGGTGAGGTCATCCCTATATAGAGAGCCTGGCAAGCTGTCTGTAGCCCCAGCAGCTTTCAGCATGCAAACCACACCTGCGCTGTAAGTCAGTCATCTGCCTGGAATGACAGGGTCATGGCAGACATTTCCTTCTTTGATGGGCAACTCAGAAGGACATCAAAGTCCTTTACAATTTTTCAACTTTTTCTCCTGACTGCTGCTTACAACACTTTCTATTATTTTTCCTGTCAACACTATACATAATAAAAATCATTGCCCACAAAATTGGCTTTATTTTCTTTCCTGATTTTCTCTGAATAACCTGTGGTTTGACTATTGATAATTTCATAGCATATTATCAGGGTACCCTGAGAATTGTCATTTATTAGTATCTTGGAAATAAGTCATGCTATACTTATTACTCTGACTCTTGTATTTCCTATTACATTGTAAAACTCCTTCTTCCTAACATAATGTACTAGAATAAATATGTCAAAGTGACTATTCATAAACCTTTATTAAGTCTGATGACCTAATCACCACTAAAAGGGCACGATTGTAGTTGCTTCTACAAAGATCTAGAAAAGATGAGACAATCTGCTCGTAGGCTCCAGTCGGTTCTCAGTGGGCTGCAGTTATGACTGTGATGATTGAAAATGGCACTGGAAAAATGCCAAGTGATGAGCTAGCTCTCCCCCACCATTGATTGATCAGAAGTTACTATAGCTCAGAGGCAAGGACAGAACAATTAGTGAACTGTATAAAGCTGGCTCCATATACAGACAAGATGCATTTGTTATTGGGGGTCCTGCAGTCAATCTTGCTTCAACTACCTTCAGCTGTGCTGTTCTAGAACATGCACAGAAGCCAGCAAACTTCTGTGTCATCAACAAGAAAATAGTGACGACAATCTCCAACCACTCTGCCTCCCTCTCAAGGTAAGGGAGATTCTCCTGCAAGAATGCATCTACGTGCTTGGTGGTGGTGGTACACGCCTTTAATCCCAGCACTTGGGAGACAGAGGCAGGCGGATTTCTGAGTTCGAGGCCAGCCTGGTCTACAGAGTGAGTTCCAGGACAGCCAGGGCTATACAGAGAAACCCTGTCTTGAAAAACCAAAACCCCCCAAAAAAAGTTCATCCACAGTGCTGTGCCTATTAAACCATCTGGGGGTGGGTGGGTGGGCAGTAGCTTCAGATATGGCTCAGTGGTTTAGAGAACAAACTGCTCATCTGTAGGACCATAGGGTCTGACAGTGCCCTTCAGGCAGTTGTGAACAAGAATGACCTACCTGGATGGACAGCTTCTTTAAGTAAGTTATAAATTTCTTCTGTGGCTCACAAAACTCTATCCTCTGTGTAGAGTGTGGAGAACAGTCTAACATAAGTAAACATATTGCTTACACTGATACTACTGAACATTCTCCAGAGGCACAGATGACAGCATGTAAAAAGCCCCTGCCACTTCTTTTTTGTCTTGCCCACTCCTGTCAGCACTTAATCTGTTTAGGTCATTCAAAGTCACTTAAATTGCTGGTCTGCAGCTAGCTACTTATGGGCAGGAGTGGAGAGAATTCAGCTGAATTCCTAAGAACTTCAGACTGCATTAAATAGACTCTCAAGTTGCTTTAAAATTCTTTAGTTTCTTCTTAAGGATCCCCCTCCTGGTTTTCTGTGCTCTCTATAGAAAATGGCAATGGGATAAATTCCTCTGCCAAGGCATAGCTGTTGAAAACTCAGAGTTTTTATTTAAGCATGGTGCTGAGTTCCTGTCTAGCCTTGGTTATGCTATTTTACATTTCAAATATTCCATCTGTAAGGGATGATTGGTAATCCGTACTTATCATACAGGGACTTGAAGGATGATAGATGATGTGGTGTCTTCAGGAGCTGTGGGCACACCAAGTCCCAGATAACTGGTTTTCAGTTGTCTTTGAAATAACTGAGGGTAGTGGGGAAAATTCAAGATAAAGCACAGGCTAATTGACCTGCTTTGGCATGGTGACTCATTCTCTGGCATCTGAGGAAACCTTCCCAATTGAATAGGATTTTTAATAGACTTTTTAAACTTATTTGACAAACATATTCTGAAACATAAGTCATGGAAAACATAAATGAAGCATTGTGTTAGGTATCCATAGGATGCCCTAGGAACAACAGTAAGGGCAACCACCACACTAGAAGCCAGATAAACAACTCTTCCCTCCAAAAGGATATTTTTTTATCAATTATTTGGGAATTTCAGACAATGTACCCTGATCACTGTTATTTCTCTTTCCCCCAAGGTCTACCCTCCCACCCTAGTATCTCATAGAAAAACATGAATATGTTGCCCATATACTCATTAGAGCATGGTCAAACTCTATCTATAGGAGGCATTTATATTGTAATGTTCAAATAGGATTGCTACTTCAGACAAGAAAGGGATATGAATGACTTTATTTGTAGTCCTTTGGGCCTTATTTATTTATTTATTTATTTATTTATTTATTTATTTAATCAATGTCTTATAAAGAAAAAATATATAATTGGGGCTGGGTTATAGCTTCAGAAGTTTAGTCTATTACGCATGGAAGGAAGCATGGCAGCATGCAGGTAGACATGGTGCTGACGAAGGAGCTGGGAGCTCTGTGTCTTGATCCTCAGGCGGCAGCAGGAGACGATCTGCCATACTGCGCAGAGCTTGAGCACACGTGAGACCTCAAAGTCCTCCTACACAGTGACGTGCTTCCTTCAACAAGGCCACACCTTCTAACACTGCCACTTCCTATGGCCAAAAATTCAAACACTTGAGTCCATTGGGGCCCTTCTCATTCAAACCACTATAATCTGAGTAGATGCCTAAGGGTTACCTAGCGCCACTCCTGTGTTTGTGCACATGATGACTTTTTTTAAAATTTTATTTTCTATATACTTTGTTTACATTCCAAAGGCTTTCCCATTTCCCAGTTCCCCCCTCACCATGTGTCCCATAAGTCCTCCCCCCCCCATGCATTCCCCAATCGCCCCCCCCAACCCTTTCTCTGTTCTGGTACTCTCCTGCAAAACTGGAACCAGTCTTTTCTGGACCAGTGTCCTCTCATTCCTTCTTCTTGGGAATCTTTTGATTTGCTAATTGTGCCTTGAGTATTCAGAACTTCTGGGCTCATTAATAACCACTTATCAGTGATTGCATTTCATGTGTATTCTTTTGTGATTGTGTTAACTCACTTAGGATGATATTTTCCAGATCCAACCATTTGCCTACAAGTTCCATGAATTCATTATTTTTAATTGCTGAGTAGTATTCCATTGTATAAATATACTACATTTTCTGTATCTATTCCTCCTTTGAGGGACATCTGGGCTCCTTCCAGCTTCTGGCTATTATAAATAAGGCTGCTATGAACATAGTGGAGCATGAGTCTTTATTGCATGCAGGGGAATGACTTTAATCACATGGGTCTGTTGACTTAATTGTCATTGTTCGTTTCCTTTCTGAAGAGCTCCCAGGAGAGTCAGTACCTTATTTCTAGATTTAACATTTTTAGTTTATTAACAGGTAACACTGTTTTAAAGGTAAGAATGTTACAAGTACATGAGAATTAGGTACATAAATGTGTTGAGTCTTGACTATCCTATGGAAATAATATTAACAATAGTCTTTCATGTGGGTTAGTATCCTACAAGCATACAAGGACCTTGTCTCAAGAGTTACATATGAAGTTAATGAAGATTTCAAAGAAGTGTGAGAATTTTTGAGACGTTATAATCAAATAATTTAGATGATTGAGTCTAACAGACACTAGTTCAATAGGTGCTTTATTAGAGGCTGAAGATCCAAGACGAGAGCCCCATCCAAGAAGTACTTTTAGAAGATGAAATAAATTTGAAAATAGAATTCTTCAAAATAGTGAGCACAGTACCAATAGGTATGGGCACAGAGGGGTATTCAAAAATACACAAAAAACAGCTGGTTGAGTCTGGAGTCTGGTGTTGTGGAAGGGTGGTGGTAAGAAGAAAGCCCTAGAGTTGGTAGATTAAAAGCAAGGAGAAACAAAAATGTGAGGACCAGAGTGTGCAAGAAGACAGAGCAGATCAGGTTGTTATGTTGGTCAGTTGTTCTAACCTATTAGATGTGTACAGGACCTGTGCAGAAGCTAGAGTAAGACAAAAGCATGCCAAGCAGGGACTGAGAGGATTTTTGTGTCATACAAAAGTCTTTAGACCAACACAGGAAAGGAATTATGGATAATCTGGAACAACGCTGCTTTTAGTCTTTTATTTATCTATTTTTATTTGATATATTCTCTTTTTACATTTCAAATGAGCAGCACTGCTTTTAAAGCTCTGATAAACTGTAGTTCATTCTTGGCCTATCTTGCTTACTTCTGTCACTGCTAGAAAAGAATGTATTTCCAGTCCAGTGGCAACAATGGAAAATTTTTCAAGATTCTGTGGTACATACTTTATTAAGGTAAAATATATTTATTTTATTTTATTTTTACTATTTTTTGTTCCTTTAGCTATATATTTCTGCACATGAATGTAGGTACCCAAGGAGGCCAGCAGAGCTTACCAATTCCCCTGCAGCTCGGAAGACACTTAATGTGAATGCTAGCAACTAAACTCACATCCTCTGGGAGAGTAGCATTCTTAATCTTTGAGCTATCTCTGCAGCTTTTCCTTTGCACTTAGGACCCACTTGACTCATTGTCAGGAGTAGATAAGATGCATTTTAAAAACAGAAGGGATAAATTTCAATCACTGCCAACTTAGATCCTTAATTGTTTTTCTCCATAGATTTACAATTTTAAAGGGAAAATTTATGACAAAGTAAAAAGTTCTAATTATTAAAAACAATAGATTGGGAAGCAGCCTATAGGAGATGGATCCCATGCTAGAGCCACAGAGTCCAACATGTCACCATTCATCCAGTTGCAGGGCCAAACTTGATTAGGAAGCCAATATCTTTAAGACATGTGTCTTATCTAGGGTTTTACTTCTGGGAACAGACACCATGACCAAAGGAACTATTATAAAGACAGCATTTAAATGGGGATGGCTTACAGGTTCAGAGGTTCAGTCCATTATCATCAAGGTAGAAGCATGACAGGATCCAGGCAAGCATGATACAAGTGGAACTGAGAGTTATGCATCTTCATCTGAAGGCCGATAGAAGACTGGCTTCCAGGCAGCTAGGATGAAGCTCTTCCCCCCCTATTTTTAATTGGTTATATTATTTATTTATTTACATTTCAAATGTTATCCCCAACTCCCACTTTCTACTCCAAAAATGTCCTATCCCTTCCCTGTTCCCCCTGCCCCTATGAGGGGTACGCCGCCATCCACCCACCAACTCCTGCCTCAGTGCCCTAGAATTCCCCAACCCTTACAGCCTCCACAGGACCAAGGTCTCCCCTCCCAGTGATGCCCATAAGGAAATTCTCTGCTATATATCCATTTGGAGCCATGTATCCTCCCATGGGTAGTTTTGAGTTGGTGGTTTAGTCCTTGGGAGCTTTTGGGGGATTGGTCTGGTTGGTGGATATTGTTGTTCTTCCTATGAGGTTGCAAAAGCATTTAGTTCCTTGAGTCCTTGCCCTAACTCCTTATTTGGGCATTGAATTTGTAGATTGCTTTCAGCAAGATGGCTATTTTTACTATATTAATCCTACAACTTCATGAGCATGGGAAATTTTTTCATTGTCTGAGGTCTTCTTCAATTTCTTTCTTCAGAAACTTCTTGTCATAAAGATCTTTTACTTGCTTAGTTAGCATTGCACCAAGATATTTCATATTATTTGGGACTATTGTAAAAGGTGTCCTTTCCCTAATTTCTTTCTCAGCAAGTTTATCCTTTAAGTAGAGGATTTGATTGAGTTAATTTTGTTTCAAGCTATTCTGCTGAAGTTTTTTTTTTATTGGATATATTCTATATTTACAATTCATTTCCCTTTTTCTGGTTCCCCACCCCCAAAGGTCCCACATGCCCTTTTCCCTCCCCCTGCTCCCTCATCCACCCCTTCCCACTTCCCTGTACTTGTATTCCCCTACACTGATGCTTTGATCCTTTCCAGCACCAGTGTTCACTCCTTTCTTCTTGTCAGACATCATTTGGTAGGTGAATTGTGTCTTTGGTGTTCCAAGATTCTAGGCTAATATCCACTTATCAGTGACTGCATACTATGGGTATTCTTTTGAGACTGGGTTACCTCACTTAGTATGATGTTCTCCGGCTCCATCCATTTCTCTAAGAATTTCATGAATGCATTGTTTCTAATGGCTGAATAGTACTCCATTGTGTATATATACCACATTTTTTGTATCCATTCCTCCGTTGAGGGACATCTGGGTTCTTTCCAGCTTCTGGCTATTATAAATAAGGCTGCTATGAACATAGTGGAGCATGAATCCTTATTGCATGCTAGGGAATCTTCTGGTTATATTCCCAGGAGTGGTATGGCTGGGTCCTCCGGAAGTATCATGTCCAGTTTTCTGAGGTACTGCCAGACTGATTATAAGAGTGGTTGTACCAGCTTGCTGTCCCACCAGCAGTGGAGGAGTGTTCCTCTTTCTCCACATCCTCGCCAACACCTGATGTCTTCAGAGTTTTTGATCTTAGCCATTCTGACTGGTGTGAGGTGAAATCTCAGGGTTGTTTTGATTTGCATTTCTCTAATGACTAATGATGTTGAACATTTTTTAAGGTGTTTCTCAGCCATCCGAATTTCTTCAGGTGAAAAGTCTTTGTTTAGCTCTGTACCCCATTTTTGGATAGGGTTATTTTGTTTTCTGGGGTCTAACTTCTTGAGTTCTTTGTATACATTGGATATTAGCCCTCTGTCAGACGTGGGGTTGGTGAAGATCTTTTCCCAATTTGTTGGTTGCCGATTTGTCCTTTTGACAGTGTCTTTTGCCTTACAGAAACTTTGTAATTTTATGAGGTCTCATTTGTCTATTCTTGCTCTTAGAGCATAAGCAATTGGTGTTCTGTTCAGGAATTTTTCCCCTGAGCTAATGTCCTCAAGGGTCTTCCCCAGTTTCTTTTCTATTAGTGTTAGTGTGTCTGGTTTTATGAGGTACAAGCTAGAGCAATTCGACAACATAAGGAAGTCAAAGGGATAAAAATCGGAAAGGAAGAAGTCAAACTATCACTATTCTCAGATGATATGATAGTATACTTAAGTGACCCAAAAATCTCCACCAGAGAACTCCTACAGCTGATAAACAACTTCAGCAAAGTGGCTGGTTATAAAATCAACTCAAGCAAATCAGTAGCCTTCCTATATGCAAAGGATAAGCAGGCCAAGAAAGAAATTAGGGAAATGACACCCTTCACAATAGCCACAAACAATATAAAGTATCTTGGTGTGACTCTAACCAAACAAATGAAAGATTTTATGACAAAAGCTTCAGGTCTCTGAAGAAGGAAATTGAAGAAGACATGAGAAAATGGAAAAATCTTCCATGCTTGTGGGTTGGCAGGATTAATATAGTTAAAATGGCAATCTTGCCAAAAGCAATATACAGATTCAGCACAATCCCCATCAAAATCCCAACTCAGTTCTTTATAGAGTTAGAAAGAGCAATTCTCAAATTCATCTGGAATAACAAAAACCCAGGATAGCTAAAACTATCATCAACAGTAAAACAACTTCTTGGGGAATCAATATCCCAGACCTCAAGCAATACTACAGAGCAGTAGTGTTAAAAACTGCATGGTATTGGTTCAGTGGCAGGGAGGCAGATCAATGGAATGTATCGAAGACTCAGAATTGAACCCACACATCTATGGCCAATTGATCTTTGACAAAGGAGCTGAAAACATCCAGTGGAAAAAAGATAGCCTTTTCAACAAATGGTGCTGGCTCAACTGGAGGTCAACATGCAGAAGAATGAGAATTGATCCACTCTTATCTCCTTGCACTAAGCTCAACTCCAAGTGGATCTGCTGAAGTTTTTTATTCATTATTTTATTGGGATTACTTTAAGTGGATATTTGAATGCTCTATATTGTTTTTATTTTATTTAGGTACAAACTTTGAATTCCTCATCTCTCTAATACTTTTAGCATGAAAGGGTGTTGTATTTTGTCAAAGGGTTTTTCACAATCTGAGATGATCATGTGTTTTTTTTTTCTTTGAGTTTGTTTATGCTGTTTGATTACATTGATGGATTTCTGTATATTGAACTATCCCTGCATCTTTGGTATGAAGCCTAGTTGATCATGTTGAATAATTGTTTTGACATGTTCCTGTATTCAGTTTGCAAGAATTTTATTTATTATTTTTGCATCATTATTCATGAGGGAAATTAGTCTGAAGTTCTCTTACTTTATTGGGTCTTTGTCCATACAAAGATATCAGTGTAACTGTGGCTTCATAGAATGTATTGAGTACTGTTTCTTCTTTTTCTATTCTATGAAATAGTTTAAAAGTATTGGTATTAGGTCTTTTTTGAAGGTCTGATAGAACTCTGCACTAAAACCATCTGGTTCTGGAGATGTATTGGTTGGGAGACTTTTAATGACTGCTTGTATTTCTTTAGGGGTTATAGGACTGTTTAGATGGCTTATCTGATTCTGATTTAACTTTAGTACCTGATACCTGTCTAGGAAATCATCCATGTCATCTAGATTTTTCCAGTTTTGTTGTAGGCTTTTATAGTAGGATCTGATAATTTTTTTAAAAAAAACTTCTTCAGTTTCTGTTGTTATGTCTACATTTTCATTTCTGATTTTGGTAATTTGAATACTGTCTCTGTGCCTTCTGTGTAGTCTGCCTAAAGGTTTATCTATCTTGTTAATTTTCTGAAAGAACTGGCTCCTGGTTTTGTTGATTCTTTGGATGGTTCTCTTTGTTTCTACTTGGTTGATTTCAGCCTTGAGTTTTATTATTTCCTGTCATCTACTCCCCTTGAGGCTGTTTGCTTCTTTTTGTTCTAGAGCTTTCAGATGTGCTGTTAAGCTGCTAGTGTATGCTCTCACTAATTTCTTTCTGGAAGCACTCATAAGTATGAGTTTTCCTCTTAGCACTGCTTTCATTGTGTCCCATAAATTTGGATATGCTGTGCCATCATTTTCATTAAAATCTAATTTCCTTTTTTATTTCTTACATAATCAAGTTATCATTGAGTAGAGAGTTACTCAGCTTTTATGTGTATGTGTGTTTCTTTTGTTGTTGGACTACAGCTTTAGTTCATGGTGATTGGTAGAATACGTGGGATTATTTTAATCTTGTATTGTTTGACGATTGTTTGTGTCTGATTATATGGTATGTGGTCAGTTTTGGAGAAGGTACTGTCAGGTGTTAAGAAGGTATTTTTTTTCTTTTGTTTTAGCATGAATTATTCTGTAGATATCTGTTAAGTCCATTTGGTCCATAACTTCTTTTTGTTTCACTGTGTCTCTGTTTAGTTTGTTTCCATGATCTGTCCATTGGTGAAAACAGGGTGTTAAAGTCTCCTGCTATTATTGTGTAAGGTTCAATATGTACTTTGAGGTTCCGTAATGTTTCTTTTACAAATGGGAATGCCCTTGCATTTGGGACATAGATTTTCAGAATTGAGAGTTCCTCCTGGTGAATTTTTCTTTTGATGGGTATGTAGTGTCTTTCCCCATCTTTTTTGATAACTTTTGGTTGAAATTCCCTTTTATTGAATATTAGAATTGCTACTCCAGCTTGTTTTTTGGGACCATTTGCGTTGAAAAATTTTCCCAGCCTTTTACTTGGAAGTAGTGCCTGTCTTTGTCACTGAGATGTGCTTCCTATATGCAACAAAATGCTGGGTCCTGTTTATGTATCCAGCTTGCTAGTCTATGTCCTTTTATTGGGGAATTGAGTCCAATGATGTTGAGAGAGATTAAGGGCCAATGATTGTTGCTTCCTGTTATTTTTGTTGTTAGAGGTGGAATTATGCTTCTCTGGTTCTCTTCTTTTGTGTTTATTTTGAGATTAGTTTCTTGCTTTTTCTAGTGTAGTTTTCCTCCTTGTGTTGGACTTTTCCATCTATTATCCTCTGTAGAACTGGATTGTTGGAAAGATATTGTTTAAATTTGGTTTGGTCATAGAATGTCTTGTTCTCCCTCTATGGTAATTGAGAGTTTTGCTAGCAATGGTAGCCTGAGCTGCCATTTTGTTCTCTTAGTATCTGTGTGATATCTCCTCGAAATCTTTGGGATTTTTAGTCTTTGTTAAGAAGTCTGATGTAATTATAATAGGTCTATCTGTATATTTTACTTGTCCTTTTTCCCTTAGTGTTTTTAATATTTTTTCTGTGTTCTGTGCATTTTGTGTCATTATTATGTGACAGGAGGAGTTTTTTTCTGGTCCCATCTGTTTGGAGTTCTGGAAGCTTTTTGTGTGTTTATGGGCATCTCTTTCTTTAGGTTAGGGACGTTTTCTTCTATATTTTTCTTGAAGATGTTTGCTGGCCATTTGAGTTTCAGAATCTTTACTCTCTAGTATACCTATTATTCTTACGTTTGGTTTTTTTCATTGTATCCTGAATCTCTTGGATATTTTGAGTTAGGAGCTTTTTGTGTTTTGTTTTTTTTTTCTTTCTCTTTTATGTTAATGTCGTCTATGGTATCTTCTGTACATGAGATTCTCTCTTCTATCTATTGTATTCTGTTGATGATGCTTGCATTTTTGACTCCAGATCTCTTTCCTAGGTTTTCCATCTCCAGGGTTGTCTCCTTTTGTTTTTTCTTTAATGTTTCTCTTTCCATTTTTAGATCCTGAATTGTTTTGTTCAATTACTTCCCCCTGTTTGTTTGTTTTGTCCTGTGTTTCTTTAAGAGATGTATGTGTTTCCTCTGTAAGCACTTCTACTTGCTTACCTGTGTTCTCCTGTATTTCTTTTTTTGTGAAAATAATTTTGTAATTATATTTATTATTTATGTACAGAAAACTTATTGTACACTTATCCCCATTTAGTGGCTAGTCTTTATCCTTTGCGTTTTTTAGCTTGGCAACCAGATGCTGCTTACCCAGTGGTAGTGGATATTGTCATATCTGTCATTATAATTGGTCCTAATAGCTTCCACAAGCTTAGCCAGAGCACCCATGTCTTTCAAGTTAACTTGTGTGAAAGCAACAGTGGTATATGTCTTCTTGTGGACCAAGCACCCCAGCCTGACCTTTCCCTTGTTGATACAGTAAAGCACCCTTATCTTTCAACACGGGTTAGGCAGGAAAACCACCAGCTCAGTGGGGTCTACATCATGGGCAATTACTACCAGCTAAGCCTTCTTGTTCTCCACCAATTTGGTTACTGAATTGATTCCTGCTTGGAGGACAGGTGGTCTCTTAGTTCAGATGTCCCCTTTGCCAACAGTTTTCTTCTCAGCACAGACCAGTAGCCTTTGCTTCTTCTCTTGCTTTGTCTCTGGTCTGTACTTGTGAGCAAGTTTAAGCGGCTGAGTTTGCCTATCCAGGGCCTGGGTAAACTTGTTAATGGCAGGTGGTACTTCAAGTCACTTATTGAGGATGACTCTTTGCTGCTGAAACCTGATGTAGCAGGGCCATTTGACCAAGAGTGTTGGATCTCTTTTGGGCTGTCTGTCCAATGCCAAAGTTCTTTGGCCTTTTCTCAAACAAAGGATTGGCTACCTTTTTTGGTCTCCTGTTTCTTGATGATGGCAGGGGACAGGGCCACCTTCTTCCTCTTGGCCTTCTTTCCTTTGGGCATTTTGCTCAGCTGGTGGAAAGACCTCCTGTATTTCTTTAAGGGGATTATTTATGATCTTCTTAAAGTCCTGTATCATATTTATGAGATGGGATTATAGATTTGAATATTGCATTTCAGTTTTGTTGGGGTATCCAGGGCTTTGTGTAGTGGGAGAACTGGTTCTGATGTTGTCAAGTAGCATTGATTTCTGTTGCTTATGGTTTTGTGCTTGCCTCTCACCATCTGGTTATCTCTAGTGCTAACTGCCCTTGCTGTCTCTGTCTGGAGCCTGTCCCTCCTGTAAGTCTGGTTGTGTCAGAAATCCTGGGAGTCCAGCTGTTCTCTGTGATCCTGTGGTTATGGGATTCTATGATCCTGAGGTCCTGGGTGTGGTAGAGCTCCTTGATGTCAAGCTGTTGCTGGTATTCTGAGATCCTTGTGTGTCTAAGCTCCTGAGATCCAGTTATATCAGAGTTCCTAGGAGTCTAGCTTTCTCTGGGTGTTACTGGGTGGGTGGGAAGCCAGATGTCTTGGTCTGCTCAGGGAAAAGGTGCAAGATGGAAGGAACATGTTCCTTTGGCTGGGCGGGGGTTCCTGCTTCATTGGTTCCTCTGGGGGGGAGGTCCCAATAATGCTGGGTGTTGGGACAGATGTTGTGGCCTCAAGTGTGATTCTGGGTGTGTCAGATCCAGTCTTTTCTGGACCAGGGTCCTCTCCTTCCTTCTTCTTGGGAATCTTTTGATTTGCTAATTGTGCCTTGAGTAGTCAGAGCTTCTGGGCTCATTAATATCCACTTATCAGTGATTGCATTTCATGTGTATTCTTTTGCAATTGGGTTAGCTTACTTGGATGGTATTTTCCAGATCCAAACATTTGCCTACAAATTGCATGAATTCATTATTTTTAATTGCTGAGTAGTATTCCATTGTATAAGTATACCACATTTTCTGTATCCATTCCTCTTTGGAGGGACATCTGGGTTCTTTCCAACTTCTGGCTATCATAGATAAGGCTGCTATGAATATAGTGGAGCATGTGTCTTTGTTGCATGCAGGGGAATCCTCTGGGTATATGCCCAGGAGTGGTATAACAGGGTCCTCTGGAAGTGTCATGCCCAATTTTCTGAGGAACCACCAGACTGATTTCCAGAGTGGTTGTATCATCTTGCAATCCCACCAACAGTGGAGGAGTGTTCCTCTTTCTCCACACCCTTGCCAGCACCTGTTGTCTCCTGAGTTTTTAATCTTAGCCATTCTGACTGGTGTGAGGTGAAATCTCAGGGTTGTTTTGATTTGCATTTCCCTGATGACTAATGATGTTGAACATCTCTTAAGGTGCTTCTCAGTCATCCAAATTTCTTCAGGTGAAAATTCTTTGATTAGCTCTGTGTCCCATTTTTTAATAGGGTTATTTGGGTCTTTGGGGTCTATCTTCTTGATTTCTTTGTATATATTGGATATTAGCTCTCTGTTGGATGTGGAGTTGGTGAAGATCTTTTCCCAATTTGTTGGTTGCTGTTTTGTCCTTCTGACAGTGTCCTTTGCCTTACAGCAGCCTTCTTGTACTCAAGGGATAAGCAGGCTGAGAAAGAAGTTAGGGAAATAACACCCTTCACAATAGCCACAAGCAATATAAAGTATCTTGGCGTGACTCTAACCAAAGAAGTGAAAGATCTGTATGACAGGAACTTCAAGTCTTTGAAGAAAGAAATCGAAGAAGACCTCAGAAGATGGAAAAATATTACATGATCTTGGATTGGCAGATCAATGTAGTAAAAATGGCCATCTTGCCAAAAGCAATCTACAGATTCAATGCAATCCCCATCAAAATCCCAAGTCATTGAGCTTTAAATTACATATATTTCTGTCCTTATCCAGCATTCAATTATAAATGTCCAGATTTTTGTATTTTTAAAGGGATGTAGAATACACCCTCATATACCACAGACTATAGGGAAGTAGTAGTATAGGATCTCTAAAGGCCCAAATACTTGGTTCTGTCTTCAGAAAGAAAGATTGCCATCTGTTCTGTGGGTCTCTCTCCTTATGGGCATCACAGAGCTCCTTTCTTTGCCCATCCAGTCTCATTTGGTGTAGACATTTCCCTCCCTGGCTTGTGTCTTCTCTTGCAGTATAACATGTTTCCACAACCTTTGAAGCAAACCTATAAAGTCCCTTTTAACTCTTGATGAACCACAATATGGGAAGAACCATATGTGTAAATGAGGCCCTATCTTCAAGTCCCTGAACATCTGAAAACATGCCATTCTTCTGTGTGATGACCTGAAGTGTCACTAGAAGCTTAGTTGCTGATGTCACTTCTGAGAAATAAGCTGGTGATGGTGCTGCCAATCTGTTGTTTCTAACTCATGAAGAATTGATGAGAGGCTAATGGAAACATCAGTTCCAAGGAAAGCCTTTAAAAACTGTTAGTAAGTCAGCTCTTATTAGCATTATATCACACCCTTCTCATTGAAAAAGAAACTATTACTGTTGATGACTTAAGCTTTGAAATTCAGGAGTTGAAAACTACATGTTGGTATTTCAAGAACCAAATGTAGTTTAAAAATACAGTTCTTATTTTATACTCATCAAAACCATCAACTCATCACCTATAGCACCACAGAAACTCAGTGCTTACAGGAAATTTATATAAATTCTCTCTAGTCCCTTTTGTTCCCCAATTAGTTTTTCTAAGTGGACAAAACAAGATTTACCAAAATTAAGTAAGCAATCAAAGATCACTAGGGCAGAAAATGATGAAGCTTGGACAAGGATAAATATATTTTTAAATTTGGGTTTGCCAGTAAGTCTTCTACCATACAAGCATATCTGCTAAATACTAGGAAGAATTTTAAAACTTAAATTAACAATTGTAGGATTTTTAATAATTAAAATGGATACTAATTAACATTTCTCCACAAAATTGTCTTACACTATTGCTGGGACTATTACTATTCATGTCCATAGCAGAAAATTTAGTAGACTGAAAACATCAAAAGCAGTTTCTAAAACCTCCAAGTACTGAAGGTGGTCATTTAGGTGTTGTGAGTATTTTTGCTTCTTCCATTCCAGTTCTTCAAAAGGAGGGGAAATAGGCCTTTTATCTTCTCTCTGGGGGTTCCTCATTGGCTCCACACTTTCTTCACACTCACTTCAGACTGTGATCCTGGCTTAAGGGATTCCCTTCTACTAAACTTCAAAAACAGTTTTCAAATCCTGCCAGATTCTTTCATAATGTTCTTTTGATTTGGCTGATGTTTTATGGTTGACGAAAACAGCAAATGTATTGGGGATTATTAGTTCCCAAAGTTCAGAAAGATGTGTGATATTTTAAATTATACTCGCAATTCCCTAAAATTAAATTCTGATTATTATAGTGATGATGATTACCATGCATATTTATTTTGTTGGGGGTCACAGGGTCTTTGCACTCAATGAAAGCACTAGGGAAACCAGGAATATTACACATGCAAGGTGGCCTTTTCAAAGTAAAAGATGTAAAATTTGTTTTGTGCCCAGAAGGCTGGTAATGGAGGTGGCTAACAGCCTAGGTGACCCTTGCTCTGTCTGTAGGGCTCGTCCATACTACGCTCCCATGAGCAGGCCTGGAGGTGGCACACAGTCTAGGGACCTTTGCATTGATCTGTATATGGCCAGATATACAGATATATCCCTTAAGCTCCTGTAACCAGGACTGGAGATACTTAATAGTCTAGGTGACCTTTGTGTTATCTGTAGGGCCAGGCTTCCCAAAGTTGACTAAAATGAGGACAGTAGGTGGCTAACAGTCCATATAACCTTTATGCTATCTGTATATTACACCAGATCCCCCCTTAAGTCCTTAAGGTAATATATATAGCCTGTCTCTAGAATCTATCTTCAGGAAAGAAGTGAAATGCGCTTTGAGAAGATTTTTTGATGTAAGTATACCTCCTTGTGCACAAGGGACTATATTATACCAGGAAATGTTTTTCTAAATTTTACTGTACTTAAATACACCTAAAATAAATGACCTGGGTTCATATTCTTGACCAGCATTTGCTATTGTGTCATATTATACTGAATTTCCTTCTTACCTCATGTGGATGGTTACCTTGCTAAGCCTGATAGTCACAGAGACCCCCACATGTGGTCCCAGGTGTCTGTCTGTTAGGCCAGCACTGGTACTGTAGGCACACATGACATGCCTGTGTTTTGTTGTTTGTAAATGTTGATAATTTTATATATAAGCACTAAACATATATCATGTCTAGTTCTCCATTTCTGCTCTCTTTCTCTTTCCATTTCAACCTATTCCTTCACAAATTCATGACTTCTTCAATTATTGTGTGTGTAACCCAATCAATGTTGCTAATATACACATGAGTTTAGACTTAACCACTTGGGGCTACATAATCTATTGGAGGGATTTTCTCTGAAAAAAAATAGTATGTCCTTTTCTCAGTAGCCATTGGTTGCATCTAGACAGGAGACTTAGTGAAATTTCCTCCACTTCCACTAGAAGTTTAACTGGTTTTGTCACTGTGCAGTTCTTGTTGATGTGGCCTTACTGATGTTATTTCATGGGTGCAGCTTTCATACCATGTCTAGAAGACACTATCTTGTAGCAGGCACCCTGGTCTTTTGGCCTATAAAGTCTTCCTATGTCTTTTCCCAGAACTTTCCCTGAGCCCTCTATGCAGTGATTCATTGTGGTATATCAACTGGGGCTGGGGACTCTTTCCAAATAACTTTTATTTTTTTTTTATTTTTGAGATTATAAGATAATTACATTTTTCCCTCCCTTTCCTTGTCCTAAGCCCTCCATAAAACCTTTCTTTCTGCCTTTCAAACTCATGACCTCTTTTTCCTTAATTGTTGCTACATGCATAGATTTACCTATATATATACATATTTATAATATAAGCTGATTAACCTATATAATGTTATTTGGATGTATGTTTTCAGGACTGATCAAGTGGTATTAAATAACCAATTGGTGTGATCTCCCTAGAGAAGAGGTTTTCCAACTTAAAGTACTTTTCTTTTTCTTTTATTTGAAAGAGTCTTTTCTCACATAATATATTATATAATATTGATTACAGTTTTTCCCTCCATGTACAGGAGTTCATTCTTAGTTCCTTCTCCCCTCCTCTTCCCTGCCCTCCCTTTACTTCCCTCCCCCTTTCAGGTGGATCTACTTACTTTCAGTCTCTCATTAGAAAAGAGAAATATTCTAAGAAATAATAATAAAACATAGCAAAAATGAAGTATAATATGATAAAACAAAAACTATCACATTAAAGATAGACACGACAAACAATATAAGAAAAAGAGCCCAAGAGAAAGCACAAAAATCCTAGACCCATTTGTCCATACTCAGGAATCTCATTAAAACACTAAATTGGAAGCTACAATATGTACACAGAAGACACATGCAGACTTGTGCTGCTTCAGTCTTCTGTGAGTTCACGTGAGCTTGGCTAATGTCAATTTAAAGGGTCTTATTTCTTTGTGTCCAAATCCCCTCTGGCTCTTATACCCCTTCTTCCTCCTCTTCCTTGTGGATTCCTGAGTTCTGAGGAGAGGAGGAAGGAGACATGCCATGTGAAGTTAAGTATTCCTAAGTCTCACACTGGTTGTGAAATGTCTGCTTGTTAGTCTGTGCATTTGTTCCCATCACTCACACGGGAAAGCTTCTCTGATGATGACTGAGCAAGGCACTGATCTACAAGCATAGTGTAATCTCATTTAGAGTAATTTTATTGCTATATACCAGTTTATTGTTCAAGACAAGAGTTTTACACCGAAACCAGAGCCCACCATTCTGCTAGACTGGCTGTTCAGGGATCTACATGTCATTGTTTCTACCATATTAGCATTAGAAGTGCATACTGCCAGACCTGGGCTTTTACATCTGTTCTAGGGATGCAATTAAAGTCTTCAAGCTTGTAAGATATACACTTTTCCAGTTGAGATACTTACCCAGTCCTACCTCCCCTATGGATATCTTCTGTCTTATTCTAGCCACCATTTTGCTATGTTCCTTATAACCATTGACCATGCATATATAACTTTTTAAATTTTTTTTAAGAGTTAATATTTTTTTATTTTTTATTTTTTAATTTTTTTTAATTTTTTTATTTTCTATATTCTATGTTTACATTCCAAAGGCTTTCCCCTTTCCCAGTTCCCACCCACCATAGTTCTTATAGTTCCTCTCCCCCCCAACTGTTCCCCAATCATTCCCCCTCCCCCCTCGGTTTCTTTACTAAACTGGATGCAATCTTTACAGGACCAGGGTCCTCTCCTTTCTTCTTCTTGGGAATCATTTGACTTGCTATTAGTGTCTTGAGTATTTAGGGCTTCTGGGCTCATTAATATCCACTTATCAGTGATTGCATTTCATGTGCATTCTTTTGTGATTGGGTTAATTCACTCAGGATGATATTTTCCAGGTCTAACCATTTACCTACAAATTGCATGAATTCATTATTTTTAATTGCTGAGTAGTATTCCATTGTATAAATATACCACATTTTCTGAATCCATCCCTCCTTTGAGGGATATTTGGGCTCCTTCCAATTTCTGGCTATTATAAACAAGGCTGCTATAAACATAGTGGAGCATGTGTCCTTATTGCATGCAGGGGAATCCTCTGGGTATATGCCCAGGAGTGGTATGCCAGGGTCCTCTGGAAGTGACATGCCCAATTTTCTGAGGAACCGCCAAACTGATTTCCAGAGCGGTTTTACCATTTTGCAATCCCACCAACAGTGGAGGAGTGTTCCTCTTTCTCCACATCCTCGCCAGCACTTGTTGTCTCTTGAGTTTTTAATCTTAGCCATTCTGACTGGTGTGAGGTGGAATCTCAGGGTTGTTTTGATTTGCATTTCCCTGATGACTAATGATGTTGAACATCTTTTAAGGTGTTTCTCGGCCATCCGAATTTTTTCTGGTGAAAATTCTTTGTTTAGCTCTGTGCCCCATTTTTTGATAGGGTTATTTGTTTCTTTGCGGTCTAACTTCTTGAGTTCTTTGTATATATTGGATATTAGCCCTCTGTCGGATGTGGAGTTGGTGAAGATCTTTTCCCACTTTGTTGGTTGCCGTTTTGTCCGAGAACTTCTACAGCTGATAAACAACTTCAGCAAAGTGGCAGGCTATAAAATTAATTCAAGCAAGTCAGTGGCCTTCTTGTACTCAAAGGACAAGCAGGCAGAGAAAGAAATTAGGGAAATAACACCCTTCACAATAGCCACAAACAACATAAGGTATCTTGGCGTAACTCTAACCAAACAAGCAAAAAATCTGTACAACAGGAACTTCAAGTCCTTGAAGAAAGAAATCGAAGAAGACCTCAGAAGATGGAAAAATATTTTCTTGCTCCTGGATTGGCAGGATCAATATAGTAAAAATGGCCATCTTGCCAAAAGCAATATACAGATTCAATGCAATCCCCATCAAAATCCCAACTCAATTCTTCATAGATCTAGAAAGAGCAATTCTCAAATTCATCTGGAGCAACAAAAAACCCAGGATAGCTAAAACTATTCTCAACAATAAAAGGACTTCTGGGGGAATCAATATCCCTGACCTCAAGCAGTACTACAGAGCAATTGTGTTAAAAACTGCATGGTATTGGTATAGCAACAGGCAAGCAGATCAATGGAACAGGATTGAAGACCCAGAAATTAACCCACAGACTTATGGTCACTTGATCTTTGATAAAGGAGCCACAACCATCCGGTGGAATAAAGATAGCCTTTTCAACAAATGGTGCTGGTTCAACTGGAAGTCAACATGCAGAAGAATGCGAATTGACCCACTCTTATCTCTTTGCACTAAGATCAACTCCAAGTGGATCAAGGACCTCCACATAAAACCAGACACACTGAAACTATTAGAAAAGAAACTTGGGAAGACCCTGGAGGACTTGGGCACAGGGGAAAAGTTCCTGAACAGAACACCAATAGCTTATGCTCTAAGATCAAGAATCGACAAATGGGACCTCATAAAATTACAAAGTTTCTGCAAAGTAACTTTTTTAATTTTATTATCATTGCATCTGGTTACTCTGTTCTTCTGGATTTAATCATGTTCAAGAGCATGAATGTAACATTTTCTTAGGGAAAATCTGATGTTTTAGATACGAAAACTAGTCTCTTTGTATGTATACCTTTGTTCATGTGTTCAAATATTTTTCAAGATTACAGTCTGGAGGAAAATTACTGAATCATACATTATGGACCTGTTAAGTATCTTGCTTTCAAAATATGTAAAATTGGTCTGAAATTCTCTTTCTTTGTTGAATCTTTGTGTGGCTTAGGTATCAGAGTAAATGTGGCTTTGTAGAATGATATAGATAGTATTCCTTCTGTTTCTATGTTATGGATTGTTTTTGAGGAGTGTTTGTATTAGCTCCTTTTTGTAGGTTTGGTAGAATTCTGCACCAAAACAATCTGGTCCTGGGATTTTCTGCTTAGGAGGTTTTTAATGACTGTTTCTACTTTTTTATTGGTTTATTTAGACAGTTTGACTGCTTTTGATTTAACTTCGGTATCTATCTAGAAAATCATCAATTTCATCTAAATTTTCAAGTTTTGTTGAGTATAGGCCTTTGTAGTAGGATCTGATCATTTTTTGGAATTTCCCCTGTTTCTGTCATTATGTCTCCCTTTTCCTTTCCGATTTTGTTAATTTGGATACTGTCTCTGTGCCCTTTAGCTAGATTGGCTAAGAGTTTATGTATCTTTTTGATTTTCTCAAAGAATCAGCTCTTGGTTTTGTTGACTCTTTGTATCTCTTTTTGTTTCTACTTGGTTGCTTTTAGCCCTGAGTTTGATTATTTCCTTCTGTCTACTTCTCTTGGGTATGTTTGCTTCTTTTTGTTCTAGAGCTCTCAGGTGTAGTGTTAAGCTACTAGTATAGGATCTCTCCAATTTCTTTATGAGGGCACTTAGCAGGATTATTTGTAATAACCAGGAGCTGGAAACAATAAAGATGTTCCTCAACTGAAGAATGGATGCAGAAAATGTGGGTCATCTACACAATGAAATACTATTCATCTATTAAGAATGAGGACATCATGAATTTTGCAGGCAAATGGATGGAACTCAAAAATATCACCCTGAGTGCGGTAACTCAGACCCAAAAGACATGCATGGAGCCTACTCACTGATAAGTGGATATTAGCTAAAAAAATACAGAATATCTAGAATACAACCCACAGACTGCAAGAACTTTAGTAAGCAGAAAGGTCCAAGTAAGAATGCTTCAATCGCACTTAGAAGGGAAAAGAACATAATCATGAGAGGCAGAGGAGGGAGGGGCCTGGGTAGAGAGGGGAGGAATAGGGGAAAGGGGAAACAGGATCAGACATGTGAAGTGACAGGAAAGAAGCCCAGAGGGCCAGGAGAATGAATAAAAATATGCAGCCTCTGGAAGTATGAGGTGTGTGTGTTGGGGGGGGGGTGGCTCTAGAAAATACCAGAGGTCTGGGAGGGGACACTGTCAGGATTGCTGGAAACAAAACCTAGATTAGAAGTGGCCTTAAAAAATAAATACCCACCACAAAGGCTCAATGCAGCATTCAAAGTCTGCTTGAGGATGTTTGTTATTTGGATCATTGCAATTTAGTCCTTTGTAAAACCTTGTTAAAGATTTCTGTGATATATTCCTCATTCCTTCTCCCAAATCATGCTTTTAATGCTGTCCAGTAAAATACACACCTTTGAAAGGGACAGATATACACATGGGGATAGAAACAGATTCAGGGACTGATTATAAGACAACCTTCAGGCTGTCAAAGATTTAGATGCGTATAACAGACAGGCAAAGGATCCCTCAGCCAGAAGACACAGGGCAAAGGAAATAGATAATCCAAATCTTGGCTTGATACTGGTTAAATGACACCAAGGTGGAAGTGCTTTGATTTTTTTTAATATAGCATCACTGCATTACTCTGGCCAATTTTATTATTAATGTATTCAAGCTGACCACAGTCCAGCCTTCTTGGCCTAATATACAAATTTAAAATACAACATAGTCATAGTAATGTGTTTCTCAGAAACTAAGAAGTAATATTCTTTTTGATTTCCTGTATTTCTATCTATCTTGCATGTTAAGAAAACCACAGTATAATTAAGATATCTGATGGAAGGCATATGCTATTGATGCATTTGCCAAGAATGTGGTCAGGACATTTTACAACAGTCACCAATTTGAAATGAAACATTTGAATTCAACCATTTTAAATTATCAAAACAGCAAAACAAGGAGAAATACGGGAAATAATAAAAGATATTGCTTTTGAGTTTCTGAGTCATACCTTACTATGACAGTACTGTATATTAGATTTGTATACTGGGTCAAAACATAGGGTAAAGGAAATTCTATTCATAAGATAAACTACAGGGTAAAATTGCAACCAATTTTCACCATGGGTGTTATGATTAGGTAGGAGACATAAAAGAGATTTATCAAAATCAAAAGAAAATATAGATTGTGATTAGGTAAAAGTAATCTTCAAGAGAAAGCCCACACAGACAAACATCCATCCTTCTTGTAAAGTGGAGACAGATTTAGAAATGTGTGACTGGTTGTTGGCAATACGGCTTAAAAGGAAAATTGTAAGACTGAGTTTTGGGAACTGGGTCCCAGATCCTCCTGTTTGTCTTAGACTTCATCCATGTCTCTTCCACATCTATTTTTGCCATGTTAGTAAATGGCACTGTATTTGTAATTCACTATCTGTTCTGTGCATCCCAGGATTTTCACATGAGTATACCAGTGTCTGATCATCATGAATCTTCCTTTTCTATCTGCAGACTGACATCCTACCACATGTTGTCAAAAGATGGTGCTCAGACTGGCTTCGGAAACCAGTCTGCATCCAAGAATCTCCATTGTTGATTTTCCTCAGCATGTCAGGATCCTGCCCTTTCACCTGGAGTCCTTTGCTGTTTAATTTTGCATGTCAATATTAAAGTTGAACTTTATCATACAGTAATTATAAACAAGACAGTTGGGATCCATATTTGGACAGATGTGAAGCCTTTATGGGTTTATTTGTAGTTATATTGTCTTATACCACCCATCAGCAGAGAAAAAACAGAGAGGTCAGAAGAGAGTTTCGGATCTTTTTGGAACCAGACATGTTTGTGACCTGACTTGTGGGTTCTGGGAATTGAGCCTAAATCTTCTACAAGAAGACCCAAACTGCTTAATCAATAATTATTTCTCTGCTCCCATGACATATTTTTGAGACAGGGCATCTCACTGAACACGTAGCTTACCTCGTTGTCTATATTGGTCGCCTGCCAACTCCTGATGCCATGCCTGGTGTTTTCATGTGTGTTGAAGATATGAATTCACATCTCCATACTTATAGTTTCACTTTATCCATTGAGACATGTCCATACTGCCCATACTGGTTCAAAATTTTACTTCCATTCACTTTGCATTTCTCTCAACAAAAAGCTATAGATAGCTTTGTAATAACTCCTTAACTGTTTAGTAACCATTGTAATACACACAGCAGTCAAGAACACTAACCACTGTGCTTTACATTTTCTTAAGTAGTGAGCTTTCTTTTTTTTTTAGTTCTGTATATGAACTATACAGAGATCAGCATGCACTGACATGGTAGAACAATTCTTTGAATTTTCTGTGAAATATAAAACTGGTCCTATGGTTAGAGCCCCAGAAAGAGCTAGACATTAAGTGGAAATATTTGAGTAATTGGCATTACTTCTTACAGGTATTGTGACCACCATTAAATAATTTGTCAATTACCAATGAAATTATTTGCAGGCATAAATGTGAAAACTGAGCTTAAAATATTACATCTGATTGTGACATTTTATAAGTTTTGTGTGTTTATCTTCTGAAGGGTACAGCTAGGAATTCATAAATCATCTAACTTTAACAGTACCAGTATTTGAAGTATATTTTAAAAATAGAGTACATTTTTTATATATTGATGGTGATTTAAGTAAACTCTACTTTCCTTGAGCATAATCCTTACTGCTGGTGTGTCTGTTATGCAAAAAAGACATTTTAAATTGAGATTTGACTTTATAAAATACACTATCAATTAGAATTGTACCATGCTAAATAATGATATTTTTAGCAGCTGTTATGAATAACATGATTCTGTGCTGAATATTCAGACTCACAGAGTGCAAATCTTGCAAAAATTCTGTGACACATTGAGAAAATTAGAATGCTTATAAGAAGTAATACCAATTAACTTGAATTCTTTGTAGTAAATATAAAATATGTAGAACTGTTTCCTTTTTATAGCATGTATGTAAACTGTGGGATAGGCTGTTAGTTTTGATTGAAGGTCAACACCACAATGTAGAAACTCAGTAGGATCTATACTTTAACACATCTGTTTTCCAGAGCAAGCAATAAAATTAGTCAGTCAAGCTACATTCTCTCAACCATTATTTCTCATGACAGAATTATGAGAATGGATTTATGTTTAGGATAGGGAAACATCATTTAAGAATATAGACATTGACTCTGTGACTGTCACATATTCTAACTAGCATAATTAAGTAGGAAGAGGAAGGATCTAGATAGAATAATCTAGTGATGCTCTCAATGGTATATCATGATGCACACACAGTGACACACTTCTGCACACAATTATAAAATAATTTTCTCTATTTAATGCAGTGAAGAAAAAATAAAAAATAAGATAAAACAATGCTTTGCCTTCTTTTCTTTAAAGAACACAATTCCTATTAAATATATCTGTCCATATCTCAGCTTTTCTATGGAGAGATTCCTTTGCTAACACCTAGCTTAATTAACCTAGCTCCTGGAATAATTATGTCTTGTAATTTTTACCATTCTTCATTATTTAATTTCTCTATGAATATTCCATAGCTGCATGTTCCTTGATAAACTAACTGAGTGTTATTCACCACCATATCTTCTTCATGTAACATGATTTGTCAGAGAATTGCTTGAAGGTTTTTGGAACAATCAATAAAAGTGTATATATAACATATTTTATAACAGTATATATAATTTAGTCAGACCCCCTGTGAAATCAATAACTAAAAAGAATAAAACACTCAGCTTGAAAGCACTGCTGACAACCAGATTATGTCTAAATATGAGTATTGATGCTTATAAATATTTTCATAAGAAAAATTTTATATTCATGTAAACCCTTTTTTGAGGACTTGGGAAATTAAGGCCGTGACTCACAGACCTTTGCCTCTATCTGTTGAACAATATGCACTTCACTTTCAATATTGACTAAATTCATAGCTTCTGGCAAGTCATTCAGCCTCCAGTATTCATGGTGTTTTCATCTTCAAAATGGATTTTATAATTCCTTCCGTGTGCAACTCCTGTGCTGTTCTTGAGCACCAAATGAGTTAATTGGTGAGACAGTTTTCACAGGGAGCACTCTGAAACTGTCTGGAGTTTGTATAAACTATGATCAGAATAAAGTGCCGTAAATATTTTTTAAAAGAATTCTAGCTGTGGTGGTCTCTGCATGAATAAATACCTGTAATTTAAGAGCTGCTTCTTTACAGCCTTCAGCTAACTACTGGTGATTGTGATCAATGATCTACGGAGTCTCATGCCTCTTTAGACGTGGGGCAGCTTTACGCGGATGGATGCTGTGGTAAGAAGCAAAATCTGATAGAGACTGGTTCTACAGGGGGAAGGCTGTTCCTGCTGAAGATTCTGATATCTCCCATGCCATCCACTTGAACTGAGCACAGTCTTTTTTAAAGATTCTTTGAACATTTATCCAATTAATTCAAATGCAAAAATCAATTAACTGTGCATCCCATAATCAAATCAGCTTCGAATGAGTGCCCTAAGTTTCAAGAGGCGTTCAGAGCACTAATGAAGAGAAATGGGACAGATGAGGTACTGATGTCAGCACATGAAATGTGCCCATTAATTTCTCAGCCCAAAATACAGCTGTGTGGCCTTGAGTAAGTGACTAAAATGTGTCCATGCTGTGCTCGCTGTACGGATTCAGCTTGCCAGCATGCTCTGGTGGATCTCAGTTGTCCAAAGGGCAGTTTGTTGGAAAAGGGCATTAAGAAAACTTGGTTATCATAGAAATGAATGCCTTGCAGGGAGTATATTGTTTCGTTGTCTTCCTTTGTATGCTGTTGGGGATTGACTCAAGGCCTCAAGCATGATACACAAGTGTGTTAGCACTGAGCCCTTTCACTAGCCCTCGTGTTTATATTGTCAGGAGAAAACTTCCAGGAATTGTTATGTCCTTGTTTCATGGTCTGGTCTCAAATCCTCATGTAGCTATTCCTGGGTTAGACAAGGATCATCGAATTGACCAAATATCTGAGCATCACAGCGGATTTTTGTCATAACCTCTATAAGACAACTACCCATATCTTTGTGTCATCATTTCCATATTGTAGAAGATAGAGTAGTGACTCAGATGTGAGGCCAACTGCATGTGAAGGCAAAGAGGTCCAGACTATGCTTGAGATTTCAAAGCCTGGAAATGTGTCTTTCTACTGCACACTATATTGTTATTCCATCATGTACCTTGTTGGTACCAAAACTAAAGTAATATATGTAAGTAATTTTTCATGAATATCGATACCTTGGGAGGAGCCTGTGTGAAACCCTTCATGGTGGTGTCCTCAAGATAGTAGGTTCTGCTAGAAGAACAGGAAGGAGTCTGCATGCCTCAGGCACTTGTGGGAAAAAGGAGGCTAGACACAATACCTCAGTCATTTTCTTAACAAATAAGCAGTTAGGACCTTCTACAAACAGCGCATTTTCATGGCCCTAGATCTTCAAAGACAAAATGAATTTTTTTATTACCCTTTTGTTTTACATTGGTTTCTTTGTTTGATGACAGAAATCCGTGCTACAACCCTGATTTAGAGTTCTGATAACTTGTAGGAGTCCATTCTCTCCTACTCTATGAATCCTTGGACTCAGGTCATCTGATTTGGTGGGAAGCACATTTTCCCACCAACATTTATTTATCCAATGAGTATGTGTATTGTGACACACATTTGGAGGTCACAGGACAATGTAAAGAGATCATCTCTCCTTCTTTCATGTGGACCCCAGGGATTAAACTCAAGTTGTTAGGCTTTACAGCAGATAGCTTTACCTGCAGAATCATCTCAAAGCCAGTCATTAACCTTCAGTTTCCTCCTATTTAAAATGAGAATAAAATCTGCCTTAGCACATGTAAGACAGTATAGAGAATACCTTGTACCTGATATGCATGGGAGCAATCATACAATTTAATAATACATATTTTCCTTATAATTAATATCATAATGTTAATTATATTAATATTGGTGTTTTAGAGTGGATCTGGGAGGAACTCAGGGAAATAGAAGGTAAATATTATCAAACTACATAGTATAATGAATTTTACAGAATTAAGAAAACACATTAAAAATAAATAGAACAAAATGAAAATCAAAAGACAGTTTAATATAATGACACATTGTTCAGTTCTAACACACTCACCTTGGCTATGTTTTTCCCATCCAAATTACTAGATAAACAGTATATTTTGTCTCCAATCTCTGGTTCTGATGGCTACTTACTCTTGTAATCAGCACCTATTAAAATTAAACATTACTCCTCCCTTCACTAAAATGAGAGACGTCTTGAAGACAGGACCTTTATCACACACCACCCTTATCTCCCTTTGCCAGGCATCATCTAGTAAGTGAAAGAGAGCAAATCTTTGCAGTTTGTTGTTAGCAATGACTTTTCCTGATACTTGGTACTAAGTTACCTGCAGGTAAGCAGCTGCCAGCTTTGTATTTCAATCAGCCAAGATACTTCCTTTCAAGGTGATTGGACAATGACTTAGAAAATCTACATTTGAGTAATCTTTAACAAGGCTTTTAAATGTTCATGATGTGCAAACTACCTTTTAAAAAGAAAAATCAATGTTCATTATTAGAAAAGCCTCAACATTAAATTATCAATTATCAGAAAATCAGACAGTAAAGTTAGCCAGCAGTTAGAATCTCATCATGGGAAAAAGCCAATTAACAATGCAGCAGAAATGGGTGTTCTATCTTCTTCATTCCTAGTAAGCAAGCATGAGCTCTAAAAGAATAAACAAACCATAGTAATTTCAGCATTTATGTAGAATAAAATTTATACACTGAAAAACGAAGCAACATTTTGGAATAATATGTATTTCACTTTTGGCATGAATATTTTTTCTTCTGATTTTTCATTCATTCCTCTCCCTCCCTTCATGAAGGTCCAGAAGATGAATAATAATACACATGCCCCATAGCTTCAAAGAACCCAAGACTGAGGGCACAAAGAAATTAATTGTGTAGGTTATGAAGATACAAGCTAATGTATGGCAGAGAGAGAAAGAGAGAGACAGAGAGACAAACAGATGAGAGAGAGAGAGAGAGAGAGAGAGAGGGAGAGGGAGAGAGAGAGAGAGAGAGAGAGAGAGAGAGAGAGAGAGAGAGAGAGAGACCTAGAAGAAGAGGAATATTGTTGTATTGTTGTGGGATAGTCAGTGACTGTACTGGCTAGTTTGGTGTGTCAACTTGACACAGGCTGGAGTTATCATAGGAAAAGGAGCTTCACTTGGGGAAGTGCCTCTATGAGGTCCAGCTGTGGGGCATTTTCTCAATTAGTGATCAAGTGAAGGAGGGCCCCTTGTGGGTGGTGCCATCTCTGAGCTGGTATTCTTGGGTTCTATAAGAGAGCAGGCTGAGCAAGCCAGGGGAAGCAAGCCAGTAAGTAACATCCCTCCATGGCCTCTGCATCAGCTCCTGCTTCCTGACCTGCTTGAGTTCCAGTCCTGACTTCCTTTGGTAATGAACAGCTGTGTGGAAGTGTAAGCTCAATAAACCCTTTCCTCCCCAGCTTGCTTCTTGGTCATGATGTTTGTGCAGGAATAGAAACCCTGACTAAGACAGTGACCTTGAGAGAACTTGGTTGTAGAAATAACTGTTTTGCTTTGATGTCTTGTTTCATAGAGTGGTTTACTGTGCTGTCTCATAAGCTTGAGATGGCCTGTGATAAACTTTCTGTGGCTCTTGGTTTTAATCCTCATGTACAGTAGGAATGAACCATGGTATTATATGGCCAGGGAGAGGGTTGGGTGAACTATAACATTTCCCTCTGATTTTCCCACATTTAATATTGGAAACTGAAAATGAGATCTTTGTTAGTGACATATTTTCTTGAACTTAGTATTATGCTGTAGACACAGGACCACTCTTCCTAAAACATTCAGGCTGCCTGTCCAAAGCTCTTTGTCCTAATAGAAACGTTTCTAAATTTTACTTTTACTGTTCTAAAAAGCAGATTTAGAAAACAGTTCTAAGCTAAGATATGGTTCTTTGATAGGTTTATAATAAAATAGTTCCACCTACTCATTTCTTTATTGTTCATCTTTTTGAACAAGGGAGTAACAGTTAAGAGGGAAGATAAAGTATTTTAAAGATAAATAATGGTTAAGTGAAATTCCACATGTCCAAATTAAGGATGTCTCTACCTTTCAACTTTATTTTGCTGCCCATGCAGGCAAAAATGAGTTATATAGTTCCCAACCTAATTGAGGGTGAAATATAGCCGAAAGTCATGAATAAACACAAGTATTATCAAGAAGGAGATAGAATCTCTAAACATAATAAATTAAAAATACAAGGAAATTTCTTCAAGAGTTAATGTGAATTTGAGTAGAGTGTAGAAAATGTAATTTAGGATTTAATGTAGTTCAGATATGTGGAAATGTTGGGGGAAAAAAGCTTCTCCAACACTTCACAGGGAGCAAAACTCTACATTAAGTATTCACAGTGTCTGTAATTCTGATGTGTATGAAGTGAGAAGCTGGCTCACAGTGACCACTTGGTATTTTAAAAGTTGTGAGGAGGGCCAGGGAGTTATTTAGATTGGCAAAGTGTTTGTTTTTCAAGCACGAATAACCAAGTTTGGTTCCCAGAAGCCACTTCTAAAGACAGTCCAGGTGCTGTGGTACACAGTTAAAATCTGGGAATTGGGAAAATTAAGACAAACTGGTTGATTGCTAGCCAGTTTAGGCTTCTACTTAGTAAAGTCCAGACCAGTGAAAGACTTTATCTTAATAATAATAACAACAAAAAGATGATTCTGAATTCCATAGGCATGTCCACACATATCAACACACACACACAAACACACACACACACACACACACACACACACACACACACACAGAGAGAGAGAGAGAGAGAGAGAGAGAGAGAGAGAGAGAGAGAGAGAGAGAGAGAGGCAGGGGAGTAGAGACTGGAGCCAGAAAAGCTAGCTGGTCAGAACTACAAAAAGTCTGGAACATCAGAGAAGGATGTGAACACTTCGTGCAACAGGAAGCCCTAAGCAGTGTATCCAGGCAGGGAGGGTCTTTGAACAACTGAAATTCCTTTTTTTAAATGAAAATATTCTTTTTTAAAATTTGATATATTCTTTATTTACATTTCAAATGATTTCCCCTTTCCTGGCTCCCCCCTCCCCGAAAGTCCCATAAGCCCTCTTCCCTCCCCCTGTTTCCCCATCCACCCCTTCCTACTCCCCTGCTCCCTTACAGTGCTGCACTGAGCCTTTCCAGAACCAGGGGCCACTCCTTCCTTCTTCTTGGGCATCATTTGATATGTGGATTGTGTCTTGGGTATTCCAAGCTTCTAGGCTAATATCCGCTTATCAGTGAGTGCATACCATGAGTGTACTTTTGAGACTGGGTTACCTCACTTAGGATGATGTTCTCCAGTTCCATCCATTTGTCTAAGAATTTCATAAATTCATTGTTTCTAATGGCTCAATAGTACTCCATTGTGTATATATACCACCTTTTTTTTTTTGTATCCATTCCTCTCTTGAGGGACATCTGGGTTCTTTCCAGCTTCTGGCTATTATAAATAGGGCTGCTATGAATATATTGGTGCTTGTATACTTATTACTGGGCAATCCTCTGGGTATATGCCCAGGAGCGGTATATCAGCTGAAATTTTTGATGTCATTAAATAAATAAGTTATTTTATCTAATATTTGTTCAGTGTGAGGGCTGTCGGCAGAGTGCTTGCATGTAAACATGTTGCTGCGTGTGCCTGTTATCTTGTGGCCTAGAGGCAGGTCTTCCACAGAACAAGAATTTTACTCAGGAACTTCCTGTCTCCACTGCCATCCCCACTGTTGGAGTTATAGCTACGTCCAGACATTTCTAGATTTTTAGGGAAGTATTGAAAACTCAAACTCAGCTCTTTATGCTTATATATTGACTGATCTTGCCCACAGAGACAGTTCTTAACCCTTAAGACAATCTTGAAATCTCATTTCTTATAATCTGTCTTTCAAAATTCTCATGTTCACTCAATCAGCATACATTTAATAATGAGTTTAGTGTCTTTTGTCTCATCTTAGGCTTTTTGTAGAGGTGAGACTGGCCTGGAAATGATTAGGTATCCCAGACTGACTTTGCACTCAGAGGCCTCTTTATGCACACTAGTTCAGGTCTATCTGACCATACCTCCATCTGAATTTAAATTTCAAGCTATTATCAGAAGGAAAATATCAAGTTGCCTAACAAGTTGTGCAGTCAACCAAAAATTGTAATTTTATTAACACCTTTCTCTGAGGTTGACTACTGGTTTTGGTTTTGGTTTGTTTCATCATGGAAACAGCAGTCATCATTTGACCCAGTTTCTGTGCCACAATCTCACCATCGAGTCTGCAAGGCAGACAGAGTGAAGAATGGATGTTGTGGATGATAGCAACAATAAGCTTTTATCAAGAGGATCACACAGTCTGGTCCTGTGGGAGAAGCCATATCAATGTTGATACTGGTTTCCATGGTAATCTTGTGACATCAGGTTGTTACTATTCAGCAAACAATGAAATAGACATAGATCTCTGGAGCTCATTCATCCCATTTGTATCTTTTGGAAGTGGTAGAACTGGGAAGTATTTTCTGCCTTGTTCTTTTTGTATATGACGTGGAATTATTTTCCAAGCCCAGATGAGTGCATAGGAGACTAAAACTGCATTCCAGAAACTCTATTTTGCAAGTCAGAGTACCAGCATTTAAAAAAATTTGTGAATGGCTATGGTCTGAATATATTTTGATATTTGAAATTTCTAATAAAACAGGAGACTTTGTGATCTTTGAATGATGTCAGAGTATATTTTAAAACTGCCTTGATGTCACAAGAAACTTCTGGCTTAGAGAAAATAAATATTTATATATGTATGAATGCATGTATGTATGTATGTGTGTGTATATATGTGTGTGTTATTATGCTTATAGCTTTTGCTACCCTGTCATGACAGTATTCACTTTCAAAATAACTATTCATGGATGTTGGGAGTACTTTTGCTGAATAAAGAGGCAGTTTTGGAAGCATGTGGAGGTTAAAATTGTGCACAGGGAACTGTTCAGCTTTTCACACCTTGTTAGAATAAGCAATTATTCCACCATCTTGCTGCTGGTCCCGCCCCCACACCATCGCCTTAAATTGCTATGGAAATTAAATTGTGAGATATTCTTGTAAAATTGCCTCCTTCGGAATGCTCTTTACTTTGTCCTAGTCAATTTAAAATGGAAAGATCAGCTCACATTTCCATAGACTTTAAAAAGAGCCTGGGTTAGTCCTAAAAGCCGTAGCTTGCTGGATATGTTCCAGGATCAAGCTAAGTATGGCAGACTGCGTGCTCAGAGGAGATTAAATATTCTTGTCTTCTGCACTTGCCTTTATTATGCTACAACAAAGCACCGTGACCAGAAACAACTTGAGGAGGAAATTTCATATCACAGGTTACAGTCTTTCAGTCAAAGAAGTCAGGACAGGAACTCAAGGCAAGAACCTGGAGGCAGACACCATAGATGCCTGCTGCTTGTTGGCTCACTTTCTAGCCCTCTCACATTCATGCTTCACTTGCTTCTTTATACAGTCAAGGGCCAACTACCCAGTGATAATGCAATCTACAATGGGACGGATTCTCTTATCATGGAAATGAGTGGAATTTGGCCTCTAAAAATGAGAGAAAGGATAAGTAGGCTTTCACAGTGGTCTTTTCCAGAACCAGCAGCTACTGAGCTTTTCCACAGGTCCATTTCCATTCAAATCTTAATCATTGGGGAAAAGTGATATAGATAAATGACCTCTAGGGCCCAAGTTGAAAGGTTTTATTTCTAGAGATATGCAGATAGCTCAACCCATAAAGTACTTCCCAGGCAAACCTGAGGACCTGAGTTTGACCCCAGAGCTGGACATGTGGTGGTGTGGCTCAGAAACAGCCCTGATAGGCTGTTGATTTTCAACACTAAGTCCTTACTTAGGGATGTTTGGAAAGGTTACAGAACCTTCCAGAACCTTGATGGAAGAAGTAGGTTGCTGGAGTATAGCATGTCCCCACTTCCTGGTTTTGCTTTGCTTTCTATTTGGGGATAAAATGTGACCCGTGTGCTCCTTGCTCTTGCTCTTATGTCTACCTGCTGCTGTACCTTCCCTTCATTTTACTCCATTCCTATTGGGACCTAAAGCAAAGTAAACCCCCTTGTCCCTAAGCATTTTTTCTCAAAGAAGTTTATTTCAACAGAAAAGTAACTAATTCACTAGGTAGAGGTGAAAGAGGAGATCTGGTTACACCTTCACACTCCAATCTTCACACTCTGCTGTGAAGAGCTCCATTTCCAGTTAGAGCTGAAAACATAGTTTCCTTACCATATGTAGGGATACAGTGAGAAAAAACAGGTAATGATCCTTTCCCATTTCAGCTCAGATCACAAGAAATCATTTTCTTCTGACCCTTATTAAATTCTTGATTATGGTTTTAGAACTTTAAAGGTTGGTTGAATCATGGAGAGATTTCCCTTCTTTTTTCTACTAGACTATCCATAGACTTAGCTATATTCACTCTTATACATATTACTCCTCTATATTCTTAAACAAAATGCCAAGCTCAAGTTCCTTTCAGTGCATATTCTTAGCTTGCACCAAGTCTGTGAATTGATAAGATCAGTCCAATACTGATAATTTTATAATTCACTGTAGTCTGCATCCCTGTCTTATCCTCCAGACACAATGAAACAAACATGGGTTTGTCTCTGTTTCATGGGAGTGGTGTGAGTTTCAACACCAGTATGAAATTAATTGCTTGTTTCTTTCTATGAGACCAAGTTGTGTTTCTGTTTCATATTGGCATATTGTTCTGAAGCCTCTAGAAAGACTTAGCCCATGAAACACCTACTATTGATCAAATGGCATGAACCCCGAGAAATGGAAGCTTTGGGCTAGCTGGTCCTGGCTGCTGCTCATTTAGTAGTGGAGTTCAGAGATTAACTTCTTGCCACTTCACATCCTGGTTTCTTACATTGACGTATGTGGGTACAATGTATTTGTTAGTTATATAATAATGCAACTGAACAATGAACAAGAATTGTGCAGGAGGACTTGTTCTTTCTGATGTGGGATTAATGATACTCTATAGCAATGGTCCTCAACTTCCCTAATGCTTCAGTAAAGTTCTGCATGTTGTGGAGACCCCAACCACAAAATTATTTCATTGCTACTTCATAAGTGTAATTTTGCTAGTGTTATGATTATGATGTAAATGTCTGTTAGTGTGAATGTCTGATGTGTGACCACAAAGGAATCATAACCCAAAGGTTGAGAACTGCTGTTCCTTAGGCGTAGTGTTAGAACGACAACAAATATCTAAACTTAAATTACTTGTATTTATAGCCACAAAAGACATCCTTGAATTTTCCATTGATTAAAAAAAAAGTAGGTTTTAATGTTTTTTTTTTAAGTGGTGACATAGAAATGAAGAAACAGATATTTGGGTTAAAATAAAAGTAAAACCAATAACAACAACAAAATACCACCACCCCACCCCACCCCACCCTGCAAAAGAACCTAATCAAACCAAACCAAATTCCAAACAAACAAACAACCACCACCAACAACAGCAAAAGCATTCTAGGACAGTGTGCACTTGGAATAATCTCCATCATCACAAAAATACATATACAAGTAGAGAAGATGGATATATGAGTATCATCTACCTGAAGCTCCTCAATAGCATAAGAGTTTTCTCCAAAATTACTATTTTGAGACTTTTTTATTTGTTTCTTTCTAATTTAAAAACCTACTAGCTCAAATTTTACAATTCATGGCGTGAGGCCATCCACTGGACTGTAGTCAACCTACCAGAAATCACACCCTTAAAGAAAATTGATTTCCCACATCCCCTTAAAGAAAACTGAACTGTCAACTATTAATAGCTAAGAGTGATAGGAACTCATGAGCACCTTCTCAATTCATACCAGAATGCTACCTGGCTAGATCTTGTGTAGGCAACCACAGATGCTCTGAGTTCATGAAGGCAAAAGTACTGTTGTGTGTTGTGTCCAGAAGACACTGTTTGGTTCTGGTCCTTTATGACCTCTGGCTCTTATATTCTCTTGGGCCACCATTCTGTATGGTCTCTGAATCTTGGGAGTGGGAGTAATAATGACATCCTGCTTGTGACTGAAGATTTAAGTCTATTTATTCTTTGTACTTGGACCAATTTTAAGTGTTCATTAACCACAATTCATGGTACAGTGAAAGTTTTCTGATGAAGTCTGAAAGGTGCACTTTAACTACAGAGAGATAAGAATTTAGAGGGAAGTTGTTCATTGAGCAAAATAATGTTAATTTGTTTACCCTGGAGCCTATGAGCTCTAGCAATGGGTTCTTGACAAGATATTTAATATCAGGTATGCGTTTCTCTTGTGGAGTCATCTTAAGTCTAGTTAGAAAGCTGTTCATTGTCACTATTACATTTATGCCACTGTTGCACACATAAGCATATGTTGCCATACTGGTAATTATTCCACTTCACGGAGTCAACAGCTACATGAGACTGTTGCTAACCCAAACCTATAGAAGCTGCACCATCCAGTATTATGAAAGCTACCATCTAGGGAGGAAGCTTCCTGGTCAGTAGCAATTTAATTTCTCCAAGTCCTGTGATGATGTGTGTGATGTCTTCATCAATAGAGTCTGATCACTAAGTTCTAAACAATGGTAATAGCCATTGTTTGGGCACCACTCACAGCACTTCTGACCCAAAATTTGAAGAGAGGTATCCCAGACCTAGTACTGAACTTTTTCTTCGACAATCTTCTTTAACATGCCTTTGGAATATATAGGAATGTGTATAGGAAGCTTATAAAATGTCTATAGGAAGCCTATAAACAATAGATTTCCATAAGGCTAAGAAGAAGATTTGTTTTAATAACTCTAATGTAATCATGGTAAGATGTAACAGAAATAGGTACTTAGAATTTTATTTATGACACTAGTTTTATGTAAAAATATTAGTCATAAGGGAATGTGGAGTCTAATTTGCTGTAATCATTTACTCACAATTTCTTTAGCTTATCATGAAGTTTACCCAACTTGACAAACATCCTGTTATTCTTATTTTCTATTTCTGCATTTAATGTTTAGTGAAGTTTTTATTAGCAAGGTTAAAATTAACATTATTTCTCTGAGGAAATATAACATATATGATTTGCTGTCTCCTTACAGTAGTCATAGTCATTAAATTTGTATATTTAGTGGGTGGTGGGAAAACACCCTCATAGACATAGGTGAGGGGGAAAAATAGGGGAGGTTGTGAAGGGGAAACTGGCAAGGGGATAAATTTGAAATGTAAATAAATAAAATGACCAATAAAAAATGAAAAAGGAAATTATTTTAACTTACTAAGTTTTACCTTTATTTATAAAATAATGTTATACAAATTCTAGGTCTTTTTGCATTGTAACTAATTTGTGATTCTGTGTGGCAGAGTTTTATTTTGCTCTATGGCCTTTGTACATACTGTTATGAAATGTTTCAGAAAAAGTGAAGATAAGAGAAGATATCTCCCAAATATACAAAGAAAAAGACTCAATATGAAAAATAAAGTAAGACAATAATCACATAACACTTCTTGCCCTAGGAACTAAGGATCACAAAATTTTGTAATAAAATAGACACATTCTACATACAATCATGATTGCTTCGTTGTGCATGTGTGTACACATGTGGGCACTCATGTGCTTCTGAGCATGTATGTTTCTGCATATGTGTGTGTGTGTGCATGCGTGTGCGCGCACGCACATATGTATGTGTGTGTGTGTGTGTGTGTGTGTGAACCACAGAAAAATGGTACTAATAGAAAAACAGACACATTAATCAGCAGAACAGAATGGAAAACCGACATATTAGCTCACATATTTCTAGAAACACTTGATTTTTTTGACAGAGATCGATAATACATATCTAAGAAAAGACATCATCTTTAACAAATGATACTGGCCAAACTGGACATGAACTAGACATGTCAAACTAGTCATATAAAAGAATGAAACTAGATCCTTATCTCTCAGTTTGCACAAAGATCATCTTCAAATGGATCAGGCACCTCAAGGTAAGACCTGGTACTCTGAACCTCATAAAATAGAAAGAAGGAAACATGGCTGAGATCATTGGCCTATGAAAGGACTTTTTGAACAGAAAGGAAGTGGGCAGGGCAGATGTGGGATGGGGAGTTGGTGGAGAGGGGTAACTGGGAAGTGGTATATCATTTGAGATATAAATAAATGGAATGATTACTACTACTACTAGTAGTAGTAGTAATAGTAATAATAATAATAATAATGAAAAAACTATAAAATTAAAAAAGAGAAAGATGAAATGAAAATAAAGATTTATGTATAAAGCAGAAAAAAGAATCTTCTTTCATTTCTTGGGGAGCACTGCATGTAAATAATACCACCTTTAGTCTTCAGCTTCATCTTGTATTCAAGGAAATTAGATACACTTCATTATTCCTGGGCTGTTGTGTTTTACTATCCAATCACTGTCCATATCCCAGTTGCCTGTAGTATCCATTAGCAAAGCCCAGATGTCTGAAATATAATAGACAAAACTACTTCAAACTTTCATTCCACGTGAGAGGTTTTACTTGGGATGTATATGACTATATATCAGGCTAGGGAGACTGGCAGCCCAGATCTTCCTTCAACTGGAATGCATCATGCTGTTCTCCCCACAGTGGGTCTGTTATTATTTTGTGCTCTCACTGCCACTGTCAAACTGATGTTCTAGGAAACGAGGAGGAGGAGAAGAAGGAGGAGGAGGAGGAGGGGGGAGGGAGTGGGAGGGCAAGTGTTTCCATGCTGACTTCTCCACTGACAGAACTGCTAACAGGAACATGTTTGATTCCATTAAGTTAAACCAGCGTTTATCAAATAGAGTCACTGGGTTAAACAGCTGTAAAAAAAGGAAAAAAAGAATAAAACAACACAGCCCCTGTCAGTAAATGTGGGACAAGCAGAATTTAGGAGCACCATGGTCTCCTCAGACTATAGGATATGATCAAGAAAAATGAAAACCATGAAAGCAGTGAGATACTATGATAGACCAAGTAGAATAGCAAGTATTTAAAAAAAACCCAAATATTTGTGAACATTTGGAGAAAATAGAAATTGTATACATTATTTAGATAAATTAGAAAAATTTTAATAGGAAGACATATGACACCATATTTTTTGTCTTTTTTTATTATCTACATTCTTTGTTTACATTCCAAACGCTTTCCCATTTCCCAGTTCCCGCTCACCATACCTCCCCTAAGTCCTCTTCCCTCTGCCCAATCCCCAATCACCCCCATTTCTTTGTTCTAGTATTTTAACCTACAAGAAACTCACATTATAGTGATTCTGCTCCAAAATATTTTCTATGAAGACCATAAAGAAAAATATACAAAAAGTTTGGTAAAAGTTCCTGCTTACAGCTTTGTGGGAGCTGTGGGGCTGTTCACAGGAAAAATAACTGAGCAGTGAGACACTACTGAGCAATAAATAGAAATGAGTGTTCTATGGAAACACATAGCTGGAGGAATCATCTTGAAAATATTTTCTTGAGTAAAAGAAGTCTTATGTAGATCAATTTATCCTGTTCTGCTTCATCTACATGAATTTCTACACTAGATAAATATATCTATAAGGCTATAAAGACAATTACCAAAATAGATTCAGTATCTGAGTTTGGGTGGAACTATGCAGACGTGTTCTCAAAGTAACCTCTTGGAGTGACAGGAAGGTTTTACATCTTGATAGAATTTGGGAATATACAGATACATGACACATATCAGTAAATACACGAGGTTTTCCTTTCCATTGTGCAGAAAGATTATCCCAAAATAGTATGCGGTGATTGGTATCCCTTGTCATCTTGGTGAGGTCAAGAATAACCTAGGAGACCTCTGAGTATGCCTCTGCAGGCGTATCTAGGTCCCCGTAACTCTTTGTAGTACAATTCCATGGGTGATGGTCTTATACTACACATAAGGGAAGGGCAAGCTGAGTATCAGTATTCGGCTCTGTCTGCTTCCAAGTAGACTCAGTGTGAGCCGCTGCCTCCTCAAGCTCCTACTGCCGTGATGTCCCTTCCTACTGTGAGGGACTGCACCGTGCAACTATGAGTCCACATAGACCTTTTCCTCTTTAAGTTGTCTTTGCAAGGTATTTGATCACAGCAACAGCAAAATTAACTAATACAACATGTAAACAAATAATCAGCCCTCTGAGTAATGCAAAAACACATAAAAGATTTTGGGAGATGAATTTCCTATTGAAAAAGTCATAAATAAAATGCCACAGTGGAAGGTTTAAGTGGCACATAGAAAAAAATATTTGAAAAAATTGCCTCGGGTGTTAATGGAATTTACACTGAAATTTTTTTCTAGCTGCACTGTACATTTAAACAGTTTACAAGGAAACAGTGGTATGAAGAGAATGGGGCAAAACAATCATGTTTTTGCAACTATGTCTATGCAGCTCCTGTGAGAACCTCTTCACCAACCCTTCACTCTGCTCTTTAATTCTTCACTGTTTTTATTTTGCTTTGTTCTTTTTTTATTTTCCTCTATCTGTAAATGTACTTTGTTTTCTACCAACTTATGAACACAATCATGTTTATTATACCTCGTTATCTCTTGAAACCACTTTCTTTCTTCCTCTTAGCCAGGAGTCCAATTCACCTTCCGGCAGGTTTCCCTTTCTTCCCCAGGCCCCAGCAGTGTGCAGTTTGTTCTTATCATATAGTTAAAGTTGTCCTTACTGTGGCAGCCATACCCACTGTACTCTCAGTCATTGTCTGCTGACTCCGAGATCACAGGACTGTCACAGTCAGCAGCTGGCTTGGCTAAGAACATTATTATTACCATTACAAAACAACACAACTGCCCTGCTCTTCCTGCAGCAAATAACCAACATCAGAAAATGCACTTCCTAGGACACAGGTGACTTGTTTGTTTGTTTGTTCATTTAGCAGACCACCTGGGAATGAAAGGCATGTCTTCCCGCACTTTCTATGATTTAGATTTGAGCTAGATTTCTTTGTCTTCTTACTAGCTCTAATCAAGCTTTTGTAAGTTCTTCCTTGACTTCTTACAATTTTGTTTTAAAAGGAGAGCTTCAGTATTCATAGTTGCATTGGCATCTGTATTTTAAAATTGTGCATACTGTCCAGGATTAAGTGAGAATGAAGGCTCAAGATGAACTGGACCCTGTATTAATCTCTCTGCCAAGAAAAGAGGCTTCCATGTTGGAAACTACTGGATCATTTCAATTTTTACACAGCTGTTTGCCACATTGATGGATGGCTTTCAATCTGCACCAAGTTATATTTTCAAAATTTGGCATAGTATTTTTCTTAACACCTTAAAATTAGGCAAAAGCTGAAATGTTCTAGTTGGACCAAGGCCTGGGAGAGGCTTCATGATGTACTCGTGCCTTTGACATGCTATAGAATACCATTGTCTCAAGATTAGGCCTAAGGTCTCCTTTAGCATTTTTTGACAGTGGTCTAAAACTACCTCAGTGCAGACCAATAATCAGTCTGAGGAATCAAACTAAGTTGATATTTCTAGAAAACCTCTTGAGAATACCTGTTTATATGGTTGCAGAACATCCTTCAAGAACACAGCCTCTGTATTAAGAACAACTTTGAATTATAAGCTTTTAAAAATCTAAGGAAAATTGTAATTTTTTTTGAGGAAATGAACTTCGGATTCTTCCATTGGAACACAAAACAACAGATGTGTTATTTTATACAAAGTATAGTCCTCTAATGTATTTTTAATTGTGTACATTTCATTTGGAATTGGACATTGGCCAAAAGTAATGATCAAACAGATTATATCCTCTTTATGGAGTTACAATTAGTAACAGGATATGTAGGCATAAGGAAAACTAGGCATAAAGACAAAAACAATGTCAAACTATTTGAAGGAAATAGTACCCATACATGTAGCCAGTCAGCTGTAACCTCATACACATGAAGACAGAAAAATATAACATGGGTTATGTTTACTTTAGATTAGATGTGTCTTTTCTAGCTTGACCAAGAAAATCTTTCCAGTGAAGAATAACTGGATATAAACAGACTCTGAGTCAGATGTCACGGTCAGGGCAATCTAAACTGTGGAATCAGAAATGGTAGCTGGTTTGCACATGGACAATAGAAGAAGGGCTTGTTCATTTCCTGACATCTGAGGGCTCTTCCCAGGACTGCAGAGTCTTGTTTCTGCTTGGCCTTTTCTCTTCCTGCAGCTCTATTTCAAAGCCTGGTAAAATGACCTCTGTATATATTTCACCCATTTCACATTTATGCAAAAAACTTTCCAAAAGTTATTTATTTATTTATTTATTTATTTATTCATTCATTCATTTATTTATTTGTTTTTACTCTTCCCTGAAATCTTTAAACAGAGACACAAGAAGAAAGCAGGCAATATTTATTTTCTCTGGGACAGAAGCTTAACATAACACATTGATTACAACTCAATGTGCAATTGTCAGCCCTTAGTTCTAGCCCTTGGATATCTTACACTTTCCTTCAATCTCTAGGCACAATGACTGCGATCTATCACAGAATTGTGCAGTCTCTAACGACACTCCTTTTCTGATTAGAGATAGCTCCTGATTCTTTTGCAAGGAATTTGTTGTCCTATAATGTCTTCCTACAACCATTCTGTGACCTTACAACTTGGTTCCCAGGAGAGTTGCTGCCTCTCATTTGTCTGAGATTAAGTCCTACAAACCAATGATCTAGTAATAGATTTTTTTTGCATGAAAATTGTGTGCAATGTAGAAGAACACGGAAGGCCGGAGAGATTTGGAGAGACAGTGTATTTGGTGTGTTTCCTTTCCCTAGGTAATGTTAGTTCTGCAGAAGCCACAGAGCCCTCAGCCCTACAAACTATTTATCCCCTAGGAATCCAGGGACCATCTTACAGCTAGATGATGATGATCCAGCAGAGAACAGAGAGCCCTCAGTCCACAGCCCACTCTCATCACTGTACCTGCAGAGCAGTGGAGATCGTTAAACCACATTTTCCTTGCTGTGATATTTCACAGGGCCCTCCCTCCCTCCTCCCTCCCTCCTCCCTCCCTCCTCCCGGTCAATAAAATTCTGAAGAAGGAAGTAGGATGTTCTTTATCAGTAGCAATAATTCCTGTCCATTAAGGTCAGAGGCTCAAATTTAATAATAATGTCTTCTCACAGAGTATGTGAAAAACACCATTAAAAATAACAGATAGGAATGAAAATGCTTAGCTCTTCCCAAAAGGTAAATCTTACTGGAATAGAATGCTAAAAGAAGAAAAGAAAAATAGCAATGTGATCCTGTCTTTTAGAGGCTAGACATCTATTTAAAAGATATTACATGGGCAGACATACATATGTAATAAAATCATTTTAACATATATCTTGAAAAATTACCTCTGATCCACAAAGCAGGTAGCAGCTGAGGAGCTAGAAGGATGAGCTGTTATAAAGACCTATGGTGCTCTCAAATCTCTTCGCCTTGTTCCAATCACAGAGACTAAGTAGGACTTGGGTAGCAACAACATGGTTTTAGATTTATGCTTCATAAATGATATATGTGCTGCATAGATGTAAAAAAATAAAGTTCTTGGTAAGATGCAAATTCTTGGTGCAGAACAATTCTGATTCTACAGAATTTAGGATTTTCTTTGGAGTGGGAAAAGCATGATTACAAAACGATGTTAAAAGGTGAGTAGCCATTTTTTGCTAGTTACATATGCAACTAAAATTCAATACGTCCGAAATAAACTCATGCTTGATTCTAATTTAGTTCATGCCAGCTTTTGTCTCTCTCACTGTGTCATTAAAATAACTTATTAAAGACACAAACCTATTTGGTGCTTACTATGGCTACAATGCTACCTTGTCAATCATAGTGATCCCCTCAGAGCCAGAAATTATTTCCATAGTTACTAAGAGTCTACAAAGCCTTTCAATATGGAGTAGTGATATGGGAAATCCATGCTTCAGTGAGACTGAATAAAGTCCATCATAAATATTTGTGATGGTTAATATTGATTGCTAACATGAATGGATTTAAAATAACCCAGGAGATTAAGCCCTGAGATAATATCTATATTGGGTAACTAGAGGGAGAAAGAAATATGCCCACAGCCCCATCTCCATAACTGAGGAAAAAAGTGAGGTGAGTATGGTATGGGAATTTCTCTTTCTCTGCTTCCTGAGGAGCCAGTATGATCAATCATCTTACTGCCTGCCTGCTTTGTCATACTCACTATGCCCTCAAACTGTGACCTTTCCAAAAGTTGCTTTTGTCACAGTTCGTTACAGCAATGAGAGAAGTAACTAATAGTTTAGAATTTTTTAAGACGTAAAAGAGGATTTTGTTGAAAGCTTTAAAATGTCTTATACTGGAAAACTGCTTTTTGGGGGTACTTTCTTGAAGTTTCTGCCATGAACAATAAAGTCATTTGCTACAATTTTGCAGATGAGAATTTCCCTGAATCTCAGTTTTATTGATGAGAACAGTGACCTACTTAAGTAATGTTAATGTAGACAGTAGCAGCTAGTCATTTCAATTGTCTCTTATTCTTTCCTTCTTATTCAAAAGAAACATCTATTACACAGTAGAAGAGATTAAATTTGGAGACAGATATTTCACATCTTCTTTGGTTCTGCTTTTGTTCAGCTCAGATGAATCAATGCACCTTTTAAAATCTCACATCTGGTGCTCTTATAAAGGGGATCAGGTCCCCTAAAATAGTTGCATGAGAAAGAGTACTAGCATGAAGGCTTGGATTCACACTAGATCCCATCCAAGAACGTTGACTCTAGATACAGACCTACCTCCCTATATAATATGATGTAAGACAGTTTTATGTTCAGAATTTTTACACAATGAGGAAAATTCTAAAAGGAACAAAACACTCATAACAAAATGTAGAAAAAAGGGGTGTGATCTAAGACTTACATCCTACCTGGTGCTGGCATTTCTGCAGTCCACTGTTTCCTCAGTATTATAACTGAGTATAGTTCTGTGTCTTTCTTGCTTCTTGCTTTGTCTGCCTGTTTCTGTTGCTATCTCTCCATCATTCTCTGTGTGTTCATGTGTGTGTACGTGCTTGTGTGTGTGTGTGTGTGTGTGTGTGTGTGTGTGTGTGTGTGTGTGTGTGTGTGTGTATGTGTTAGGGATGTATTCAGAATGAGCTAATTCTACTTCAGTCATGCTTGATGGGATCTGGTAATTCAGCTATAGCAAAACTTAGCAAGTGTTCATTAATTCAGTCTTAATTAATGTAGAATGGCAATTAAACTTTTATGGAATATATGTCATTGATGAGAACACCATGCATTTATTATATTCTGGAAAACTGCAATGAATATAAATGTATTCCAATGACCAAAACTTTAAAAAATTGCCCCAGTTGGATAGCTATGGTTGTATACAATATGCTTCATATTACTGTAGAAGATTTAAAGCTGTGCTGCATAATTTATGAGACAGAAGCAAAGATAGCATTCTATTTTTTTATTAACATAGTATTAATGTTCCTAACAAAATCAACCTTTGGAAAAAGACATAGTTTAAAACTTCATGCCTTATAACGTACATGCCCTTAAAATGTTAGGCTTCTAGATTGCTAATATTAAAAATTAAATGTGTGAGTCATGGATTTTAGACTATCCAGATTTCAGGCATCTTCTCTTTTGTGTTAAGCAGCACATTTGCACAGTACAGATTTTAAACCTACATTAGGCGAAGAACTCTAAAATATGCCTGCTCTTTTTGAAAACATATAGTTGCATGAAGCCCCAGGCTTATATATCAAGTTCCAGCATTTTGCACAGTCAGAAATTTGCCAGAGTAATAGTTATGGCATTCTTTCCTCTTTCTTTCTTCCTTCCTGTCTTCCTGTCTTCCTGTCTTCCTTCCTTCCTTCCTTCCTTCCTTCCTTCCTTCCTTCCTTCCTTCCTTCCTTCCTTCTTGCTTTCTTTCTTGCTTTCCTTCTTTCTTTCTCCCTTAATATAAAGCTTTGGGCTGAAAAGGAAGTCCATCATGTCAGAAGCTCAGCTATATAGTTAGACTTAACTGACGCTTATTATCTTAAGTACACTTTATATTGTCTGTAAACAACTCTGTCTCTGCTTCCATGGATAATCAGTCTACTAATACAATGTTCTTCATTAAAATGCTGTAAATAGGGGCTGGAGATATGTCTCAGCACTTAAGAGTATCGGCTGCTCTTACAGAAGTTCTGGGTTTGATTCCCAGGACATACATGGCACCTCTAAACTGTGTGTGACTCCACTCCTAGGTGATTTGATGTCCATTCCCGACATCCACAGGCAGTGCACATACTCCACTCAGAATAACACCTGCAAGGCATGTATCAGATTGTCTTTTTTTTTTTCCTGTCAAGGATGTTTTTTTTTTTGATATTTTTTATTGTATATATTCTATATTTACAATTCATTTCCCTTTTTCTGGTTCCCCACCCCCAAAGGTCCCACATGTCCTTTTCCCTCCCCCGGCTCCCGCATCCACCCCCTCCCACTTTACTGTTCTTGTACTCTCCCCCAATGATGTTTTGGTCCATTCTAGCACCAGTGTCCACTCCTTTCTTCTTGTGAGACATCACTTGATATGTGATTTGTGTCTTTGGTGTTCCAAGCTTCTAGGCTAATATCCACTTATCAGTGACTGTATACCATGGGTATTCTTTTGAGACTGGGTCACCTCACTTAGTATGACATTCTCCAGCTCCATCCATTTCTCTAAGAATTTCATGAATTCATTGTTTCTAATGGCTGTATAGTACTCCATTGTGTATATATACCACATTTTTTGTATCCATTCCTCTGTTGAGGGACATCTGGGTTCTTTCCAGCTTCTGGCTATTATATATAAAGCTGATATGAACATAGTGGAGCATGTATCCTTATTGCATGCTGGTGAATCTTCTGGGTATATTCCCAGGAGTGGTATGGCTGGGTCCTCCGGAAGTATCACGCCCAGTTTTCTGAGGAACCGCCATACTGATTTCCAGAGTGGTTGTACCAGCTTGCATTCCCACCAGCAGTGGAGGAGTGTTCCTCTTTCTCCACATCCTCGCCAACACCTGATGTCTTCTGAGTTTTTGATCTTAGCCATTCTGACTGGTGTGAGGTGAAATCTCAGGGTTGTTTTAATTTGCATTTCCCTAATGACTAGTGATGTTGAACATTTTTTAAGGTGTTTCTCAGCCATCCGAATTTCTTCAGGTGAAAAGACTCTGTTTAGCTCTGTACCCCATTTTTGGATAGGGTTATTTGGTTTTCTGGGGTCTAACCTCTTGAGTTCTTTGTATACATTGGAGATTAGCCCTCTGTCGGATGTGGGGTTGGTGAAGATTTTTTCCCAATTTGTTGGTTGCCGATTTATCCTTTTGACAGTGTCTTTTTCCTTACAGAAACTTTGTAGTTTTATGAGGTCCCATTTGTCTATTCTTGCTCTTAGAGCATAAGCAATTGGTGTTCTGTTCAGGAATTTTTCCCCTGAGCCAATGTCCTCAAGGGTCTTCCCCAGTTTCTTTTCTATTAGTTTTAGTGTGTCTGGTTTTATGTGGAGGTCTTTGATCCACTTGGAGTTGAGCTTAGTGCAAGGAGATAAGAGTGGATCAATTCTCATTCTTCTTCATGTTGACCTCCAGTTGAGCTAGCACCATCTGTTGAAAAGGCTATCTTTTTTCCACTGGATGTTTTCAGCTCCTTTGTCGAAGATCAATTGGCCATAGATGTGTGGGTTCAATTCTGGGTCTTCGATCCTATTCCATTGATCTGTTTCCCTGTCACTGAACCAATACCATGCAGTTTTTAATACCACTGCTCTGTAATATTGCTTGAGGTCTGGGATATTGATTCCCCCAGAAGTTCTTTTGCTGTTGATGATAGTTTTATCTATCCTGGGTTTTTTGTTATTCCAGATGAATTTGAGAATTGCTCTTTCTAGCTCTATGAAGAACTGAGTTGGGATTTTGATGGGAATTGCATTGAATCTGTATATTGCTTTGGGCAAGATTGCCATTTTGACTATATTAGTCCTGCCAACCCACGAGCATGGAAGATTTTCCCATTTTCTGATGTCTTCTTCAATTTCCCTCTTCAGAGACCTGAAGTTTTTGTCATATAAATCTTTCACATGTTTGGTTAGCGTCACTCCAAGATACTTTATATCATTTGTGGCTATTGTGAAGGGTGTCATTTCCCTAATTTCTTTCTCGGCCTCCTTATCCTTCGCGTATAGGAAGGCTATTGATTTACTTGAGTTGATTTTATAGCCAGCCACTTTGCTGAAGTTGTTTATCAGTTGCAGGAGTTCTCTGGTGGAGGTTTTTGGGTCACTTAAGTAAACTATCATATCATCTGCAAATAGTGATAGTTTGACTTCTTCCTTTCCGATTTGTATCCCTTTGACTTCCCTCTGTTGTCGAATTGCTCTAGCTAGTACCTCAAGTACTATATTGAAGAGATATGGCGAGAGGGGACAGCCTTGTCTAGTCCCTGATTTTAGAGGGATTGCTTCGAGTTTTTCTCCGTTTACCTTGATGTTGGCTACTGGTCTGCTGTAAATTGCTTTTACTATGTTTAGGTATGGGCCTTGAATTCCTGTTCTTTCTAGGACCTTTAGCATGAAAGGATGCTGAATTTTGTCAAATGCTTTTTCAGCATCCAATGAGATGACCATGTGGTTTTTTTCTTTGAGTTTGTTTATGTAGTGGATTACGTTGATGGATTTCCGTATATTGAACCATCCCTGCATCCCTGGGATGAAGCCAACTTGATCATGGTGAATGATCGTTTTGATGTGTTCTTGGATTCGGTTGGCAAGTATTTTGTTTAGTATTTTTGCATCGATATTCATAAGAGAAATTGGCCTGTAGTTCTCTTTCTTAGTTGGATCTTTGTGTGGTTTTGGTATTAGGGTAATTGTGGCTTCATAGAATGAGTTGGGTAGTGTTCCTTCTGTTTCTATTTTGTGGAATAATTTGAAGAGTATCGGTATCAGGACTTCTTTGAAGGTCTGATAGAATTCTGCACTAAAACCGTCTGGTCCTGTGCTCTTTTTGGTTGGAAGACTGTCTATGACCCCTTCTATTTCTTTGGGGGTTATGGGTCTGTTTAGACGATCTATTTGATCCTGGTTTAATGTTGGTATTTGGTAACTGTCGAGGAAATTATCCATTTCCTCCAGATTCTCCAGTTGTGTTGAGTATAGGTTTTTGTAGTAGGATCTGATGATTTTTTGAATTTCCTCAGTTTCTGTTGTTATATCTCCCTTTTCATTTCTAATTTTGTTAATTTGAATACTGTCTCTGTGCCCTTTAGTAAGTCTGGCTAGGGGTTTATCTATCTTGTTGATCTTCTCAAAGAACCAGCTCCTGGTTTTGTTGATTCTTTGTATGGTTTGCTTTGTTTCAACTTGATTGATTTCAGCCCTGAGTTTGATGATTTACTGTCTTCTACTCCTCCTGGGTGAAATTGCTTCTTTTTGTTCCAGAGCTTTCAAGTGCGCCATTAAGTTGCTGGTATATGCTCTCTCCTGTTTCTTTTTGGAGACACTCAGGGCTATGAGTTTTCCTCTAAGCACTGCTTTCATTGTGTCCCATAGATTTGGGTATGTTGTGCCTTCATTTTCATTAAGTTCTAAGAAATCTTTGATTTCTTTCTTTATTTCTTCCTGGACTAAGGTATCATTGAGTAGAATATTGTTCAGCCTCCAAGCGTATGGGGATTTTCTGTTGTTTTTGTTGCTATTGAAGAACACTCTTACTCCATGGTGTTCTGATAAGAGGCATGGGATTAGTTTGATCTTTTTATATTTGTTGAGATCTGTCTTGTGTCCAATTATATGGTCGATTTTGGAGAAGGTACCATGAGGGGCTGAGAAAAAGGTATAGTCTTTTGCTTTAGGGTGAAATGTTCTATATATATCTGTTAAATCCAATTGCTCCAAAGTTTCGATGAGTTTCTCCGTGTCTCTGTTAGTCCATTGATGTTAAGAGATATTAAGGAATAGAGATTATTACTTCCTGACATTTTTGATGTTATTTTTGTTTTTGAGTAGTTATCTTCCTTTGAGTTTGATGGAAGAAGTTTACTGTCTTGCTTTTTCTTGGGTGCCATTCCCTTCCTTGGGTTGGAGTTTTCCTCCTATTATCCTTTGTAGAGCTGGGTTAGTGGAAAGATATTGTGTAAATTTGGTCCTGTCATGGAATATTTTGATTTCTCCATCTATGTTGATTGAGAGTTTTGCTGGGTATAGTAGTCTTGGCTGACATTTGTTTTCTCTTAGGGTCTGCATGAGGTCTTCCCAGGATCTTCTAGCTTTCATGGTTTCTGGAGAGAAGTCTGGTGTGAATCATAAAGGTCTTCCTTTATATGTTACTTGGCCCTTTTCTCTTACTGCCTTTAATATTCTTTCTTTGTTTAGTACATTTGGGGTTTTGATTATTATGTGACGGGAGGTGTTTCTGTTCTGGTCCAGTCTGTTTGGAGTTCTGTAGGCTTCTTGTACATTCATGGGCATCTCTCTCTTTAAGTTAGGAAAGTTTTCTTCCATAATTTTGTTAAAGATATTTGCTGGCCCTTTAAGTTGTAGATCTTCACTCTCATCTATCCCTATAATCCTTAGGTTTGGTCTTCTCATTGTGTCCTGGATTTCCTGGATGTTTTGGGTTACAAGCCTTTTGGATTTTGCATTTTCTTTGACTGTGGAGTCAATGGTTACTATGTTATCTTCAGCATCGGAGATTCTTATTTCTATCTCTTGTATTCTGTTGTTTATGTTTGCATCTACGACCCCTGTTTTCTTCCCAAGGTTTTCTATCTCCAAGGTTGCCTCCTTTTGTGATTTCTTAGTTGTTTCTACCTCTGTGTTCAGATCTTGGATGGTTTTGCTCAGTTCCATCATTTGTTTGTTTGTGTTTTCATGTAATTCTTTAATATATTTTTGTGCTCCCTCTTTCATGACTTCTGCCTGTTGTTTCAAGTTCTCCTGCATTTCTTTAACTGATTTTCTCACTTCCTCTTTATTGGTTTCTGTCTGATGGCCCATATTCTCCTGGAGTTCTTTAAGTGTTTTTTGTGTTTGGATTGTAAGAGCTTCTACTCTATTGATGTTCCCCTGCATTTCTTTAAGAGATTTGTTTATGTCTTTTTTGTGTTCCTCTAGGAGCATCATGACCTGTGCTTTTATATCTAACTCTTGTTTTTCTGGTGTGCTGGGGTATCCTGGACTTGCTGTGGTTGGCGAATTGGGTTCAGATGGTGCCATATTGCCTTGATTTCTGTTAATAACGTTCCTACGTTTGCCTTTTGCCATCTCTTTATCTCTGGCGTTAGTTGGTCTTATTGTAGATGGCGCCCTGCTGAAAGCACAGCACGCCTGTCCCCAGGAGACAGATCCCTTCTGGCAGCTTGTCTGTGCTGGACTATGCACGCTCTGAGTCCAGGTCCCTGACTCCAGCTGCTAGAGTTCTGAGCTGTGCCCTGAGGCGGCTAGGTGTCCCCTCACTGCTAGTCCGCTCAGAGAGCTGGTCCCGGCTGGTAGTCTGCACCGGCAGCTGAGCTTTCTGTGCCCAGATCTCCTGCAGAGCTAAGCTAAGCTATAACTCTGGCCACGCACCTGATTCCAGCCGCTCACTGCGTCCAGTGTGCCCGCCGTTTGCGCGCGGGGGTCTGGGGCAAGATGGCTGCCCCTGCTGAAAGCACCGCGTGTCCTTGGCTGAGCTGCTCGTACCCGGCTCTGCTGCTCCCTTCTGGCTGCGTTGTCTGTGCTGGACTATGCTCGCTCTGAGTCCAGGCCCCTGACTCCAGCTGCTAGAGTGCAGAGCTGTGCCCCGAGGTGGCCCGGTTGCCCCTCGCTGCTAGTCCGCTTGGAGAGCTGGTCCAGGCTGCTAGTCTGTACCCGCAGCTGAGCTTTCTGTCCAGATTGTCTTTATTTTCTAATGCTATGTATTCTTTTGTGTTACTTATTTTCTTTTTTCTTTTTTTGTTACCATGACAAAACTCAGTAAGAAAATCAACTTTGGGAATGAAATATTTATTTATTTTACAGTTTGATGATCCAGTCTGTCATGGTATGTAGGTCATAATGGCAGGAGCAGGAGGCAGCTGTTCCTACTATATCTGCAGTCAGGAAGCAAGGAGAGATTTGTAGGTGAACTGTATGTGAATATATGCCTCCTTTTCTTGCATGTTGCACGATGATTGTGTGTATTTGAAAACAATATCTTACCCATATAACATACATGTCAGCACTCAGTTTGCCTTCAGTTTTTCATTCAGTCTGAAATTACAGCCCATTGGATGGTGTGGCTTAAAGTAGGGAAGTCTTCCAACTCAAATAACTTAATCTAGAATCTAAATATATAATCCGATAGATAATCTGTCATAGGCATTACCAGAGGCTTGTCTCCTAGGTGAATCCAGATCCTGACAAATTGAAAATTAGGAATAAACACATATCCCATTGTTTATTTTTTCTTTATTTTCTTTTTTTTCCATCTTATTTCTGAATAGGATTGACAAGACCTATCCTGACAAGATTAGTGCAGTAAAAGTATTAGTTTAATTTGTAGAATAGGGAATGAGTTAAAGAGTTAGAGTAGTATGAACTCTAATTTAATTTAATTTGTAGAATGGGGAATGAGTTAAAGAGTTAGAGTAGTATGAACAGAAATGATGTGTAAGCAGCCCCGAGCTACATCAGCAGGCTCTATGAGGTGTATTATGTGGGTAAGGGCTAATGATGTCCTTCATGTCCTAAAAGATTTTTGGACTCTGGTTCTAGAAAGCAGCATTCTCCATGTGTGGCCCAGAGGAAAGGGAACTCACAGGCAAGCTCTACAAGGCTCTGTTTCCTTCTAGCCTATGCAGACCAAACTTACAGAGAAGCAGTCTAAGGACAAACAGTGTTCAGTTTCCCTGGGTTTCATTTCCCCAAGCCATTTATCAATTTGAGATGTAATAATGAGGAAGCAGGAAGCCTACGTTCTGTTGCTATTACATTAAACTCCAGCCTTTCAGCCAAGAACTGCCTGTGATCATCTTTTTATAAGATTTTACTTAAAAGAAAACCCTATTCACTCATTCACATTGTAGGTAGCTGCTTTCAGGTTGTAATCTATTGGGAAGTAGGGCTAAGAGAGCATGCCACTGAAAGAGTAAGATTCTGGCTTGATCTGTTCTCTTCTCAGACATAGTTTCTTCATTTAGCAAACATTTACACATATAACATACATGTGTTCCCTGACATTTTTCATAAACATTGTAGATATCTCTATGGGAAAAACTATCAAAAAGGAAATCCTAAAATTTACCCTAATCTTTCCAACTTCTCCATTTAATTTCTCCTTGATAATGACATGGATTACACACACACACACACACACACACACACACACTCCGAAGCATCATTTTTCTTTTGTTTTCCCATCTCTGGAGTTATGACCCTGAGTTCTTTGTTCTGATGTCTTCATCTGCCTCTAACTTTGAAGAATGTGATAGATAGGACAGCTGGAAAGGCCCAGGCTCTGTGGGACATCCCCGCCCTCGGGTGAGCACCTAAGCTGCGTTCTGCAACCAGCTCGCTGGCCCCTAGACCAGCGGTGTAGCGGCGGGCCTCCATATTGCAACCAGGACACAGCTGGAAAGGCCCAGGTAAACACCCCTTCCAGGGCTACACTCACGGGGGTATCTGCTAGGGTCTCGGAGCCAAGCAGGCGGAGTCCCGCTAGGCTCTGTGGGACATCCCCGAGCCCTCTGGTGAGCACCAAGGCTGCGTTCTGCAACCAGCTCGCTGGCCCCTAGACCAGCTGTGTAGCGGCGGGCCTCCATATTGCAACCAGGACACAGCTGGAAAGGCCCAGGCTCTGTGGGACATCCCCGCCCTCGGGTGAGCACCTAAGCTGCGTTCTGCAACCAGCTCGCTGGCCCCTAGACCAGCGGTGTAGCAGCGGGCCTCCAAATTGCAACCAGGAAACAGCTGGAAAGGCCCAGGTAAACACCCCTTCCAGGGCTACACTCACGGGGGTATCTGCTAGGGTCTCGGAGCCAAGCAGGCGGAGTCCCGCCTAGGCTCTGTGGGACATCCCCGAGCCCTCTGGTGAGCACCAAGGCTGCGTTCTGCAACAAGCTCGCCGGCCCCTAGACCAGCAGTGTAGCGGCGGGCCTCCATATTGCAACCAGGACACAGCTGGAAAGGCCCAGGCTCTGTAGGACATTCCCGTGCCCTCTGGTGAGCACCGAAGCTGCATTCTGCAACCAGCTCGCCGGCCCCTGGACCAGTGGTAGCAACGGGCCTCCATATTGCAACCAGGACATAGCGGGAAAGGCCCAGGTAAACACCCCTTTCAGGGCTACCCTCATGGGGGATCTGCTAGGCTCTCGGAGTTCCTTGCAACCAAGACACAGCTGGAGAAGCCCAGGTAGACAGACTCCAACAGGGGCCACAATCGCATGGGTGGCAGCCAGCTTATGATCCCTTAAAGCAGCAGTCACACATATTCACCAATAGAGAAACAACAGGTGAGCCCAGCCTCACAGGAGAGTCAAACACCAGCCACTGACAACAAGGCCAACTAAAACCAGAAATAACCAGATGGCAAAAGGAAAACGAAGGAACGTTACTAACAAAAATCAAGGCAACATGACAGCATCTGAACCCAGTTCTCCAACAACAGGAATCCCTGGATACCCTAAAACACCAGAAAAACAAGACTTGGATATAAAATCACTGGTCAGGATGCTGGTAGCTGAACACATAGAAAAATCTCGTAAAGAAATAGAGGAGAAAATGGATCAAAAGTTAGAAGCCTTTACGAGGCAAATACAAAAATCACTTCAAGAAATGCAGGAGAAGATGGATCAAAGAGAAGAAGACAATAAGGAAGAAAGACAAAAGTCACTTAAGAACTACAGAAGAACGTGGGCCAACAAGTAGAAGCTATGAAAGAGGAAGCACAAAAATCTATTAAAGAAATTCATGAAAACACAATCAAGCAAGCGAAAGATCTGAGCACATCCATCCAGATACTAAAAACAGAAGTAGAAACAACTAAGAAATCACAGAGGGAGACAACATTGGAAATAGAAAACCTGGGGAAGAAATCAGGGGCCATAGACGCAAGTATCAACAATAGAATACAAGAGATAGAAGACAGAATCTCAGAAGCCGAAGATACCATAGGAACCATTGATTCAACAGTCAAAGAAAATACTAAATGCAAAAAGGTGGTAACCCAAAACATCCAGGAAATCCAAGACACTATGAGAAGACCAAACCTAAGGATTATAGGTATAGACGAGAGTGAAGATTTACAAGTTAAAGGGCCAGCTAATATCTTCTATAAAATTATGGAAGAAAACTTCCCCAACCTAAGGAGAGAGATGCCCATGAATATACAAGAAGCCTATAGAACCCCAAACAGACTGGACCAGAACAGAAATACATCCCGTCACATAATAATCAAAACTCCAAATGTAATAAACAAAGAAAGAATACTAAAGGCAGCAAGAGAAAAAGGCCAAGTAACATATAAAGGAAAACCTATCAGAATAACACCAGACTTCTCACCTGAGACCATGAAAGCTAGAAGATCCTGGGCAGATATCATGCAAACTCTAAGAGAACACAAACTTCAGCCAAAACTACTTTACCCAGCAAAACTCTCAATTGCCATTGATGGAGACATCAAGGTATTCCATGACAAAACCAAATTTGCCAGATATCTCTCCACAAATCCAGCCCTACAAAGGATAATAGGGGGAAAACACCAAGACAAGGACGGAAACTACACCCGGGAAGAAGCAAGATAGAAACCTCCTCTCATCAAACCCAAAAGAAGATAACCTCTCGAATATAAAAAATAAATAAGATAAATAAATATAATTTCAAAAATGTCTGGAGGTAATAATTACTATTCCTTAATATCTCTTAACGTCAATGGACTCAATTCCCCAATAAAAAGACATAGATTAACAGACTGGATAAGGAAACAGGACCCTACATTTTGCTGCATACAGGAAACACATCTCAGTGTTAAAGACAAACACTACCTTAGAGTAAAAGGCTGGAGGACAATTTTACAAGCAAATGGTCTCAGGAAACAAGCTGGAGTAGCCATTCTAATATCAGATAAAATTGACTTTCAACCTAAAATCATCCAAAGAGACTCAGAAGGTCACTTCTTGCTGGCCAAAGGGAAAATCCACCAGGAAGAGTTCTCAATACTGAACATCTATGCTCCAAATGCAAGGGCACCCTCATTTGTAAAAGAAACCTTACTAAAGCTTAAAGCACACATTACACCTAACACAATAATTGTGGGTGACTTCAACACCCCACTCTCCTCAATGGACCGATCAGGAAAGCAGAAACTAAACAGGGACACAGTGAAACTAATTGAAACTCTGGACCAATTGGATTTAACAGATATATATAGAACATTTCATCCTAAAGCTAAAGAATATACCTTTTTCTCAGCACCGCATGGTACCTTCTCCAAAATAGACCATATAATCGGTCACAAGACAGATGTCAACAAATACAAGAAGATCGAGTTAATCCCATGCCTCTCATCAGATCACCATGGAGTAAGAGTGGTCTTCAATAGCAACAAAAACAACAGAAAGCCCACATACACATGGAAACTGAACAATACTCTACTCAATGACACCTTGGTCAAGGAAGAAATAAAAAAAGAAATCAAAGACTTTTTAGAATTCAATGAAAATGAAGGTACAACCTACCCAAATCTATGGGACACAATGAAAGCAGTGCTAAGAGGAAAACTCATAGCTCTAAGTGCATCCAAAAAGAAACTGGAGAGAGCATACACTAGCCGCTTAATGGCACACCTTAAAGCCCTGGAAGAAAAACAAGTTAATTCACCCAGGAGGAGTAGAAGACAAGAAATCATCAAACTCAGGGCTGAAATCAATCAAATAGAAACAAAGAGAACCATACAAAGAATCAACAAGACCAGGAGCTGGTTCTTTGAGAAAATCAACAAGATAGATAAACCTTTAGCCAGACTAACCAAAGGACACAGAGACAGTATACAAATTAACAAAATTAGAAATGAAAAGGGAGACATAACAACAGAAACTGAGGAAATTCAAAAGATCATCAGATCCTACTACAAAGGTCTATACTCAAAACAACTGGAGAACCTGGAGGAAATGGACAATTTCCTAGACAGATATCAAATACCAAAATTAAATCAGCATCAAGTAGACCAGCTAAATAGTCCCATAACCCCTAAAGAAATAGAAGGGGTTATAGAAAGCCTCCCAACCAAAAAAAGTACGGGACCAGATGGTTTTAGTGCAGAATTCTACCAGACCTTCAAAGAAGACTTAACACCAATACTCTCCAAACTATTCCACAAAATAGAGACAGAAGGGACACTGCCCAACTCATTCTTCGAAGCCACAATTACGCTAATACCTAAACCACAAAAAGATCCAACAAAGAAAGAGAACTTCAGGCCAATTTCTCTGATGAATATAGATGCAAAAATACTAAATAAAATTCTTGCTAACCGAATCCAAGAGCACATCAAAACGATCATCCACCATGATCAAGTAGGCTTCATCCCAGGGATGCAGGGATGGTTCAATATACGGAAACCCATCAATGTAATCCACTACATAAACAAACTGAAAGAAAAAAACCACATGGTCATCTCATTAGATGCTGAAAAAGCATTCGACAAAATTCAGCATCCTTTCATGCTAAAAGTCTTGGAAAGAGCAGGAATTCAAGGCCCATACCTAAACATAGTAAAAGCAATCTACAGCAAACCAGTAGCCAACATCAAAATAAATGGAGAGAAACTTGAAGCATTCCCACTAAAATCAGGGACTAGACAAGGCTGCCCTCTCTCTCCATATCTTTTCAATATAGTACTTGAAGTTCTAGCAAGAGCAATTAGACAACATAAGGAAGTCAAAGGGATACAAATTGGAAAGGAAGAAGTGAAACTATCATTATTTGCAGACGATATGATAGTTTACCTAAGCGACCCAAAAAACTCCACCAGAGAACTTCTACAGCTGATAAACAACTTCAGCAAAGTGGCAGGTTATAAAATTAACTCAAGCAAGTCAGTGGCCTTCTTGTACTCAAAGGACAAGCAGGCTGAGAAAGAAATTAGGGAAATAACACCCTTCACAATAGCCACAAACAACATAAAGTATCTTGGCGTAACTCTAACCAAACAAGCGAAAGATCTGTACAACAGGAACTTCAAGTCCTTGAAGAAAGAAATCGAAGAAGACCTCAGAAGATGGAAAAATATTTCTTGCTCCTGGATTGGCAGGATCAATATAGTAAAAATGGCCATCTTGCCAAAAGCAATCTACAGATTCAATGCAATCCCCATCAAAATCCCAACTCAATTCTTCATAGATCTAGAAAGAGCAATTCTCAAATTCATCTGGAGCAACAAAAAACCCAGGATAGCTAAAACTATTCTCAACAATAAAAGGACTTCTGGGGGAATCAATATCCCTGACTTCAAGCAGTACTACAGAGCAATTGTGTTAAAAACTGCATGGTATTGGTATAGCAACAGGCAAACAGATCAATGGAACAGGATTGAAGACCCTGAAATTAACCCACAGACTTATGGTCACTTGATCTTTGATAAAGGAGCCACAACCATCCGATGGAATAAAGATAGCCTTTTCAACAAATGGTGCTGGTTCAACTGGAGTTCAACATGCAGAAGAATGCGAATTGACCCACTCTTATCTCTTTGCTCTAAGATCAACTCCAAGTGGATCAAGGACCTCCACATAAAACCAGACACACTGAAACTATTAGAAAAGAAACTTGGGAAGACCCTGGAGGACTTGGGCACAGGGGAAAAGTTCCTGAACAGAACACCAATAGCGTACGCACTAAGATCAAGAATCGACAAATGGGACCTCATAAAATTACAAAGTTTCTGCAAAGCAAAGGACACTGTCAGAAGGACAAAACGGCAACCAACAAAGTGGGAAAAGATCTTTACCAACCCCACATCCGACAGAGGGCTAATATCCAATATATACAAAGAACTCAAGAAGTTAGACTGCAAAGAACCAAATAACCCTATCAAAAAATGGGGCACAGAGCTAAAAAAAGAATTTTCACCAGAAGAAATTCGGATGGCCGAGAAACACCTTAAGAGATGTTCAACATCATTAGTCATCAGGGAAATGCAAATCAAAACAACCCTGAGATTCCACCTCACACCAGTCAGAATGGCTAAGATTAAAAACTCAAGAGACAACAAGTGCTGGTGAGGATGTGGAGAAAGAGGAACACTCCTCCACTGTTGGTGGGATTGCAAAATGGTAAAACCACTCTGGAAATCAGTTTGGCGGTTCCTCAGAAAATTGGGCATGTCACTTCGAGAGGACCCTGGCATACCACTCCTGGGCATATACCCAGAGGATTCCCCTACATGCAATAAAGACACATGCTCCACTATGTTTATAGCAGCCTTGTTTATAATAGCCAGAAATTGGAAGGAGCCCAAATATCCCTCAAAGGAGGAATGGATACAGAAAATGTGGTATATTTATACAATGGAATACTACTCAGCAATTAAAAATAATGAATTCATGCAATTTGTAGGTAAATGGTTAGACCTGGAAAATATCATCCTGAGTGAGCTAACCCAATCACAAAAGAATGCACATGAAATGCAATCACTGATAAGCGGATATTAATGAGTCCAGATGCACTATATACTCAAGACACAAATAGCAAGTCAAATGATTCCCAAGAAGAAGAAAGGAGAGGTCCCTGGGCATGTAAAGATTGCATCCAGTTTAGTAAAGAAACCGAGGGGGGAGGGGGAATGATTGGGGAATAGTTGGGGGGGAGAAGAACTATGGGAACTATGGTGGGTGGGAACTGGGAAAGGGGAAAGCCTTTGAAATGTAAACATAGAATATAGAAAATAAAAATAACTTAAAAAAAAAAAGAATGTGATAGATAATTCTTCATTGTGCTATGTATATAGGCACAAGCTGAGCAAGTACCATAGACAGATTTCCAGCGCTAATATGTCCTAAAACCTGGGTGAGTACACTTATTTTCCACAAGTTAACAGCGTACATAACTGACTACATTTCCACTTGCTGATAAATATACTTAACTTTATCTAAAGATGATGACTATAGGATAAAAAAACATTTTGGTTGAAGAATTTCTACTTTTTGTTTATTTCATTTTTATTTCTTTATTTCTTTGTTTATTTATAAGTTAAAACCTCAGCCTCCTGAGCACTGGTTTCCAGTCATACATCATTATGCTGTTGTATTAAATCTGAGCCAGTTTTATATAGTATTTATTAAACTTCTCTAATGAGACTATATGTTCAAAATATTCCTTTAAATTAAGCCAAGGGGCCAAATTCTTTATCTCAAATGTAAAATATTCTTTACCAAAAGAATGGTTTTATTGTTTGTAATTTCATAAGATTTCTATATTTCATAAAATGTTTCTTTTACTTGGCATGGTGGTGCTTATCTGTAATCCATGCTATCAATGGGAGGATGGCAAATTTGAGGACAGCCTGGTCTGTGTAAAAGGGTCTTGTCTTAAACAGGGAAAAAATTCTTAGAATTATATTTTTCCAGCCTTCTTAAATACTCCATGGTCTGAACTTTGATGCTTCCCGTACCATACTGTTACCATAAGAATGAAATTAAACAACATGAGTGTAATACTGATGGGTCTGCTCAGCAATTTATACCAATCAGGGGACAACAGTAATTTTGTTGCTTTTTATTTTTTTAAACTGAAAATAGATTCTTTTCTCATAAAAATATATTCTGACTAATTTCACCTCCCTCCAGTCTTCTCAGTCCCTCTCCAATTCCTCTCTTCTATCTGTCTACTCCCATTCTGTTTCTCATTTGAAAAGAACAGGCGTCTAAAAGGCAATAAATACGGCAAAGTAAAATTAAATAAGATGAAGTCAAAACATTCACACTGAAGTTTGAAGTCAAAACATTCACACTGAAGTTTCACAGGGTAACCCAAGAGGACAAAATAAGTCCAAAGAGCAGGTAAACAAGTCACAGAACCACTAGTTCTCAATGTCAAGGAGCCCCTAAAAATACTAAGCTAATAGCTATGATATAAGCACAGAGGACCTGGTGTGTGCTCATGGAGACTCTACGCTTCCTACTTCAGTGTCTCTTAGCTTGTATGCCCTTTGCTTAGTTGATTAAGAGGCCATGTTCTCCTGATGTCTTCCATAGCCTCTGACCCTTATATTCTTTACACCTCTTCTTCCTCAGGATTCCATGAGCTCTGAGGGAGGGGTTTGATAGAGACCTCCAATTTAGATTCTCTCTCCACATAATGTCTGGCTATGCACCCCATGCACCTGTGCCTGTCTGTTGCCAAAGGAACGCTTTCTGATGATGACTGGATGCCTCATCTATGAATGTGTCAGAATATCATTAGTACTCAGTTTATTGCTTGTTTTTCAAAATGGTGGTGGCTGGTTTTACCCTAGGTCTTTAGTCCATATAGTCTCGGGTTCTTGCTTATCCAAGCAGTGTTTGGTATAGGCTCCTTTTTGGGGAGTGGGCCCTAAATTAAATCAGACATTGGCTAGCTACTTTCACAAGTTCTTTTCACATTGTTCTAGCATATTTTGCAGGCAGGACAGATTGTACATCAGAGTTTGTGCCTGGGTTGATGGTCACATTGCTCTTTCAGTAGCCTGTAGAGCATCTTTCCACATCAAAGACACTAGGATATATGGAGAGAAGGTTCCATATAGGCATCAAATGGAGCTAATCGCGTTCAATGAGTAATGTGCATGTTGTCCTCTCTAGTAAGGCCCTGTTTTCAGTTCGTGGAGAATAGCCCTTCATCTTAACACTAGCCTAGACTGATAAAGTAATTCCATGAGATCCTCTTGGCCAGCATCTCAATTGAAATCAAAGCAGTTCCTGCACATTTCGAAGACTTGTCTCATTATAGGAGATGGCCTTTGTAGATTGCAGTATGTTTACACTGCCCTAGGTTTCCATACTACCCCAATTCTGAATATCTACCCCCTCATTTTCTCACATTATTCCATCTTCCGTCTCCTGATCCCACCCACTCTTTCCCCCACTTGCTCCCAGTCCACCTTTATAGTCTATTCTATTCCCTTTCCCAGGGAGATCCATGCATCTTCCTTTGAGCCCTCCTCTTAACCTAACATCTCTGGACCAATGGACTATAGCTTGATTATTATTATTTATGTAAGAGCTAAGATCCACTTATAAGTAAATACACACAATATCTGTCTTTCTGGGTTGTTGATCTCCTTTCTCAGAATAATTTTTTTCTAGTTGTATCCATTTGCCTGAAAATTTTATGATATCACTTTTTAACAGCTAGGAATACTCCACTGTGTGTATCAATGTGACACATTTTCTTTATCCATTCTTCAGTTGCTTAATATTTAGGTTGTTTCCAGGCCTCATGGAGGAAGTGTGTCATTGTGGGCATGGGCTATAAGCTTTTGTAATAGAATCTGATGGTTTTTTGAATTTCCACAGTTTCTGTTATTATATCTGCCTTTTCATTCCTGATTTTATTAATTTGGTTACAGTCTCTGTGCCCTATGGTTACTATGACTAAGGGTTTATGATTTTCTCAAAGAATTTGCTCATGGTTTTGTTGAATTTTGATATAGTTCCTTTTTGTTTCTGTTTGGTTGATTTGAGCCCTGAGTTTGATTATTTCCTGCCATCTACTCTTCTTGGGTGTATTTGCTTCTTTTTGTTCTAGAACTTTCAGGTATGCTGATAAGCTGCTAGTGTAAGCTCTCTCCAGTTTCTTTTTGGAGGCACTTAGAGCTTTGAGTTTCCTTTTTGCATTGTTTTCAATGTGTCCCACAAGTTTTGGTATGATGTGTCTTCATTTTCATTAAATTCTAAAAAGTCTTCTTTCTTTATTTCTTTCTTGACCAAGTTATAATTGAGTAGAGCATTGTTCAGCTTCCATGTGTATGTGGGCTTTCAGTTGTTTTTGTTGGAAATTAAGACCAGCCTTAGACCATTGTGATCTGATAGGGTACACGGAATTATTTCAATATTCCTGTATCTGTTGATGCCTGTTTTGTGACAAATTATATGGTCAATTTTGGAGATGGTACCATGAGGTACTGAGAAGAAAGTATATAACTTTGCTTTAGGATGAAATGTTCTGATCAACAACTTCAAGCTGTTGTATATACAAAGTGGCTGTGACCATATCTTCTGCAAATAGTGATATTTTAAATTCTTTCTTTCTAATTTATATACCTTTGACCTCCTTTTGTTGTCTAAGTGCTATGGCTAGGACTTCGAGTACTATATTGAACAGGTAGGGAGAGAGTGGACATTCTTATCTAGTCCATGATGTCAATGAAATTGCTTCAAGTTTCTCTACATTTATTTGATGTTGGCTACTGGTTTTCTGTTTACTGATTTTATTATGTTTAAGTATGGGCCCTGAATTCCTGATATTTCCAAGACTTTTTATTATGAAACGTGTTGGATTTTGTCAAATGCTTTCTCAGCATCTAATGAAATGATCATGTGTGGCTGGTTTTTTTTTTTTTTTTGAGTTTGTTTACATAGTGAATTACATTGATAGATAGCCATATTTATTTTTCTTTTTTAAATTATTTTCTATATTCTTTGTTTACATTCCAAATGATTTTCCCTTTCCCAGTCTCCCCCTCCACATAAGTCCCATAAGTCCTCTTCCCTTTGCCCATTCCCCAATCACGCCTTCCCCCTTCTCAGTCCTGGCAATTCCCTACAATGCTGCATCAAGCCTTTCCAGGACCAGGGCCCTCTCCTTCCTGTTTTGTTTTTGTTTTATTTGTTTATTTGTTTTGTTTTTCAAGACAGGGTTTCTCTGTGTAGCTCCAGCTGTCCTGGAACTCACTCTGTAGACCAGGCTGGCTTCGAACTCATAAATCTGCCTGCCTCTGCCTCCCAAGTGCTGGGATTAAAGGCCTGTGCCTCCACTGCCTGACTCCTCTCCTTCCTACTTCTTGGGAATGATTTGATATGAGTTGTGTCTTGGGTATTCAGAACTTCTGGGCTAATATCCACGTATCAGTGACTGCATTCCATGTGTGTTCTTTTGTTAATGAGTTACATCACTTAGTATGATATTTTTTAGTTCCAACCATTTACCTAAGAATTTCATGAATTCATTGTTTTTAATTGCTGAATAATATTTCATTGTGTAAATATACCTCATTTTCTCTATCATTTCCTCCATTGAGGGACATCTAGGTTCTTTCCAGCTTCTAGCTATGCCAGTTCACTGAAAGTATTTATTAACTATAGGAGTCCCCTAGTGGAATTTTTAGAATCACTTTTATATACTATCACATCATCTGCAAATAAAGATACTTTGACTTCTTCCTTTCCAACTATTTATTCCCTTTATCTCTGCCAGCTGTTTTATTGGTCTAGGTAAAACTTCAAATACTGTATTGAATAGACATGGAGAAAGCAGATGATCTTGTCTTGTTCCTGATTTTAGTGCAATTACTTTGCATAGTGTGATGGTTTGTATATGATTGGCCCAGGAAGTGACCTATTAGGAGGTGGGGCATTGTTGGAGTAGGTGTGTCACTGTGGGTGTGGGCTTAAGACCCTCCCCCGGCTGCTTGGAAGTCAGTCTTCCCCTAGCAGCCTTCAGATGAAAATGTAGAACTCTCAGCTCCTCCTGTACCATGCCTGCCTGGATGCTGCCATGTTTCTACCTTGATGACAATGGACTGAACCTCTGAGCCTGTAAGCCAGCCACAATTAAATGTTGTTTTTTATAAAACTTGCATTGGTCGTGGTGTCTGTTCACAGCAGTGAAACCCAAACTAAGACACATAGGCTTGCTATAAATTGCCTTTATTATGTTTAAGTTTGTCTTCTTTATCCTTAATCTCTATCAGACTTTTAGTGTGTTGGTTGGATTTTGTCAAAGACCCTTTTTGCAACTATTAAGATAATTATGTATTTTTCTTTCAGTCTATTTACATGGTAGATTTTATTTATTGATTTTCATGTATTGACCCTTCCCCCTATTGCTGGGATAAAGTATATTTGATTAAGTATAATCTTTTTTTATATGTTCTTGGATTCAGTTTCAAGTATTTTATTAAGTATTTTTGCTTATGTGATAACGAAAATTGGTCTGTAATTCTTTTTTCTTTTTTGGTGAATCTTTATGTAATTTGGGTATCAAAATAACTGTGGCCTCATAAACTGAATTGATAAATGTTTCTTCAGTTTCTGTTTTGTGAAAAAATTTGAGAAGTACTGGCATTAACTCTTGTGTAAAAGTCTGGAATTCTGCTCTAAAACAAGCTGGCCCTATAATTTGTTAAGTTGGGAGACTTTTAATGATGACTTCTATTTCAGTAGGCATTATTGATCTATTTAAATTGTTTATTTGATCTTGATTTAGCTTTGTAAGTGTTACCTACTAATAAAATTATACATTTCTTTTAGATTTTCCAATTTTGTTGTGTACAGGTTTTTAAAGTATGTCCTTATGAGTCTATGAATTTCTTTAGTCCATATTTTTATGTCCCCTTTTAATTTCTGGTTTTGTTAATTGATAGAAATGAATCTGCCTTTTAGTGAGTTTGGGTAAGGAGTAGTCTATTTTGTTTTCTCAAGGACCAACTGTTTGTTTCATTGATTATCTCTATTGTTCTTTTTGCTTCTACTTTACTGATTTCCGCCCTGAGTTTTATTCTTTCTTGCTGTCTACTCATTTTCAATGTGATTTCTTTGTTTTGTTCTAGAGCTTTCAGGTGTACTGTTAAGTAGATAGTATGGGATCTGCTCCACCACCACCCCTTCCCTCCTTTTCACTTGCTTCGTAGCACTGCTGTCATTGTGTCCAATATATTATGTGCCTAATATCGCACACCTACTTCAAGGCTAAGAGAACATCAAAGAAGAGGAGGCTGTGATAGGGCTATTAACTTGCAGCAACTGTGGTTATCTGCAAAAAATTATGGTGGTCAACCCTTCTGCATGGGAAGTAGAGTTTAGGAACCCTTACTCCTAGCTGAAAGGTAGTTGCTGTCCACTGAGGCAAGCAGAGTCGGCTTCTAAAAGGTTGCCCATGGTCCATATATGGTACCCTATAACCATATGCATACAGGCATCTGTAACTTGACCTTTTTTTAATGGAAAACAAATCATTTTAAGAAAAAGATGTATGGGTTATAGAGGAGTATGGAGGAAGAACAGGGAGTGAATATATGGATTTGTATATAAAATTATCAAATAATTTTAAAACGTCAAATATGTTGACTAATACATTCATTGTTAACTGGTTGTTGTGAGTAGCAGAGAAATGACTGTCATGTACTTGGTTGGATGCTGGGTTCATTCCCGTAACGCTCTGAAAGCTATCACTTGTCTTGTGCTCTCACCCACTCCTTGTAACAAGACTAAAACTGCAATAGGAAACAGGGTGAGATTCTAAGGTTTTAAAAGATATGTTTCTGAAGCTAGTGATTTTAAACATCTGTAGTAGTGCTCTTGTAAGGTACCATCTGATGCATGTTTACTGAAGGAGCAAGCTTTTTTATTTTTCTTACCAGATTCTGAAAGGAAAAACAAGATGTTCTGTGCTCAACTACAGAGCATTGCAGTTCCTTTCAGCCAAAACCTCAGCCTTTTCCACCCACATGGAGTTTGCAGAGCATTACAGCACTAGGTTCAAAACAGAAACACTAGTCATCACATCAAGGCATGTAATGCCTTGTTTTGCTCCACTGCTGTCCTGTTTACCTAGGCTGGAACACCTAGGTCCCCCTAAAAGATTCTAGTTGGTATTGCTTCCAAAATCTCTCTGTGTTAATTGATTCTTGGATGAATGTGGGAATAGTTGCACAATACAGAAATCATTTACAGTTCAGCAGAAAATTGTAAGTGGCAGTGCATCAAAAATACAAACTTGTATGAGGGCTTATCACTCGGTAGAGTCTTTGTTGGGTTCTTATTATTGTTTTTTAATAGTTTTACTTATTCTTTGACAATTCTATACATATATTCAACATATCTTGATTATATCCACCTCACATCTTCTCTTCTCAGTTTCCAATATTTCTCTAAAGTGTCCTCCTCCCACCGTTATGTCTTCTTCCTGATTATTTTTTTAATTAGCCCATTAAACCCAATTACTGCCCACACATGAGTGTGGGGTCATCCAACTGTGCCCGGGCAACCTACCATCAGTCATGTCCCTAAATAAAAGTGACTCCTTCTTCCAAGCTGCTATCAGCTAAGGAGTGGGACTTTCTGAGGTTCTCCCCATGGTTACTGGAGTATTGACTGGCTTGATCTTGTGCCACAAACATGGCTGCTATAAGTGCTTGGGTGCAATAGCCATGTCATGTTCAAAAGACAGCATCTAACATCATCCCCCCACCCCCATTCTCCACATCTTCCATTCTTTCTGACCCAACCACCATTCTATGTTATTGCCTGAACCTTCGGAGTAGGAATGCATATAGACTTTCCATATAGAACTGAGCATTCACAGTCAATAATTCTCCAAACTTTGATTAGCAGTGAATCTGTCTGTACCATTATCTTTTTTTCTAATGCAGTAGTCAGACAAAGGATTGGGAATTTTTCTAGGAGGCATTAGCTAAGCTTACTCTTGAATGAGGGATGATATTAGTGTCCCAAGCATTACATCAGTATCATGGCAACTTGCAACATTTTAGAACCACCTGAGTAGGAGGCCTCACATGAAGAACTGCCCTGATCACCTCAATTGAAGTGGAAAAAACCATTCCATATGTGGGTGGTAACTTCTAGAAGCAGTCCAGATAAAAAGGGTGTGGCACAAGGAAGATGATATTGGCCTTCCTTCTTGCTGTTGCTTTGATTGACCTTGTTACTGCTGCTGACTCCTTCACTGATATCAGAACCAGCATTTCCAGGCTCCCACGGTGGATTAAGGACCAATGGTTCTCTCAAAGTTTATGGTGCTAGATTGAGACTGCTGAGGCAAGTAGCCTTGTGCCTCTAGGGAGTACTGTATTCTTTGTCCTTTCCAGAGAAAGACAGCTACTATGGTACGGATGATTTTATATTCTAGGACCGTTGGCTATGGCATCATTGAGGAATTAATTACTCTGTATTGAATTCATTCATTCATCTCCCTCCACCAAAATGTAGACATCAAGGAATATAGTATGTCTCATTCACCTTTATTTACCTTGTGGGGCTATCTCAAGACTTAAAACATTTCAAAGTATATGAATTGATGAATATTACATATTTAATTCATTTAGTACTATGATATAGTTGTAGGAAATTTTCAACAAATAAAAGATGTATTGTTACAAACTGTATATATTTATTTACGTACTAAAAATTAACCTACTCTTGATTTTCTGTCAGAGTCTACAGACACTGAAATATATTCACAGTTGATTAAAAAATAAATACATGAAGTTTTCAGCACTGAGAGAGATAGACAAAAATATGCATATTACAATATGTGATCTCCATAGAAATGAAGTGTAGGAAGCTGAGACTAGGTAGATCCACTGTTGGGAAAAAAAGGTGTCTTAAGGAGCTAACAGCCTAGACATGGGTCAGACACATGGCACAGAGTTAGGAAGCCTGGGCAGAGAATGAACAATTAGAGACCAAATGCAACCACTGTGAAAATCAGCCCACCACAGAGCAAGTGGGTGTCACTAGTGTTACACTAAATTTGAATGGCATAGATGATGGAGGAGAAAGGATGATTCTGAAAGCTCTTGACTTTCATAGTTGGATGAATAGAGGTGTCTTTCCCCACAAATAAGTGCTAATAGGATTTGAACATGTTTGTGTTGGTAAGATGCAGTTCATTTTGGGATGTCCTGAGTTTAATATATCTATAAGGCTTTGGCAATGGCAACAAAAGAGGTACAATGGATGCTCAAGGGTCAGGTCTGGCTAGTGTTCTCAGTACTCCAATCTTTACCCCATAGAGGCCTTACCACTAACTCCTATGACAAAACTGTCCCAAGGATTAAACAAGAAAAATAGCTCATCATTCTGAATTGTGGGGAGCCGACGGCCGGCCCAAAACATCCTGCCGGCCCAAAACATCCTGCCGGCCAAAAACATCCTGCCGGCCAAAAACATCCTGCCGGCCCAAACATCCTGCCGGCGTGAAGTAAACAAGTCAGTGCGTAGGTGCTGGGTAGTTTACCATTCCTTGGTCTCCGCCTCTCCTGAGCTGCAGCCAATCAGGGGATGACACGTCCGAGGCAGGGGTTGCAGCCTATATAAGGGATGGGCTTCTGGGTATCTGGGTCTCTGCTCTGTAGGCTTATGCTCTCCCTCTCAAGAGCATTAAAGCTTTGCTGCAGAAGGATCTTGAGTGTGCCGTGTTGTTCTTTCTGGTGAGATGGTAGCGCGGGACATCTGGTGCTGAAACCCGGGATACGAGACTTCATCATCGTCAGCACCATCGGAGACCCCTCGGCTACGAGGAAGATTCAGAACTGCAGGCAGATACGTTCGGAGAGGTATGTTCTTCTTTGGCTTTGACTTGGGATTGTCGCCACCCTGGGAAGGTAGTATTGAAGCTTTTGTGACCATTCTTGGAGCCCTTTTAATCTTTCTCTTTGCCATGTATGAATGCTTCAGGTCTTTGACTCTTGCCTCACAGAACAAATTAGGTAGAGATCTTGACCGCAAAATGGTGGAAAGAGACTTGAGGCAGGGGACAAAAGCAATTGGGAAACTTGTTAAAAACTGTCTAGAAGATAAAGCTTGTAGGGCTGCCGTGGCAGAAGGTCGGAACACCCTTGAAGAGGTCCAGGATAGCATATCAGAAACCGAGCGTAGTGAGAGGTTGGGCGCGCGCAAGAAAAAACCAGTCCCCAAAAAGGAAAAAGGCCCTCCCAGGGAGTCTAGAGACAAGGGAGTGAATGTGTCAGATCTTAAGGAACCTTCTCCTGTTGTTAAACCAAGAGGAGGAGCTAGCTTGTATCCAGTACATGATCTTGAGGCTTTAAACTTTGATAACTCTAATAGCTCTAATAGCTCAGAGCATGAGGTCTTGGACCCCGATGAAGAGGCTGAGTTAGAGGAGGAAGCTGCCAGATATGAGGAGGAAAGATACCATCCGGATGATCGAAGGCAGAATAGTAAAGAACCTCGAAAACGGCAGCCCCTAACAGCCCTTTCACAGGTTGTTCCTTCGGCGCCTTCTCCCTATGAGACACGCCCAAAGTCTTGCTCCTTTTTGTCTGAAAAAGTAAAAAGAAAGCTGCGCCTTGCTTACCCAGTCTTTGAAGGCGCAGAAGGAGGGCGGGTAGAACCTATATCCCCCGTCCAAAATCAAGGAAGACAGGGCCTGGGTTTTTCCTAGGTGCCACTGGGGCAGCACGACCCATACCATGGAAGACAGGGGATCCGGTGTGGGTTCCCCAGTGGCCGTTAACCTCTGAAAAACTAAAAGCTGTGACTAATCTTGTTGCAGAACAATTGGCTTTTTGTGCACAAATGCAAGTCACACATATTATGGGCTTGCCATATAACCCTCAAGGACAAGGTATCATTGAGCGCGCACACCGTACGCTCAAATCATATCTAATTAAATAAAAAGGGGGAATAATAAAAGATCTGCCCCCCCCGTGCCACGGGTTGCCATAGCAGTGGCACTCTTTACTATAAATTTTCTAAATTCAGATAAGCATGATCAGACCGCAGCAGAGCGACATTGCTCAGACCCGCATCAACCTAAAGAATTGGTAAAATGGAAGGATGTGTTGACTAATGAATGGAAAGGCCCGGATCCTATTCTAATAAGATCCAGGGGAGCCGTTTGTGTCTTCCCACAGAATGAAGAAAACCCCTTCTGGGTCCCTGAGAGTCTTACTAGAACAATTTTGGAGCAGAAGGACACCGCAGATCGCCCAGTCACTCACACTCCGAGAGTTGAGAGCAGCCATTATCCAGGTCAACTCTATGCGCCTTGACCTGTCCTTGACGGAGGGACTATCTTGACGGAGGGACTATCATCATGGATCGCTTCAGCTGTCTCCTATTTTAAGGAATGGGTGGGGGTGGGATTGTTTGGCGCAGCCCTTTGCTGTGGACTGGTGTTACTTCTCTGGCTGGTCTGTAGGCTCAGGGCTCAAACCAAGAGAGACAAGGTAGTTATTGCCCAAGCGCTTGTGGCTCTGGAACAAGGAGCTCCCACTGACATTTGGCCAACAATGCTCAAGCAGTAGGCCGCCGGCTGGACAGCTCTTGCACACCCGGAGCTTAGACTCATTGCACAGGGTAGAGTGTCCAGCTTGAGCAGCCCATGGGGGATGCCGAGCAAAGCATCGCACAGAGAGACACCTGACATAAGGGTCTCTCTGGGAGGCATGTTGTCCTGCATAAGGGTTGCCTGCCCTAGTTTCCCTTTCCCAGAAAAACGGCAGAGTGACAGGTCGAGGGCGCTTCAGGTCAAACCAACAGCCTAGTGGCGACTCTCGTACGAAGTCTTAATTTTGTTGCTTGGGAGTTCGACCTCTGTCTCCACCCCTTAAAGATTGGGTGACCTACTTGCTATAAGAGCAAAAGGGCCTCATTATTAGATTGTCTTGAACCCTGAAGGTCCAGACAAGAGCCTGAAGGTTGATCGACAATCTGAGGTCTTTATTTTAAATAATAAAAAAGGGGGAGATGTGGGGAGCCGACAGCCTGCCCAAAACATCCTGCCGGCCCAAACATCCTGCCGGCCCAAACATCCTGCCAGCGTGAAGTAAACAAGTCAGTGCGCAGGTGCTGGGTAGTTTACCATCCCTTGGTCTCCGCCTCTCCCGAGCTGCAGCCAATCAGGGGATGACACGTCCGAGGCAGGGGTTGCAGCCTATATAAGGGATGGGCTTCTGGGTATCTGGGTCTCTGCTCTGTAGGCTTATGCTCTCCCTCTCAAGAGCATTAAAGCTTTGCTGCAGAAGGATCTTGAGTGTGCCGCGTCGTTCTTGCTGGCGAGACGGTAGCGCGGGACACTGAATAGCTACTTTTGAGGCATATATATATATATATATATATATATATATATGTATGTATATATAATCTTTTTTTTATTGGTTATATTCTTTTTTTTAAATTTTCTATATTCTATGTTTACATTCCAAAGGCTTTCCCCTTTCCCAGTTCCCACCCACCATAGTTCCCTTAGTTCCTCCCCCCCAACTGTTCCCCAATCATTCCCCCTCCCCCCTCGGTTTCTTTACTAAACTGGATGCAATCTTTACAGGCCCAGGGTCCTCTCCTTTCTTCTTCTTGGGAATCATTTGACTTGCTATTTGTGTCTTGAGTATTTAGGGCTTCTGGGCTCATTAATATCCACTTATCAGTGATTGCATTTCATGTGCATTCTTTTGTGATTGGGTTAATTCACTCAGGATGATATTTTCCAGGTCTAACCATTTACCTACAAATTGCATGAATTCATTATTTTTAATTGCTGAGTAGTATTCCATTGTATAAATATACCACATTTTCTGTATCCATTCCTCCTTTGAGGGATATTTGGGCTCCTTCCAATTTCTGGCTATTATAAACAAGGCTGCTATAAACATAGTGGAGCATGTGTCCTTATTGCATGCAGGGGAATCCTCTGGGTATATGCCCAGGAGTGGTATGCCAGGGTCCTCTGGAAGTGACATGCCCAATTTCTTAAACATGCTAGTGCTATATATATTATTCTAGACATCTTAATACATCAGTGATTCTTATTCTGTGTGGGTTTTGCAAATGACTACTCAGCATCAACATTTCATAAATTAGATAATGGATATCAAGCAAGAGTGGTAGTCACTCTCCCATACCTGTAAGACTATTAAATCTCAAAGGTAGGGATCAAATCCTGGTATGTTATGAATCATTTGTGTAATATTCTCTATGCTTTGTGCACTTATTCATATGTAACCTTCTCTAACAGTACACTATTCTGCTGGCATCTGTTATTTTCTCTGCTGACCTGCTGAACAATCAGAAAAGGACATAACTGTGGTGGTTTGTCATCCGTGAACTAGCACATTCAAAAACCACAAGATTCCTACTGTGCCCCACTTGGTGACACATTGCTTCTGCATCACAAAGAGTCAGGTCTGGAGGCGCACCTGGGAGAGTGGGCATCTGAATTAGATTTGGATGTAAATGGACCTCTGCACCAAGGATTCAAAATAACACCAAAGCATTATGAATGGCACTATCAAGGACATCTCTAAGATATAGTTGAGTTGTCAGAATCCTTTTTGTAATGTCACTAAAAAATTGAATATTACTGAAAATCAATGCCTCTGCATTGTGTAAAAATATTGTTTGGATTAATTGGTCCTAATATTTCTCCATGTCCTATCTTATGATGTATAAAGTTCTGTGGTCTCTTATATACATTTTCAAGTAACTAGTGAGAGCATCTTTCAGTTCAGTGCAGAGCTGCACCCACCGAATTGCCACAAAACAGACATATAATTCAGACTGGCACTCTTTCTAAAAATGCCTAATTTCTAGGTAACACTATTATTTTCACTTCATGTGCAGAGTTTAATGTATTGACAGGAAGCAAACAACGTTGAAGAACTTATTGTGACTGGAATTGCTGTTGATTTTTCCTTCCTCAACCTGTGGAAGCTATGCTGTAGTTCACGATACATGCTATCAGCCTGGGTCTTTTTCACATCTCTGTAAATTTCCACCACTGCAAGCTGTATGCATTTTTTTAAATGCATGTTTTACAGTAGAATGTCACAAAGAACTGTTAGATACTATCTACTTGTTCCTTATTACACTCAAAAAGCAAAGAGATATTAAGAAAAATTAAAAGATGAATATGACAGATGGTTGCTACTACTTAGGACAGAAAAGATAAACTTGCCTTATTTTCTGAGAGAACTGTAAAAACCATACAATCTCTCCCAGGACAGAGTTTTAGTAAATCAGTTTTCAGTAAATCAGTAAATGTCTTTGGATAGCTTTGAAACTGGGGTTACTGGATAACATAAATGAAAATTGCATATGATTAGGGTTACTCTATGACTCTTATCCAGAGCCTTATTCTAAGGAAGAAGATAATTCTTTTAACAACCAAAAGGAAAAAAAAAACAGCTTTTCAAGGACCATCTTCAGTCAGAAAGACCCTGATATCCACCATGTCAGAAGCTGCCAATGCTTTCTGCAGTTATTATGAATGCAATGCAACAATTGGCATAACAGATTTTAATTTTAAAAGAATGATATAAATATTCATAATTTGAATTTGTGCTCTATTAAGTCATTGTATTTTCATATCAAGTATTTTGTATCTCGATACAAATTTCCTGCTATGGTCAAAGCTATTTGGTTGAGTGATTGCCATCATTCTCAGCCCACAGGGACCAGGTTACGTTCATTTTAAGAAATGGTGCATGTATTAAGATGGTCTATCCATGAAGTCACTCATCCTCTGTTTCAATGAACAATGACTCTGCTTGGAGTGTGGCACAGACATTAGGTGAGAGTTAAGATTCTGGTTCCTTGGCTGTGATGATTTTGAAAAGCATTCATCTTAGAAAAAGAGTAGCTTATAAGGTCCTCTTCTTCAAAATTTGATATGATAATTATAAATATCAAGCAAAAAATTCAGCCTCAGTCTGTTGTTCTCTTACAAGCCACCTCTCAAATTAATTGTCTACATTTCTTTTGGCTGTATAAATAATTTTGAAATATGTAAGTTGCTGTGGAAACCATAGTATAGTGTAAAAATATCAAATAAACAATCCTACTAGTAGAGAGGCTGAGAGAGGAGAAGCATGATTGCAAGACCATTGTATGGTACACAGCAAGACACTGTCACATACAAACAAACAGAAAGTGTATATGGATTGGACAATATTGGGCCTAATTAGAGAGAATACTGGATGACAGCCAAAAATTTTCTAATTCTTCATATTTTTGAATTTCAATAGATTAGGATATGTTGGCCATACTAATTTTCAAATCTGTATCCAAATAACCGTGCTTACAATTCATTCGTTCGTTCAGCAAAACTGTCAATTCTTAGCTTAGCTACAATGGAGGTAAAATCCTTTGGTGATGTGAGGGACATTGATGTACACCCTTATTACAATGAACTCCAATGTCCAAAACTTGTTCTTATTTTGCGATTGTACCATAGTAAGAGCCAAGATATTATGCTTTACTAGAAACAACACAAACAAACAAACAAAAAGGCTTTATCTATTTATGTTCATTTAATAAAATGTCCATTTTTATGATTGGTGTGTGTGTGTGTGTGTGTGTGTGTGTGTTGTGTTGAATATAATAAAAAAGTTTTAGCCAATTTAAAAAAGAAAAGTACTTTGTATCTCAGCTTTGCATCATGGTATTGGACATGGAACTAAGAAGGAATGCTAAGACTAGGAATGCTTAAACTAAGTTCACAGCTGATATGTAGACTGTTAAGTGAAAGAGTCACAAAATTGTGCAAAAGTATAAGTTTAGCCATATTTTTAATGCAATCATTGTTTAATATGCATTTTCATGGACTGTTTCATGCACCAACTTCTGTCAATAATCGGTGAGGTCTACCTTCCATAAGAGCTCTAGTTTGATCAGCTTTTGTGATTTTAATTTGGAATATACTTTACTTCTTTTGCTCAACTTATCCCTGCATTCTCAATTTTTCTTCTTTTAGTTTCCATCAGTGTGATTCCTTTTATAAAGCTGTCTTTGTAAGTAACATGACTGTGTTGATTAGTATTTGCCAACTAGATACAAACTAGAGACACCTGAAAAGTGGGAACCTCAACTAAGAAGTTGCCTTCATCAGCTGGCTTGTAGGCATGCCTTTGGGAGCATGTTCTTGATTAACAGTTGTCAGAGAAGGGCTCAGCCCATCTGGAGCAACACCTCCCCCTAGAAGGTGGTCCTGGGTGACATAGGCAGGCTGAACCAGTCATGGAAAGTAAGCCAGTAAACAACATTCTTCTACAGTCTCTGCTTCAGGTCCTGCCTCAAAATTCTTGCCTTAAGTTCCTCTTCTGGTATTTCTCGATGATGGACAATGACCTGTAAACTAAAATAACTGTTTTCTCCCCAACCTGCTTTTGTTGGTGTTTCATCACAGCAACAGAGAAACCTAAGACAATTATTGTTGACCTAGGAATAGTACACATCTTTAAAAGTTTGTTTGGGTGCTGATCAAATGCTGGATCTTGCATATGCAAGAAAAGTTCTCTATCACAAAGCCATATCCTCACAAAACTGCTGATGTATATATGTCAGATTTGTATCCCCAAATATACTGAATTCAATTCCAATGTTTTACTGGCATTCTCAGACTTTTCTATGTATAGTATCTTGCATTTGCAATAGTAAAGTTGACATTTTCTTTTTTTTTGTTTTATTTTTTTTAACTTTCTTAACTGTCTGGCCAAGTCTTCTAGTACTATTTAAATACAAGAGATGATAGCAGAATTTTTTCTTAATGTTTCAAATATTAGAAGGGAAATTATTTCAAATCTTTCAGCTTTTCTCCATTCACTGTGTAGACTTTACTATGTTGATTTATGTGCATTCTATTTCTATTTTTTGTATACCTTTCATCACAATAAAATTGTTGAATCTTAATTGGTTTTGCACATCTATCAGAATAATACTATGACTTCTGTCTTTAATTTTGTTGACTGACATATGGTATTTATTGACTAGAATATGTTGAACTGTGGATATATGACTATTATATGTTGAACTGTTGATATATGACTAGTAAATATTGAACTGTTGATATATGAATAGTATATGGTGAACTGTTAGTATATGTTGAATTTCAAGCTTGACAACAATATTTGAAATACTGTTGGATTTGATCTGCTAGTATTGTTGTTAAGACTTTTTTGACATCTATTTTTATTTTAGGTAGTTCTCAGCAGTCTTATTGTCTTGCATCTTTGCCTTATTGGGGTATCATTGTAATGCTACTCTTGTAAACTGAGTTTTGAAGAATTTTATCCTTTCAATTTTTTGGCTATTAGAGGAGAAACAAGAATGAAATGTACTTCTTGTTATTTATATAGAAACTTTGAACATAAGTACAATAAACATTGTACTATTTATGGGAAATTCATTTTCAATCAACTACTGTAATTTTTTTTACCTTTCATACAGATTTCATTCAATAAATTTTAGTGAGGTAGAAGCTAATACAAGGCATAGAGATATTTGTTTTCATTTAATGCAACTTAATTCAATTCTATTCACTTAGTCTTACAAAGTTATATTTGTTTCAACCCAATAAACATTTAGATGTTACCATGATCTGACATTTGAACCTTGTATGTTTATTAATCCAGTAACAAAATACCACAACATAATATTTCTGGAACTTTGAGCTTTGAGATTTTTGGTAGCCTTTCTTTCATGACTATTGAATGAACATCCTCAGAGGTCACCAAGATGTATGCTAAGTACTATCCATGTTTTACTTTTTATCATAGGGTTCAGGACATGCTAAACTCAAAAAAATGAATTCATGAAATTTTGCTAGAGTTAAGTTGTCATTGTTAAATCAAAAACCAAGAAAGTGTCACAACTGATTGACTCCTGAACTCATTTGCCAGATTATCATCTCTTAACATCACCCCTTTCCTCCATATTTCTTTTCAATAAATTTTTATTGATAATATTTGAAAAGTGACCATTTACAAAACTTAATTATTTCTAGTCATGTATCTTAATCTATTAAATGTTTCAGAGACTCTTCTAATTTTACAGAACAAGTTACAAGTGCCATAGAATAACATTTTTGACTGATATAGCTGTTTCCAGAGAGGCCCTGCCAGTGCCTGACAAATACAGAGGGGGATGTTCTCAACCAACCATTGGTCTGAGTACAGGGTCTCCTAATAGAGGAGCTAGAGAAAGGACAAAAGGAGCTGAAAGGGTTAACATCCCTAGGAGGAACAAAAACATGAACAAACCAGTAACCTCAGAGGTCCTAGAGACTTAACCACCAACCAAAGAGTACACGTAGCAGAGACATGGGTAGCAGAGGATGGCCTGGTCATCAATGAGAGGAGAGGCCGTTGGCCTTGTGAAGACTCATTGCCCCAGAGTAGGGGAATGCCAGGTCAGGGAAGCAGGATTGGGTGAGTTAGTGAACAGGGGAAGGGGTGATGGGATAGGGGATTTTTGGAGGGGAACCGGAGGAAAGCAGATAGCATTTGAAATGTAAATAAAGAAAAATTAAATATAAAAGGATAACTTACTAACCACCAAGACTAGATTTCCACCAATTCAAGTTTACCACATAGAATAATGTAAACATGGGTTTCATATAGCTGGCATGCAGAAAAAAACAAAAGGTAAATAATAAAACTTTGCTATTTTTTTCTTGTTCTTAGATCTGCAGTTTCATTTCCTGGTTCTTGTTAGAAATGTGGGATTTTGGACTTCAGCCCAAATGTTGTGTGTGAGGATATTCACTCAAGGAAAACTGAGTGATATTAGTTCTATGGAAAGAGAAGCACTAGGAAATCACACTGAACAAGTAGATAGACAGGAGGTTATGATCGCTCCCTGTTTCCGCAGAGGACAAGAGTTTCTTTCGCTATGTGAGCTGGCTCATAATCTGCTCTGGCTCCAGCTTCAGGGGAATCTCTTGGCCTCTTCTTGTTTTCAAAGATACTCACACCCATGTGTGCATATTTGCAGACACCTATAAGCATGTACAAACACACACACACACACACACACACACACACACACACACACACAGAGAGAGAGAGAGAGAGAGAGAGAGAGAGAGAGAGACAGACAGACAGACAGACAGACAGACAGAGACAGACAGAGATCCTTTGACTAGATGACCTTTCAACCACGTGAAAAAAAAAATGGCTTATTAAAAGGTGAAGTGAAAAAAACTGGGCCAACAGCTGAGTGGCTGGGAGCATATGATGCTCTGTCAAGGGTCTAGACTCAGTTTCCCACATCCACATGGAACTCCAGTTTGCCATCACCATACCTTTTTGGGCACCAACCACTCATGTGATGTGCATATATGCAAACACTCAAATCCATGAAAATAAGATTTTTTTTTTTGAGTGAAAGGAAGCATAATCATCAGACATGTAATCCCTGGTTTCAACGTTATTCCAGGGCTTTTGGGGGTCCCACTGGGTTTAATAATAATGACATAGAGACATCCGTATTCCATAAGACCGTTGGCCTGTGTTCTGGAGCAGTACTTCAGCCAGCCCGACTGTACCGGACTCCCCTGCCACTGCTTCTCTCTGTTGGTTCACACTTAGCTCTACCTCCCTGCCCTGCTCCCTTTCTGCTTCAGTCCTGACTGGGTAGCTTTGCCCCAGCCTCAGCCGCCAGCTCTTTATTATGTAAAGTACACACTCCTTTCTCATCCAGTCTAAACCAATCAGCAGCGGGACAATTCCTGGTCCTTCTCTCTGTGTTGTCTTCAGGCCTTGCAGCTTTTGTGACTCCCCCACCTCAGCTTGCCTTTCTTTCTGGGGAGGTGAGGAAGAAACAAACAATTACATAGCCTTCTAGCCTGGCACCACCTGAACGGCAAGCAACAACTGAGAACACAGGGACAGCTTCCATAGCTAGTTGGTGTGTGGGTTATCCAACACAAAGTTAGCTTTTCTTTGACTATCAAATACTAACCACATCAGGCATATTCACTAAATTCTTGAACTTTCCATGATGTATTCTATTATCAAGTCATTTCATGTTAGCCTGTGACAATTTAAGTTTTCCTATTTCATTAGCCAAATTGTAATTTAGACTTGGCATGCAAAAATCAATTTAATTTAAATTCAGTTGGATGTTTATTGCATAATGCACTAGCCAAATGTCACCCAGTTATTTAAAATATACTTAATGAGGTTTGTCATCCAGCTTTTTAATACAGTATCTTTCTTACTCAAGTCATCAAGTGTGTGCATAAAATCTACATGGACCTGTTCTGAGGTCTTTAACCAGTTCTGTATCATCTCATCATCAGGAATCTGTATCTCACTATCACTTCCTCTGCAGAGGGCAGACATGGCATAAAGCAGGGAGCTTTCACTTGAAATCATCTCAGAACAACATGAGTTCAGAGCTCACAAATGATATTTATAACTCACTTGAGTGTATATATATATATATATATATATATATAAAATTCTTCAAATTTCTTTTCTTTCATCAATAATATAAAAAAAAACTCCTTGCTACATTTAAGAATTGGTAAGTATCCATTGAAAGACAATACATGTAATGGACACAACACACAGTGTACTTCTTATTGTGATTATAATTGTAATATCAAGTGGGTATGGTAGTATAACACTTTTATCTCCTCATTTTCAAAGCAGAGATAGGTGCATCTATATGAATCAGAGGACAAAATGATCTTGATTGGTGAATTATCAGCCAGATAGGACTCTGCTGTTAAAGCCTGTCTCAAAAACCTAAAACCAATGATATAAAGTAGTAACCAAATAAAGTATTTATTTTTATTTATAATGATATAATAATAAAAATAATTATTATTGAGGAAGTAGGAATTAAATCCAGGGAATGGCAAGTTCTAAGCAAATGATCGACCACTGTATTCCAATTAAATAATAATGGTTCATAATGTTTAAAATAATTTTTCTGTGTATGCATAAGTATTACCTTATTTACTTACTGACTCATTTACTGTATTAATGTGAATACAGAACTGTGAATGCTTTTTATTTGTTGTTTGATATATCTTCTGGAAAATCTTTGCAGTGAACTATTTTTTCTTCTGATTTTAATTTCAAATTTCTAATCTACATCCACTGATAGTAGGACATGTTTCAATGTATGAGTCACCATATTGGTCAGTACCTCTCTGTGAATCACCATGTTACCTGTCCAGGACATTACTTTGAATCACCTTGCTCCAAAGCTTCTCTAGGTTCTGTGGAGTTACTTTCTCACTGTGTCTGTCTGTGGAATTACTTCTCACTCACTGTGTGGGTCTGTGGAGTTACTTTCTCACTATGTGGGTCTTTGGAGTTACTTTCTCACTGTGTCTGTCTGTGGAGTTACTTCTCAGTCACTGTGTCTGTCTGTGGAGTTACTTCTCAGCCACTGTGTGGGTCTGTGGAATTATTTCTCACACACTATGTGGGTCTGTGCAGTAATTTTTCACTCACTGTATGAGTCTGTGGAGTTACTTCTCATTCACTGTGTGGGTCTGTGGATTTACTTCATTTCCTCCCCTCATGAATAAAGCAGTTATTTCCCAATTTATCTCACTGTCTCCATCTCTCTTTGTGTGTCTTTCTCTCCCTCTCTGTCTCTGTGTCTGTCTCTGTGTCTGTCTCTGTTTGTCTCTGTCTGTCTCTGTCTCTGTCTCTGTCTCTGTCTCTCTTTCTCTCTCTCTCTCTCTCTCTCTCTCTCTCTCACACACACACACACACACACACACACACACATACACACACACACAGAGACTCACTACTTTCCTCCAAAACAAGATTTTGACCCTTTCTGGATAGGGCTGAGAAAGATATTGCAGTCCTCTCTGAACTCTAAGACAGGAAAATCAAGCATGAAAATTAATTATTGGACTCTGCAATCTCTAAAAATAGAAATAATAAACTTGGGTATATCAAATAAATTATCTACTTTATAGGAAACATATAGTTTGTTTCAGAGAAATACCAGAAAACAACTGCTCACCTATTTTAATACCTAGTCAAATTAAAATTTTAAGCTATTGACATCAATGAAATAATTGTTGAACTGTTCCTACAATTGAAAACAGCTACTCTAGGCTGCTAGGAATTTTTTTAAACAACTAACTAAAACTAAGGGAATTATGGTCGTGGGATGCAAACATTATAACTGTCAGGTTCTATGAAGGGAAACAACATACAAAACAATAAATAACTAGTACAAATTGGTTACCATTTGGGGTAGAAGGGAGTGTGTTCCACCCAGCTATGGCTTGGTGTTCACAGCTGGATGCAGGAAGGTGGGGTGGTTATTTGGGCTCTAGAAATTAATTTTAAAAATGAAAAAAATGTGTTTATTCAATTTTTAATTTATTGACTTAAACATTTTTCATGTAATCTTTCCTGATCATATTCTTTTCACTCCTTTTTTCTTTCCCAAGTGACTTAGAAGTTAAGGGAACTTGCTGCTAAGAATGAAGACCTGGAATTCGTCTCTAGGTTCCAATAGTGGAAGGATAGAATCAATTCTTATAAGCTGTCTTCTAACCTCCACACATGCCATAGCATGTGCAAGTGCAAACACATATACGCCCACACAAACTGAGTAAACACATGCAGTATAATATATTTTTAAAATGATAAACTTATAAGGTACTCTGTATATATCTAGATTAGCTTTTCATTTCTTCTTTCAACTAAATTTGTGACCACCTAGGAGTTCTGGCACACCAGAGACTGTTTAATCTAATACTGTAATAAAAAAAAAAAGAACTGCAGCAAGGGGGCTTAGCAAGGAATACACGGAGAATGTCAGATTTCAGAGAATAGTCCGTGGAAGACAAGCATGGCATAGCTGTCTCGATGGCCACCCTAGTTTTCACAGCTAAAACCAAAACATTTACCACAGGGGAAATGGCGACTGCTCAGCACTCAGCCTGACCTAATCATTTCCTGATGTAGAGGTGTATCCAGACACTGGACTCTAATCTGTAAGACATGCAGTTAGCATTGCCAATTAAAGGCTAATAAACATAGAAACAAGGTGACAGGTAGAGTCACTGGGCTGGAGGCTATGTAGTCTTGGTGCATAGTCCTCTTCCACCAGCTCTCTTGGAACTGATGGAACACCCCCAGTCCTACTCAAATGGGGAAGTGGGGGACACTGCACAGGAATGCACTGTTCAAATGCATAGCTGTAATAGCTGACATTTCTGCCCTGTTTAAGATTAGTATGTAGGAGCAAAGATCCACAGGGTCTTTTCTGAACCAGCCTAAGATTTGTCCAATTGTCCATTGTAGGAGAAATAGGATTGGAAGCAATCTTTCAAACATAACAGAGGAGAAGGAGATAGATACAGAACCATGAGGAGAGATAAGCAGGTGACAAGAATGCCCATTACTGTGGAAATAGATATTCATAAAGAAACAGAAAAACGTAAGTCATATTATTCTCTGTCACTTTCTGTCCTTCCTTCCTTCCTTCCCTTCCTCGCTCACACTTTCCCTCTCTCCCTTTCTCCCCCTCTAAATCAATAGCACTTCTAAGAACCTATCAGTTTGTCAGTGCAGTCATTGAATTAAATGCAGGAAACCGCCCCTTCCCACACAGTGAAGTAAGAACAGAATCAGTATTCTGGCTATGTTCCTGGCATTCAGCCTGATAAGCCGTGTGGGAAGCTAGTTGTCAAAGCTTTCTGATAATAAAAAGGCTCTCTTCACATTATGAAGACATTCCTTATCTACTGTGCTTTGAGAATCTGCAACAATTCTTCCAATTTTTCTATTTACATTCTAGTCTTCCGCACGTGGTTTAGGCATGTGACATTTTGTTTTTGGGTTTCTTGCCAAGGATATGTGGGTTGCTGCTATGTTTTGCTTTGTAGAACAAGTCAAAAGGAGGCTGCCTGCAACTTTGGGAGACTTTCTAAAGCTTCTGAGTTCTTGGTTCTGACTGTTGACCATTTGTTCCAAAATCTAGAGACAGTATAAGAAATCTCAATTGCTTACAATGACCCAGATAAAAACTTTTCCAGATGGCAGGCTTTTATGAAAGCAGTCTTGCCATATACATGGATTGAAAGGGCATCTACTTATTTATTTGACAGCAAGCAGAAATAAGAAACAAAGTGTAGTTAATTGTTTTAAAAAGCAAAATCAAAGGAATTGTTCCCCAACAGTTACTTTTTTACTGGGTATCTTTTCTGCAATGGTCTTCCCCTTTAAAGCCTTTGGTTTTACATGGGCTTCTTTTCTAGATAAATAGGAAAGTACATTATTGGAAAGGATACAATTTAAGATGGCACACCCCAGGGAAGGTTTGAGCAAATAGCTACTGTTTCATTATGTCCTAAGTTATGAATAGCATCCACAAAACTGAAAACCCAGGCAAATATACCAGAAATAAATGTTCATTTAAAAACAAGTCAGAACCTCCACCTACTTCTTTTCTATGTGAAAAGAAGAATGTGTTGAGCACCACAAAAATAGCTATATATGACTGGATGCTTAGCGCAAGGTAACTCAATACATGACTTGTCACCTCTTAGAGTTCTCAAACATAATCTGCACACAAGGTGAGGACACAGAAGTCCAAAGCGGAGGTGGAGTAAGTGTTCCAGAGTCGTGCAGCATCCCACTGGTGGATCAGTGATAGGATCCAATTTCTACTGATGACAAAGACCGTGGATCACACCATGCTGCTGCTATGTATGAGGGTATATGGGAAGCTCATAGCAAAGCTTGCTAGTGAGACAGGCAAGCACAGAGAATAGTTTAGCAACCTGGCTACTTATGTACCTTCTCTTCTACCAATGCACCTCACAATGTCAGACCACTATCTGCACATATTGTATACACATATCTTTCCAAAATAGCAACCTAGGGCCTTTATATGCATCAAACTGCATGTGCACCCTTCTCTGAAAAATCAACATTTTGTTTTCCAATCAACAGCTTTCAACTTTATACAGATTCCAATCAGTCTTACTCCAGTTATATCCAGGCATGAAGGTGAGAGGGTTGTCCCACCTGAACTTGCCTTATGTGCCTATGCAATAAGGCAAGCTTGTGCAATAAGACTAACCACGTTTGCCAAATGAACTTTCAGGGGAGGGCCTCCTACTTACCATTCCATTCCCATGCATAATTATTATATGCATAATGTGCTATGTATATAATTAAAACTAGATGCAAAATGGGAAGAGAAATGTGTAATGAACAAAATGATACATAATCTAACCCTGTCAATCAAAAGAGGGAAGGCCTGTACTGCAACCCTTAGCGACCAAGCTCCTTTACTTGAAGACTCTTCAAGCAATAATTATGGAACTTGGCTATCATCACACATATCATCTGTTGTCATGTGTGATGGTATACTTCTTTCTGACATCTACTATCCCCTTGTTTTGAATAATATTTCCATATTATATTGCAATTCTCTGGGCCTTTATTTCTGTTTTTTGAATAGAAAGATGAAGAACCTGGAAACACATTGCCCAGTGCACAGCCACATTTATCACTAGCACCATACTGTATAGATTATACTGTTAAAGAGCACATTATAAAGACAAATCCCAGTGGTGCCTTCCAATTTTTACCATCAGGAGTTTAAAATATACATTGATAGAACACACAAACACACACACACACACACACACACACACACATACACACACACACACAATTTAAATGCATATAGATCAGTGATTCTCAACCTTCCTAATGCTGTGACTCTTTAATACAGTTGTCCTTGTTGTGGTAATCACTAACCAAAATGTATTTCATGGTTACTTCATAACTGTAATTTTGCTAATGTTACTATGATGTAATTGTGTGATATGCAGTATATCCAATATGCAACCTCTGTGAAAGGACCAGTCGACCCCCAAAGGAATTGTGATCCAGAGGTTGAGAATGATTGATATAGATTAAACTTCTACTCCTTTAAATACCATCCTCAGTTCATCCTTTCTTTCCCAGAGGTAGGTCCACAGTTACATTTTTAAATTTATATACTATGTCCATAACTAACTGCAGTATTTTGTAAACACATTTAATGTTGTTTCTACCAATCTACCATGTCTAGGCCTTGTTTTACAACTTGCTCAGAAAATATTTATTTTATCATATATTTCTGAGATATAGTACAGAACATTATTTTAAACGTAAAGTTCAATAATTTTAATTTTATTTATTACTAATCTATAGCAATAACACATCATTAATTTTTGATATCCTTTTGATTATGTATGTTGTGTGCACACATCTTTGTGTGGCGGAATGAAGGTGTTTTTATACCACAGCATGTCTTTGGAGGTTAGGAGATAACTGTGGATGTCTGTCCTTACCTTTACTGTGTTTGAAGCATGGTCTCTCTGTTATTCTCTGATGTGTATGTCTGTATGGGTAATTCTGTTTCTGTCTTCCATCTTGTCATGGAGGCACTGGAATTTCAAACACAGGCTACTTTTTTCCATCTTTACACATATACATCCAGTTTTGTATGGATTCTGGATTCAAACCCGGGTCTTCATACTTTCATCAAGCTCTTTACCAATGGAGCCATCTCTTTAGTCCTTTAGCATTCTTACTTGTAATGTTTTCTCTTTCTTCTACCCAGTCCACTGATTATAAGAGATTACAGTGAGGAGCTAAGTGCAGGTGTTTTTGTTGTCGTTCCGAATGTTTCTCTAGCACATGCATCTTTGAAGCACAAGTGTAAGATCACAGACTAAGCAATATTGAAAATGTTCCTGGATCCTGTGGAAGGCTCTTCAAACAGCATGTATACTACTGTTTTCAGCTGACAACTGCATAGCTGTGAAAGCTTGTACATTGATTCTTTCTCTTTTCTTGGTAAGTGTCTAGAGCAGATTTCTAGATTACGTGGCACTTTTATTTTTACATCTCAACTTCCAACTGTTTTACAGAGTGATTATATGTTATATCTTTGGTGGCCCTAATTTATTCATCTTTTCTATTTTTCAAGTTCTCACCTACATTAGATAACTCAGGATACTTCATGTTAGAGGTCCAATAGATGTGCATTGCTATTGATTAGCATTGCGGATGTTTCAGTCCTATTTAGAAGGGGGAACAAAATAATCACCGGAGGTAGAGAGCGAGGAACCTGGGAGGGAAGAGAAGACTGGGAGGGAAATGGAGGCAGGATCATGTGTGGGAGGAGATGGGGAAAAGTACAGAGGGTCAGGAAATTGAACAGAGCTGTGCAGCAGTAGGGAATGGGGAACTGGGGATAGTCACTACAAAGTCCAAGATGCCAGGAAAATAAGAGCTTCTCAGGATCCAACAAGGATAATAGCTGAAATACACAACAAAGGGGAATGAGAACCTGTAGAGACCATATCCAAAGGATAGGCATGACCCGTGTTTGAGGGATGTGGCTACCCACCCATCTCAAAAATATTAACACAGAATTGCTTTGGTCTAGAAAACACAGGGGCAAAGAGTGGAGCAGAGACTGAAGGAAAGTCCATCCAGAGATTTCCCCACCTAGGGATCCATCCAATCTGCGGACACCAAACACAGACACTATTGCTGATGCCAAGAAGTGCTTGCTGACAGGACCCTGATACGGCTGTCTTCTGAGAGGTTCTGCTAGAGCCTGACAAATACAGAGATGGATGCTCACAGCCAACTATTAGACTGAGCATGGGTTTCCCAGTGGAGGAGTTAGAGAAAGGACTGAAGGAGCTGAAGGGGTTTGCAACCCCATAGGAAGAACAACAATATCAACCAACCAGAATCCCTGAAGCTTCCTGGGACTAAACCACCAACCAGAGTACATATAAAGCGACCCATGGCTCCAGCTGGTTATATAGCAGAGTATTGCCTTATCTGGCATTAATGGGAGGGGAGGCTCTTGGTCCAATGGAGACTGTATGTCCGAAGGTAGGGGAATGCTAGGGAGGTGAGGCAGGAGTGGATGGGGGAGTGAGGGAGCAGCCTCATAGAATCAGGGGAAGAAAGGATAGTATAGGGGGTTTGAGGAGGTGAAACTGAGAAGGGGGATAACTCTGAAATGGAAATAAATAAAATAACCAATAAAAAATAAAATAAAATTAACAAAGTCAAAAAAAGAGAAAGAAATTTCCTTTTCCAATAGTGAATGGCAGCATGCATGCTTTTATGCTTTTGCATTCTTATTTTTTTTTTTGTTTTTGCAACTTTGTTTTTTCTTAATATTTTACAAAATGCCTTACAATTTTCATTTTATTCTTAATTTATAAATAGGTATCCATATGTATATGCCACATGGTATAGGCAAGCAGTTGTGAACCACCAATGAGAGTACGGGCGCCAAACTGAGGTCCTCTGAAGAGTAATAATCACTGAGCCATCTCTCCGGCCTCCAATTTGACTTATGTTCAAAGCAATTCTCAATATGTATTCAACTGTAGGAAATAATAAGGCAGAACCAAATCTCCCTTGAACAATTTCCTTTTGTGGCAACACATGAGCCTATGAGAATACACTACTTAGCCAGGGTAGAGCAGCTCCGCCATCATAAGAGTCTTCACATTGATATGTGTTACCTTCTTGATCAACATTACCTGTTTTTTTCAATATTCTTTATTTTATGCACTCCAGAACTATTACATGGATTAGCTCTGTGATGACATCTTTGGGGATTAGTGCATTATATGTCATCTAACTCCCTGGAGCTCCATATAGGTGAGAATATGTGTCTGTGGATCCCTCTATGGTGGGGTGGATGTGAAGCTGCCATGTATTTCTTCATTTTTGCAGGAAATCCAACATAGCATTAGAGTCTTTGTGAATGAGTGTGCCACAAAATGTGTGGGCATATGTGTTATGCGACCATAAGTCTTCTTTCCTTTGAGATATAATAAGAACTCAGAAACACATTATATTTTCATGTTTAGTTTTTAGAAGGAGCTGCCAAAATGTTATTTGGAATGGCTTTCAACTTATATTCCCATGTAGAAGGGACTCAGTGTCCAAGCAGACTGTATTTAGTGCACTCTCCACTTGACACTTCAGATGCTGGGATGGGCTTGCAGTCTCAATGTGTTTTTAATTTTTATTTATAACTAACAACATGGGATATCGAGTGTGCATGTGTGTGTATGTGTATATTTACATGTGTGTATAAGTGTGTGAAGCACAGATGTATACATGTACATTGTATATATGTGCAGAGGCCAGAGGCATTGAGTTGTCTGCTCTATCATTGTTCAAATTCTTCTTTTGAGATGGGCTCTCTCACTGAACCTGAACTTAGACCAATGGACAGCCACTCACAGTATTACTCTTTCCCACACCTCCTGCCCCCAGTGGTTGGGTTACAGAGAGATGCACTCTCATACCCCTTTTTATATGAGTTCTTGAGGTCAGGTCCTCTTGCTTGAACAACAAGGGCTTTCAAACATGTAGCCATTTTCCAGATTATAACTTTTTTTTAAAATTGCCACAGTATCAGCTAAGTCTTCCCAGTAGAAAGTCTCTCCTTAACTATTTGGACTGTTTGCTCTTTTACAATTGAGCTTTGTTAGTTCCTTATGTATTCTAAATATGAATCTTTTGTGAAGTGTCAATATTTTCTCCCATTCTGTCATTCTATGTTACATACTGTGGGAAGGACCTTTCATGGAATGACAACTTTTAATTTAGGTAATGTTCAGCTTTTTTCTGTTATAAATCATATATTTGGTGTCAACTATTAGAACTTCCCAGCCACAGATACCATGAGTTTTCTTCTATGCTTTTTCTGCTTTACGTTTGAATCCACAATGAAGAAGCTGTATTTCTATACGATTTCAGGTTTAGTTCCTAGTTTTTTTTATTGTTTGTTTATTTTGCAAACTTCTTCTTTGCGTTAGCCTATGAATAGAGTTAGTAGGGAACCAGAGTTGCAATCATTGTCTATCCTCCTTTGAGTTGGAGAGATGTATCTTTCCCAGAAGTCCAGTGATCATATTTGTGCGACTTCTTTTTGTTCTGTCTCTATGGGCCTGTGATTACCATGCAACCTTGACTACTGTGATTACATTAAATCTTGCTCAGTAGACTGAGCAAGCCATGGAGAGTAGGACAGTAAATAATATCCCTCCATGGGGTCTGCATCAGTTTCTACCTATAGATTCTTGCTTTAAGTTTCTATCCTGATTTCAGCCAATCATAGAGAGTGACCTGAGAGTTATATTATCAATCTCTTTCCCTGCATTGCTTTTGGCCATGTTTTTTTATCATCATAGTAGAAATGTAAGACAGGTACACCCATTCCTTCTACTTTGTTTTTGTTGTTGTTTTTGTTTGTTTTGTTATTGCTGCTGTATGTATATGGTTATTATTTTTTTACAATTGAGTTAGAATATTATTGCATGCTTGTATTATATTTTATTGTGTCCTTGGCATTTCCATATAGATGGTGGGTGGGAGAAAATTTTTCTTTAAATAAAATAACATTGATTCTATGTATAATTCTAGGGGAAACTGTCACCTCTACTACATTGTCTTTCAACCCGTGAACATGACAGGTCACTTGCATGCATTTTGACATTTAATTTCTTTTATTAATATTGCTTTAATTTTAGCCTATGGAACTATGCAAGTATACACCAAAGATAAGACACAAGCATGTGTATTTCAAGGGCATAAGGAAGTCTAGTTTATGCTTATCATCCACGCTTGCTTCTCCGTTTACTTCTATAACTGGTCTCCAACTCTTCCTATCTGGGTTATTTTCCTCCAAATAGATGATAAGTCTTTTGGTAGGCTATTTTTTAAACTTACTTATTTTTTGTATACGATTATAATTATTTATTTGATTATCTGTATGAATAGGCTGTTGCTGACACATCAGAAAAAGTTGCGTCTTACTAGAAGAGTTCATTAGAGATGGCTGTGAGCCACCATGCGGATGCTGAGAATTGAACTCAGGGCCTCTAGATGAGAAGCCAGTGCTCTTAACCACTGAGCCATCTCTCCAGCCCTGGTAAGGCTTTTCAATGAATAGCTATTTTAAAGCAATTTTTGTTTTCATGTGTCAGAAGATATTTTAAACATCATCAAAGTATAATTTAATAGGCATACAATTGGTTGTGAATGGATAATTTTAGTTCGTATCTTAATGACAGTTTCCATGCTATTCTTCAGAAGTTTGTCTCCGTTTTGGAGGTAAGCTTAATCAGCATTATCATGTCCTCAGAGCCCAGAGACCACAGAATTATTTACATAGGGAAAGTTTAATAGACAGTAGAAGGACTTACTATCTGTGCCAGGGTATCAGAATATTTGACAGTGAATGGTGAGCAAAATAATAATAGAGTAAGAAAATAAGAAATATTTACTCACATCTAGGCTGAAAAAGAGCCAAAAAAGGAGGGTGTTTTCTCATCTCTGGCTGAGACCACGAAGGCTTGGGTAGCTTCTCCAGAGGCCCAAGCCCCACCATTAACACTGATGCTTGTGTGCACTTTCACAGCTGGAAACAACACCCTCATTACACAGATGCTGTGGGAGGAGTTAATGCAGTTAACACTGCTGGGAGAGGGCTCCTGGAGCATCTGTGGCTCTCTCCTGGACTCCTTTTCACATAGAGTCCCCTGGAGGATTTTCGTGTGTATCTTTTACCCGCAATGAGTCTGTTCAAGCTGCTACTGTCAAATGGTATTGACTGGTGGCTTCTAAACAACAGAAAATGATTTTGTCCAGGTTTGTAGGTTGGAAATCTAATATCAAGGTGCTGGAAGAGTCTCTGTCTGGGTAGCACTCTTCCTGGCTTAACCAATGCTTTTCCTCTGCTCTGCCTTTACAGGTGCGAAAGGTGAGCAAACTGTCCATAGTCCCTTTAACGAGGGCTGTAATTGCATATAGAGAACTGCATTGCCCAGACCTATCATCTCCCAAGGCCTCGCCTCCTAACATTCTCATATGGGTTGAAATTTTAACAAGTGCATTTTGGAGGAATACTCAGTGTATATTAAAACAATACTGGGGTAATTAATACATCAATCAATCATTTTTCTGTCAGTCTTCTAATGATTATAAGATGATAACAATTGGTTGTGGGGCCCTGGAAACCTGGAAATGATGCAATGAGTGAGACTGTCCTTAGGGAGCTGCAGACTCTGCACTTCGCATCACAAATGCCCTCTAACTGTTCACCACCCAAGAGGATGATTAAAGGAAGCCACCATGGACTTGGGGCCCTGAGGAAGCTTTCTACATCTCAGGACCCAGACACTGGAGAGACATGTCCACTGCCCTGAACAGCCTAAGATCCTGGGAAGCTGAAGGTTCCAGGAGGCACATTCTATGGACGCTGTCTGCGTTCCAGTAGCTAAGGATCTATTGCCGGTGTTTGTGAGAAACTTCTATTTCCTGGAAGGAAAACCTATCTCTTTGCTGTTTTTCTACTTTTTATTTATCTTAAATTTTAATTGCATTCATTCATTCATTTATTTAATTCACTGTGTGTGTAAGTATGTGCATGTGTGTATATGTCTGTGTGTTTGAGTGTCTGCATGTTGCTGAGTCTGATGGTGCGTGATATGATGATACATGTGGTGGTCAAGGAATAATTTCTAGGAGTCAATCCTCTCTTTCTACCAAGTGGGACTCAGTGTCTAAAGTTAGGTCACTAAGCTTGTCCCACGGAGTCACTTCTCCAGACCTTCTTTTTTAGCTTATGTGGGGCAAGTGGACCATGCCAGCAGAAGGACTGGCATGGAACTGGCAAGGTGGAGCAAGTCCAAACCCATGTGCAAATTCCCGAGGCCAGCAGGAGTGGGACTAACTCCCTCCCTGTTTCTGTGCCTGCCTCTGAGAACACAACCCAGTGACCTTTAGCTTTTTAGCTTGTCTCTAATAAATTCAGAGGCGTTTTCTTTTATACATCACAATTCTAAGAGGAAAAACTTGCAAACTAGTGTCTAAGGAATTTTTAGTACTTAGGAAAAAAAACTAGTTTACTAACAGTAAATTAAAGCTATTTTGTTGAAACAGTTGACAAATTCTGACACCCCAGGATGACAGGCATCATGTTGAACTATGTGCAGAAATTTGCTGTTAGGAAACACAGGGAAGAGGCAATTCTTCAGGTGTGAAGCAGCTGTTTGAATTGAGAGACTCAAGATAAATGTGCCCAGATACTGAGTTACCGGAGATATTGATGAAATACTCTTTCTCGTTGTTACAGCTTTTAGATTTACTTTTGAATTGACGGCTTGCCTGTGTGTGTGCTGGTGGTGGTGGTGGTGGTGGTGGGGATATGTGCACAGGTTGTGCAGATGCCTATAGAGGCGGTAGAAGGGGCATGATAGCTCCTGCAGCTATTCCAAATAGTTCTCAGAACCTGATCAGGAGGCTCCGAATCACACCCAGATCACCTTAAGAACAGAACAAACTCTCAACTGCTGAGCCAGCTCTACATATCCACTGCCACATATATTTTTTTTAAAATACACTAGTTTAGAGTCACGCCAAGATACTTTATATTGTTTGTGGCTACTGTGAAGGGTGTCATTTCCCTAACTTCTTTCTCAGCCTGCTTGTCCTTTGAGTACAGGAAGGCTACTGATTTGCTGGAGTTGATTTTATAACCAGCCACTTTGCTGAAGTTGTTTATCAGCTGTAGGAGTTCTCTGGTGGAGTTTTTTGGGTCACTTACATATACTATCATATCATCTGCAAATAATGATAGTTTAACTTCTTCCTATCCTATTTGTATCCCTTTAACTTCCTGATGTTGTCTAATTGCTCTCGCTAGAACTTCAAGTACTATATTGAAAAGATATGGAGAGAGAGGGCAGCCTTGTCTAGTCCCTGATTTTAGTGGGATTGCTTCAAATTTCTCTCCATTTATTTTGGTGTTGGCTACTGGTTTTCTGTATATTGCTTTTATTATGTTTAGGTGTGGGCCTTGAATTCCTGTTCTTTCTAGGACTTTTAGCATGAAAGGATGCTGAATTTTGTCAAATGCTTTTTTAGCATCTAATGAGATGACCATGTGATTTTTTTCCTTCTAGTTTGTTTATGTAGTGGATTACATTGATGGATACAACAGGTGCTGGAGAGGATGTGGAGAAAGAGGAACACTCCTCCACTGTTGGTGGGATTGCAAGATGGTACAACTCCTCTGGAAATCAGTCTGGCAGTTCTTCAGAAAACTTGGCATGACACTTCCAGAGGACCCTGTCATACCACTCCTGGGCATATACCCAGAGGATTCCCCTGCATGCAATAAAGACACATGTTCCACAATGTTCATAGCAGCCTTATTTATAATAGCCAGAAGTTGGAAGGAGCCCAGATGTCCCTCAAAGGAGGAATGGATACAGAAAATGTGGTCTATTTATACAATGGAATACTACTCAGCAATTAAAAATAATGAATTCATGCAATTTGTAGGCAAATGGTTGGATCTGGAAAATATCATCCTAAGTGAGTTAACCCAATAACAAAAGAATACACATGAAATGCAATCACTGATAAGTGCATATTAATGAACCCAGAAGCTCTGAATACTCAAGGCACAATTAGCAAATCAAAAGATTCCCAAGAAGAAGGAAGGAGAGGACCCTGGTCCCAAAAAGACTGGATCCAGTTTTGTAGGAGAGTATCAGAACAGAGAAATGGTGGGGAGGTGATTAGGGAGTGGGGGGGAGGAGGACTTATGGGACATATGGTGAGGGGGGAACTGGGAAAGGGGAAAGCCTTTGGAATGTAAACAAAGAATATAGAAAATAAAGAAAATGGAAAGAAAAAAAAAGACACTAGTTTACTTTTTGCCAAAACCATGAGTCAAAGTATTTCACCACAAGCATTTATGAACTCTACTGATGGATGCATTCTTTACTTTGTCACTGTGGGAACACTGCACAAACATCTATGATCTTATAGAGGTTGCCAAGTGGTGTATGTTAGTAAATGGACATGGGACATAGAAACACAAGCTTCTTATCTCTGCGATCTCTAGGCAATAACAAAGAGACACTCTTGTTCATAGCATCATAGTATTAGGCAATGCTTTAATCTCAATTGGTAATTTTTTTTAGGTTTTGGTAAAGAGTTTACTTCTATTACTTTGTGACTCTATATTTCATTTTTTCCTGCAAACCATCTTTTCTTCCATAACTACATCTTATCCTGTCATGCATGATGTGTTCTCCCATGGGTGCATAGGTTCTATCTGTCTCAAAAGAAAGCCACATACTGAGTTTAGTGTCATTACAACATGCATGTATAGATCTTGATAATTTCTGGCAGCACATGGGCTCAGACAATTTATAGTTTTATTAGATATGTTTTAAATTTTGAAGTAAATTAGGCTATGTTTATTTAATACCATACTTGTAAGATATACCTATGTTTACTCATAAAACTTTCCATTTCTCTGCTTCTTTCATGAAATAATTTATTCATAGCCTTCATGATATTTTTATATGAACACAATGCTGTCATCGTCATTCATAGTCAAGTGTTTTCATGTACCTGTAGCACCATTCCTCCAAGTCCATATATAGATCTGCAGCTGCTGACAGGCAGCATATGTGAATCTTCAATTAACCTGACGTTATAAAATGGCTCTTTGAAGTGGATTTGTCAGATTCTTCCCACAGGTGAGTCTGAAGTCTGTTGCTCTGCTTACCTGCCATGTGCTGTGTTCCCAGGGTGTGGGCTTTGCTCGGAGGGTTAAAGTGCATTACATGCTGGCTGAACATAGCACACACTCCTATTTCCTGATCATTGTGCTTTTCTCTTGTAGAAAGTAATTTTTTTTACTGAAATCCTTTATTTTGTGACATTTCTCCTTTACTTGCTTTCTGAATTTTGCAAATATTTTGTTTTATTTTATTCTATCTACTTGTAACTTTTCCATATAATATACATTATATATAATATATATAACAATGTATATGCAATATATATTCAATGTATATACATATACACTATATACATTATATGTATATATATATGTATGTACATTATATGTATACATATATACATTATATGTATATATATGTATATTCATTGAATATATATTGCATATTGGTGTTAGATTGATTCTAATTTAAGAGCTTATTTATCAACGGCCTATTCAGACATCAATGGGAGGAGAAGCCTTTGGTCCTGCCAAGGCTCTGTGCCCCAGTGTAGGGGAATTCAAGGGCAGGGAGGAGGGAGTGTGTGAGTGGGTGGGGGAATGCCCTCACAGAAGCAGGGGGAAGGGAGAAGGGATATGGATGTCATCAGGAAACAGGAAAGGGGCTAACATCTGAATTGTAAATGAAGAAAATATCCAATAAAAATGAGCTTTTTTATCCACCCATTATTTCTGAACTAATTTAACTTTTAGTGCTTTCTGTGTATTCTTTCTATGAACATCTCAGGAGCAGAAAAAAAACATGTATTACCATGTGTCTTTATTTGTAGAGTCTTTGCTTTTAAAAATAGTCAATACATTTAGTATATTGCACATCTCTGTTAGTTTCTGCATTTCTTTTAATACTTGAAATATGCAATTAGCCTACATGTCAATTAACAGAATAGAGGAATAAATTATGGTGTATATGCAATACGCTGACCAGGCATACCAGATGCCCTCCTGCCTTCGGCCTGCTAGAAGCTTGGATCTCAGCCCTATGCCACTCAAAATAACAAAGATAAACAATTAAATAGCATTAATTAACCTATCCTATACCCTACTCTGAGGATTAATCCCTGTTGTAGACTATAAACCTGTGAGTCTCACTGGAACAGAACACTATCAAAAGAACTGCTTGATGTGTTTGCATTATCTTTGTAGCATTGTGATATACCCATTTTGATTATTTAATTTGTTTTTTGATAATTTTATTCATGTCTATTCAGCATTTTGATCATACTCACCATGACGTTTTATCTCCATTCCACGTTTGTCAACTCTTCTTTCCTCACTAAAAATTCTTCTCCCACATTCCTGTTTGATTTGTTTTGCAACTCATTAACCTCTGCTGTCTGTGTGACCATAAGCTTGACACTATCCTGGAGTGTAGGGAGATTACTAGTAGGCACACACTAAAGTCATGAACTCACCGTCTGGGACAGAATCCTTCCAGATTCCATCAGTGCCTGGAGCTGATTCTGTGCCACAGCTCTCCATACCCAAATTCCACCTAGAGAGACTGGGTCTTCTAGGATTGCTGAAACAGAGGCTTACAGAAAACACACACACACACACACACACACACACACACACACACACACAAACAGGTGAAGGAATTGATCTGAAAATGGAAATAGAAACAATAAAGAAATTACAAAGGGAGACAACCCTGGAGATAGGAAACCTAGGAAAAAAGATCAGGAGTCATAAACAAAAGCATCACCAACAGAATACAAGAGGAAGAAGAAAGAATCTCAGGTGCAGAAGATATCGTAGAAAACATTGTCGACAGTCAAAGAAAATGCAAAATGCAAAAGGCTCCTTATTTCTTTTATTGTCTCAAGCAGTTAAAATTTATTTGTGTAAGAAACATTCATAATTTTTCAAATACCTTTTTTGAGATGTAATTGTTGTCAGCCATAGTTTTCTTTTTCTTTTGTTCTTGTCTTTTTAATTTTTTAATTGGATATTTCCTTTTTTTATTTCAAATGTTATCCCCCTCCCTGATCCCCCTACCTCTATCCCATCCTCCTTCCCTCTGCTTCTATGAGGGCGTTCCTCCACCCACCTATCCACTTCCACCTCCCCACACTCAATTCCCCCTACAATGGGGCATGGAGCCTTCACAGGACCAAGGGCCTCTTCTCCCATTGATGCCCAACAAGGCCATCCTCTGCTGCATATACGGCTGGAGCTATGGGGCCCTCCATGTGTACTCTTTGGATGGTGGTTTAGACCTTGGGAGCCCTGGGGGGGGGTCTGGTTGGTTGATGTTGTTCTCTCTAGGGGGATGCTACCCCCTTTAGCTCCTTAAGTCTCTTCTCTAACTCCTCCATTGGGGACCCCATGCTCATTTCAATGGTTGACTGTAAGCATCTGCCTCTGTATTTGTTAGGCTCTGGCAGAGCCTCTCAGAACACAGCTATATCAGGCTCCTGTCAACATGCACTTTTTGGCATCCACAATAGTGTCTGGGTTTGGTGACTGTATATGGGATGGATTCCCAGGTAGAGCAGTCTGTGGATGGCCTTTCCTTCAGTATCTGCTCCACACCTTGTATTTGCTCCTGTGAGTATTTTGTTCCCCCTTCTAAGGACTGAAGCACCCACACTTTGATCTTCCTTCTTTTTGAGATTCATGTGGTCTGCAGATAGTATAGTATCAGTGAATGCTTACCATGTGTGTTTCTTTGTGATTGGTTTACCTTACTCAAGATGATATTTTTCTAGTCCGATCCATTTGCCTAAAAATGTCACGAAGTCATTGTTTTAAATAGTTGAGTTTTACTCCATTGTGCAAACATAAATTTTACATTTGTGTAAAGCTCCTGTCAAGACCATATTCAGAGGTTCGGCATGGATACCCCAGTTCAGGGATGGGACCAACCATCCATCTCCAAAATTTTAACCCAGAATCGCTCCTGTCTAAAGGAAATACGGGGACAGAGTAGAACATAGACTGAAGTCAAGGCCATCCAGAGACTGTCCCACCTGGCGATCCATCCCATATGCAGACACCAAACCCAGACACTATTGTTGATGCCAAGAAGTTCTTGCTGACAGGACCCTGGTACAGCTGTGTCCTGAGAGACTCTGCCAGATCCTGACCAATACAGATGTGGATGCTCGCAGGGAACCATAGGAATGAGCACAGGGACCTCAATGGAAGAGTTAGGGGAAGGACTGAAGGGACTGAAGGGGCCTTATCTTTCATCAATGTGAGGGGAGGTCCTTGGTCCTGTGTAGAGGAATGCTATGGCAGTGAGGTGGGAGTTGGTAAGTGGGTAGGGGAGCATCCTCATAGAAGCAGAGTAAGGGGGATATGACAGGAGGTTTGCAGAGTGGAAACCTGAACCTGAAAAGGGTATAATATTTGATAAGTAAACAAATAAAATATCCAATTAAGAATAAGTATGAAAATGATAAAAGAGTGACCCCAAACAAAACAAATCAAACAAACAAGCAAACAGAACTCACGCTCCTTCAGATTCCACTAGTTAACAACAGACTAGCAGGGAGAGGTTGCACCAAGAAGTCCTTCCTCTATCTCTGCCATTCCCAATCTTGTGCTGCTGGCCCTGTGCAGGCAACTACTGCCGCTGTGAGTTCATGGCTGCGATAGCTATGTCATACCAGAAGACAAAGTTTTAAAGGCTTCGCCTTATCATCCAACATTTACATTCTTTCTGTACCCATATTCTACCACGTTCCCAGGGTCTAGAATAGGACACAATAAATGTTCTTTTTAACTGTCCCATATTGTCACCACCCTGAATAGATTAGCGTCTCTGCATTCACTGTTGTTCACTGGTTCACTGTAAAGAGAAGCTAAGAGCACTATTTTTCTATGGGAATAAAAATAAATGTTTGAAAGGAAGCTTCACATTGTGTCTATTTAGCTACGCCACAGTAATAAGCTTCCCCCCTCAGAGTACTGCCTCTGTAACCGTGAGGTTTTGATTGGATTTACAGTACAAGGCACAACTTTCCTCCTATGAGGCAGGCCTCAAATCTAAGGTTGTAGGTGATTATCCCTGTAGCGGTCAGCCAATATTGCATCAATGGCCAAATCTAGTCTAGAAGGTTAGTACTGTGGTTCATTGGTTCAGAGCAGCATGTGAGTACATGAACTTGTTACGTAGCCAAGGATACCCTCTAATACCTAATGACATCACCTCTACCTTCTAAGTTCTGGTGTTGCAGGCATCAGTATACCAGGTTTATGTACTGCTGGAAATTGAATAAAGGAATACAGGATTCCTACATGCCAGGTATAGTGTTCCGGATGAAAATGTCTCCCACAGAATCATAGGGAATGGCATAGAGTTATGGCCTTATTGGAATGAATAGGTGTGGCTTTGTTGGTAGAAGTGTGATACTGGTCAGGGATGGAAAATAAGGGGAATGGGGCTGTGGGTGATTTTCAGGTTTCAGAAGCTCAAGACAGGCCAAAGCGCTTCATTCTTCTCTCCTTCTGTTGCCTGCCAGTCAAATATAGAACTCTCAGCTCCTTCTCTAGCACTATGCCTGTTTTCTACTATGACAATAATGAACTAAATGTTTTCTTTTATAAGAGTTGCCATGATCATGGTTCTTTTCCCAGTAATAGGAGGAACAACAATATGAACCAACCACTACCTCCAGCTCTTAGGAACTAAACCACCAACCAAAGAGAACACATGGAGGGACCCATGGCTCCAGCAGCACATGTAGCGGAGGGTGGCACTGTTAGACATCAGTAGAAGCTGGGCCCTTGGTCTTGTGAAGGCTAGATGCCCCAGTATAGGGGAATGCCAGCAGAGAGAAGTGGGAGTGGGTGGGTAGGTGAGAAGGGGGAGGGGATAGGGGGATTTTAGAGGGAAAACCAGGACAGGGGATAACATTTGAAGTGTAAATAAAGAAAATATCTAATAATAAAAAACTAAGATGAAAGGCAAGCTCTCTAACAATTTGGCTACATACATTTTCTCTATGTTAGCCTTTTAATTTACCTGATATTTCATAGGTATATAGTAAAAGAATCTATCTGCCTGTCTAGATTTTCTGCCTGTAAATATTTTCTACTATGGCATTCAGAAGATGTTTGTTTAAAGTGTCCAATTAACTATTTTATTCTACTTTCAATTATTGATTTACTTTTATAAGGAAGCTTTCCTCATCCAGAAGGTAGAAAAGTCAATATTGTATCTATATAATTGTATTCTGTCTGCTGAAGAAGTAAGCACAATTAAGAGAAGAAATTAAAAATGTATATGTTTAATGTGGGTGAAAATTTAAACACTGTGATGATAAATGGATGAGTAATAATGAGGAAACTATTATCATTTCAGGATATATACATATATATTCTCTAGTCAGAGTTAATGTAACTTAAGAGGCCTCAAACTAAAGCCATTTTTCATTATGCATTGCTTTAGACCACTGCATCTATTTTCCTTCTTAGTCAGTAAAGCGAGGGAAACACTACTGAGTTAAGGACATTTCTTCTTTCTGAGCTGGGTCAGTTTCTTTCTCTCTAGACAGTGTGGTGATCCTCAGCCTGGTAAGTCACCATGTTGATGTTTAACTTAGTGTGGCCAGTTGACCGCATAGTGTCATGGAGTTCAGACTTCCTGAACTTAAACAATCTTGTCACGTTAGCTTCCTGAGCAGGTGGAGGTAAGGGCTCACCAGCTGCCAGGCAGTATTTCTACTTTCCTTTATCACTATTTTTATTCCTAATTTAATATCCTTCCAGTTGAAACAACTTTGCCTTAAAAAGTTCCTAGTATAGAGACCAGTGATGATTAATCTCCTTCTTTTATTTTATATACAATATGCTTATTCTCCATAATACTCATATATATTTTTCCTGGATATAGATCTCTGGGCTTGCTTTTCTTTACTTGATAGCTTAAAGATATATTGTTACTTTCCTTGCATGACAGCTTCGGAAGGTAATTTAGCTATTATTTTTCAATGCTGTTTACCAACTCAACATTTATTTTATCTTTTGTTCTTGCTAGTGTGATAAAATATGCTTGGGAATATTTTTTTGTGTGATTTATTTTGTTTGAGACCTACTGCGGTTTTAGAATCAATGTTGTGCCAAGTTTGTGGCCTATTAACCATTGCTGTGGAAATAGTTGTCTATCTCAATTTTTTCTCTTGGGTTCTGAGTTTGTCATCACATGTATATTAAACTTTATGATCTACTTCAAGTCCTTGTAAACTTGAAAGTTGAAGTTTTTTCTGCCTGTTTTCCTCAATAAGGTAAATTCTTATGATCAAAGCTGGTGAAATTCAAGTCCCTGAATTTTTCTTCTAATACCTCTATTCTGCTATTAAGCCCAACTAGTAAAAGCTGACTTTCTGATTTTGTACCTTTGCTTCTAAAGTCCATTTTAAGATGGATATGCTATTTTTGTTATTTTTCCTCTGTTTTTCTTTCATTGAAGGTGTAGCTTCCTCGCCACACTGACCTTGAATTTAGATAATTTTTGTATTGTCTCTCTCTACCTCATCTTCAGCAGACATCAAATTATAGTGTTCATTATTTTTCCTCCCTTAAATTGGCTCATATATTTTATATGTAAAGTAATTTTTGTTTTATTACTTGTTTGAGACAAGATTTTGTTCTCCTCTACTGGTCTGGAACTGTGTATGTAGCACAGACTCATTTAGAACTGGTCATCTTCATGTCTCGGCATCTCCAATGCTAGGATTATAGGTGTGTGATTCTAGGGTCGACTGTGTTTGTTTCAAACACTGTAAACTGTCCACTGGGTGTACTGGAGGCATGAGGAGGAAAAAGCAACTTAAATAATCAGAAAGTGATTGTTCATTTTTGTTTTTTGCAGGTATGTAACTTGGACAGAGTTTCTCTATAAAGAGTAGATTCTTAGTTGTGTCCGGTGGAATCACATTGTGAAGGTAAGGACAGTTCTCATGCAAAAGCAATGTAACAGTGAATATGAGACCGAGTAAGAGGTTATATGCATGATTTTGCGTCCCTGTTCCTAGGTCTCTACTTTCCACATTCCTTTCCACTCCCCATCATCTCTGATACTAGCTTCATTCTCTCATTTTCACAGACAGAATGAAAGCAAGAATTCTATGAGAATACCAAATCTCAGTGTTCTCTTCACTGACCTAGATTCACCACTGTGGGAAGCTGTTTAAGTCACAAGTGAATGTGTACTGTTAACACAAGCATGGCCACATGGAGAACGATGTCTCAGACTCATGAAAATGAAAAAGCCTTCCCTGGGCAGTGCACGGGCAATGAGAAGGCATTCTCCTGGAAAGAGAACAGATGCTGAACTGACCTTTAGCTAAATTAAACAGTCTGTGCAGAAAGTATTAACCAGAATTTCTTCATTCTGGATGGCTGCAACCTGAGAATGGTCCCCTACAGAGGCACCTACTAAGGTAAAATAATACCTTTCGTTTATTTTCTGCAGTGTACAATAATAGAACTAAGTTCCTGAGACTTGTGACAATCTCTTAAATATAATTCCCTATAAAATCAAAATAAAAAAGGACATCATGTACTTGCAATATGCAGTGTCACATGATATACATTACCATTTCAAAAAGGAGAAAAGGGAGCATAGTAACTAAATACCGGGCCAAAGCAAAGACTGAAAACCACATGTGCAAAGTCCAAACTCGGAGTATCCATGCCTGATGTCAACGCTCTCTTCAGATCTCCAATTCCTTTCAGCTTTGTTGACTACAACACACCTCTCTTTCTTGGGTTAGTTGCACACCCTGTTAGCACCTCTCCTTGCCATATATCCCACGATTCTGTCATCTCCAAGATCCTGGAATCTCCAACACAATCCAGGTTTTATCTTCACAGCTTCAGGGAGTGACCTCTCTTGGTATGACTATACGAATCTGCAGCCTTTAAGAGGTTGATCAAGGTTACATGATGTCATAGGAATGGGGTATCCCATTCTCTTGTAGGAACAGCTCACTACAAAGAACATAGAGATAAATGTCTGATTACCATGCATACACATGGAAGACAGTCCCTCTGAGCACAGGCCACCCCTCCCCAGCCACAAATATTCTTATTACCCTTTATCTTAGCCTTCAAGTCCTAGAACATAAGAAAATACATGGACAATTTTGAAGCTCCACAGTTTGTCATCCTTTTCTATGGCCCCCGCAGTACATTACATGAGAATGCCTGGGCTTCCCCAATACTGTGCTCTGAGTGTCAAAATGCTGATAATTATTTGGAAAAACATGGGGAAAAATAAATTTGTGAAAGGTATTCAAAACAAAAATATTCTGCCTTTCAGAAACACAGTAGAGATTCCAAGATTTCAGGAGTGCAGTCTTGATACTGACTGAACTAAACACTGACGGGAGAACAGGTCCATGGCTTTATGACACCGTGATCTCTGTTATTTGTTGTTGTGCTATCATTTCATTAGATTTTCACAAAATTACAAAGTGACCCCCTCGGGTCTTAACTGTAGAATGAACTAAAAATAACCAACTTGTTGCTTTGCCACGTTCAGCTCCCTGGAAACTCTGGACATGAACTCTTTGACCTTTATGCGAAAATATACTATTTATTTTGATCAAATCTGCAGAGAAGTTCTTTCTAGAGCTTAGAGGAAATAAGGTAACGTTCACTTATGACTCTGTCATCTCCAAAGTGGGACATCAGTGTGGATGTCTGTGTGTGTGCATGGATGTCAGTCCACTAAAAGAATGACATAGTAACTTGCCAGTGGTAAGAGAAGGATTGATTTCCTTTCTCACCTCTTTTGTAAGATCTTAGCATGGCCTGAATCTGTCAGATGCAATTAAAGGACCCAGGTGCCGTGAGGAAAGCTAACAAATAGACCTTCTCTGCTTCCCATTAGCACAAAGACCAGATATCTACCTTGACCATTGTGATCACTTAAAAAAAAAAAAAAACCAAAAACACTGGGGACTTGCCACCTTGGAAATGAAAGGCAGTTTTGTTATTTGCACCAGAGATTAGTTGTGTTTCTAAACAATAAAGTGCACACTACGTCAGGGGTAACGACAAACAAAGTGCATGTTGATCAGAAATAGATAGAGGAGGTGCAGCCCATGGCTCACCAGGAAGTCTTTTCCCCAGGGTTCTATCTTTGCTTTGGCAAAGGCCAACAACTAAGGCTTTCTGGATTCTTTGTCTTTGAACAGCTCCAGCAGCACACTGTGCAGCTGTCCAATCGCGCGGTATGGAGCTGTGGGGAGGCTTTCCATTCCAGTACCAGCTGGTGATGATTTTATGGCTACCAGCATGAGGATTGATAGTGTCTATAAATTTACATGCAGCAAGTGTAGCCACAGATGCCTTTCTTATTCCTGTCTGGAAACCTTACTAAATGTAAGCCTGAGAAATATCCGGCAGCAGTGAATTCTGAAAGCTGATTATGTACCGCATAAAAAGAGTCTTTTTTTTTTTTATCCATTTTCAATCTGCTGCCTTTTGAATTCTATCCAGTTTCTGCTCTTTCTCAAATTAAGGTGAATGGGGGTATGGTATATAATTAGGCTGTGTTACACTATTCATTACTTCATTCACCATAATCTTATTATCTCTGCAGATATGCAAGGTCAATTCCAGCAACATTTGAACAGAGAAGTGGTTAATTTTAAATGAACTGAATATAACCAATAATACACTTGATTGAGATAAACTCTAAATGGACCAAAGCTGCCATAGAGCTTTATTCTGTTATTAACACTGACAGGCATTTACCATCATGGGGCTGATGGCTGGAGAGTCCTTTGTATGTGTTAAAAGCTGTGCAGAAATGGGAAAACACTCCTGAATCTCTCATTCGCTTCACATTAGTTGTAGGTCAATCATAGATTGTTAATTTTCAGTTATGTAATTATAAGGCTACCAAAGGATATACCAATAGCAGAGCTTTAAATTAGGTCAGGCAAGTATGAGCAAATTCTAGCTATTGACATTTCTAGAACAGAATGTCAGCAAGAAAATAAATGCAAGTGTTTTATTGAGTTGTACTATGAAAAATATAACAAACTCCTATTTCTTTCTATTGCAGGCTATAGGTTGGTTTTTGGGGGGACAGGGGGAAGAACGAAAATAATTCTTGTCTATATTGTTACATACATGTAATCATGGGTTAAATATAATTTGTCTCAAATAAAAAGGGCATGTGCTTACAAATAAACTGTACTGTAGATTACTTCAGGTTTTTTTCTGTACTGGTAGGCTTTTCTTTATCAGGAAAATATGTGAGATCTTAAATTTCTCTATCCCCGAGTAACGGTAATCAAATAGCATGATCTAGGTCACTTACAAACAACGTACATCTACTCTGACTGTTTCTAACGACTGAAAATACAAATATTAAGATCTGATTGTTTGGTGGTGGTTCTCCAAATCACCTCTGGTTCTCACCATATGTAAGCCTTCATGGAGTGAGCACCTCTCTTTTGTTAAGCCCCTAAGCCCATTTCTGAGGGCCCTTCCTTCTGGATCCGCATGTTCCAGTACCGTCACACTGATGTTGCGTTTTCAGTACATACATGTTGATGGTACATGCGCTTTCAGTCCCTTCATTTCTCTTTACTTTCTCGGTGCTTGCTCGGCCTCTATCCATCTCTCCTACCACAACTGCAGGGGAACTGGCACAGTCTGTGCCCAGTCATTCTCCGTTTCTTGCTTGGTTTACCAGCCTGCCAGCTGTCTGCTGTGAGCTCTGAGCTCTCTACTCCTTGGATGTTTCTTTTTTAGTGCAGTGTCAAGGCTTGTTGGCCAGGAAAGTAACCCTTAAAGTCTACTTGCCCATCCTATTTGTAATCTTCCTGATTCTTTTACCTGTTACGTGAATATATGATCATCTATCTTGTTTTGTTTTTCAATCCATCCACCTACTTTTCCTCTGCACATGACCCTCCAGCATGTCTTTGCTGGCTTCTAATTTCTTCACATGATAACTTGATTTTAGAATTGTAGGTGTGGTCTTCCATCTGTAATTCATAATTGTGCAGCCCAGAGATCATCATGAGCCATGCTTATTTCTTTTCCAACTTTATTTTTTCCTTCCTTCCTTCCTTCCTTCCTTCCTTCCTTCCTTCCTTCCTTCCTTCCTTCCTTTCTCTCTCTTTTTTCCTTTCTTTCTCTCTTTTTTCTTTCCTTCTTTCTCTCTTTCTTCCTCCCTTCCTCCCTTCCTTCCTTCCTACCTTTCTTTCTTTCTTTCTTTCTTTCTTTCTTTCTTTCTTTCCTTCCTTCCTTCTCTCTCTCTCTCCCTCCTTCTTTCCTTTCTTTCTCCATCTCCACCTATGCTATAAAATACACATGCCTTTAGTGAAATATCTCATATTATCCATGAAGTAGATGTAGTCAGCACAAAATAAAGCAAAAAACAATTCCCTACTCAGAGGCAGTTGTGAAAATATTTCTACATTTTTTTCTTCAACATAACTAAGAGTCTCTAAGAGTCTAATATCAGTGGTTTTTTTTCCTGTTATTCCATGTTTATTGTTGTTCTTGCTTAAAATCACTATTGCATTTTAAATGTTTTTCTCTAAAATATTTTTCTTTAAAAACATTTTTAAATGTTTAAAATGTTGTATGTTGTCTTGTTGAATTTCTTTGCAAATTTCAATTCTGCATTTCCATGTATCCCTTTAAAACACTATGTATTGCATCATTTATTTCATCTTTGCAAAGTTAAAACTCCATTTCCTTAAAAAAAAATTGTTTCCTTTCCACATTTTAGTCATGATTTTCTTGCCCCGCTGGAACTTATTTAAATCCTTAAAAATAATCTTCTGGTAAGTCCAAGATCTGAAATACCATGAATTTGTATGTATTCTTGCCTTTTCTTTCTGGCTTTTGTTTGCTTTCTTCCTTGGTTATTAACGTTCTTTTTGATATATTGACTTAGGATAAAACTATATATTATATTAAGCTAGAATATAAACATGTAATTATAATTATAATATAGTAATAGTATAAAATGAATTGTATTTTCTAGTTTTATTAAAATACACAGTTTTGTCATAAGTCAGTCATTATAGTTTATATAAATTGTATGGACAAGGGATCCTGGATTATTCCTACAAATCTACCCCCTGCTCACCAACCCACCCATTCCCACTCTGAAACTTATGGAGGAGAAAGTGGGGAAGAGCCTTGAGCACATGGGCACAGGGGAAATTTTCTTGACCAGAACACCAATGGCATATGTTCCAAGATCAAGAATCGACAAATGGGACCTCATAAAATTGCAAAGGTTCTGTAAGTCAAAGGACACTGTGAATGGGACAAAATGGCAACCGACAGATTGGGAAAAGATCTTTACCAAATCTACGTCCGATAGAGGGCTAATATCCAATATATACAAAGAACTCAAGAAGTTAGATTCCAGAGAACCAAATCACCCTATGGGAAAAAATGGAGTACAGAGCTAAACAAAGAATTCTCAACTGAGGAATACCAAATGGCTGAGAAGCACCTAAAGAAGTGTTCAAAATCATTAGTCATCAAGGAAATTTAAATCAAAACAACCCTGAGATTTCCCCTCACACCAGTCGGAATGACTAAGATGAAAAACTCAGGGGGCAGCAGATGCTGGTGAGGATGTGGGGAAAGAGGAGCACTCCTCCCTCCATTCCTCGTGTGACTGCAAGCTGGTACATCCACTCTGGAAATCAGTTTCATAGTTCCTCAGAAAATTGGACATAGTACTACCTGAGTACCCAGCTATATCACTTCTGGGCATATACCTAGAAGATGTGCCAGCATATATTTAGGACATACTTTACCTGTTTTTAAGCAATAGAAGTTTACAACACTAGGATATGCATTAACCTCTATATCATCCAGTTTCCACATTAGTAAAATAAAGTAACTGTTACAGGATTAAATTAAAGAACACAAATTGTTTAAAACTGAGATTATCTTCCCAGTGCTCAGAGGATATTACTCATTCCAATGGCCATTAATACTTTCAGTACAGTTTATCAATTATAACGTAATACAATAAGATAATGTGCTTGTTCTGTTTCAGAGAGTGTGGGATAGAATGTGATGTTCAGTTTAAAATTTCAATTCATTATTCTCATGTAAAAGTTCAGTCTGTATATAATGAGAACCTGTTTATTTTCCACAGTGAACTTACATTGTCCTAGCATTCTGTTTAATAAGCAGTATGAACTGTCTTTAAACTCTGTAAGTAATTAGAAGCATATCATTTTTAGGACTGTACTTAAAATTGTACTCTGGGAAGTGGTGAGCGGAGTGTTAATTAATTAGATTTAATTTTAATCAGGAAGGTATCATTGCTGTTCTTTGGCCAGTATACTCAATGTAAGTATGCATTAGGCCTAGATTGCTGTATATTGGTAAAAGCTGCATAGTACTGTGGTTGCTGCCTTAAAGATGAGCCAGATAAGGCTCTTATTTCTGAAGAGGAACAGCAGCACATGCAGTGACTATTTCCACTGTATAGCCACAGGTGACACAGTTGGTTCCTAAGCGGTGTTCTATTTACATTTCAGACTAATTAGCACCTGCATTTGTAGGAATGCATTTGCTAGGGTATGTGCATGTGTGAGCGGGCCTACGGCTACTACATATCTCAGGGGAAACCTGTGTAAAAGAGCTTATACTCCAGATAGTCACAGAAATCTTTTCCAGGTATGTCTTGATCTGCATGACTGAGCTTTATACCACACCCTCTACTAGATATGCCCCAGCAATTGGTTGATTGCAGTTTTTCTATATCAGTTTAAATGTTGTGTCTACAAACATTTGTGCTTGAATCTTTAGGCCCTAAATAAATCTTCTATTTTCATACCTCCACCAAACAGTTGGCCAACTGATACTTCAGAATAGCATCTGATGGTCAAATGAGTAGCACCATCTGTTCCAATTTAGAGAATTCCTTGGTGGCACTGTGACAGCTGCCTGGTTCTGAGTCCTGAACACCAGAACTCATTTGTCAGAAAGGACATATATTCAGGGCTGTAGCCATTCTCTGTAAAGGGGTTGACTTTTCTATTAATACAATAACCAATGCATATAGAAGTCTGATTTTTGGAAACTATTTTCTATGTTTCAGAATGTAACTCCTAAATGAGGATTCCACAAAAGAAATATTAAATCCCAAACCTTCCAGTCATGTTTTCATATGTGATCAGGCAATACTATTTCCCTGAGAGCATAATTACTCTTATTTATATGATCCTTAATAAGCTTGATTGTATGGTTTGTGTGGAAAGATTATAATAGATGCCACAAGCTAGAATTAGATATGCAAGTCTTAAGCTGACTCAAAATTAAGTATTAGAAGAAAATAGTCTGGTGAATTATTTGGTAGAAAATATTAAAACATAGAGAATCATTTTCCAACACTACAATGACATATCTGTGCGGTCATTTAATTAATAATGCTTCCTATGACACAGACACTTTTCTAAATACTGGAGTCTATAAAAGGTTTAGTAAGACAAGATCATTTTACTTAAAGAGTCTGGAGTCTAGTCAGATGGGATATCTCATTAATAATGCAAGGCATGTTATTCCAATACCATTAGAAAAGCAGATAATTTAATCTGAGAGCAGACTAAGCTAAAAGGACCCAAGCACAGGGGAAATTCACTGTGGCTCCAGTCATTTAAAATTTATTTAAAAAAGAACTATCATATTTTAGCATACAAATGCAGAGAACACAACATCCTATATAAATAAATGCCAGGGAGCAAGCAAGAAAGCCCAAAGGACTATGAGAAGTAAATAAGTAATCAGAGTTCTAGGGTAGGGCAGGGGAGAGGGCTGTATCTTTGGTTTTAATTGGTAGATCCCCTAGTACAGTGTCTGTCACATGGTAAGTTCTTAATATTTTTATAACAAATTAGTGAGGAGTTAGTTGTAGTAAATATAAAATATTTAACAGTAAATTACTAACCCAGGAATATATGACTGTGAATATGGGCATAGTTCTGTGGTAGAACATTTGTCTAGCATGCACAAACCTGAGTCATGGTATAAAACCAAAATGATAATTTGACCACACACACACACACACACACACACACACACACAACTATGCAAGTATGCAGGATCTTTGGATGTTTTGTTTGTGAAATGATTCCTTGTGGCTCTTTATTGTCTGTTTCCCTAGTCATGCATGGCCAAATCCAACTAATTAGGCTCCTTCTTGTGGTAACTTTAAATGCCTGTATTAGAAACAGACATATGGTATTCTATTTTTAGAGTTTAATAGGCATGAACTTTGAGGAAAAACTTGTAACATATTCAAAAAATGTTTGACAGAATTAATGTCATCAAAGAAATCATCAAAGTAAAGAGTTCAGCCTAAGTTTCAGTAGAAAACTGAAGTTAGAAGAAAGGAATAGAAAATAAAAGGTAGGGTACTTTAAAGCATTGCTGATGAGATGGAAAGAAGACAGGTTAAAAATGCAAAAATAGAAAACTCAATAGTATATGAAACATAGTCAAACATATCAGATTTCTGTCTTAGCCTAAGGACATGAGAGTTCTTGCTGCACTCCCTAACTCGATGACTTCCCTTAGAGGACTCCACCAGGGAGTGGTGGAAAGTTTCTGGCATGCAGAGAGAATTTCTAGCACTCATATTCAGTCTAAAATATCTTTGAGCCAGTTGTTACAGCTTAAGCTGAGGTCAGAGTACAGATGCGGCAGTAGAAAGTTTCTATCTCCATTCAGACACAAAAGAGATGATTTCACTGCTATGTAATACTTTTAATTAATTACTGTTTAATTAAGTTAAGAAAAGTATTCATATACAATCAAATGCTGTTAATCAGTTTGGTACTTGGTACCATCAATATTCCCCTGGCTAACCTAATGTATTAAGGCACAGGTCCTCTTTCATCACAACTTTCCCCTTTTCTTCCTATATTATCTATAACATTTTCTGTCCTGCATTTTATCTGAAATAACTTTTCTGTTTTCTAATATTAGTGACTTATTCATCTACTGATTTCTTTAATTATATTATCATTTCACAAACCAATTTAAAGTTTATAGAACTTTAATATCTCTTATATGTAGGATTTTAATATCCCTTTTAGTTTTAACTTTTCTAATACAAAATAGCTCCCAGTGTTATTGATTACTACTGTTATTTACCAACTCCTGCTTTCTGATGATTATTTGTTTTTTCTTCTTTAGATATGGGAATCAATGGAGTATGACTGAGAATAAGAGTTTTTCATTCATAGGTGGCGCTTAGGAGGGAGAAAGAAAGCCATATCCTTTGAAGCAAGCCAACATGTAGGTCAGTCATATGGGAAACAAACAGCTACCTGGGAGGAGGGGAAGACTTAGAGAAGAGTAAGGAATCCTGAGAACCCAGAGCAAGCATATGGACTGAACCTTTGAAACTCTACGCAAGCCCCCAATTAAATGTTTTTCTTTATAAGAGTTATCATGGTCATGATATCTCTTTACAGTAATAGAATAGTGAGTAAGACAATTAGTAAAATCTATTGCTTATCTTGTTAAGTCTTATTAATGAAGAGTTCTTTGCATTTGTGTTCCATGGTGGCCCTGTCATTTGACATAGCTGCCAATGCTTCTTCATGGGTGGCAAACTCATCAATCTTCTATTAGGCTCCTCACTCTTCTATTAGGACCAATCTTAGAACAAACTCTTACAAGATTGAGTGGAAAGGAAGGTAATGTCATTTTCATTTTATTTTAGGACAGGCCCTTTATGTTGGACACAGTGGCTGGCAATACTCTGCACCTGAAGTCACCGTTCACTGGACTGTATCATTGGTCTATCTGACTCATCTCTGGCTTCTATATAATATCATGCCTATAAACCTTGCATTTAAGAGGTAACAGAACTAGGATTAGCAGGTCAAATTCAACATCAATTATATAGTAAGCATAAAGCAAGCTGTGTTATATCAGATCCTGTACCCTCCCAAAGACAGTGGGGTGCGGGGGTGCTGGGAGAAAGAGGGGGAATAAAAACTCAAAAACTTATAACAACAAAGAAATGAACTAAAGTAATAAGAAAAAAGAACAAATAAAAATGTTTTGCTATGAATTCTTGTCTTAAATCTCTGTCTTTGCAAAGAGTATCAGAATATCTTTGTTTTTTAAATATTATAATCTTAGAATCAGTTACTTTTGCTGCAAGTAGTTGCCTGAGGTCTCCTTGCAGGTATTATAATTAATATAGTTTTTGTTGTGGTCAAAATATTACTGTTTTTGCATTTTTCTTGCAAATTAGAGAGACAAGAAAACGTACAGCTGCCATCCTTTGCGCCGTTGGTACTGTGTCTCAGAAAGCCTGCCTGACAGGCAAATGGCTAATGCAGTGGCTTGAGTAAGAATGGCCACCTTAAGTTCATGTTGGGCTCAAAGCCGTCTTCCAAAACGGCATTGCTGGTGACAATGTCCTAAACAGAAGGACCTTAGCCAGATGAATGGAAGGATTCCAACTGAGCAAATAGAGTCCAAAAGGTGGGCTTCCGTTTACCAAGACCCATCCTTAATCTGTTGCACAGGTCAACTACCTCTGGCAAGGGTATCTAGTTTCTGGTTAATCTGAACAGCCTGTATCAGCTAAAAGACCCCTCCACCTTGTTGACTCCCATATAAAATCTGCTTGTATTTCTGCCACCTTCATTTCTGACTATAAAGTGATCCCCTTTGGTGATCTCACTGTGCCCTTACTTATATTCTATGCTGAAGGTTGGAAGTTGAACACTGGACTCTTTCAAAATGACCCTGTCCTCCTAACCAAACTGCAAATTTGACCATGCTAGTTGCACATCATTGGCTTATGCTGGGTTCTGCCGTCAACCTGAGTTCATCTCTGTTTCTTTCTTCCACTTATGTACTCACTTGTCTCTCCTGGCCTACCTGGGTAAGTGTCTTCTCAGAGCTGTGTGCTTTATTGGTTCACTTGTAGCTTAATTCTGTCTGTCTCTCTGGGACCTGTTGCAAAAGTCACACAAGTGTGTCAGGCAACCCCTAGGCACCCAATCCCATGGATAAGTATCTCCTGTCAACAAAATCTTAGGCACCTCTCTAACAAATCTTTTTCTTTTGAAGGGTGCCTTTGGCTTGAGAATCTTGAGAAACTTACTTCTCTGCCCCTGTGTATATGACCTCTTTCTCCTATTCCTTGCTCATAGGAGTCAGAGATTTCATTAAGTTATGCTGTCTTACTACAAATGGCTTGATTGCAGGCTCAATGGCCTAAAATGGTATACCTAATTTTCAAACTCTGACAGATTTTGATAGCTTCTGATACCACACAAGGAAATGCTACAAAAATCTTATCTCTGATTTCTCTACCTTCCACTCTTATCCTTCCCTCTGATCATTAGAGTCAGCCTTACAGAAACTCAAATGTCTAGTGGGTATGCAAAATACTGAAATATTATTGCTTGCTGTTCTACTCTACTGAAAAGCTGATTCTGGAGATGAGATTTTTGCCTGCCCACATCAGATCAAAGCACGATTGTTTAAAAATTTCTAACAAAGCCTCTGTCCTTGGTCAGATCTTACTCAGGGACAGGGAAAAGGTTAACAGAACATTCCAGAAATAGACACAAATGTTTGAGAACAGCTAAAATGTAAACTATTGTGAATAGAGTTTTCTAATGAGTAAATATAATGTTTATAAATGTCCCTCTTTTTCTTAGTTTTGTTTACTGTCTTTGATTTTTTTTGTTGAAATGTAAACTTTCTTTCAGGATTTGTAAGGTCCATTAGAGTGTGTTGTTGTTGTTGTTGTTGTGCTTGATAATCTGTAAAATTCCTTTCAGTTAAAGTTAGCTTTAAACTTGTAACAGAAGTTTTGTAGATAATTTTAATTTGTTGCAGCATACCATATATGTAACTCAGACTCAACTTTAATGTAGGAAAATGGATATTTTTTTAGTAGACTAAAGTGCCAACACCAGACCTCCAAGATGGTTTGTTTTATTTATTTATTTTTCCTTTTTAAAATCAGGGATATGTTGTCGGATTTTCTTTTTTTCTTCCCCCCTTTTTGTTTTCTATATTCTTTGTTTACATTCCAAAGGCTTTCTCCTTTCCCAGTTCCCCCTCACCATATGTCCCATAAGTCCTCACCCCCCCCGAATAGGTTTGATTTATTTTATCTTCCCTAGATGAAGGAGAGACCAAACCTCTTAGCTATTTTAGATAAAGATGGATTTTTGTATGGTGAATTTTATCTTAGGAGTAAAAATAGCAATTAAAAACAAAATCATAAACCTTGTTTATAGAAAATAGGACTTATAAACAAAGTATGTTTGATGACTAGTATTTATATATATTTTAACAGAAACTGGCAAAGATGTATTCAACCATTTACATGTGAGCTAACTTTGTTAAGCTCTAATTATCTGAAGAAAATTGAGTCATATATATATTTAATCAAAGTATAAAATGTGCTGGATACCAGTGGAGCATCTTGTAGTACCTAAGCAGATAGCCACCAAGAGTCTTTCTGGAAAAAACAAGCTTCCTCCAGTGCTCACAATGGAGCTAGCTGCTGATAGGCCCTGGGCTGAAAGCTATGAGGCACTTGTCTCCTTGCAGAAGCTGCTGGTCCCACTGTGCTAATACTCTGAAGGAGTCTGTGTACGTAGGAAGACATGAGCATATCTGCTGTAAGGATTGTATAAGTGACAGGCTCAGGATGTTCAGGGTGCTAGACTCCAGCCTGAATCCTAGATCTCCAAACAAACGACAACTGGAGAACATGATCCAGTTTTATTGTAAGTTTCAAAACTTGCTACCTGACAATAAATTTTTTGATCCAAAAGAAGACACATTTAGGGCAAGTTCATTTGAGGAGCAGAAAGAAAGAATAATTCAATACAAATGTGGCTTAATTCTCAGAGTAAGAAGGTCAGATAAGTAGTGAATAAAGTGTCAGCACAAACTCAGCCTCAAAGGGCAAAGGATGACAAAGCCCTGCAAGTCTCAATGTATGAATTTGGTTCTACAAGTCCTCCTGATGTTGTTTCCAAGAGGGCTAAAACAGTTTCTAGGGCATGTGAAAATAAAGCAGAAGAAATCTTTAGTTGAGATCAACCAGGAGTGGAATTTAAGGCCAGAAACAGAAGATAGTATATTTGATTGCAAAGAAGGATTAAAGGAATAGCTTATCTCCCTGTGTAGCAGTTATGAGCATCCACAGTAAAACAGACTTATTAGCAGGTGGCTCTATTATAGAATCTGAATATTCTAAGAGCTTGACTGCTGAAGTATCTTACTATTAGCTGTGTACATTGCATTTCCTGACACTGAGCAACAATGGCAATAACTCCTGAGAGGAAGGTCTGTGTCAAAGGTCTTAATTCACTAGGACATAATGGAAATCATGAAGACAGCATCAGAACCCCAAGTCCTGCCTCTAACAGAAATGAGAGCGACATGCCCAGAACCACAAAGATTTCATTAAGCAATTAGTGCTTGTAAAAAAAAATATATACTGTTTGTTGATTGTTCTTCACTGCCTTCAGGACATCTTCAAGTTTATGTTTTAGTTGGCAGAAACAGTAACGTATGAGATGACACTCTTAGCCTATCACCAGGCACACCCTTACTTCTACTGAGTTATTCAATTCACAGACAAATGCTGTCAAGTCTCTCCACAGTCAATCTTTTTCCCAGTATTACACCCTGGAAAAGAAATCACAGAGGAAAGCCTTTGCTTCATACTGTTTCTATTAAGGGTGATATACTGTCTGTTGACTATCCTTGCAAAATGGAAACAACACAAATGTTAAAGACCATGCTGGATGGACATCATTTCATGAAGCCTGCAGCCACAGAAACTTGAATTGCTGCTCTAGCATAATACTTTGTTGGATACCACTGTCTATCAGAATTGCACAATACACTATTGCTTGGCCAAGAATAGCCACATGGATATAGCTAATGTCTTACAGTATCATACAATGTCTTACAGTGTCTCCAGAAATGCTGTAGATATTTAGTGTGTGGTTCATGGATAATACAGACAATGAAAATATGAGATTATTATTCCTGCTACCAGAGAAGAATAAATTATTCTCCACTATCTAGTGCCCGATCATACATGGTGGGCAGTGAAAGAATGGGCTGGACTGTTTAAAAGCAGTGGGCTTTCTTCAGAACAACAGAAAATGCTTAGCAAACATGAGGTTATACTTAAGGCTAAGGAATTGCTGAGTTTGATGGTACAGTAGTCATTATTTGTGATGGTGAAGCTCAAAGTCACTTGAAGTGTTACCTTGGGATTCTCAATGGATGCTGACTTCTGAGATTTGATTGGGTGAAAGCCTGCCGGCACAGCAAAGCATGGGAACAGCAGGAAACAGAAGTTCCTGGAGATCCAGGGAGGAGTAGGCTCAACAGAAAGCAGCTGTAGCTAAAGCTATTTGATGGATGCCACTTCTTTTTAGAGAGAAACTTCAAATATCATTCTGATCTCCTTACTAAGCTAATTGTTTCTCCTCAGTAGAAAGCCCATGCCAGACAATGGCATTCCTCATACTATCAACACAATTGTGTATCATGTTAAAACCTCATTTTGATCAATGCTTCTGTGTTTAAAGCATCATATAAAGATCTATTTCACTGTCACACAGAAACGGTTCATAAGGGCAAGGTCTACATATTTCCTTCCACCTGACTTATTAGCTGTGCAATAGCTTTTGGCTTGCTTCCTCTTGACAGTTGAATATAATGCCAGGTATACATTTTAAGCTGAACATGTATGGTTCTTAAGAAGCCAGCCATTGTGTTATGTTTGATCATTAACATTTTTACGGATGAGTAGAACTATTTTCCCCTTTGAATTACAAAATGAAACAATTGATAAAAAAAAAAGTTAAGGAAAACAAGGCTCCCAATATCTGTGTGAACTATATTTACGATAAAATTTAAAGCTCAAACTCAACTGGGATGAATTTATAAGATTCTAATTCTATTAAACCTACTAACTTATTGAAAACTTCTAAAGAGAATTAAAAACATGCAAGTTAATCTCCAGTTGACTTATAAATGTTCAAATTTTTTAATGTGTTTAATTACATTTATAGTCATGATAAGTAAAAATGTAATTCATTTACAGGGTCAAGCTTAAAGAGAAAGAGCAATTTATATCTCCCATTATCAAGTACTCTATGTTGTAAAGATTAAGGCTAAATCAAGTAATTAAACATAAGTTGAATGTAAACTTAGTTTGTTTGATGTAAAAATAATATTAAAAATGAGATATATTAAAAAATTTAAGAGACTTTGTCACCTGCTGTCTATACACTTCCCTCTGTAAGCTCACATACTTACATGTACACACACTCACACACACACATGTCCATACACTCACCACATTGTACACACACACACACACACACACACACACACACACATGCACGCACACAAACACACTAAAGGATGAATTAGATAAAACCACTAAAAAGACCCACAGAACGTACATGTCACAACACTTGAAGATTTGTGGATCTTGGGATCAATTATTTCAAATAAGTGAATATGAAATTAAAGTATTCACTTATTTGTTTATTTTGGCAACATATTTATGGGTGGTTCTGATGCTTTGATTTAATGGGGAATCTGTGTTTACTGAAGCTGACGTTTCTTGCCTTCAATTGGTTTTTGATCTATCAATAAAGTTGCCAGTAGCCAATGACTGAGAATGGTCGAGACACTGAGAATTGCTTGATTAGGAGAGAGAGAAACTAGAGAACTGGGAGAAGATACAATAGCAGAGGAGATAAAGCCAACCAGCAGTGTGTGTTTTCAGGTAAGTAGCCTTTGGCTAGTTATCGTTTTGAACCATCCTTGAGGATTTACCAGGAAGAGGATAATATTGCATCTCAGACTGCATAAAGCATAGGGGAATAGCATCCCTCTCTTCAGAATGAGTGCCCATCATTCCATCTGTTGAATGCTTAATAGAGCAAGAAGGCAGAGGACAGGATTCAACCTATACTGTCTGATTGAGCCAAGATTCGTTGGTTTCAGGACTCACACTTCTAATTCCTTGTTTCTCAGAAACAGCCTAGAATCTAATACTGCTGCATTGTCTTTCAGGTACAGTCTGGAATCCACACCATTGCATTCTGTCTTTCAGGACTCCCATGTGCAGTAAGGCCTGTATTGATCTCCATCTTTCTGTCTGAAAATTCTGGGATGTCTCAGTGATCATACATATATGAGCCAAAACTCTTCTTATAAATTTCTTTGTGAATATACACATTTTTCTCAAAGAAATAGAACTCACAGCCAAACATCACATACACTCAACCAAATACACACACACACACACACACACACACACACACACACGCACCCAAATATAAACAATACAATTTTGCCCATTTGACCTTCTTCTTTTAATTCTGATAACTAAAGGACATATTTTGTTTTGTTTTGAATTTGCTATCAAATCTTACTGCATCTATGACTTTTGTGTCAATTTTGGTAACCTTTAGTACATATTTGAAATGCTTAATGCAGGTAGTTGAGATTCCAAGTGATCTCATATATATTTTATTCTTTGTGACAAGATTTTATGACATCTGATTTATGTTCTTAATATTGCATTAAAGGTGATTGGTATTTCTCAATTTCTAAAATTGTTTTCTTTAGTTAACTATTTTGTAATGAAAAAAATCTCTGATACAAATATATTCTTACTGATGTCCTGTAGTCAAGAAAGCATAAGAGACTGAGAGTACATTCTCTATATTTAGATTTCCTCTACTTTCTTCTAGAACTTGGCCTCCTTGGAATTACAGAAGGGCTTGGAACAGTGCAGAACATCCCAAAGAATAAATTTCTATATGATGAATCTGATGGCAGAGTAATGGGTCAACTTGGAATTGTTTGGACCTCTCCAGAAGTTCATAATGAAACCAAAACAATCATTGGATGCTTTGGGTATTTATCTTCATCATATGCCCTCCAAGATGACTAGTTTATCTTTGGTTCACTTATTACCTTCAGAAAAAAATTCTGCCAGAGAAAAATTGCTGATTCTGCAAAAGGTTTTCTTGGAAGGAAGATGTGTTCTTCCTTCCACTGCTAGAACTCATTTAGCTTTCTTCAAGCCGGAAACTTGTTAGTCTACCTCATACTGAGATAGCCATTAAGCCTCAACCCAAATCCATTTATCAATTTTTAGCTTGCTGGAAGCTCTTGATTTGTTCTGAAAAATCACTTTTAGAAAAGTTTCAAAGTTTAAGAGTTTGGGCAGTCTTTATCACAAGTTTCAAAGTCAAACTTTGGACTTTTATCACGATTGGAGAATAAAAATGTAGAAATTGGTTTGCTGCTAGATACCAACTTTCTAGATGTGTTTTGATAAGTGTGCACAATTCTAAGATCACATCACTGTCTTCCCACTAATAAAGTCTTTAATCTTGTACTTTTTACACAGCGAGGCAGAGATCATTGTGCACACTTTCTTACTGAGTCTTCACAGCAGTCTTAGGTGTCAAATGTCTTCCCTGTCTACTAGATGGGCTTTAGAATCCCTCCTGATGGGCAGAAGGGATGGCTCAGTAGTTAAAAGCACTTGCTACCCTTACAGAAGACCCAGATTTGATTCCTAACACCCACATAAAAGCTCACATATAGCTCCAGTTCCAGGGGGATCCAATATCCATATCTAACCCTTGGCACCAGGCATACATGTGCCATACATACACATACACAGACAAAACACCATCACACATAAAATATAAATAAATCTAGCTTAGAATTACCTTGGAGACACACCACTGGACCTATCTATGTGTATGTGTACAGAGAAGTATAAATGAGCAGGGAAGATTAATTCTGAAAGTGAGCATCACCCTGTGGTAGTTTGATGTAATCCCAAACCAGGGTTTCTACCCTGCCTTTGACCATTTAGTTTCTGGATAAAAGACACATACAAACTATATTTATAAAAAGCCATAATCAGCACAAGAGCTGGATCTATATCTATCCTCTATACTATTATTTCTATTTCCCAGCCAATAATCTCATTACTTAATTTGCCATGTTTCCTCTGAGCTGCTCTTAACTCCAATTAGGAAACCACATGGCCATAATTTCATGACTCATCTAAGTTAAGGTGGCTTCCTCCTCTATTCCTTCTTCTTTTCTTCATTGTTTTCCTCCCAACCAAAGCCCAGGAACTCTATGGATCTTCTGCCAGCCATTGGCTGTCAGCATCTTTATTAGTCAATCAGAAATAACTTGGGGGAAATGTCACATAGTGTCACTTGTCTACCTGCAGACTCTCATTTCTGAGACAACCAGGCCTTGGGTTATAATATATAGCAACAGACCAAACCTCAACACCAGCCTTTTATATCTGCATAAAAAGCAAATATGTGAGCTGTGCTTTGGCATTAATTTCTCTGTTTCCTGATTGTAATATAGCTGTGTTATATGTGGTTAGCTCCTTCCAAGCTCTGCCCACCATGGCTTCCTTACCAGGATAGACTATAATCCCTGGGAACATAAGACAAAATAAACCCACCCTTACTTAAGTTGCTTCTGTCATGTATTTTGTGATAGCAACAAGAAAAAGAACAGATCAGCTGATGAGAGATATGACAAATAATTTCTTGACTAAAAGAATAGTGCTGTGATGACTAAGAGTAAAATAACTAGTCAGATACTGACAATGTTGGTAGATAATACCAAGGAAACCATCGATAATCCTTGTGTTTTTTCCATATATAACCTGAGAAATAACAAGCTTGAAGTCCTATTATTATTTCTAAACGGTACACTAACACTGGTTGTCTAACGGTCAGCCATATTGTTTTTGTCCCATTTCTACAAAGTCCTGTCAGTGCATTGTATGAAAAAGTTCAAGGGGCTTAAGCAATGGCTTCTTGGCTGATGTACTTATTCTATTGTTTTAAACAACCTCTGCTCATCACTCACGTCATGTCTTCATGTGTTCTCCAATTCCATGTTCTTCTTTTGACCTGGTTGCTAGATAAAATATATCTTCATACAAAAGGCAGCAACATATTTGATTTGTTTTCTAAATATAAACCATTTTATTTAACCTTGAAGAGTTTTACTTATCCTTTTAGATCTGGAATATGCTTTGCTACAAAATATCAATAAAAATGAAAAGTTTCTTCCTAAATATTCACATAATAGAGTCTATTTAGTTTTACCTTACAGAGAGAATTATGCTACCCTAGAAGTTATGTATTTCCAAATAAAAGACCCAGTGCGTGGTATGGGATATCTGCCCTCAAGTTGGTCAGGAGTATCTTGTCAACACACCAAACCACACAAACTTTTGCTTGCCATTGGTCTACATTTTCTATAGTAACTTTATGGTAAAACACTATTCACGACAACATAGAGAAATCAAATTGGTACTGACAAGGAAGCTTTTTCCCTGCTGGAAAACATTTATAGTAACAGAGGTGCTTATGTTAGGCTCCTGGGAGGAGGAAAGTTATCAACAGTCTTATCTATCTGTGGTCCCCATGAGCTATGGTAATGGCCAGCACATCAAGGTATGCTCAATGATGCAATATTGGCATAAATGCTATGGGTGTTGTTTTAGTTAGGGTTTCATTGCTGTGAAGAGACACCATGACCACAGCAACTCTTATAAAGAACAATGTTTAATTGAGGCTTGCTTACAGGTTCAATCTATTATTATTATGGCAGGCAGTATGGCAGCATCTAGGCAGTCATGGTGGTGTAGGAACTAAGAGTTCTACCTCTTGTTCCAAAGTCTTCCAGGCAGCTAGGATAAGGGTCTTAAAACCCACACCCACAATACTTTAACAAGGGCATACCTCCTAATAACTCCATTCCCTGAGCCAAGCATATTCTAACGCTCACATTTCATTCCCTGGACCCAATAGGCTTGTTCAAACATACAAGTCTGCAGGGGCCATACCTAGGCATAGCATAATTAAAAAAGAAATTAGTCTGACTTCCAAAGTCCCCATAGTCTATAACAGTCTCAATAATGTTAAAGTTCCAAAGTTCAAAGTCTCTTCTGAGATTCATCCAATCACTTAACTGTAATTTCCAAAGAAAGACAGGAAACCAGCTAGGCAAATTTCAAGCTCTGCAACTCCATGTCTAATGGTAAATGGGTCTTTAGACCTCCAACTCCTTTTTCATATGTGTTGACTTCAACAAGCCCTTTTCTTAGGCTGGTTCCACTCCCTGTTAGCAGCTTTCCTCTGCAGATATCCCAAGGCTCCGTCATGTTTAATATCTTGGGGTCCAAGTCAATTTCAACTTTACAGCTTCTTATCCCATTGTCTTGGATTCACACATGATCTTCTGGGCTCCTCCAATGGGATCATGTCACTACTCCAGCTCTTCCCTCTATAGCATTCTAGGTTCTGGTTGACTCCACTCCACTGCTGGTGTTATTCTTGATGATCATCCCATGGTATTGGCATTTCTAATTCATTGGAGTCTTCTGCTGCAACCAGGTTTCACCAATAGTCTCTCATAGGCTCTCTTCTTGGTGCCAAGCCTCAACTTCTTTGCAAGACTCCTACAGTCCTAGGCCATCAACTGCAACCAAGATTGCACCTTCATCATTGACCTTCCATGGCCTCCCACAGTGCCCATCCTCAGCTGCTCTCCATGTCCCCTTCATACCTTCAAAAGCAGTACCACCTGGGTTATTCTTATACATTACTAAGTCTAACTGCATCATAAGGTACAACCTTGGCTATCTCTAGAGTACAGTTTCTCTGTGATCTCAGAAAACACTTCCGAGAAGATCTCATCCCAATGATACTGGTCTCTTCTTAAGCACCTCTAATATCTTAGTTCCAGCTAACCAGCATCAATTACCCCAGTAGTCCCTTTTGTTCTTAACTCTAAAGTCTGAGACACATGGCCAAAGCTGCCTAGTTCTGCTGCTTGCTGGGTCTGGAACATCCCCATCCCTATTCTGTTACCAGCTGTATGTTTTTCAACTCCTTGACTGCCTAAGATTGGCTGTCCTGGAACTTTCTGTATAGATTGACCTTAAACTTGAAGATCTGCATGACTCTGTCTCCTGAATGCTGGCATTAAAGGTGTGTACCACTACTCCTAGACTTATATATTTCCTCACCTAGAACTTGCTCTGTCTAGAGCTGTCCTTGAACTCATCTGTTTGCCTATATTTCCTGGAATTAAAGGTGTGTAGCACCATGCCTTCTTAATTGGGTAGGATCTTGCCCCAAAGTCACCACTCCCTTAATCTGTTTATCTCCTTGAACATAGGCTTCAGCTACATTTCACTCCCTGGTGCCCCTTTATTGCTTGAACTATGTATTTTGTATTTTTCCTTACTCAAGTTGTTCCTGTTGATTAAAATGCTCTATATAAGAGTGAACTTTAGTAACCACACAACAGAACTTATACCAGGCTGTTTTGGGACTTCTTTTGTCAAAGCAATAAATCTAAATCTCTTCACCTTAGCCTTAGGCAGACTCTCCAGACACTGGAAAAAAGCAACTACATTCTTCATCAAAATAGCTCAAAAATAGTCTCTTCACCACATACTGAATTTTTTCTCCACAGAAACCTCTTGGGCCAGGTCTGAACAGTTCAAATCACTCTCAGCTACAAAGTTTTGAATACTTCTTCTAGCATAGACAATTAAGTCCCACTTAAACTCTTTCACTACTTTGCAAATCTAAAGTCCACAAACCCACTTCTTCAAAACAAAAGAAAACCCAGGTGTATCACAGCAATACCCCACTCCTTTACCTACTTCTATCTTAGTTAGGGTTTCATTGCTGTAAAAAGAGACCATGACCACAGTAATTCTTATAAAGGACAACAATTAATTGTGGCTTGTTTTCAGGTTCAGAAGTTTAGTGCATTATCATCATGGCAGGAAACGTGGCAGCATATAAGATACTGGGTCAAGTTTCTAGGCTAATATCCACTTATCAGTGACTGTATACCATGGGTATTCTTTTGAGACTGGGTCACCTCACTTTAGCCTAGAAGCTTGGAACACCAAAGATACAAATCACATATCAAGTGATGTCTCACAAGAAGAAAGGAGTGGACACTGGTGCTAGAATGGACCAAAACATCATTGTGGGAGAGTACAAGAACAGTAAAGTGGGAGGGAGTGGATGCGGGAACAGGGGGAGGGAAAAGGACATGTGGGACCTTTGGGGGTGGGGAACCAGAAAAAGGAAAATGAACTGTAAATATAGAATATATACAATAAAAAAAAATAAAAAAAAAAGATACTGGGTCAAGTATACTCAAACTACTAAAGGTACAATCAATAGTTATTTGACTAGAGTTAAGGCCCCCTCTATTATAAGAAATATGGCCAGAAATCATACTGTAAATATGGCCAGAAACCTATGGTTAAGTTCTAACTTGAACTTAGCTAATATTATTTTTCTAAATGTATATAGCTTCAAATTGCCCTCAAAGTTTCTCTATACCCACTGTTAGTGTGGTTTTCTTCTATCCTCAGAGAACTTCCTTTGTACAGTGGATGATGGACAGTGCAGAAACTGACAACTGATCAAAGCACAGAAAATAAGTACCTATGAAGTGCTCAGCCACAAATTAAACATCTATAATGAATCCTGTATGTTACTTTACCACTATTTTGATAAAAACAATTTGTCCACAACAAGTTATATTAGAAAGGGTTTGCTTTGGGTGTACTTCCGAAGGGATAGGAGTCATGAGAGAGGAAGAGTTGCAGAAGTCAGCTAGGTATGGCACTGGAACAGCAGCTGAGAGCTCATAACTTGATTCACAAATGACTGAGCCACTTCCCCAGGCGCCAGTTGTCTTTGACATAACAGAATTGACATCATTGCTTGCTCTCTTAGTTACTTGTTACATAGCTACCTAACTCTATTTTCTTTAGCAAATACCATGACCATGGTGATTAATAAAAAGGGTTAGAGCTCAGGATTATCCTAGTGGGAACGATGGCAGCAGGCATGCACACCTGGCACTGGAAGAGTAGCTGAGAATTCACATTGGATTCCACAAACAGAAAGCAGAAAGAACACTGAGAATGGCAGGAGACTTTTAAAACCTCAAAGCCTGCCCTTAGTGGCATACCTCTTCCCACAAGGCCATACTCCCTAATCCTTCCCAAACAGCTACTAACTAGGCAACACATATTGAAAGGGTCAAGACTTATCTGAGTCATCTCAGATCCCTTTTCACCTAAGCATCTGGGGCCGTTGCTGAAGAGGGGGCAGAAAGGTTGTAAGAAGTGGAACTGGGGAGGACAAGAGTGAAACAGTATTTTCTGGACAAGACAAGATCACTAATGTCAGCTTCCGTTGATTGCATAAGACCTACATAGCATCGAGCAAATTAGTATTTTAGCCTGGAACAAGATGGGGATCATGAGCTTCTATCATTGACTGATGAAGTATTGATACTTGATGCTTTCTTAGAAGAGGATACCTAGTTTTCTTTAAGGTAGGTATATTATGTTTAATGTGTAGTTTCTCCAGAGACTAAACTTTCTAATATTAATGATATTACTAATAGTTAAATGCTTATGTGTTATAATACTCCTAATGGCAGAAAGCATTATAATAAACTTTAGGAGTTTCAAATGTATATTCTAAGATTTTGCATGGAGAAATGTTTCAAAGTTCTGTTTGTAGATGACCTCATTTAATCCCTACAACATTCCAGCAAGTACTCCTTTTGCATGACAATATGTTATTTTTAGCTTAATATCATTAATAAGCTTTCCTAAAAATTGGAGGTTGTCTTAAAATTTTATACATATACATATAAATACACACAAATAATACATATATATTTATGAATGACATCCAATATATAACAAATTTATATTACTAGCTGCATAAAATTCAAAGTATACATAAGCAATAATAAATGTTTTGTAATAAGACAGGTAAGATTGCATCAGAAGGAATTGTTTGGTTACTACCAATATATGCTTATGCTCTAAAGAACGAATTGTCAAGAGTAGCAAGGTGTCCTGAACATGCTAAAACAGCAAAAGACTATACCTTTTTCTCAGCACCGCACCGTACCTTCTCCAAAATCTATCATGTCAACAAATACAAGAAGATCGAACTAATCACTTGTCTCATATCAGATCACTATGGAGTAAAAGTGATCTTCAACAGCAAGAAAAACAACAGAAAGCCCACATACACATGGAAGCTGAACAATACTCTACTCAATGACAACTTGGTCAAGGAAGAAATAAAGAAAGAAATAAAAGACTTTAGAGAATTCAATGAAAATGAAGGTACAACCTACCCAAATCTTTGGGGCACAATGAAAGCAGTGCTAAGAGGAAAACTCATAGCCCTGAGTGCCTCCAAAAAGAAACAGGAGAGGGCATACACTAGCAGATTAACAGCACACCCAAAAGCCCTGGAACAAAAAAGAAGCTACTTCACCCAGGAGGAGTAGAAGACAGGAAATCATCAAACTAAGGGCTGAAATCAATCAAATAGAAACAAAGGGAACCATACAAAGAATCAACAAAACCAGGAGCTGATTCTTTGAGAAAATCAACAAGATAGATAAACCTTTAGCCAGACTAACCAAATGGCACAGAGACAGTATTCAAATTAATAAAATTAGAAATGAAAAGGGGGATGTAACAACAGAGACTGAGGAAATTCAAAAGATCATCAGATCCTACTACAAAAGTCTATACTCAACACAACTGGAGAATCTGGAGGAAATGGACAATTTCCTAGGCAGATACCAAATACCAAAATTAAATCAGAATCAATTAGATCAGCTAAATAGTCCCATAACCCCTAGGGAAATAGAAGGGGTTATAGAAAGCCTCCCAACCAAAAAAAGTACAGGACCAGATGGTTTTAGTGTAGAATTCTATCAGGCCTTCAAAGAAGACCTAATACCAATACTCTTCAAACTATTCCACAAAATAGAAACAGAAGGGACACTGCCCAACTCATTCTATGAAGCCACAATTATGCTGATACCAAAACCACAAAAAGATATATCAAAGAAAGAGAACTACAGGCCAATTTCCCTTATGAATATCGATGCAAAAATACTAAATAAAATTCTTGCCAACCGAATCCAAGAGCACATTAAAATGATCATTCACCATGATCAAGTAGGCTTCATCCCAGGGATGCAGGGATGGTTCAATATATGGAAATCCAACAATGTAATCCACTACATAAACAAACTAAAAGAAAAAAACCACATGGTCATCTCATTAGATGCAGAAAAAGCATTTGACAAAATTCAGCATCCTTTCATTTTAAAAGTCCTGGAAAGAACAGGAATTCAAGGCCCATGCTTAAACATAGTAAAAGCAATATACAGCAAACCAGTAGCCATCATCAAACTAAATGGAGAGAAACTTGAAGCAATCCCACTAAAATCAGGGACTAGACAAGGCTGCCCTCTCTCTCCATATCTTTTCAATATAGTACTTGAAGTTTTAGCAAGAGCAATTAGACAACATAAGGAAGTCAAAGGGATACAAATTGGAAAGGAAGAAGTCAAATTATCGGTATTTGCAGATGATATGATAGTATATGTAAGTGACCCAAAAAATTCCACCAGAGAACTTCTACAGCTAATAAACAACTTCAACAAAGTGGCTGGTTATAAAATCAACTCAAGCTAATCAGTAGCCTTCCTGTAAAAGAACAAGCAGGCTGAGAAAGAAGTTAGGGAAATAACACCCTTCACAATAGCCACAAACAATATAAAGTATCTTGGCGTGACACTAACCAAACAAGTGAAAGATCTGTATGACAGGAACTTCAAGTCCTTGAAGAAAGAAATTGAAGAAGACCTCAGGAAATGGAAAAATCTTCCATGCTCTTGGATTGGCAGGATCAATATAGCAAAAATGGCCATCTTTCCAAAAGCAATCTATAGATTCAATGCAATCCCCATCAAAATCCCAAATCAAGTCTTCATAGATCTAGAATGAGCAATTCTCAAATTCATTTGGAGTAACAAAAACCCAGGATAGCTAAAACTATTCTCAACAATAAAAGGACTTCTGGGGGAATCAATATCCCTGACCTCAAGCAGTACTACAGAGCAATTGTGTTAAAAACTGCATGGTATTGGTACAGCGACAGGCAAGTATATCAATGGAATAGAATTGAAGATCCAGAAATGAACCCACAGAGATATGGTCACTTGATCTTTGATAAAGGAGCTACAACCATCCAGTTGAAAAAAGATAGCCTTTTCAACGAATGGTGCTGGTTCAACTGGAGGTCAACATGCAGAAAAATGCAAATTGACCCACTCTTATCTCCTTCCACTAAGATCAACTCCAAGTAGATCAAGGACCTCTACATAAAACCAGACACACTGAAACTAATAGAAAAGAAACTGAGGAAGACCCTGGAGGACATGGGCACCGGGGAAACATTCCTGAAAAGAATACCAGTAGATTATGCTCTAAGATCAAGAATTGACAAATGGGACCTCTTAAAATTACAAAGTTTCTGTAAGGCAAAAGACACTGTCAGAAGGACAAAACAGCAACCAACAAATTGGGAAAAGATCTTTACCAACCCCACATCTGACAGAGGGCTAACATCCAATATATACAAAGAACTCAGGAAGTTAGACCCTAAAGAACCAAATAACCCAATTAAAAATGGGGTACAGAGCTAAACAAAGAATTTTCACCAGAAGAAATTTTGATGGCTGAGAAACACCTTAAGAGATGTTCAACATCATTAGTCATCATGGAAATGCAAATCAAAACAGCCCTGAGATTCCACCTCTCACCAGTCAGAATGGCTAAGATTAAAAACTCAAGAGACAACAGGTGCTGGTGAGGAAGTGGTAAAAGAGGAACACTCCTCCACTGTTGGTGGGATTTCAAGATCGTACAACCACTCTGGAAATTAGTATGGTGGTTCCTCAGAAAATTGGGCATGACACTTCCAGAGGACCCTGTCATACCAATCCTGGGCATATACCCAGAGGATTCCCCAGCATGCAATAAAGACACATGCTCCACTATGTTCATAGCAGCCTTATTTATAATAACCAGAAGCTGGAAAGAAACCAGATGTCCCTCAACAGACGAATGGATACAGAAAATGTGGTATATTTATACAATGGAATACTACTCAGCAATTAAAAATAATGAATTCATGCAAATTGTAGGCAAATGGTTGGATCTGGAAAATATCATCCCAAGTGAGTCAACCCAATAACAAAAGAATACACATGAATTGCAATCACTGATAAGTGGATATTAATGAGCCCAGAAGTTCTGAATACTCAAGACACAATTAGCTAAGCAAAAGATTCCCAAGAAAAAGGATGGAGAGGACCCTGGTCTGGAAAAGACTAAATCCAGTTTTGTAGGAGAGTACCAGAACAGAGAAATGGTGGGGAGGGGAGTTGATTGGGGGATGGGTGGGGAAGAGGACTTATGGGACATATGGTGAGGGGGGGAACTGGAAAGGGGAAAGCCATTGGAATGTAAACAAAGAATATAGAAAATAATAAAAATAAAAATAAAAAACCATAAAAATTTTTATTTGTTTCAAATTTCAAAAAAGAATTAATTGAGAGTCAGTATAGAAATGCAATCAACACGTTGTTAGAGTTAATGCTGGCCTTCCTTAGTAGTTCTTTCTCCTATCAGACTCTTTCTGTCTCTCTGCCTCTCCTAAAAATGAACGTATCACGAGATGCCTTGTGACATCCGTCAGAGCCCTGGCTGCTCTTTTTGTCATTTTGCAGACAGCTCTGTTTGTCTCACAACAGACACTGTGAAGATGTCCTTTTGGTTCTAACAACTCTAAATGTTCTGTGTCCATGTTGCATCTTTGCAGAAGAGTAAATTATTGGGTCACCGTGAACCATTTCTCTTCAAGCACAGTCAGTAATGCCCAGAAGCACATTAACATATGTTCACATGAGAACAAAACCCATGAGGTTTTAGTTGAGCAACAAATCATCTGTACAAAAAAAATTAAAAAACAAAACAAAAATCATTTTTTACGTGTGTCTCTAAATGCCTAGTAGCCATAGTAATGTCCCATAAAACCAGATAACAGTACTTTTCACTGCTGGACGTACCAGGACATAATTCCTGATACAGAGGAATTTCAGGTAGCTAATTTGTAAAGTGCTCACATTGTTTTCTGAACAGACTTTCTTATGCCCAACAGCTATTATCTTTTAGACTTTTTAGAGACAGGGGAGTACAAATGAAATGAACAAGACCTCAGGATGCACTTAGAAGTTTAACCTTTAAAAGTTGCTGTAAACTTTTATTTTTCCTGACCTTTGGAAATATTTATCACTAACATTCTACAGGTTGTTTTGTTCTTGGTGTTTAGAAACAGTCTTGTGCTATTCCCCAGGTTGGCCTTAAACTCAAGGCAGCCCTCCCACTTAAAACTGAGTGATGGGATTACTGATATGAGCCTCTACTATCTAAATTTTCCAGATTTTATTAACCCAAATGCATTCTCAAAATATTATTTTATATTTTCCTTTTACCCTCAAAAGAGGTCATTTACTTTTTACTAAATTTGTCTGTTCTGTTAATAAGTTCTCTCTAGGGCTGACTCCCTAGCTCTCCCTGCTCTCCCTGCTCTCCCTGCTCTCTCTCTCTCTCTCTCTCTCTCTCTCTCTCTCTCTCTCTCTCTCTCTCTCTCTTATGCATCTATCCATCCATCTACCCATCTATCTACTTTCTGCCTGTCTATCTGTCTGTTTATCTATCTTGAAGTTAAGTGGGTGATTTCCTTTCTTTCCTAGCTGGATCAGAGTAATCTCTAATTTGTATGCAGCACACTCATGACGCTGCCCCCTCTCTTTCTTCTTCTCTTTCTTGGGATGGAATCTATCTGTGTAGACTAGGGTACTCTCTGTTTCCTGTGTGCTTGGGTTATAGTGTGCACCAGCAATCATGGTTTTTCCGAAGTGTAATCCCTCAACAATTACTGTGTTGATCACCTAAGAATTTGTTAGCAATGTAAATTTGAGAGCACCCAAGCCTCTCCAATCTATCAGAACTGAACAGAAGGAGGAGCTTAATTTGAATGTGACAGGCAACTTTAATGTGAGAACTGCTGGCTTTGATTCTATCAGAGATGCCCTCTGTTCTTTGAAGATAGGCAAGGATGGGGGATGGCTGTTCTTTGTTGCTCTGTAGAATGCAGATTTATTGGAAAGAGGGCATCCCATTCAGTTGGATGTGGCCTAATCTGTCCTGGGTAATACGCACTGATTTTAAAAACCCAGTGGAAAAGCCATTCCTATTCTTATGCAGTACTCTCTCTAGTCATGGACAACTCTGAATTGAATATGCATGTGATAACATATTTCCCCCTTGTACCTTTTTATTTATGATATCAAAGGTAATGGTTCACTACTAATTATAAAAGTGAAAAATTACTGTGAAGAAAGAGACCTCATATAACCCCAGGCTTTCCTTTCTATTCTCAAAGCAGGGCCACTGACTCTCTCTAAGAGAGACTTCAGGTGTTGAAAAGCTAATTCACAGCTCCCCAGCTGCCTACTTGTGGGGACAGCTTTCTTCTGCTCCAGGCAGTAATTGCTTGACTGCTAGCCTAAATTGCCCCTGAGAAGAAAGCATAGCTGAGCTTGCTTTTTATCCTGTGGATTTAGACTGGTACCTAGACAAGCTTCACAAAGAACCAGTTCTTATACACAGTTTTGCTGTAATTCATGCTGCCTTCCAGTTGAGACATGAGGAACAAAATTATAAAGGCATCCACTAATGAATGTGTTGTTCGTTCTGGTAAGACATATTAGATTTTCCAGGCTATGCTAGAACGGTAGGGTTATGGCTGTAATAGGTTTAAGTTAGTAGAGTATAGCTTGACAGGTGACAGGTAATAATTCAAAAGAAAATGTGTAGGGGCTGGAAAGCAGGCAGAAAGCAGCTAAGAGTTCATCCTGCTTTTCCAGAAGACCTGAGTTTGTTTCTCATAAGCCCTAGTTAGGCAGTTTACAATCCCACCAGGAAAATTTTCAGGAAAACCAATACACTCTTCCAGGCTTCCGATGTGCCAAACTTATGTGTGAACAAGCATGCATGCACGTACACACACACACACACACACACACACACACACACTCACTCACTCGCTCATATACATATACACGAGCTATTTAAAAACTGTTGAAAGCAATCAAGTGATTGATGAGACCTAAAACTAGAGGATTCAATAAAATACAACCTCTTGTTCCCCAAGCACAAACCATTTTCTAAGTAAAAAATAGGTACATAATGAGATTAATAAACATTATTTCTTTAGTTCTTTAATGGGACACACAGGATTGGTGTTAGATACATTTCATAGATGCTGTCAAAGACCAAAGTATTTGTTGATTTCAGAGTCATAATGAAGAGGTAATAATGAAACAGTGGGGAGTGGCTTAAGAATAGTAAGAGCAGTGTATCCTTTCAGAATGGAATATGAACTTCCAATTCCGCATACAAAGTGAAGCCTACAAGGATGCAGTGGGGTAGCTTCTTGCAGTAGAGACCATACACTAAGGAAAATTCCTCATTCTATGCTCCAATGGCATACTGCTTATGTAAAGTTCTATAGGGAGCCATTTCTTTCAAAGCCAGGCATTATAGATTAAGCTAATGTAGAGGTTATGTAGAGGTATGTCCTCAGGCTACTCTGAAGCTAGTAGCATCTCTTCCACACAGCATGTATGAATCACCTAAATACTTAGAAATACAGCGTGCAAGATTAAACTAAGCAAAATTTTCCTCTGAGGGCTTGTGCCAGTGAAAGGAAGAATGTAAAGCCAGTTGCTCTAACTCCTTCTTACACACACACACACACACACACACACACACACACACACACACTGTGCAGCTAACTGGAGGCTCAGGTCAGGCTCAGATCTCCTTGTTTCCAGCACTCTGTCATTATAATTGGTGCTTGCTTTGCAGCAAAAAAAAAAAAAAAAAAAAAAAAAAAAAGGCCTGCCTTTTCCCTCTTTTTTATTCCAGGCAAGGCCCTCATCATCTTGAAAGTTTGTTTGTTGTTTCAAGTATCATCTTTTCTGGAGACATCTCATTGTCCTGATGATGTTCCAGACAAGATCTCTCCTCTTCCACAGCCACATATTGTATTTTCTATGTTAATTATTTCACCTGTCTCTTCTACTCTCCTTTGAGAAGACACTCAATATCTTACAATAGCTCAAATGTCAGTGTCTGCCATATAGAGGGATGAAAGGTCAGATACAATAGAGGCTTTACTATGCCTCTTCCTTGGAGGGAGAATGGGCTATGGCTAGATTTTTGCTTGCGAATTGGGGAAAACCCTTAGTAAGTGACATATCTGTAACAATATTAAGTATGTGTGCTGATTGTTGAGAATCAGGGTTATAAGCTTGAAGGGTATGTTTTGAAAGTGACTGAAGCTGAATGAAGCACCCAGAGGAAGCAGGCATCCTGAAGTGCAGGTGAACTGTTTGGAGCAACAAGAGGACCAATGAGTACTGCAGTGACATTTGCTTAATCTCTAATGACAGACAGAGAAGCCAAGGGTAGGTGGGGCTGCAGAGTCTGCAGAAGGAGCATCAAAGACCCATGGGAGTGGACGAGCTGGTGAGATGCTCGGAGTTTGAGAAACACAGACAGGAGAGGAGAGAAATGGATGTCAGAAGAAAAGCAAAGCATTCTGTGGGAAGTCTGTAGACTGCATCCTGTAGTTTTCCTGTGGTTATACAAAATAAATGGTCACTGCCAACAGGAGTCCCACAATCCCCAAATATGGAAACTGTGCCTTCCACACAGACGCCAGAGCTCTGCTTCACTTTAATAAGAAAGGAAGAATAGCAAGATTTTATTCCTTGGGTAGGAGTGTGGGTGGCACCACCGCTAAAATTAGTTATATATATACAAAAAGTTACCATCTTTTGTGCTGTGATTGTTCTTCATCAGTGTGATGAGGAACACAGTCATGGGAAATAGCAAACTGTCTCCTGTTCAGGCTTGCTTGATTTGCTTTCAAAGGTCTCTAGGTCTCCTGAGTTCATTTTCATCACAAACAGGCGAACTAGAGGCTAAATATTTACTGGATTAGCTCTGCAAAGAAAGAAAGAAAGAAAACAACAGGAGAAAGAAACAAAGAAACAAAGGAAGGCAACTGGAACAGAAATTTTACAGGAAAGAGTGGACAGGGCTCTGTTAGGCCAGCCCCCCAGGAGGAAGGCTGGGAGGAAGCGAGCCACAAATAGTAACTGACAGCTCGCCAAGCTGTGCCTGGCTGATCCTGACTAAGATTGTTATATAATAAGCAGAGGCTGCTCTGCCGGTGATGAAAGGGAGAAAAGAATAAAAGAACTATCCGCACTTTCCCATCTCATTTGGCAGACTAAACTTGAAAAGTGTCATAAGTCTTATAAAGAAGGTTGATTTTAATGTGTCTGTCAGGCTCTTTTGAAGGTTTTTAAAGCTCCAACCATTTTTATGCTTGGAAACCCAGCCTAGGTACTAATAAATCAATTTAAATGCACAGGGGCCTCAGAATAACCAACTTGCATGCTTATTTTTATATGAATTATTATTGTTCTCTCTCTCTGCCCCCACACACTGTGTGCACATGTGCACATGCATGCATGTGTGTGAATTTGTGTGTGAGCAACAACATGCCTCACCTTTGATCTTGGTTAAAACTGCTAGGCTCATAGGATATGAGAATTCTCTCTCTATTCCCATTTCAAGTTAGGAATGCTGGCATTAGGAACTCCTGCTACTGCAGTCAGATTTCTGTAGGTTCTGGGAATATGAGTTCAGGTTCTTATACTTGTAAAGCAAGTAATTTACCCACTCCCACCCCACCCCTGAGCCATCTTTCTAGCCATATTTTCATTCTTTGTCTATATATTAATCACTATTTATTGAACACTTATTGTAACAACTCAGTATTGTATAACTATACTGTTTCCATTTTGTTGGTTCTTATGACATTCATAGATCATGAACAATATTTCTGATGACATCTACGGATAGAGTGGCCTGCTGATAGTTTAAAAGACTTGTTTCTCTAAAGAGTTGTTATATGTTGAAGACATGGCCTCTGAGAGAAAATTCAAGTTCAAACATTGCATCTAAACTCTGTATTGCAAGCAAGACCTTCTCTTCCTTCTGTTCCACTCAGCGGTAGCGCCATCAATGCAGTTTCCCTGCATTTTTATACAAACAGACAGAAATGAAGTAAATAGGATAAAGTGATCACACTCATAAAAGACAAATGCGTTGTTATGGAAACAGATACAAAGGCCAGAAAGTTCAAGGAAGTAATTTTTTCCCTTCGTGAAATATAGGTAACATGCAGACTTCTTTATTTTTATAGTATTGCAGTATAGAATCAAGAATGATAGGCATGTTGGGAGTGTTTATTTTTGTTGTATAGTGGAAACACTAGAGGATGGCTGTCAGAAAGATCTGGTTTTAAATTCCAGACTGGCTCTTTGAATAGCCAACATAGTTTCTGCACCTGCCTGAACTCCAGCCTTCCAACCCACAAGGAGGTGTTCGGGGTTGAAAACTGCCCAAGTCTTTAATTGTCTAGAAGCTGAGGCTGTGACCTTATGGAGAAAGTAGGATCTTTGCATATGTAAGTGGGTGATGATAAAGTTGTACTTGAATGAAACGTCTACTCTACTAAGAATTGGTTTTGTCTGGTTTTTAAGAAGAGAGAAATTTGGGCATAGACACAAGGAAGGATGTCACTAGATTATGAAGGCAGAGATCATACTGGTCATCCACCAACCAAGGCATACCAGGAACTAAAGAAGACATGTTATTCTCTAATTCTGTAGAAGAGACCCCACCTGCAACTTGATTTTAGATGTCCAGCTTCTAGAACTATAAAAGAATAGCTCTGTGTTTAAAGATACTTGATGCATGTCAATATGCCCTAGCAGCCTTAGGGATCCTATAGAAGGATCCTATAGAAGTAGCAGTGCCGTCTATGTGCCGCTCTGGATGTGACCTAGGTTTTGGTACACTCTTCTGGAAAGCAGCATGCAGGAGGTCCATCTGAGGCATCATACATCCCCTCTGTCTACCTTGTTTACTAGCTGCTACCCTCATTTCCAATTTTTATCTACCAACTTTATTGTCCTCACTGTGTTAGTATATCCTGACTTGCGATTATCTTTTTGACTTAGTATTGAGGTTAGGATTTCTTTTACTGTGATGAAATATAATCAGAAATAACTTGTAGAGGAAAGGGTCCATTTTGCTTACAGTTTCATATTACACTCAATCATTCAGAGCAGTCAGAGTGGGAACTCAAACAGGGGAAGAACCTAGAGATAGGACCTAATGTACAGGCTATGAAGAAGTACTGATTACTAGCTTGGTCCTCATGGCTTATTCATTCTGATTTCTTATAGCACCCAGACTATCTGCCTAGGTGTCATACCACCCACAGATGGGTTGGGACCTCCCTCATCAATTACTAAGAAAATGCCCTACAAGATTCTCTACAATCCAATCAATTTCGTCATTGATATTCCCCCCTCTCAGAAAACCACAGCTTCTATCAAGTTAGCATAAAACTGGGAGAACATTTAGAATAACATAGCATAAAAAACATGGACTGGTGTTGTAAGTGGTCCTCCAAATTACTGCTTACTTCTTCCTGCTCTGTTCTAGTTAGAGTGGATAGAGTGAAAAGGCACATGAAACTAAAAGATGAAAACTCCTTGACTATTATAAACCTGTATCCCAGCTTGACTGTCATGGATAAAAATGTTACTTATACACAAAACTGAAAGTGAAAAGCGTATTGTTATTTGTCCTTCCTTTAGAGTTGCATCATGTCAAATGTGAAGGTTTTATTTTTTTTATTTCTTTTCTTTTAAATTGAAATAGATTCTTATCTCATACAATAGATCCCAACAACAGTTTCCCCTCCCTGCACCCCCACAAGGATCTGTCTCCCTTCAGAAAAGACCAGGCCTCTAAGAGACAAATATGGCAAAACAAAATACATAAGACCAGGCAAAAGGCCTCACACAGAGGCTGGACAAGAGAACCCAACAGGAGGAGAAGAGTCCCAAGAGAAAGCAAGAGTCAAGAGACACACCAGCTCCCACTGTTAGGAGTCTCATACAAACACCAAGCCAACAGCTACATCGTGTACAGAGGACCTGGTGCAGACCCATGCAGGCCCCAAGCTTGCCACTTCAGTCTCTGTGAGTCCTGCTTAGCTGATTCTGTGAGCCACTTTCTCCTGCTGCCCTTCAGCCCCTCTGACTCTTACCGTCTTCTTTTTACTTCTTTCACCAGCTTCCCCGAGTTCCGAGGGGAGAAACATGATGGAGACACCCAAGTTAGATTCACTCTCCACATAATGTCTCTGCATCCACTCCCATCTGCTGCCCTTGGAAGCCTCTCTGATGATACCTAGAAACAGCACCAATCTATGAGCATAGCAGAATCTTAATGGAAACATTTAATGAATTTTGTTTGTTTTCATTTTCTTCCTGTTTTTTTTATTGAATATATTCTTCATTTACATTTCAAATGTTATACCACTTCCTGGTTTCCCCCTCTCTGCAAAACCCCCAATCTGTCCTCCCACCCATGCCTCCAAGAATATGATCCTCAGCCGGGCAGTGGTGGCGCATGCCTGTAATCCCAGCACTTGGGAGGCAGAGGCAGGCGGAATTCTGAGTTCCAGGCCAGCCTGGTCTACAGAGTGAGTTACAGGACAGCTAGGACTATAGAGAAATCCTGTCTTGAAAAACAAAACAAAAACAAAACAAAACAAACAAAAAAACAAAAGAAAAAAAAAGGGATATGATCCTCCACCCAATCTACTCCGATGACCCCGCCTCAGTTTCCCCACACTGAGGCATCTATTGAGCCTAAATGTGAAGGTTTAAAATCACAATCTCCAAATTTATTGACGACTCTGTTCTCCAGTCATGTTACTTACTGTTCACTTGTCTTTATGGTTTTGGTTTGTCTTCTATCCTTCAATCTGGGCTCCATAACACCAGTATGACCAAGCCTGCACTGTCAGTCAACAGGTTCTCCAGTGCAGGAGTGAGGATTGGAAAGAAAACGACAATTAGACAATGCTGCAGCATGACTCCAGTCAATTCTGAGACTGAAGGCAGGTTTAACTTTTTCTAATCCACTTTTATACCAGTTTATTTACATGGAAGTATTAAGGGCAATAGTAGTAGAATGAGGAAGAGGAGAGACAATAAACACAAAATAGTCAAGGCAATAAGCAAAATCCTGAGATTACTCCACAGTGACCCTTGTTTCTAAGGGTGTGTCACAATGACCAGTACACCAGTAACTGAGCCCACTTCCCTGTCCAAGTGCAAAGTCTTGCCTGAAGCTTACTTCCTTTGTTCCACCCTAAGATTAAAATTTCTGCCTTAACCTACTTCTCTATTATAGCCTAAAGTTAGATTCTTGCCTGAACTTAACTTCCCTACCATGGCCTAGTGTCAGATTCCTACTTGAAGCCCATTTCCCTGCCTTTGGCCAATGTCAAGCTCCTTGGCCAATTCCAGACAACTGCCAGGCGGCACGGCACCCCAATAAGGCTTTCTATGACATTCGAAATACTGTTCTGTAAAATTTCTCCGGGAAGCAAAACTGTGGTTTTATTCATACCAGAGAGTGAACTAATGACAGATCCACAAGATGATTGCTTTCTATTTCACATGGTGAGCCAACAAGTTTTTTTTTGAAATAGGTTTTCTTTCTATTGGATATATTCTTTATTTACATTTCAAATGTTGGCCCCTTTCCTGGTTTACCCCTCGAAAATCCCCTAACCCATCCCCCCTCCTCCTGCTCACCAATCTACCCACTCCTGCTTCCCTGTCCTGGCATTCCCCTATACTGGAGCATCTATCCTGCTCAGGACCAAGGGCCTTTCCTCCCTTTGATGTCCAACAAGGCCATCCTCTGTTGCATATGCATCTGGAGCCATGGGTCCCTCCTTGTGAACTCTTTGGTTGATGGTTTAGTCCCTGGGAGCTCTGGGGATACCAGGTAGTTCATATCGTGGTTCCTCCTATGGTGCTGCAAACCCCTTCAGCTCCTTGGGTCCTTTCTCTAGCTCCTCCACTGGGGACCCTGTGCTCAGTTCAATGGTTGAACCAACACGTTTTAGTTAGATTATTTTTAGGATCACAGGCAACTTAAGAAATGCTATACTATTGACGAAAATGTCTCTTCTATCCACAACTGTTAATAGCTTAAATATCATCCTGGGGGTTTTGGTGCCTTTGAATGCCTTCACATAACAGCTGTTATCTATAAAGGACTGAAGAAGGGCATAACATCATGAATACCCCCTTTTGCCATCACAGCTGCTAAAAATTCAAGAAGGCAATGGCCATGCTTTGCTCCACAACATTCAAGTTCTATGACATCAGCTTTTAGGTCAAGGCTATAGAAATTGTCAGTTTTCACTTCTTTCTTTCTGGGATGCTGACTCTTGCTTTCTAGCTATAATCATCAAAGAAGACTGATGTGCCCCATGGAGAATCATGTGTAGGTATTTCAGCCAGAGGACCTAAGTAAGAGATAGCACCACCATGTACTAGTGTTCCAGCTACATGACTCTATAGCCTGTCATCACTTCATCCCCAACCACTGAGTCACTTTGGCAGTTAAGCCGTCCCTACCGAGAGCTGCACAAATGGAATAGATGTGAAAAATCTCAGCAATGCTTGTGTTTAAGTCCACTAATTTTAGGGTAGTCTGTTATACAACAGCATGGAGTGACTTGTTTCTTTTGACTTCAGTTTCCTCCTCTGTAAAGTGAAAAGAGAAAACGATGATCTCATGATGGCTTGAAAATAAAAATAGACTAAAGAGGACTTGGCATTGCTCAGACTGAGTTGCTGCAAACCAGTGCTGTTATCACTGGATATTTTCATGTTTTGCTAATGGATTAGTCAGTTCTATCTCACTACACTGAAATAATTAAGGTCACTAAATTCTAAGAAAAACAGGGTTGTACCTCACAGTTTCCAGAGATACAAAGGTACAGTGTCTGAACTTGTTCAGCTCTGGTGATGTAATAGATGTTGGCACCGGGGCAAGAACGGGGGGTGAAAGCAATCTTATCATCTGGAGCAGTGAAAGAAAAATAATGGGTGGAGTCCCACCATCTATTTTGAGGGCACTCTCTACTCAGTGATCTAGCAGCATACTGCTAGACCTCATCTATTATAAGTCACTCATAGCATCTCCTAATATTTGCATCCTGGTGTCATAGAATCTCCTAATATTTGCATCCTGGTGCCTTTGCATGTGGACTTTTCAGGAATCTCGTCATTATCCAAACCAATGGCAGCTGACATGGTGAACTGAAGAAAACATGGTCATTCTTTGTAAATAGTCTGAGCATATTGTGTGATGACAGCAAGCAGAGGAAAACCAGTGGTATCTTTGGTTCTCATTCTGTTCTTAACTGTTTTGTCTCTATGCCTTGTAATCTAAAAAGGCACCAAAGCCACCAGCACCCACAGACATGAATTTTTCCCATTATTTGCTAGTTTCAAGAATATTTGAAAGTGTATGAGCCTAGAAAAAGGGAACCAGGAGCTCACTGAACTGGCTTGCTGGCCTCTGTTATAAGGTCACATTCCATAATATGATAATACTTCCCAACTTGGTGGTTGTGACTCCTTTTAGGTAGAATGACCCTTTCATACGTGAGTCACCTAAGACCATCACAAACTACAGATTATAACAGTAACTACGACAAATTATAAGAGTAGTAAAATTACAGTTATTAAGTAGCAAGCAAAATAGTTTTATGGTTGGGGGTCACCACAACATGAGGAATGGAATTGCAGGGTTACAGTGTTAGGAATGTGAAGAACCACTGTGACATTGTCTTTTCCTTAAAATTCTGACTTTGCTTCCTGAGACAAACAGCGCTGATATGAACATGGATAGGCAATGAACATGTGTGCTCAGTCTAGCTCCAAAAAACATGCTCTACCAACAAACTAGAGCTCATGGCTTTCAATTTTCTCTTGGGTATTATTTGATTTGCTACTTGTTTAAAGACAACATTTCGTATTTTGGAAACACAATAGCAAACTGCAGAGGAGATCATTTTCTCATCTTAGGAATGGGGCTGGACAGCAATCCGCATCATGACCCAGTGGATAATCTCTAGCCAGGGGAGTCCTGGCCAGTTATTTCTATAAGCCCCAGTCCCTGCTAGGAGAGCCAAGGAAAGTGCCATGTCCGAAAGGAATCCTTAGCACCTACGGTAGGATCTGTTAGTATGATGGTAGTGCTCAACTTGAACCAGTTTTGAACCTCCTGTTTTACCATAGGAAAGCCCTTTACCAAAAGGCAGAGAGTATGAAAGATACTCTGCAGGATAAAATTTCCCTAGCATCAGCCAGTTTCATATAATAACAATACAGAAATTCCCAAACGAGAGTATCAAATTATCTTTTTCCCATAACGCTAGACCTGCCTCTAAAGCAGCCCCTCTTTTCAGATGTAAGGAGCACCAGGATAGTTCGCCATGGACTGTCACCTCTGCATAGGAGACAGCATTTGCTGGTTTCATAGAAATAAAGGAACTGAGTGTAAAATTGTTGCATGGGGAAGCTGTCTTGTATTTGGGGCCATTAAATTAAATCCCACTCTGAATAATGCATAAGAATGGCTTGTGATTTTCGTTTTCCCCTTTGGGTGACTAATTTTGCTTGAACTCCAAAGTAATTCCTCAGAAATGGAAAAAGGAGATTTAAAAATGACCTGCAAGTTTGCCATTTTAAAAAACCACTTTTCAAACTAAGAAGGCTTCTGACTTCTCTGCCAGCACAAAATGACAAAGATGAGAAAATCCTAAACTCAAATGTGTCTCCTTTGACTAGGAGGATTATGGAGCATTAAATAGCCCTTTACAAAGCAATTGGAAGGAAGTGGAGGAATGGAAATAAAAATCTTAATTTGGGCGTGAAAAATCATTTCTTATATTAAACCAAAATCTCTACAGTCCCTCTCTATTTTACAGTCCACATAAGAAATTCTGCAACAAAATGGAATATTTTTTTTCTAAAACAGTTCAGTCTATGCTCTGGTCACTATCTCATTTGTAGTGAGTATAATAATATTTTTATTAGGTTTTAAGGCCTGTAGGATATTATAAGAGCACATTAGAGTGCTAAGGATTAGAACTGGAATTATGCAGTGCATTTTCATAAAACCTATTCTGTTTTTTCCCTTCCAAATATCACTTTAAAATATAGGCTAAGCTGCACCTGGGACGACTGGGAAGAGCCTAAGCTTCTAGGTTTTACTGTGTGATCCCTCAGTAATGGTTCTTTCTGCTACTGTCCTTCTCCCTGCCACACACCCACACGCAGTTTTCTACAGATTCATAAAATCATTTGCTTAGGAAACAATTCCATTACACCTTTTTTGCATTGTATCCAATCTGTGTTAAAATAGAAACACCCTGCAAGGAATACAGATGAAGGATGGAAGTGTGTGGTCACTCCTCATCTTCCTTGGAGAACATCACTCAGACTAAGGGACAGGCTTGGGGACCCAAGATAAATCCTAGAGATGTGGAGATGCCCAGGCTATCTATGGAGCTTAAAAAAATGGACTCAGGAACATTACCCCTGTGCCCATGTCCTCCAGGGTCTTCCCAAGTTTCTTTTCTAATAGTTTCAGTGTGTCTGGTTTTATGTGGAGGTCCTTGATCCACTTGGAGTTGATCTTAGTACAAGGAGATAAGAGTGGGTCAATTCGCATTCTTCTGCATGTTAACCTCCAGTTGAACCAGCACCATTTGTTGAAAAGGCTATCTTTTTTTCCACTGGATGGTTGTGGCTCCTTTATCAAAGATCAAGTGACCATAAGTCTGTGGGTTCATTTCTGGGTTTTCAATACTATTCCATTGATCTACCTGCCTGTTGCTGTACCAATACCATGCAGTTTTTAACACAATTGCTTTGTAGTACTGCTTGAGGTCAGGGATATTGATTCCCCCAGAAGTCCTTTTATTGTTGAGAATAGTTTTAGCTATCCTGGGTTTTTTGTTGCTCCAGATGAATTTGAGAATTGCTCTTTCTAGATCTATGAAGAATTGATTTGGGATTTTGATGGGGATTGCATTGAATCTGTAGATTGCTTTTGGCAAGATGGCCATTTTTACTATATTGATCCTGCCAATCCAGGAGCAAGAAATATTTTTCCATCTTCTGAGGTCTTCTTCGATTTCTTTCTTCAGGGACTTGAAGTTCCTGTCATACAGATCTTTTACTTGTTTGGTTAGAGTTACGCCAAGGTACTTTATGTTGTTTGTGGCTATTTAGCTTATGCTCTAAGATCAAGAATTGACAAATGGGACCTCATAAAATTACAAAGTTTCTGTAAGGCAAAGGACACTGTCAGAAGGACAAAACGGCAACCAACAACATGGGAAATGATCTTCACTTACCCCACATCCGACAGAGGGCTAATATCCAATATATACAAAGAACTCAAGAAGTTAGACCCCAAAGAACCAAATAACCCTATCCAAAAATGGGGTACAGAGCTAAACAAAGAATTTTCACCAGAAGAAATTCGGATGGCCGAGAAACACCTTAAGAGATGTTCAACATCATTAGTCATCAGGGAAATGCAAATCAAAACAACCCTGAGATTCCACCTCACTCTAGTCAGAATGGCTAAGATTAAAAACTCGAGAGACAACAAGTGCTGGCGAGGATGTGGAGAAAGAGGAACACTCCTCCACTGTTGGTGGGATTGCAAAATGGTAAAACCACTCTGGAAATCAGTGTGGCGGTTCCTCAGAAAATTGGGCATGCCACTCCCAGAGGACCCTGGCATACCACTCCTGGGCATATACCCAGAGGATTCCTCTGCATGCAATAAAGACACATGCTCCACTCTGTTTATAGCAGCCTTGTTTATAATAGCCAGAAATTGGAAGGAGCCCAGATATCCCTCAAAAGAGGAATGGATACAGAAAATGTGGTATATTTATACAATGGAGTACTACTCAGCAATTAAAAATAATGAATTCATGCAATTTGTAGGTAAATGGTTAGATCTGGAAACTATCATCCTAAGTGAGCTAACCCAATCACAAAAGAATACACACGAAATGCAATCACTGATAAGTGGATATTAATGACCCCAGAAGCCCTAAATACTCAAGGCACAATTAGCAAGTCAAATGACTCTCAAGAAGAAAAAAAGGAGAGGACCCTGGGTCTGTAAAGATTGGATCCAGTATTGTAGACCCAGAACAGAGAAATCGTGGGGAGGGGGGAAAGAGTGGGGAATAGTATGGGGGGAGAGGAATTATGGGACATATGGTGGGGGGTAACTGGGAAAGGGGAAAGCCTTTGGAATGTAAACAAAGAATATAGAAAATAAAGAAAAAAAATAGTTAATAAAAAAAATGGACTCAAGCTCTTCTTCTCTGCCATTCTGGAAATACCACGGGATATGGGCATTGACTGTTTTCTTAGTGGCCTGTGACCTCTAGTGCCTATGTTCTTCTAATCTGTTCAATTCATGGTTCTTCTCATCCTCTTAGGTGCTGTTCATACTCTACCCATGAAACTCGTTTGCATGTCCCCCTTTCTTATTTTCTACCTACAAATGACCTCCATGGCTGGTTTCATAACACAAAGATGTGAGCAGCTCAAAAATATGAGGCAGCTCCATTTCAACAATCCATCTCTGTTATTTGTAGCAACTTGGAAGCTGACTTTCTTTCCACCTTCTGCTCACCTTCCCAAGGTCTCCTTCACTTCAGGTCTTCATCAATTTGAAGGAACGTTTTACTTAGTCTGCCTCTTCCTGTCTCAGGTTTTTTTCCATCCTGCTTTTGCTTTTCCTTTCCTCAAACAGGAAACTAAAAATATTCTCTTCTCAGAACTATGGTGCCAATTTGTAAAATAATATCTCTACTTAAAATTTTATTTCTGTCTTTTGCATAAGTGAAATACCAGAGAACAGTTTTAAGCTGAAGGTAGCAAGGAGACAAAAGTTTTTATTAGAACTGGTACACAGCAGGAAGTCAGGACGGCAAAATGTCTCCAGATCCTGGTGCGCCACACGGCAAACCTGAGCCTTGATTTGTCCCAGGTACATAGACCCTCTCTATTTTCTGTGTCCTCTAACTTAGTTCTTAGGTTCTTGATTCAAAAGCCTTCTTGAAAACAGACTATAGTGTCATTTCAGGTTTTATTTTGTTACCGTCTCTAGATTTCCCAAGTGTCGCCTTCCAGAATAGCTTTGATCACTCCTTTCTCCAAGTTAATAATATTTTCTTTGCACAGGCTCTTGCATGAATGACTTGGGATCATAACCTCTCCCCAATTATGTATTATTAAATCTCTTCTCTAGCAGCTGGGATTAGAATAAGGAGAAGTTAATAAGCTGCAGAGAGACACAAAATGAGTCATTAAGACCAAGGACATATTTCAGGCCCTGGACCCAAAAGTTCTGCTTATTGAGAGACCTACCTGTCTGCTGCGAATTAATTTATCAGGCAGCTCAAAAAAAAAAAAAAAAAAAAAAAAGCTGAGTCATGCTTTGTTATCTGTCCAAAGCCTTCTGCTCAGACTGGCTGCAGAAAATGCTTCATCACAGTGCTCTCTTACTTTGATTTATATAATTACCTAAACTACTAAAGGAGGTTTATAAACATTTCTAGAACTTTGTTTTTCACATGAAGATTGAATGTGGATCTCCTTGACATGGGTTCAATAGTCCCCAATCCTAAAGAACAGACTAATGCAGTCTTGCTGGCTTTAGGGTTCTCAACTTTTCATTTCCTGTGAACCCATCATGGGGTGCTTTATATCTCAGATTCTTTAAGGTAAAGAGCCTCCTTTTACAAGAAAATTTAGAAAGAAAAATATTCCCTTTGCAACCTCAACTAGATGAAGGCTGGAAAAGAATTATAAACACTTGAGAGCATTTAGTTTTATTCTCTGAGAAAGTTAACTCTTACCTGGGTGGTGATGACGGGGTCGTGTAAGTTAGACAAATATCTGGATCACTAGACAAAATGAGTAATGTGTTTAGTAGGAACTGCTCCAAATTATTCATTCTTTATTAGAAATTCAAATTTAAGCAGACAGTCCTTATTCCTTTTACTAGGTATTTACCATTGAGGAAATGTATTTGGTTTAGAGTTTGTGGTCAACTTTGCAGATCAAATACTTGATGTTGGCAGACAGCTGCCCACATATATAGCAAAAATCCTAGTCACCCATGGCAGGATATCTATACATTTCTTTCTGAAAGGAGCTAAAATGACCTAAGCACTGGTGATGGCCTCTTGACTGACATAGTCTTCTCTCCTACTTGCCTGCTGAGCTAAGGAAGTGGCAGTTTAGTTGTTTGGTATAAGCACTGCCAATATTTATTTCTACCCTCACCCTTTTTTGGTCAGTGTTTAAGGATGACTGACTAATCCACTTGCGTACTCTAGATGAATATAATTTAGATTTAAAATTACCATTGAATTAAATACAACCCATTCTTGCTCTAAAAAAATTAGAACTTTGCTGTTACATGTGAATTGATTCTACACAACTGCCATAGTGTTTCCTCCTGATCATACGTTTCACCTTTCACATGACTCTTACCTTGTTTTGTTAACCTTCTTGGGGTTAGTCTTTCCAGAGTCTATGTACTGGAAACTGATGACATTCATAAAAAGACCTACTCAGACAAAAAGAAAACTTTATTTTTAGAGATCCAAAGAAAACATAACAAAAGATAAGTTAGGATGTTTTGGAGAATTTAAGATTAATTTATTTTTTCTGGCTGGCTTACTTCAGGAAGCATGGGAAGATAACCTTTAAACAGATTGATCACCCCAGAAAAATAAAAGGCATATTTCTATCCCTTTAACAGACAATCAGCAGTAGAGCCACTGTGACCACAGTTTCAATCTCAGGAAGCAAGTAAAGTCATGAATTCTTCAGAAGCTTTGCCAAGACAAAACACTGCAGGCAAAGTGATATTAGTCCCAGGCTTCTGAACCACAGTCTTCAAAGAGAGAAGGAACTGTGGTGTTATTGGGTGAGCCTCTGTGGGAGAGGTATTTGCTTTCCTGTATACCTCCGAAATGCAATTGCACTTAATGGGCAAATTCAGCCAACAGGCAAAAATCCCTCCCTTGACAGCTCTGAGGATGCCTCAGGGCCTCCTCATCCACACAACCATCTACCTAGTGAGGATCAGACTTTCAAAATGGAAGATTTTTAATCAAAGCAAGCTCCTTAATACTGGGTGCTTGTGTATGATGATTGAAAATTCATACCAATAGTGTAATAGACAAAAAAGAATGCTCTGGGGTACTGCTAAGTGGTTGGTTTGCTATTTTTCCCATTTTTATGTATTATCTATTTATTATTTAGCATGAGATGTTTCTAACTCATTATCTGGTGATAGTAAAGATTCATAAAATACATCTGAAGAAATGAGATATAAGAGATGCTTAGAAAATACTAATTTACACAAAGTAATAGTTGTAAGAAAATTAACTTTTTTAATTGCATAGATTCTTCAGGTGACTGCTATATATGTCACATTCCCTCTTACAGTGCATACTTCTGTATATAATTCACAGTCACTCTTCAAGGCTGAGGCAGAGTTCTCATAGAAAACATTTCTTAATGCTGTTAATATTTAATTTCCTAAAACAAAAAAAGACTATTAACTTTTTAAAGGCTTTAAAATTTAAAGGCACAATAGGAACTGTCCTTCCTTCCTTATTTGTTTCTTCCTTTCCTTTAATAGTTTAAATAGTACATCTATTCATTCTAATACCAAAGGCATGAAGGAATTCTTCATGTATTCTAAAACCCTTTATATTTTTCTCTTGCAATTCAGTGCTCAGCTCAGTGGGTACTGAGTTATGTGTTGTAAGAGTTAGCCATTCACGGGGATTTCAATGAACACCCAATTTCCATTGTTTTATTTTTCAGTGGCACCCACATAATAATTACAGAGTGAACATAGACATGATTCTGCAAGTACAAGGCTCTAAATTCAATCCCCAACACTAAAATAAAATCAAATGAGTATTTAATCGGGATTGTAATGGTATACCCATAAATTCCTGTAGAATTTAAGTACTTACTCAAACCTTCCCATCTGTGAAACGGGCACATTCCACTCTTTTATCTTGATCTTAAAACATCTTATAAAATGAGATTTAGAATTCTCTTTACATTGGCCTTGAACTTTCAGATTAAGTGACTTCCAAAGGCATATCACTAAAGAAAGGATTTTCCATTAGAGAATTTTCTGTTTGAATTCTCATTTTCTGAGAAGGCCTATAGAAAGAACAATTTATTTTTGCATATTATTTGTATATGCAGGAAGTTTGTTTGCTGCTGATTCTATCTACCCACCCACTTACCTGTTTAACCTGTGTCTACAAATGATGGTCCGCAAGTCAGTATACAAAGACCAAGATGAGAAGTTGTTTGTATGTTCATCAGAGAATCAGTCTATGAGGCTTAGATTCAAATGCAAATAGTTTGGGGGCAGAAGCAGCAGGCAGAAGTCCTGGGAGGTTGAATGACATCTGTCAAGAAATTCCTTGGTCAGGCTGAGTAGTGCAGACTGCATCCACAATGGGCAATAGAATAAAATTCTTCCAAGAAAACCTAGAAATCATCCTGATATGTGGAAAAGAATTGTACAGTTTTGGGTCTGGGAATAGCCTGGGTTGTTTGAACACAAAATTCTTTGAATTAATGTTGGGGACTGCTGAAAACAGGGTGTGCTAATTCCCTAGTATTTCCACACTCTGACACACAGGACAAACTTGTAGAAGAATTCCCAGCAGAAGTTATCATCTCAGTCACATTGGTAGTGAGTTCCAAAAAGAGTCCAAAAGAAGCCTGGCTGCTGGCGCTGAGGGCATTCTATTCTCAAAATCCCAGAAGACTTAAACTCAGAATGATGAATTCCATATTTTTGGCTAAAATTTCCAAAAACATCACCAGGTCCGAAATTTCCTTTGTGAATTCTTCTGTGATTATAACATTCCATATTATTTTTTCCTTAAACTATTGACTACTTTATATTTTCCATTTTGTGTTAGTTTGAGACGTTGATTTACTATTAGTGTGCTTTTATTTTTAAATGTATAAAAACAACAAGAATATTTGTTATTTTCCTGATAATGATTACTTGAGGCTTACTTTTTTGTGTGTTGAGCCATTTTAAGTAGCCTTATGGTGCACAGTAAATAACTGTTCTTCAAGGAGCTGGTGTGTAGTCTTCCTGAGTGTCTGGTGTGTGTGCCTTTTCTATCATCAATGTCCCTTTTATCATTACTATTCTATATCCTCTGCATTTATCTAAGCATTTTAGTCTTTGTAGATACATGGTAACAACTTTAGCATTTATTCTTTTTAATATATATAATCATGCCGGGCGGTGGCGCATGCCTGTAATCCCAGCACTCTGGGAGGCAGAGGCAGGCAGATTTCTGAGTTTGAGGCCAGTCTGGTCTACAGAGTGAGTTCCAGGACAGCCAGGGCTATATAGAGTAACCCTGTCTCGAAAAAATCAAAATCCAAAAAACCAAAAAAATTTTTTTTAAAAAATATATATAATCACTACTGCTGATTATATATGTGCATATATATATGTATATATATGCATATATATATATGCAACCTTATCACACCCCTGCTTATGTTTTGTTTGAAGTGTAGTCTGGCTTTGGCCTCAGGCACATCCTCCTTGTGATGTGCTAGGACTCGGGCTTGCACAATGCATGATTTTATTCTACCTTGTCATGTCACATTTTTTTCTTTGCTTTTGTTATTCATTGTGAAGTTGCACCACCAGGGACTGTAGACTATGAGGTGAAGGGTTCAGGGTCTAGAGGTGACATCAGCGGACTTATTCACAGTTTAATTTCTATTCCATTCATGTTCCCTCAGCTCCTACCACTCACTTGACTAGGAAGACATGGTTCAGGCCCCGTGTGGCTTTCTGAGAGCCAGGATTGTGAGACCAAAACAGGAACAATACTGCTTGCAAACTAAACTTTCTCTTCTGCAGTGAAGCTTGGAAGACCAAAGAAACAATTCACATATCAAATGATTCCCAAGAAGAAGGAAGGAGAGGTGCCTGGTTCTGGAAAGGCTCAGTGCAGCAGTGTAGGGGATTACCAGGATCCTGACTGGGGAACAGGGTCAGGGAAGAGGACTTATGGGACTTTAGGGGAGGGGAGAATCCAGGAAAGGGGAAATCGTTTGAAATGAAAATAAAGAATATAGCAAATAAAACTATATATATATATATATATATATATATATATATATGTGTGTGTGTGTGTGTGTGTGTGTGTGTGTGTGTGTATGAGAGAGAGAGAGAGAGAGAGAGAGAGAGAGAGAGAGAGAGAGAGAGAGAGAATACCTTTCTGAGAAATGCTAGCATAGTGAAGTGAGGTGGGAGTGGGAAGGTGGGTGGGGGAGCACCGTCATAGAAGCATGGTAAGGGGAATGGCACAGGGGGTTTTGCAGAGGGGAAACTGGGAAAGGGGATAATATTTGAAATGTAAATAAAATAAAATAAAAAGAAAGAAACAAAAAGGGAAAGAGAGAAAATGGGAAAACAGCTTCCAGTGCAATGTAGTAGCCGTGCAAGAGAAGTGATGTAGCTCAAAACTGTTATTATGACAATGGTGAAAAGAAGTCAGACTCCATCTATGCTTAGATGAGCTAACAAGATTTCCAAACTAACACTATGTGACTAAGGGCAAAGCTGACTCATTATTGCTTTACTACTCTTATCCTGGAAATGCTGATACAATACCAGGTACAGAATGAAAACACTTAGAAGACGGTGTAATGGCTAGAAAGAGAATCAGACCTTTGTTCTGCGTGTGTCGTCCTATTCATATGACAACCTGAATGGTGATGACGAGTAGGAGCTGGGTGTAGGTGCTTGGCATTCAGAAGCTTGGGAAACACACAAACATACACATAAAAAAGAGAATAAGTTTCTGTTTGTCCCATGTGGGTTAAGATTTGTGTTTGTAGTTAAATAATAGGTTCCCATTTGTCCTGTACAGGTTACGTTTTTGTTAAACGTTTAGTTAAAGGATAAGGTGCTGTTTATTCTGGTAAGTCCTTGCAAGTTAATGTTTCTATTTGTAATTAAGAATTAGTTCCTGTTTCTTAGATCTGATGTAAACTATAAAGCATGTTTTCTAATCTACACTAAACTTGAGAATCCAGTCATGTGATGTATGTCCTTATCTGTGTTCCTTCCCTTTCATTGTATTTTTAACATACAGAAGAGCCAGGTCTCTCACCCCTGTGAAGTTTGTCTCCCTGAAAAAGAGACTTTAAGAGGCCAGGACATTCCCTATTTAGACAGCCTACTGGCCAGTCCCAAGTTCACCCCCAAATATAACTTGCTCTAACTGGACAATCATGGGTTTTTCCTTTTCTCCTTGAAGTTCTCATGTTTAACAGGATCTGTCTGCTCACTGTCTTATTAGAGGCAGCAGCTAGGCAGCAGGTCCAAGAGAGGGATCTGAGTCTGAACTCAGTTTGCTGTGTTTTCCTCCCTTCGGGAATAGCTGCTTCCTGCAGTTGTTATTTGGAGACCTTTCATGCCCTTCTTTTCTTTCTTACTTCCCCCCCCTTTGTATCTGACCTTGCTTAGTCAGTAATTCTTTTGGCATTCTGTATGATTTCCTTTCCAGGTTACCTCTTGGTTGCTAGATTCTGTTCTGTAAGTTCATTGAAGTTCATCAAGAAAAACTTTGTGGCTCATATGCAAGTTTATTTTTTTATAAAAATCATACAGAGTTTGTGAATTCCACCTGTTAAGCTTAGTTAATTATGTTTTTAACATCTTTTCTGCACTTATTAACACTGGGTCCTTGGTCCTACCAATTATAGACAAGCTCTGTAGCTATTTTGTCTATACTCATCTATGAGGTATTTAACTAAGGCCTTGTTATTCGGCATGATTTAGGGACATCCCCCAATATGCTTTGAGACCTAAAGCCTTCCTTCCTAAATCTAACTGGCCTCAACAACTAGGCCAGTGACAGGGGACTCCACAGAGAAAGGAATAACAAACGGCAAGCTCTACTTTTTAGAGGTGAGGGCCTCTGCTCTGGTTGAGGAATAAATGTACCTTGGAACGGTAACTGTCACATCTTTCCCATCCCGTGTTCTAAGACCCTAGGACCGGAGACATACACTTTACTTTCATTTGACCTCAGTGCAGGTGTCTGATCTCTAGCCCTGAGTTGTAATATGTCTTCTTTCTTTCTCCTAGCTAGACTACATGCTCTTGATTCCCAGCTCTGACAGAGCATGAAAGAGCTTTCAAGTTCTTAATTTTCTTTCTTTTTGCTGCATTAAGCCCGATCCCAGAGATGTGCTAAACATTTTCTTTACCATATTTACTCTTAGGATTTTAGGACTGTTATAAAATTTTAAAAAGACTCTCATGATTGTTAACAAATATTGTACTTTTGCATACTTCTCAGGTGCTCTAAAAACATTGTTCTGATATCCTGATTTGGATCCTTCACCACTACCCAATGGGGGAGAATTTCTCCTGTCAATATCCATAGCATCATAATTGATCTCTCTGGTTTTGCTGTTTTGTCATAGGTTATTTGTGGTCTCACTAACTAAATTATACATCTCTCTTCTAAAAACTTTGACATCTCACTTTGGTGCTCTATATTTCATAACATTGTATCTGCCCAGAAATTTGAGTTTTGTTTGATTTTGAAACAAACATTCAGCCCCTCAACTCCTTGTAACTTGTTGACTCCAGCAATGAGAATGGCTGACAACGAATTTAATGACACATAGGACTGGCATGGAGCAAACCCTCACATACTAATTCAGAATCAGTTTTCCATATTTTATAAGCTCTATATAACCAGATGATATAAATATAGGTTATGTATCATCTTCTGCTCATCCTAACCACCTCCAGGGGGTAATAGTCTGTACAATAAAATTGAACTTCACTAAAAGTCTACAGAAGCTCACAGATACTACATTCTTATAAAATATGATTCTCCAGATTTAGTTTTCTTTTGTTTTTTAGGAAAACACATTAAGGAATAGACAAATGGTATCATGCCTTCTACTAGGAAAGTCTGATGGACATGATTGAAATATATACAGGGAGGAAGAAAAAACTCTCCTAAGGAAAGCCTCTGTTTAAATCAAGAGATGAATGTCACTGCAAGTAGAAAATAATTGTCAATCAAATAATCTCACTAAGAGTTATTTTTTCTTCTTCAGCATTTATAAACACACAGTTCTAATATGAGCTTTAGAGTTTTTTCTTAATAGTTAGCCAGCATAGCATTCAACAATGTCTGTGGTGCTGTCTCCTGAAGCATTCCTACATCAGTTGCTCGGTGTAAAATGAACTCAGTTGTCAATTCGTTCTGATTGCTAATTTTGCCTTGGCTCCTTGTTTTGATTTGTGGACTGTATTGTGCCTTTGTGTGACTTGAAAAAGACACAAAGGAAGGCAATTTCTAAATATTATTCTCTCTCTATAAAAGTATTTCCCAGAAAAGATAGAATACTTTTAAACGTTTCTTTTATCATGCAATATAACTCCTCATTTTAAAAAGGGATCACATAGAGTGTATAGTTATAGAAACCTGTATTTCTCAGAGTTGGACAAGAGTGTCAAATAAATTACAAACTTCCTCACACCCTTAGTAAAGATTTACTTTCTTCTCGCTACAACTTTGGGCAAATTGGGATCAACAAGATGGACCTATAGCTAGTTTTCAGTGAGCTATTTAGTCTAGGTTATTAAATTTGAATTATGAAGGCACTAAGTGGTTCACGTTGTCAGGGAAAAACATTACATTTCCAATGGAGAACCTGCTTTCAAGGCACATATACTTGAGCTGTGTATTTAAATTCATAAAAAGTACACTCCTAATTGTGAGACTATTCTCGCTAGCCTTTTATAAACACTAAGAAGATTGTATGTTGTTCTTCTAGTGAGAAACTTTGTGAAATACAGTACTTAACTAATTTGCTCAAAGAAAGAGGTTTATTATCAAATATCAAATTAAAATGAGATGACCTAAAAAAGTTTTCATGAGAAACTCATTGGAGAGCTCATTTCAGCATAATATTTAATTTTTATAGAAGACTGGACTTTGTATCGTCCCATCTCTGTTTTCTTTATCTCTTATTAAAAATTAATTAAAATTACCTCCTATTATATATTGAAAGATAAGACAAATTGGCCACATTCCATCTAAAATCTAACTATTCTGCCAATCCCAGAGGAAGCAAGCGCAATGCTTAGGGAAGAGCAAGAGAGAATGTGGAAGCTCTAAAACCACGGAGGACCCCGAAGACTTGGATTATGCTAAACTAGGCTTCCACCACGAGGAAGATATAAGCCATTCTGGAAGAAATCCGAATGGGTCCTTTTGGGAAGGGTATACACCCTTGCCTATGTGCCAATATTTCACAACAGCACAGACACTGGGTCAGAGGGAAGAAAAGAAAGGGCAAACATGGGTAGAGGGAACAAATAGGAGTCAGAATAGAGAGCTCATTTCAGATATGACTTGGGAAGAAGATGGCAACGCTGGCTTCCAGTCTCCTTGAAATCACACAAATGTCCTGTTAGCAGTGCCATAACTGATAGAGCATTGAATAAGAGCACTGCGTTTTCTAAGATGAATGCTGTAGTCAGCAATGAAGACCATGTGAAAGCACAGCTTTGACGTTAGAGGATCAGAGTTGAATTTACAGTTCCATTCGTTAGGAGTTTTGGGATGTTTGACTTTTTCTTATTTTTTCTCTTTCTTTTTCTTTCTTTCTTTTGTTTTTGGCTCCCAAACTCCTGTATATTTTTCTCTGTGCTGAAGGAAATGACTATAACAGGAGCACAGTGTTGTTGTATATCATGGTATATATGATGATATACTTCATAAGTTTAATATTTCATACACATCATTAAGGATACGTGTAAAAAGTACAAAATTACACATCATCAAAGTAATACTGAGGAGGTGATAGTGGGAAGTCTCTAGTACATCAGTTATGAAAGAGGATAGCTGTCTTTATCTACCACTACTGCTGCATCTTTTCTGATTTCTCATCATGCATTCTCTTTTTTTAAAAAAAAATATTGGATATTTTGTTTATTTACATTTCAGATGTTATTCCCCCTTCCCAGTTTCCCCTCTGAAAATCCCCTATCTCCCCCCTCCCCCCTGCTTCTATGAAGGTGCTCCCCCACCTGCCCACTCCTCCCTCATCTCCATAGCATTACCCTAAGCTGGAGTTTCAAGCCTTTACAGGACCAAGAGCCTCCCCTCTCATTGATACCTCGTAAAGTCATCCTCTGCTCCCTCCATGTGTACTATTTGGCTCGTGGTTTGGTTCCTGGGAGCTCTGGAGGGTTCGGTTAGTTGATATTGTTGTTCTTCCTATGGAGCTGCAAACCCATTCAGCTCTTCAGTCCCTCCTCTAACTCCTCCATTGTGGTCCCTGTGCTCAGTCCTATGGTTGGCTGCAAGCATCTGCATATATATTGGTCAGGATCTGGCAGAGCCTTTTAGGGGACAGCCATATCAGGCTCCTGTCTGCATGGAACTTGACTAAGTATAAAATATGTGGGTACAAATTGAGGTACAATTGTTAACCATTAGAGACCAGTTGCTCTGTTCTAGAAACCAACAAACTTCTGTTAAAAAAAATCAGTCATGGTCAGATCTGAAAGAGGGCATTTTCAGACAGTGGGTTCAAAACATGTCAGGTCCATCTGATGACGGAGACAAGGTCAGGGAGAAGCTGAAATTTAGGAAGCATGATGGAGTCCACCTCGTGAAAGAGCGATATCAGACGATGTCAAGGGGAAGATGAGCATTTCAGCAGTAAAAAAGGGCTTTTACTCACCAAGGAGGTGGCACAAGATGCTTCAGGTGACTTAATCTACTCTCAGTGATTAGAGTAAAACTGTGTCCGATCGTGCAGGAGGTAGCCAAGTCAAGAGAAGGGAACCAGGGAACAAGTAACAAGGAAGCAGATGCTGCTGATTCTGAGCCAGCACTGTCATAAGTTGCACAAGACACAGAGACAGTGCACTCTCGAGTTCTTGCCATGTTCCTAACAGTTTTCCCATTCCAATCAGCTAGGAAATGTTTAATTTCTGTAAACCTCTGCTTTTCTACTTTATAAAATTGACCTAAAATACCTACCCCCACAGGGCGACTGTGACAATTCATTAGATCCTATACGTAAAGGACTTAGCAAAGATAAATGATTTCAGATATGGCGTTGTAAGAAGAAGAACAGTTTGTGACTCCAATGGCTAGAGGCAAGAAGGCAGGAGAGACTCAGGAATGTCAGGAGCAGGAAATATCAGGCCCAGAGAGAAGAGGCACGGGGAGGGGGGCGGGGGGGATGGGTGTGTAGAATGAAGCCCTCGTTGCTAACAGAGGTTGGCTCCCTCACTTGCAAGGTTAAGTGATAAATGGAAATGTAAGTCCCTTGTTCAAGAAGCAGGGAAAATGCTCTTTAAAGATGCTGAAATAGAAGGCTTTATTTTTAGAAGTGTTCTCTACTTATGCAATAGCACAGCATGGCAACACCATAAACATGCGACTTCAAAATAATACTTTGCTTTCATAGTTGTATACAATGTTAATTTTGAATTTTAAAACATAATACCTCCATTTATTATAAAATGTGTGTCTTGTTTCCCTGCAAATGTTTTTGGCATGGCAACATATAAATACCTTTTAATTTTATTTTTCAAATGATATGCTCATGTACCTTCTTAGTATTGTTATGCAATGTAAGATTATGAATAATTTTTAATAAGTTTTACTTTCTAAAAATTCTATTCTGTTGATAAAAATCACTGCTTAAGATCTGTTCAACATATTTTGTAGATTATGATAACTCTGGTATACAAGCAGTCAAGTATTTTAAATTAGTATTGGTATCTATAGGTCTTCTGTTTTGAGAGGGTGGCTGATGTTTTCAAATTAACATGTGGCACTTCATAAAAATCACTTTTATGTAAATTGGATTTTTGCTTTTTAACATGATTTTGTATCAGTTCTTTGTGAATTTCACATCATACACCCCAATCACATTCATTTCCCTGTCCTTCCATATCTGCCCTCCACACTTGTAACCTCACCCCACAAAAGAAAATTAAAATTAAAATTAAAAATGAAAACAGAACAAATTATCTTGCCAAGAGAGATGTCCTGTGTCACGATGTGTCCTATAGTATACCCGTTAGCCCAAATAGCTTTATTTGTGAATCATCATTGCAGTGAGTCATTGATTGGGTTTGAGAACCCTGGCCTGCTGTTGTTCTGAGTCAAGGTGATCCTGAAGCTTTGCTTCTGCAGGTCCTGACCCTTCATGTACTCTAGCAGCTCATATGTGCCTTAAATGTGGTGGTGGGTCAACTCAAAGCCCAGGATCTTGGATGGTATCTGATTTGCTCTGCTTGCCGGCTCTCCTGCACCCGCATGACCAGGGCCAGTTCTCCTACATCCATACCACCAGGGCAAGATCTTGAGCTCTTATGAGTGTGTGGCAGACAGAAAGGGGTGGGGCCAGCCCTCCCATGAACATGTATTCTCTCAAGACACTGTGCAGTAGCAAGTAAGAGTTGGGGCCAGTTCAGCTCAGCCTAGACTTCAGGCATCAATATGTCTTCAGGCGGCACACCAGATCATTGGCTTCTGCTTGGCCATTGTTGGTAAGATGGGCCACAAACATCAACGGAGCCCCCTGTTGTAGTAGGGTCTTGAACACAGACATGACCTTAGGTGGCAGCACTGTCTAGTCTTCACCATGTTCTTAGGTGGTAATGCAGACCTCTTATATCAGGTAGTTCCTCACCTCCATTGTATCTCCAGTTTTACCTAGTTCTTTCCCATTTATCTACAACATACTTGCTTTGTGAAGGGTACAAGCCACCCTGTGCCTTGAGGCAGCAGGCAGGCTGGAATTTTGTTTTGAATGTAAATTTACACAATGGCATTGTTACATTTCCTTTGATGCTTTATTGTTCTCATTTATTTATTTGTTCACTTTACATCCCTCTTCCACCTCTCCTGCAAGTTCTGTGATTAAAAATCCCTCCAATCCATTACCGCCTTGCCTTTCCTCCTCCTTAGAGAAGGGGCAACGATCCCCACAACCCTTTTAGGTACCATCCTGCCCTGAACGTCCAGTCCCAGCAAGTCTAAACACATCCTCTCCCACTCTGGCACAACTAGGCAGTCCTGTTAGAAGCAGGGGATCCAGTGGCAGGCAACAGCGTCAGAGACAGCCCCCACTCCAATTGTTAGGGGACCCATATGAAGATCAAGCTGTATATCTGCTCCAAATGTGTAGGGTTCCTAGATGAAGCACCCGCATGTTCTTTGGTTGGTGGTTCGGTCTCTGTGAACACCCATGGGCCCATTGTTACAGGTTAGTTGACGCTGCAGGTCATCTTCTGCTGCCCTTGATCCCTCTGGCTTGATCAGTTCTGTCCTATACTCTTCTATAAGACTTCCGAAGCTGTGGGACTCTGCATCTGTTTCTATCAGCTGATGGATGAAGCCTCTCAGATGACAGTTAGATTCCCGTGTGCAAGCACTAAAAAAAGTATAATTAAGAGTGTCAGGGGTTGGCCGTCTCACAAGAGATGGGTCTCAAGTTGAGGCAGTCATTGTTTGAATGTGCCCTCAGTCTCTGCTCTATCTTTACATCTTGTAAGCAGGATAAAGTTTGGGATGAAGGTTTTGTGGATGGATTGATGTCCCATTCCCTCCACCAGAAGTCCTTCCTGGCTACAGGGGTGGCCACTTTAATCTTGATAACCCCCACTCATAGGAATCTCAGCTAGTGTTACCCCCATAAACTCCTTAGAGCATCACCCATCCCAGGTCTCCAGCTAGTTCCAGAGATGCCCCCCTCCACCAATTTCCATTCTCATTCCCAGTCCTGCCCTGCCCTGATTCTCTCTACACCCCTGATCCCCTACACTGTTTGTTTCCCACCTCACCCTGTTTCCCACCAAGTTCCTTCTTTTCATCCACCCCTAATGACTATTTTGTTTGCCCTTCTGGGTAAGATTCATGCATCCTCCTGTGGGCCCTCCTTATTACTTACTTCTTTTCAGTCTTGGATTATCGCATGGTTATCCTGTATTTTATGGCTAATATCTACTTATAAATGAGTATTACCATGCATGTTCTTTTGGATCGGAGTTACCTCATTCAGGATGACATGGCCTTAGCATCCCCCTATGCTGAGGCATCAAGCCTTCACAGGACCAAGGGCCTTCCCTCTCATGTATGCCTAATAAAACCATCCTTTGCTACATATGTAGCTAGAGTCATGGGTCCCTTCATGTGCATTTTTTGGTTGGTGGGTTTGTCCCTGGAAGCTCTGGGGGATCTGGTTGGTTGATATTGTTTTACTTCCTTTGGGGGTTGAAAATCCATTCAGCTCCTTCAGTCCTTCCCCTAAATCCTCCATTGGCGTCCCTGTGCTCAGTCCTATGGTTAGCTGCAAGCATCTGCATCAGGATTGGTAAGGCTCTGGCAGAAGACAGTTATATCAGGCTCCTGTTAGCAAGCACTTCTTGGCATCAGCAATAATGACTGGACTTGGTGGCTCCATATGGGATGGATCCCCATGTGGGGCAGTATCTGGATGGCCTTTCCTTCAGTCTCTGCTCTGCTCTTTGTCCCTGTATTTTCTTTAGACAGGAGCAATTCTGGGTTAATTTTTTTGATAAGGGTGAGTGGCCTCACCCCTCACCTGGGTGAGGGTTTGTGAGTGATAATATTAAATTCCATCTATTTGCCTGCAAATTTCATGATGTTTTTGTTTTAAATGGCTGAATAGTATTCCATTGTATATATGAATCACACTTTCTTTATCCATTCTTCAGTTGAGGGACATCTAGATTGTTTCTAGTTTCTGGATATTATTAGTAAAGCTGTTATAAACATAATTAAGCAAGTGTACCTGTGGTATAGGAGGGGGCATCTTTGAATGTATGCCGAGGAGTGTTATAGCTAGCTCTTGAAGTATAACTAATCTCTGTTTTCTGAGAAACTGCCAAATTGATTGCCAAAATGGTTGTATAAGTTTGTACTCCAACCAGCAATGGAGAAGTGTTCCTCTTGCTTCACATCCTCACCAGCATGTGCTCTTACTTGAGTTTTTGATCTTAGCCATTTTGAACTGTGTACAATGGAATCTGAGTCATTTTGATTTGCATTTCCCTGATGACTAAGAATGTTGAACATTCTTTAAATGCTTCTGGGCCATTCGAGAGTCCTCTGTTGAGAATTCTGTTTATCTCTGTACCCCATTTTTCAATTGGGTTACTTGGTTTGTGGATGTCTAATTTCTTGAGTTTTTTTTAAATATATTTTGCATAATAGTTCTCTGTTGGATGAAGGGTTGGTGAAGATCTTTCATAATTCTGTCATATTAGCCTTGCAAAACCTTTTCGGTTTCATGATGTCCTGTTTTTAATTGTTGACCTTAGTGCCTGAACTAGTGTTCTGTTCAAGAATTTGTCTCCTTGTGTTCAAAGCAGTTCCCAAATATCTTCTAGTAGACAATTAGAATTAGTGTGTATGATTTTAAGTTGGGGTTTTTGATCCTAATAGATTTGAGTTTTGTGTGGCTGATAGATATGGGTTTATGTAAATTCGTTTACATGTAGACATCCAGTTAAACAAACACCACTTGTTGAAGATACTTTCTTTTTGGACCAAATGTTAAGAGAAATGAAGAGGCTTAAAGGAAGAACATATCCAATGTGAAATTCCTAAGGAGGACCTGATCAGAGATTTTCTAGTTCAAATTATTTTTGTCTCTTACTTTGTATTCTTTAAGCTTCTTCCAATATCAAGTTCTACAACAAAATAAATTGATAGCAATTCCAAAGTTACTGTGCTTATACCAAAAAAAAAATTATTATTTTCTTTGAAAATATATTTGGAAAAGTTTGGAAATAGACCTTTGCAAGACAGAAATATTTTCTTAGCATTGTTCTAAGAGAATTATTTGGTTTCATGAATCTCTTTGGTTCCTTTCCCCATTTACAGAACTAAAGATTTATTAATATTTATTCAATCATATTTAGAAATTTTAAGATTTTAAATTGGTTTCCTATTGTATTACATATATATGTAAATTACATACAATGGTGATCCTAGCTTACTTCCCCAAAGTATGCAAAACACAATTACTTTCATTTAGGTTACTAAGTAAAACCATTTCACAGAAGTGGAAAAAATTTTAATAACCCCTTGAATTATTGACTGTTTTACCAAGTCAGTAAATTTTTATGAAAATATGTAACTCCAGAATGCCCTTACCTTTATTGAACTCAAACTTTAATTTCAGATGGCAATTTCTGATAGGTTGGGAAAAACAGTTCAAAGGGAACTATGCAGTAATTCACTACTATTTATGTAAATGATCCATGAATATTTACTAAAAAAAATGTTCTCTTTGAAATGTCACAAGCAAAAAGAACCCCTGTAATGCTATCATTGGCATTTAAAATGCACCACTCTCCAAAATATCTCATCAGAAAAAAGTTCTGAGTCAGGCTTTCTGAGAACACTGAAGCACATCATTCTATAGTCAAACTTCTCTTTGAACCTAATAAAAAAGAGATTTGCACTCTGGTGTCAGTTATTGAGGTTCTAACAGCAATTCTTACACATTCATTCACCTGTTCTTCCTCATCTAAAGAGCCTCAGTTTTACTGTAATGCACCAGGACTAACAAACATCTCTCACTGCACTCTAGATGGAGATGGAGAGGAGACATTGATGAGGATGGAGATGGGGATTAGATATTAACGGTGAAATTCTGGCTCTTCTCTGTAAATTGAGGTTCTCAGAAAAAGTGCCACATTTATGTTAAAGATTTGAAAAAGTTGGTTGAACTGTTAAAGCTCTAAGATTGTGGAGAGTTGGAATGTTGCAACACGGAGACAAATTTTCATAAGCTATCCTTAGCCCTCTTAACAGTCATTCATCGGCTACTTCTGTTTTTGACTATTATAGTTAAAGCTTTTTACAAGATATTAACTTAGCAGATCTCTGGCTTCCATCAACCATGAGGTAATGGTCTTATCAGATACCTACAATCAACTATAATTTCCCTGGATTTGCACTAACCATTCTACCAGATGTTCCCACCAATGTATCTGAAAAACATTTTCTTTTTTTATTTTTCCTTTTTTTCTATTGTATAGTGATGAATTTCAAGTAATCACTTTCACCTTGAACCATGTAATTCAGAACAAGTTAAAATCACATTTCTTGGTCACAGTCACTGATTGATTAAGAAAAGTTTATTCTATGAAAGTAACATCTATAAATACCTAGAAATAAAATTTTCCAATTCAATGATTCATCAACCTACATATTTTATTTCAATCACAATAAATTTAAACCCAAAAATTCTAAGTGAACCTGACTCGTCCTCCTCCTATGAGGTACAAGGGAGCATTAACCAAAGAGAACAAAGTTGGATTTTTATCCTTAAAACAAGCTGGATTGTACAGTGGGTGTACTAATTGGTGCTTCTATTCAGAATGGCCTCATGTTCCATATGTAAGTAAGCAAAAATGCTTGCGATCAACATTGACATGTTGGTCATATGAAGATATTTACTAACGTATCTATCTAAAGAAATATTTTCATTAAATGAGGTGTGTGTGTGTGTGTGTGTGTAAGTGGCACACAGTATGTAGACCTTCTTGAAAGTAAACTTGTTTGTTATCATAATCATCCTGACATCTTAATGGAAACTTAACCCCAGCAGTAACACAAATGCATACTCTAGCCTCCTAACTATGGTCACTACATACCTGGTCCCCCAAGGCTGGCCTCACGTTCATAATTCTCTTGCTTCTGCCTCCCCATTGGTGAGATATCAGCAGGTAGACCACACTTTGCCATGTTTACTCGTAGCATTGTTGCTTGGCTTTTGTGCTGCTTCCTGTTTGGGAAGTTAAGGTTGGTATTAGTATGAACATCTGGGCCCATGTGATTTGTATAGAGAGGTGAAAATTTTCTGCAAGTGTAGACATCAGAAATGGAATTACAAGGTGATGAGTTAAGTCTACAGTCATTCTTTAGGAAATCAGCTAGTTTTCCAAAATAGTTTAGCCATTATACATCTTCATAGCAATGAGTGAGAAAACCATCATCTATTTTAAGTAACACTTTGTTGTTATTTAAAGAATTATTGTTGTTGAGACCCATCCCATGGGCAAGTATCAATCCCTAACACTACTAATGATACTCTGCTATGCTTCTGGACAAGCACATGCTGTCCTCTGAGAGGTTCGATGCAGCAGCTGACTCAGTCAGAAACAGACACCCACAGCCTAACAGTTGATGGAGCTTGAGACCTCTTATGGAAGAACAGGAGGAAGAATTGCAACCCGGAAGGAGGCAGAAATGCCCCCAGATAAACCAATAGAGTTAGTTAACCTGGTCCCTTCCGACTCTCAGAGTCTGAAGCACCAACCAAAGAATATACATGGGCAGGACCCAGGCCTCCCGCTCATTTGTAGCCATTGTGCAGCTTGACCTTCATGTGGGTCCTGAACAGGACCTATACCGAAAACTGTTGCCTGTACGTGGGATGTGTTCTACTAGCTGGGCTGCCTTTTCTGGCCTCAGTGAGAGCGGAAGTGCTTAGACTTGCAGAGACTTGAAGTGCCAGGGTTTTATTTATTTACATTTCAAATGTCCCCCTTTCTGATCCCCATCCCCACACCCCATACACACTCCTCTTTGCCTCTAAGATGGTGTTCCCCTACCCACCCATCCACTCTCAACTTACCCTGTAGCATCCCCCTTCTCTGGGGCATCAAGCCTCCTCAGGACCAAGCACATCCCCTCCCACTGAGGCCACACAAGACAGTCCTCTGCTACATATGGATCAGGGGCCACAGACCAGCCCATGTGTGCTGTTTGGTTGGTGCCTCAGTCTCTGGAAGTTCTGAAGGGTCTGCTTAGTTGATACTCTTATTCGTCCTATGGAGTTGCAATACCCTTCAGCTTCTTCAGTCCTTCCTCTACACCTTACATAGGGGTCCCCAAGCTCAGTCCAATTGTTGGCTATAAGTATCTGCATCTGTCTTAGTCAGATGTTGGCAGAGCCTCTCAGAGGACAGCCATGCCAGGTGCCTGTCTGCTAGTATATCTTTGCATACCAATAGTGTCAAGAGTTTGGTGGCTACATATGAGATGAATCCCAAGTTGGGATGGTCTTTGGATGGCCTTTCCTTCAGTTTTTGGTCCATTGTTTTGTCCCTGCATTTCCTTTCGACAGGAATAGTTCTGGGTCAAATTCTTTGAGATGGGTATGTAGTCCCATTCCTCAACTGGGGCCCATGTTTATCTACTGGAGGTGGGATCTTCATGTACCATCTCCCCACTTTTGGGCATTTTAACTAAGGTCATCCCCATTAGGTCCTGGGAGCTTCTCACATCCCTGGTATCTGGGACATTCTAGAGGTTCCTCCCATCCCCCAATCCACACTGTTGCATATTTCTATTCATTCTCCTGGGCCTCTGGCTTTCTCTTCTGTCTATCCTCCCTTCCTTGATCCCCCACCCCCAATCTTCTCTCCTGCCTCTCTCATCCAGGACCCTACCTCCCTCTACCTAGTGTGATTATTCTGTTACCACTTCTAAGTGGGATTGAAGCATCTACATTTGGGCCTTCTTGTTAAGCTTCATTATGGTCTGTGAATTGTATCATGGGTATTCTGAACTTTTGGCTACTATGCACTTATTAGTGAGTATATGCCATGCACATACTTTTGATTCAAAGTTACCTCACTTCAGATAATATTTTCTGTTTCTGTTTGTCTGAAAAAATTCATGATATCCTCATTTTTAATAGCTGAGTAGTATTTCATTGTGTAAATAAACCACATTTTTTGCATCGATTCTTTGGTTAGATTGAAAATTAGCCTCAATTTTCTGCCTTTTAAAAACTGTTTTGTGGTATTGTGATCTACTTATCACAGGATCTTTTGGTATGATACTCTTTGTTCTTCCATAATAGTTGTTCTCATGCCTTTAGATTAACAATTGCAAACTTTATTTCATACTTCAAAATTTAGATTGGAAATGCTCTAATAATTAATTTTGGGTTCACTATGAGTTACAAATAAGATTGTAAGATATCACTGCTTTACATTCAACAGATATTCTGTGTTATATGCAGGCACCACATTTTCTAGAGAAAGTTAAATAATATATACACACAACTCATATGTATAAATATATATACACATAAATACCTGTATGTATATGCACACATGTATCAAATATACTATCTATAGTATGGTATTATCTACTGCACATATTAATAGCATGTACCACATAGTGACATTTAGTCAGAAACAGACTGAACAGAGGATGATGGTCTCATAAATCCACCAATAATCTAGAAAATTCCTATTTTTCAATGACACTGTAACATTCTAGCTCATAAGCACAAGTATTCTCACTTGTTTGGGATGATGCTACACTGTTACTAATATAAAATATAACATGTACAATTACATGCAGTACATAACACTTAGTAATGACAGGTGACTATCAGTAGTTTATGTATCTATTACAGTTTTCTACTATTTTAGAGTATGACCTTCTCTATTTATAAAAATAAAATTTAATTGAAAAATTATCTTACATTGGCAGCAGCTTCCTATATTTCATTCTTATCATTACTCCACTGATCAAAGAAGCCCTATCAAATGATTGACACATATTACTTAAGTTATATAGCTGCACTATATACTGTTTGCACATTGACAAAATTCCTTGTATGGCACATATCTCAGAGCATAGCTCCTGGAGTAAGTAGAACATGATTATATATCTATGTTTATTATATATGAGTTGTACTATGCATATACTCTGGAAATTATCACTAAATGTCCTTGGCAAAAGTATAAATAATTTCATCAGTATTGATGGAAGGGTTGTACAGATTTTTAAATTTTCTAATTCTATTAGCAATGTATAATAACTTCCATTATTTCCATATCATTGATATCTCTTGGGGAATAATTATTTTTCATATTTTTTTGTATTTTAAATTGAGTAATTTTTTCCTTTGTGTTTATCAGGAGATACAGTATTTTAAAATTAGGGCTCTACATAGGGTTTTACATATGTGTTAAACACCAGTTCCCTCACTGGACTACCTTCTCAAATCCTGAAATTAGTTTATTAACATTCATTTATTTAGAGATTTTTTCTTTCACCTTATTTTTGTTCTAGAGTATTAATCTTTTCTTTCAATTTTCATTTTGATTATTATTGACTTCTTATTTTGGAACAATACTATTAGCTGCACCTAGATTAAACATTTTGATTTTACGCTCAAGGACATTCTAAAATTGTGTGTGTTCAACATCCTAGAGATATCTTGTTCAAGAGGTACAAGCTCTGTTTTGGTGAGTTCTGGCTAGTTCTTTCATTTCTAATTATTTTCCAACCATCTAAATTCTTGTATTTAATTTTATTTTCTTTAGGCATAATTAAAGATTAGAGAAATTTATTCTGACAGTTGGAATAATTGAAATAATTAAATTATATTTAGGGATCTATAGTTGTATGATATCTTACTCTTCTAATTACAAAGATATTTGGAGTTGACAAGGTAATAATTAGCTTTAAGTGGATGTAGAAAACACTTTTCAATGATGGAGACATAGTGGGATAAACTTCATGTTGAACAGTCAAGAATCACTTCTGAAAGATGAATTGAATCTGCCTGGCATTGTGAGTAAAGCTTGCTCCTTAATTCAGACTTAGTTGAAAATTTGCCTTCACCAATTCCTAGTCATTTAATATTTAGAAGTTATGCTCTTCAATTTCCTCATCCATTAAGTGAAGAAAATCAATACTAGCTAAGACACAAGAATGATGTGAGAATTAGGCATAGTTTGTGGAAAGCAGCAGACACAGGTTCTCCCAAACATCAGAGGTTAAGGGGAACAGTGTTTAGAATTGCATGTGAGCTATTTACATGGTCATCCTGACAGTTTGTGGAACCTGACAAGGTAGAGTGTTTCATTATTTTAAAGAAGATATATTGGCCTAGAATCATTGTAGAATTAAGTTTAGCTCCTGCAGTTGTGACTTTCATATAATGCAGTGAAAGTGAGGTCCTTTATAGAGATGGAGGGTGGGCTGGAGAAAAGATCCAGTGGTTAAGCACCTGTCCTGCTCTTGCAGAGGAACTCACAAGTTCAGTTCCCAGTACTCCCACCAGGCAGCTCACAGCTACCTATATTTCCAGTTCCAGGGGGATCTCATACTGCTGGCCTCCATAGGCACCTTTACTTTATTATATATCCTTACATAAAGACACATTAATACACACAGTTAAACATGAACATAAATAAATTAAAATAAAAGAGAAGATAATCAGATCACAGAGTCTCTCTGGCATTGTAGCGTTGCTTAGCAGCGGTGCCTAACATTTAGTTAATTTTCCTTATGTCCCTTTCATAGACCCAGAAATCCAAGAATTTTCTCTTATTACTTACTATGATATGGGAGATTAACCTGTATATAGTTTAAGTTTGATTCTGCCCATCAAACTCTGGGCTTGATAGATGGCTCAACAGGTAAAACTGCCTGTTGCCAAGCCCCATGACAGAATTCAACCCTGAGAATCCATATAGCAAAAAAGAAAGAGGCAACTTGCATAAGCTGTCCTTTGTCTTCCACATACATGCTATTGTGTGTGCTCCTCACACCAATTAGTAAATATATATAATAAGAAAAATTTTAAAAGTCATACACACTTAACTTCTTTGTTTATAAGTTTATATTCACTGAAGGAAAAAATGAATGTGCTTAAATGTACTTTTAAAGATTTGTTCTAGAATCAAAACTTCTTGGTTACATAAAAGAAAACCTCAAATGCTAACCATGGATTCACAGGTGAGTTCTGTCCTGAATTCCTCTTGGGTGATTTTAGATTTATTGCAAGGTAGTTTATATCCAGGATGATAAGGACACCCTGCTTTGATAACTCAGCAAATAATTTTTGGAACTACTGTAGAGTTCTTTCCATTTGACAGGCTGTTTTATTCAATAGTGTGCAACAAATACTGATATGTCCTAGAGTACAGCAATGCATTTGAAATCCTGATGCTACTTTCTACTTCAGAGTAGAAACAGTAGACTGGGATCTCTGAACTGCTTCTAAAGTTTTATGATTTGTTTAGAGCTCTTCATTCTACTCTCAGAGAAAAATGAGAATATACAAGTTCACCTAAAATGAATCTTTATAAAGCTTTACAGTCAACTAACTGAGGCTCAATAGTATCATGTACAAGAAATGAACTTTGGCAAGAATATAAAGTATAGTGAAAGTAAGAGAAGGGACGAGAAGCAGATTGCCTGGTAATTCCACAGTACATAGAACAAGGCTGATACAGAAAAATTTACCAGACAGTGTTAAACATATGTGAAAACAGGATAGAGATAGTGTATTTTTACTTGTTTCTAGCTGGTCAGAAAAAAAAACAAGAAAAAAGAAAAGAAAAGAAAAGAAAAGAAAATAAAGAAAAGAAAAGAAAGAAAAGAAAAAAAGGTAGATATTCTGAATACTGACATATATCTCATAGTTCTAGTTTAATTTTCTAAGTTTTGAGAATTTATACTAGGGTACTATTTTCTCAGTATTTCCATACCTCTGTCTCCCAACTCCAAATTCTCCCATGTTCCATCCAACTTCTCAAATATATCTATATCTGTCTATATAGATATAGATCACATAGCTATTGACATAGACACAGAGAGACAGAGATAGAGGTAGAGTTAGAGATAGATATCTTGATGGGTTATCTGTAGGCTTAGATTTTTCAAACCTTACTTTAATAAGGGTTCTTAAATGTTTCAACCTTCCTTCTAGCCCACCTATCAGAGGTAGAGGAAAAGAAAAGTTAATAAGAAACAGGGACATGGACTTGTTTAGATGAAGTTCTTTGCAGTGATCTGATCTTTCTTTGTCAGGATATCAGCAGTCCAGTCCAAAACACCTAACATGAATCAGTTGCAGTGGCTTCATCCAGAAGAAACTGCTAGGCTCTGCAGTGTAGGCACAAGTTTGCAGAAGCAACCAGAAGCAGCTGGAACGCCATAAAAAGTTCCCTGGAGCATTCATTCTACAAAGTCATGACAAGCAAAGATGAGTGAAGTTCAGCAACGTGTTGCAAGGTGTACTGATGCAAGAGCATGGCGCATCGTCAGTGAAGACCAGCAAAGCATTATAAGATGAAGCAATGCAAGAACATTGTCAGAGAAAAACAGCAAAGTGTGGCAAGGTAAACAAATGCAAGAGCATCTTCTCACTGTCTATGGGATTTTATTTATATTCTTTGTTTATAAAATGTCTTTTCCTTTAACATTAACAATCTACCCACAGTAGAAATAATTATAAGAATCAAAAATAGAACTTTACATCACATTTTAAATAAATGGCTTATATACAGTATTGTCAAATAAAACAACCTTAAATTTCTATCAATATACCTTAATCAACTTTATTTTGTTTCCTCGTTGATCATAACCAACAACAATCTACCATTGTAGATGATAACAATCATTACACATCAAGTGACTAAAAACATCTACCCCAGTTTAAGGAACTCAGCTGAAAGTCTACTTATAATTGCTTCCTGCTAGATTGAGGTGAAGAATTACGGATCCGAAGGGGGAAAATTGTTAGAATGAAAAAGCTAGTTGTAGCATTTGTTGTCCAGTCTTGTGTGTGAGACTGTGTTATCCAGTCTCTATGTTTTCTGTCCAGTCTTATGTGTTGTTCAATCTTTATTAACTGTCCAGTCTATGTGTTGTCCAGTCTTAGTGAGTTTGATTAGTTGGGGTAGCCCTTTTGAAGTTGATTTTGATGCTTATTTTGGAGAAGTCAATAACTGAGATAGTCTGTGAGAGTCAATCACCTAGGCTATTTGCTTTGTGAAGACATGTCTCAGCTGATAGGAGGTTTTCCTTAGTTAGATCTAATCTTTATAAATTTTGTTTGTATGCATATTTTTTCATTCCTTGTAGATGCATAATCATAACCATGCCCCAATTTTAAAACTATTGCACATTTTCATTCTAATGGCAACACATCCTTATAGTACATTGATTAGCCTAGTTCCTCATTTATTTTTTTCAATAACCCAGTGTCTCTCAGCTGCTGTTGATCCTTTTTCAACAACATTAAGAAAATTTAGAGTTAACAAAAGATTATTTAGTCTGTTCCTGCAAGTTTTTACTCTTCCTTTTTGTTTAATAAGCATCTCTTTTAAAGTACAATTGGCTTTTTCTATAACTGCTTGTCCTGTGGGATTGTGTGGTATTCCAGTAACATGTTTTATATTGCAATATGCAAAGAATTGCTCTATCTTATTGGATACATATTCAAGAACATTACTAGTTTTAATTTGTGCAAGTATCCCCATAATGGCCATTATTTCCAATAAGTGCAATTATACAATCAGCCCTTTCAGAACTTAGAGCAGTACTAATTGAAATACCTGTGTACATATAAATAATATGGTGAATATACCTTTGCTTTCCAAATTCTGCAAAATGACAAACATCCATCTACTGGATGTTATTTCTTTTGATACTTCTAAAGTTACTACCAGCAGGTAAATGGAGATTTGTTGTATAGAGAACGTATAAGACATTTAAAAAAAAATCATTTCTTTAGCCTGTTGCCACAGGTTAGAAATGATTTTTTTCTTTAAACCTTTCCCATTAATATAATGTTTCTCCTGAAAAATTGAGCCCTTTAACGTTTCTTATTAGTAATAGGTTAGCTTGTTATCCCATTCTAAGTGGCCAACCCTAAACACAGGAGCATCACTAAATTGACACAGTGTATATTTAGTGTTGCTCATATATACATATGTATACAGCTGGCCATGTGGAATGGGATAGTCCAATAGAAATGCATTCCTGGAGTAAACTTCTTCAGTCAGCAGCCATTGATTGTCACCTAGTAGGAGGGCCTTGTGAAGTTTCCCCCACTGATGTTGGTACATGAACTGGTGTTGTTATTGTGCAGGGCTTATTTAAATGACCATAATTGTTGAAAGTTGAAGACAGCAGCTTCCCTGTCATGTGTAGAAGATAATTTTATCTCTTTTATGTGTATGTAGTAAATGGAATAAACTACAATATAATATAATATATAGCATCTCACAGCAACTCAAATTCAGTTTCTAAAATCTATATAGTCATAAAAAAGATTTTGATAATTTGAATCAAAACAGGAATGACAGAATATATTTATAACAGAGAGCTTATCAAATGTTTACTTATAATAAAATATGTGTTATTTGGGTCTAATAAAGAGATGACTCAATCATTTAAAGGAGGATACTTGTTCTTGCAGAGGAGCTGAATTTTGTTCTTAGTACCTACTTTGATGGAACCAACAACTGCCTCTATCTCCAGTTCTAGTGAAACCATTGTACTTTTCTGGCCTCCATGGATAACTGTACTTACACACACACACACACACACACACACACACACACACACCAATAAAAATTAGGATAAAAGCCAACTGAGATGCTTGCTGTTTTAGGTTATAGTATTAGAAATCAGGAAAATACCATGTTTTTAGTTGAATATAGTTTTTAAGAAAAGTAAAATACAAACAAACAAAAACACCCCATAACCTTTGAAGGTCTATTCTGAAATATGTATCATCCAAAACTATATTCAGGGATCAAGTGGTTTCTGTCAAAATAGTAAATATTTTAAATAGCAACTTAGTCTATATAGTCTGTTTGGTTCAGGTTCATGAAGAATATACGATTAATGATGAATTGCATGAATTTTTTAAATAAATATTTTATTTTATTTTATTTATTTGAGATAACTTTTTTCTTAGATATTTGCTTTATTTACATTTCAAATGGTGTCTCCTTTCAGAGTTACTCCTCCAAAAACCCAACCCCCTATCTCATCTCTCTGCCCTTGCTCACCCCTTCCCCCAAATTCCTGATTTGCATTCCCCTATTCTGGGGAATCTAGCCTTCACAGAGTTAATGGCCTCTCCTCTCATTGATGTCTGAAATGGTCATCTTCTGCTACATATGTTCAAATGGGAGACTTAATTCTCTAGTGTTAGACTAGAAGAGATTTCTAAATGATTCATAGCTGATAAAGATATTCTGACTTTCTTATTTCTCAATTTTCTGTCCCAAGTTCTTAATTATAATATAGAAATGGATTTTCTGATTTAAGTAATAATGTGTGTATACCATACCACATTATAATTCATGCATATTAAGAACCACCTATTTTGTTATTATCCATATGTAATCCAATATTATCTGTTAATAAGTTAGAAGCCATTTAATTTAGCTGCAGATGAATTGTGCACCACATTGCACTACTGAATATGCATAGAATAACTGCCTATACATTAATTTTTATGACAAGTTTATAATACTTTAACCATAATAACTGAGACATAGGTGGTTGAGAAAATTTGCCCCCTTACTGTAGATATGTAATTGAACATGTAATTTGAAAGATTTGGCCATGTTTAAAAAGTTTCTAAATAATTTATGGGTATCTTTTTTATTTATTTTGTGGCAAAGTTGAAACAAGTATTTTTTACATGCTTTTAAGATATTTAAGTCTATGAATGTATTTTAAACCTATAGGGAATCTTGCAGCTTAGTCTTTTCACATATAATAGAACAAGTTCTTGAATGAGTCATGCCAATTAACTATGAGATTAATATAGACAAAACATTGCACCCTCATGTATGCAGCTATGAACATCATATCTACTTGGCCATCTGTAATCTTAACAGACAAACTGTCCCAGTGTTGCTGAAGAGTTGAAAGTGACTCAGCAGTGGTATTTTTCTGGTGCCTATTACCAAATCCAATTCAAGGGGGAACCTGCACCATTTGATTCTCAGAGCAGGTGGAACACTACACTAAACATATTATATTCTTCATGAACACTATTATACAAACTATTATACAAGAATGAATAAATGCAAATAACATTTACTTTGAGAAATGAGCTTTAGGGTTGTTATCATCATATTTGTACTTTCCTCAGTAGTGAAATTAAACAACACATGGAAGCACTGCAGCCAATGATTCTGTCTGTGCAAAATAGGAGCTGAAGATTAAACAGTCTATAAATCCATAGCATGTTTAATCAAAATTGTACTTATGTAACACTATCTGTTTTAATAGCAAAGACTATATGACTCCCTCCACAGTGAACATTATATTTTTCAACAGGATAGTTTTCACATTTGAAACTTTAATTTTTATAGGATTTCTGGAATGATTCTCTCCACTTCTAAAATGATATGTGTCTCCTCATTTTAATAGACCAAAAATTAAAAATACAGTAAAGACAATTTTTATCAATTACCCCCACCTTGAAGCAACACACCCCCATTCTTTTCTAGGGCCATTTGCATTAGTTGGAACATGAGATATAGAGAGTGAACAAACCTTGGCACATGATTACAAATTAAAGTTCCTATTTTACATTTAGAATCATGTTTTTTGATTTTAAGAACTATGGATTTTGTTCATCTCTAGTCTCTATTAACTATCTTTTTCATTTATAAACAGAGTAATTTCATTCACCTATAAATCACATGTCCCTTCACCCACATTTCTCCATATTCTACACATGCCTCTCTGGACTCCTAGCCATTGCTGATGTCTTTATTGTCTCTTATAGTTTTCTGTTTTCCAAAGTGCCATTGTGATGGTTAATCTTCACTGACAACTTGGTTGAGGTTAGTGTAGAATCATCATAACTCTCAGTATGTCCGAGTAGATGTTTCTCACAAAGTGTTAACCGAGGAGGAAGTTTCTCTGAATGTGGGAATCGTGACTCCGTGATGAGCTGATTATGAAGGAGACAGTGAGCTGAGCATCAGCAGTCACTTGTCTATACTTTTGACCGTGGCTGTAGGATGACCAGTTGCTTCACATTCCTGCTCCCATGCCTTCACCGTGATGGATAGTCTCAAGCCATGAGCCAAATACACCCTTCCTCCCGCAGGTTGCATATTTTCAATTTGTTATCACAGCAGTGACAAAAGTAGCTTCTACAGCTATGTAGTTTTTGTCATACAAATAAGGAGCTTTCATTTGGCTTCTTTCAGGTAACAACAGTGTAATTCAGATGTCTTTCTGAAGTCTTTCTGCCACTTTATGGCTTATAACATTTATTGTCCATTATAAGATGTACCATGTTGCTGGGTGGTGGTGGTGCACGCCTTTAATCCCAGCACTTGGGAGGCAGAGGCAGGAGGATTTCTGAGTTCGAGGCCAGCCTGGTCTACAGAGTGAGTTCCAGGACAGCCAGGGCTACACAGAGAAACCCTGTCTCGAAAAAAAACAAAAAAACAAAAAACAAAAAAAAAAAACAAAAAGATGTACCATGTTTCATCCCACAATGATTATCTTCACTGCTTCTAACTTATGAATCATCAATTTTATACTATAAAGATTAGTAGCCAAGTTAAGAGTTATTTGTAGTTTTTCACCTTCCTTGACTAGTTACCAAGTACAATATTTCTAACATCGCATGTCTTTACTTTTCTATGTAAAAAAACAATGAAATTGTCTTCCAAGGTAATTGTGCCATTTTGCATTCTTCCCAGCAATAAATGAAATTAGATGAACCTGCACGTGTTCATCATTTGACATGGTCAGTGATGGGGTCTTATCATTTTAGCACGTGGAAAGTGAGTGTTGCTGCTTCACTCTTGCAAGTTTTCAATTTCCAATTACAAATTGAGGTGCAGCATCGTTTGATGTACTGGCATCTGCATGTCATTGAGATGAGATCTATATTCAGACACAAGGCTCCTTTTCTCTCTTGTTCATTTTCTTTATGTTGAGCTTAAAGAGATTTTTCCTAAATTGTAGATATAGACCTTTATCAGACATATATTCTAAAATCATTGTTCTCAATCTGTAGCTTATATTTTCACTGTCATAATAGTGTTTTTCAGAGTTTTTTTAAAAAAAATCCAGATTATTACAAATTCATTCAAGTATCATATCTTTGTTTAATCATTTAACTCCTCAGTGAATGCCACAACTTATCATTATTCTTCTGCTACTGTCCAGAAGGCTTCAAGGGTTTCATTTTACATTTATGTTCAAGATACGTTTATTTTCTATGAGAAGATGTGAGATGTTTTTCTAACATGTAAATGTTCAGTTGATCTAGCACTTTTTAAAATTAAACCGTTTCTTCACTAAGTTGTTTTGTTTATCTACTCATTATCTACAACTTGTGCAATTTTTGCGTTATCTATTCTGTTAATCTATTTGATTATTTTATTGTACTTGACTATAACATGGCTATACACTGATATTTCTAATTTATTACTATTCTTTGCATGTGTTATATATCAGATATTTTGTGGTTTGTTTATGTAGTGTTTGAATAGTTTTATCATGTCAGATTTTGACTAACATTATATTGAGTCTATGGCTGACTGTTGTTTAGAAAGATTGATATATTAAAAATAAAGCAAGTGGACAAATTAGAGGGTTTATATTTAATCTGTGACCATGGAATATAACAATATGTATATATTTATGGAATATTATCATTTATGTAGATATTTTTATCTTTCCTCAGGGTTTAATTTTTCTCATTTAAATTTATATATATATATATATATATATATATATACATATGTAACACTTAGGTATATATAAAATATATATAACTTGAAAAATATATGTATATATATGTGTATGTGTGTGTTTATTCTGTGGGTTGTAAGGATAGCTCTGTCATAAAAAGCTCATAATGCCCTTGTAGAGTACTTAGGTTCAGTTCCCAGCACCCATGTGCAGGGTGGAGGACCATAGTCATTCATAATTCTAGCTCTGGGGGATCAGGCAACGTCTTCTGGCTTCTCATGGTAACTATATTCATATATTGATGCTCATATTCACAAATAATATGGGCACTAAATAAAAATAAAATTCAAATTATGTACAGATTTTATGAAATATATGTCTAGGTATAACAGTTTTGGTAAGCATGGCAGTAGCACTGCTTTCAAGTTTTATTGTTAGCTACTAGCATATCAAAACAGTTGGTCTCTGTATATTACTGTTTGGAAAATGACACTTTCATGTTATTTGGTTGCAGAAGATTTCATTGTCAATTCTTTGTTGATTATACATTTCTGGTACTTGCAAAGATAGTTCATATCTTCTTTTCCCAAACTCTGAACTCTTCTCTTATTGAAGCAACTGGAGCTATCAATACAGTGTTGAATAAAATTAGTGAAAAAAAATCCTTATTTGGTTTTCAATCACAGGAATGAAAATGTCAATTTTTCTCATTAAAATCATAACTATTATTTTTGTCTTTGAAAATGATGCACCTGTGGTACATTTCTCACACAGAGGAAGTTGTCTTTTATTATTAACTTGGTAAAAATTTTAAAAATCATTAATGGGTGTTTGAGTTTTCCAATTTTTTTCTGAATCTCCTAATATTTTATCATACTGGTAAAACTTTGAAGGAATCTTACTTCTCCCCGGAGCTCTGGGCGGGAACATCACTGTTAGGGACTATGGAATATTGCTAAACACACGGATAGTAGGAAGCGTGGGACTATTTGAAGGCATCCCACTAAGCATTTACTTTTCCTCTAAAAATACAGACAAAAAGGTATTAGAACATGTGCTGATGATGATTATGCTCCTTATTTAATAGAGTCACTGGTGTTCAAGCTCCCTTGAGCAGAAGATTGTGAATCCAACAACTGGGGGAACTCTGTCAGCCCTACTCTGACTGCTCAAAAGGTGCTCTAGAAACGACTATAAATACAGCAGCTGCTGCCCCTACAGCTCTACTTCAGCAGGAAAGCCCTCATTATGACTTCTTTATACAACTTATGTTGGACTCTCTTCTCCAAATCATGTGTCTAATTAATAGTCCTGTAACAAAAGGGCAGCACTGCTCCTGTCCTCCCAAGCAAAGCACCTGTGATTAATGTGAAACTTTTGTTTCTTTGAGTGTATTTTTGTTGTTGTTATTGTTATAATTGTAGGTTGGGTTTTGTTTTTGTTTTTGTTTTTCTGCCTGAATGTGTGCTATAAATAGCATACACCTTTCCAATACCCCCATATGAGCGGGCCATACAGTAGCTTATTGTTCAAAACACCTTCTGGTCCTGTCCCACCGTACTGTAATACTTACTAAATAGAAACTCTTGACTGGTAGTTTCTTCTATCTTCAGCATTAAAAAGTGGGCATGGATGGTTTCACACAAAGAGGAAGGCAGAAATGTCTCTGAGTGGTGACAGTGGTGGCAGCGACAATGACAACAGATATGGCAGTCATTAGACAGTGTCAGTAGTGATGACAGGGAAGCTGCAGGGTTCCAGAAAGCAGGGAAGAAGAACTAGGACAGCACCGAGACGTGTGTGAAATAAAGGCCAGAGGAGAGAAGACGAAGGTACACACTTGAAACTGAAGAAAGACAAAAAGTAAAAATTAATAAGCCATGGAAAGTCAGAGACAAAACCCATCCCCAACCAAACCAAACTGATCTAAACCAAACCAAACCAAACCAAACCAAACCAAACCAAACCAAACCAAACCAAACCAAACCAAACCAAACCAAACCAAACCAAACCAATCCAAACCAATCCAAACCAAACCAATCTGTTGACCAACTTACTGCATGGAGTTCCAGGGTTTTGCCAAGCTTTAGGGTCCAACCAAAGGTTTCACACATCTATCCCAGAGCTGCAGGTATTAAAAGTTGTTGCTGAGTGTCCCAGCTTATGTCTCAGCACATAAGGCCTATTTGTGAGCTGGAGCACTAGCAGGACTCCCTGCTGTTTCCCTTCACTGTTGCTGAGAACTGAAAATTACAATAGCTTTTGTGTGTTTATTAAAAACCAACCTGAATATTAGAGCAATGAGTTAATTCTTTTTAAAACTGGAGCGGTAGGCTACTCGGTCTGAGTTTGAAGTTGTAAGCTTCTGGGTCTTCCATTCAAATTCTGGGATATATATATATGCAAGGATTGCATATGCAAGGATTGCAAACACCACATACCCTTGTTATCTATTATAATTTGTATCAAGATAAAAGAGCTGACTGGTAACAGCATATTATTTTTCACTATGCCTCAGCATAGGAATTTTGCTATTTAATCTTATTGATGTTCACTGAGCTTCCTTTATCTGTATATTGGGATCTGACATAAATTTTGGGAGGTTTTGGGCACTATTCAAAGATTTTCCCTCTTCCTCTTGAGCTTTTATACCCAATATACCTTTTTTGCTCACCTCACAGTTTTATAATTGTCCACAGATCTCAGCTATTCTCTTTTTTTCCACGATTTATTTTTGTGAGGTTGTATATAAGATGCTGATGATATACCTTCAAACTCTTTACTTCCTTCCTTAGCTATGTTTAGACAGCTGAAATATACATCATTTGATAGTCTTTATTTTCTTTCTAACATTCTCTTCAGATTCTTAGCCCTTCCATCTCTGCTTACATGATCCTTCTATCACCACATGATATCTGCTTTTTTATTGTATAAATATGTCTTTTTAAACCTTGCTTAATGCTGCCTTTGAGTCTTAATCTGCTGTTTGCTCTATTACCCCGACTACGTTATTTCTTCCCTTTTGTATTGGATTTCAATATACAGAAAAACTGAAAATGATCCATTTGGACTAGAAGTGAGAGTGAATAAGGGAATTGTGTTGGGTATGCTATTGTTGCTATGTGTTTATAATACATTGTAGCTGTAGACACTATACACTTAGATTTTCTGATTTACACTTAATTCTTTTTCCCCCTTTGATATATTTTGGTTTCCCAAAGACATCCTTCTTAAGTTTTTTTATACCTTGTAGTTATCTCCATTATGGCATGGTGCTATTAGACCAATGTCCTATTAATGTGTTCTTAAGGTGTTGTAAGGAAAAAGCATTAAAACTTATATAATTAAATTTTCTGAAGTTGTGAATATCCAAGCTTTGAACTTAAATAATATTTTGTAGGATTTCCTTTTCTTTATGTGAGAGAGGAAGTCTCTTAAATGCCACAGTTGACTACCAAGACAGATAAGGCTTTCAAAATATCCATTGCAGAGTTATTTTTGTTACAGAAGAACTCAAAAGACATATTTCAAATTGTTGGGATTTTTTTCCTTACCCTCTACCAAAGAAAAAACTCTAAGAGGTCATTTAAAAATTTTAAAATGACTTATTTATATTTATGTGTGTGTGGTCATAGGTATGTGCACTTGAGTGCAGGTGGTTTTTTGTCAGGAAGAAAGCACTGAATCCCTGAAGATAGACTTGTAGATGATTGTGAGCAACCCTACATAGTTGCTGAGAACTGAATGTGACTGAGTCTTCTGCAAGAGTAGCAAGCACTCTTAACTACTGAACCATCTCTCCACTCTACAAAAGAGGACATGAACTTTGATGCTGTCTTTTACTGATTCACTTTAACTGAATCTAAATTTACTTTGATACATCATCACCCTCATTGTATTTTTATTTGATTAGAATATTTTCTAATTCACTATATATGTATTTACCCAGACTAAACATGCATGGCTTGATTTTTATGTTTGCAGTTTTAACTGTCAATATCATCCAGTCAAGAATCATCAGATATAGATAGCTTTCCAGTTGAACAAGTTGAGTTTATTATTAACTGTGGGGAAGGGAGGTGTCATTCCACAGGGACCAATAGGACATTGTCATAAAAAGGTGTTAGAAAGGAGCAATTATATAATTTCATTTGAGTAAGTTTAGAAATGGGTAAAGGATGTAGGGTTTTATCCTAGATGAAGTGCTATCAGAAAGTAGGGAAACTTTATGATTATTTAACTTAATGAATTTCATCTGTGGACAGATCAAACAGGGAAAGCTTACAGCCTTAGCAGGTAATAGGTAATAGAAATTTTTTTTTGTTCTGTAGATTGCATGACTGCTGATATTGTTTTCTTGTATTTAGGCTTTTATTTTTCATTTAGTTGTTTATTCACTTAACATCCCAATCACAGCCCACCTTTTCCTGGCCCCTACCTCACACAGCGTCTGCTCCTATTCCCTATCCTCTTCTCCTCTTAGAAGAAGGACCCTTCTCCAGGTATCACTGTATCCTGGCACATTAAGTCACTGCAGAAGTAGGTGCATCCTCTCCCACTGAGGCCAAACAAAGTAGCCCAGTTAGGGGAATGAGATCCACAGGCAGGCAGGAGATTCAAGACAGCCCCTATCTACTTCTCTTGTTGGGGGACCCACATGAAAACCAAGCTGTATATCTGCTACATATAGGCAGTTGGGCCTAGGTCCAGTGTAATATGCTCTTTGGTTGGTGGTTCAGTTTCTGAGAATCCCCATGTTTAACTGACCATGATGGTCATCATGTGGAGTTTCTATCCCCACCAGATCCTTCAATCTTTCCCCCAACTCTTCCACAAGACTCCCCAAGCTCTACACAATGTATCAATGTTTGGCTCTGGGTCTCTGCATCTGTTTCAGTCATCTGTGTGGTAGAGTCTCTCAGAGGACAGATGTGCTAGGCTCCTGTCTGCAAACATAACAGTATCATTAAGAGGGTCAGGGATTGATGCTTTCCCATGGGATGAGTCTCAAGTTTGGTGATATTGTTCTCCTTTGTGTCTAAACAAAATCATAAAGTAGGTTATCTTTGACTGGTTGCCATATTCTCAGAATGACATTTTCTAACGCTGTTCTGTGAGGTTGCTTATGCACAGCCAAAGGATAATAGATAATGCTTAGCTTAAAGGGTTAGGGCAGCTAACAACGTCAAGGGCAGGATGGCACTTTCCCTTTCCTCATTGTTAATTTCCAATTTTGTTTTACTGAAGTTCAGCAACACACTCTGTGATCTCAGTTTTCATAGTTGTGAGTCTTACTTTATAGTATAGCATATGTTCTTTTTTTGTTAAGATCTCATTTATGCCTAAGTAGAATTGTTATTGCACACTTGTTTAGCTGCAGTCATCAGTATTTAGAGTCTGCTAATGTTTCTGTTTATTCTGCATCTTTCTAATCAGGTTTGTGTTTATTCAGGTACTTACAGAAGATAGTGAATGAAAATTTCCCAATATGTGAAAATGTGTATCTCTCTTCTTGTACTGCTCATTACTACAATAGAATACAAAACCAGAATTGTGCACAATTCTATTGGGCTTATCTTATTGTTACTATAAGCAATATATTTTCACTTCTAATAGGGCTTTTGTTCTAAATGTATGTGACTGATATTAATATAGAAATATCATAAAGATTTGGTTAACTACTTGCAAAACATTTTCCTCTCAATATATTTTTTTTGCCTTTTGTGTTTTGTTTGCTTGTTTTATGCTTTGTTGCTGTGGTTTTTGTTTCATATTGTATTTCAACCTCTATGTGGCCATTTCAAATATTTCATTATGAGAGCTCATACTTTGCTTATATCTTGTTTACAATTTTTGCTCCTTAGTTCAGATTTTATTTCATCATCCCATTATTGACTATAATGCTCATCTTCAGTATATTATGCTCTCGAGTGTTTTCTATTTTTCTAATGTCTTTTTTGTTTAGTTCTCTCTAGTCAGGGCATATATTGATTCATAAACAGTACAAGAGTTAAGAAAGTCAACTATACACCTCATATCTTTTGAATTATTACTATTTTATCTATTTAAATCTATTTTTTATTATTTTATTTTTTACACAGAATATTTTTTATTTGATATATTCTTTACTTAGATTTCAAGTGATTTTCCCTTTCCTGGATCCCACCCCACCAAAAGTCCTATAAGCTCTCTTCCTTCCCCCTGTTCCCCAATCCACCCCTTCCTACTTCCCTGTCTTGGTATTCCCCTATACTGCTGCACTGAGCCTTTTCAGGACCAGGGGCCACTCCTTCCTTCTTGCACATCATTTGCTATGTGAATTGTGTCTTGGGTAGAAGCTTGGGTCCAAGCTTCTAGGCTAATATCCGTTTATCAGTGAGTGCATACCATGAGTGTTCTTTTGAGACTGGGTTACCTTACTTAGGATGATGTTCTCCAGTTCCATACATTTGTCTAAGAATTTCTTGAATTCATTGTTTCTAATGGCTGAAAAGTACTCCATTGTGTATACATACCACATTTTCTGTATCCATATAACTATTTTATCTACTTTTTATTAAATCTATTTTTAAATCAATTTCATTTTCTTGTTTTCTTTTTCTTTTCTTTTCTTTTTATTTTTCTTTGTCTGATAAGAAGGCCTATCAGAATTACACCAGACTTCTCACCAGAGACCATAAAAGCTGAAGATCCTGGGCAAATCTCGTACAGACCATAAGAGAACACAAATGCCAGCCAAGACTACTATACCCAGCAAAACTCCCAATCACCATAGATGGCGAAACCAAGGTATTCCATGACAAAACCAAATTTACACAATATCTTTCTACAAACCCAGCCCTACAAAGGATAATAAGGGGAAAACACCAATACAAGGAGAAAAACTACACCCTGGAAAAAGCAAGATAGTAACACAAAAGAAGATAACCTATCAAATATAAAATATAAATAAAAAATGACAGGAAGTAATAATCACTATTCTTTAATATCTCTTAACATCAATGGACTCAATTCCCCAATAAAATGACATAGACTAACAGACTGGATACATAAACAGAACCCGAAATTTTGCTGAATACAGGAAACACACCTGAGAGTCAAAAACAAATAGTACCTCAGAGTTAAAGGCTGGAAGATAATTTTATAAGCAAATGGTCTCAGGAAACAAACCGGAGCAGCCATTCTAATATTAGATAAAATTGACTTTCATCCTAAAGTTATCAAAGGAGACAAGGAAGTAACACTTCTTACTGGTCAAAGGAAAAATCCACCAAGAAGAACTCTCAATTCTGAACATCTATGCTCCAAATGCAAGGGCACTCTCATTCGTAAAAGAAACCTTACAAAAACTTTACTTTTTCTCTTTTTCTTTTTGTCTTTTCTTTTTTTCTCCTTTTCTTTTCTTTTTTTTCTTTTTTGGTATTTTGAGACAGGGTTTCTCTGTATAGCCCTGGCTGTCCTGGAACTCACTCAATAAACCACCTGCCTCTGCCTCCCAAGTGATGGTATTAGAGGCATGCACCACCACTGCCCAGCTTCTTATTATCTTTAAATGTCTATACCTTAGTCCCTGTTCTTTGGCTGTGAAGAGATGGTAATTAAAGCAACTCTTATGAAAGAAAGCATTTAACTTGGGCTTTGCTTACAGTTCAGAGAATTAGTTCATTATCATTGTGGTGGGGAACATGCTAGCAAGCAGGCACAGTTCACAAGAAGTAGTGGAGAGCTACATGCTACTCTGTAGGCAGATAGTAAAACAACACTGGGCCTGACATGAACTTTTGAAACCTTAAAGACCACTCTTTGTGACTCAATTCTTCCAATAAAGCCACATCTTTTCAACTTTCCCAGCAGTCAATCAAGTGGGAGAGAAGCATTCAAATATATGAGCCTATGGGGCCATTCATATTCAAAACTCCACCTACCATCTACTCTAGCTCCCATGGGGGGGGGGCTATTCATAACACAAAATTGCATTCAGTTCAATTTCAAAAGTCCACATTCTCCATCATAGTCTCAACACCGTTTAAAAGTCCAAAGTTCAATGTCTCCTCAAAGACTCTTAACAATAACCCCTTTAAAACAAAAGAAAAAAGCAGATCATTCCTTCAATCTCTGCTCCACACTTTGTCTCCATATTTGCTCCAATGAGTAGTTTGCTCCCCCTTCTAAGCAGTGCCAAAGCACTCACACTTTGGTCTTCCTTTTTCTTGAGCTTCATGTGGACTGTAGATTGTATCTTGGGCATTCCAAGGTTTGGGGCTAATATCCACTTATCAGTGCACATTCTTTTGTGATTGGGTTACCTCACTCAGGATGATATTTTCTAGTTCCATCCATTTGCCTAAGAATTTTGTGAAGTTATTGTTTTTAATAGCTGAGTAGTACTCCATTGCATAAATGTCCCATATTTTCTGTATCCATTCCTCTGTTGAAGGACATCTGGGATCTTTTCAACTTCTGGCTATTATAAATAAGGCTGCTATGAACACAGTGAAGCATGTGTTCTTGTTGTACATTGGAGCATCTGAGGAGGCATCGGACTGATTTCCAGAGTGGTTTTATCAGCTTGTAACTCCCAACAACAATGGAGGAGTGTTTCTCTTTCTCTATATCCTCTCCTGCATCTGCTGCCCCACCTGGGGATCCACTCCATATACAGTTACCAAACCCAGAAAATATTGTGGATGCCAAGAAGTTTATGCTGACATAAGCCTGGTATAGCTATCTCCTGACAAGCTTTGCCAGAGTCTGACAAATACAGAGGTGGATGCTTGCAACCAACCATTAGACTCAGCATGGGGTCCCCAATAGAGGAGTTAAAGAACTGAAGGAGCTGAAGGGGTTTGAAACCCCATAGGAGGAACAACAATATGAACCAAGTAGACCCCCCCCCAGAGTTTCCACGGACTAAACCACCAGCCAAGGAGTACACGTGGAGAGACCCATGGCTACAGCCACATATGTAGCGGATAGCCATGTAGCCCATCAATGGGAGGAGAGGCCCTTGGTCCTGTGAAGGCTTGATGCCCCAGTGTCAGGGATTGAGAGGGCAGGGAGGTAGGAGTAGGTGAGTGAGTGAGGGAACACTGTCATAGAAGTAGGGGCAGAGGGCATGATATAGAGAGTTTTGGCTGGGGGGAGCTATCAGGAAAGGAATAACATTTGAAATGTAACTAAAAAGCATATCTAATAAAAAAGGAAAAAAGAAAAAGAAAGCAGAGCATTTACTTCCAACACTGGATAACACAAAATGTACATTACCATTTCAAATGAGAAAAAAAGGAGCATAATGAGGAAATGCTTGACCAAAGCAAGAAGGAAAACCAGCAGGGCAAACTTCAAATTCTGTATCTCCAAGACTGATGTCAAAGTGCTCTCCAGATCTCCAACTCCTTTCAGCATTGTTAAACTGCAACACACTTCTATCTCTTGAACTGTTTGCACTGGAAGGTATTTTATGACTCTGGAATCTCAACATTTCAGGCTCTCCAACAAAATCCAGGCTTCACCTTCCTAGTTTCATGCAACGGCCTTTCAAACTCTTCATGTAGGGGCTGCCTTGACAAATGCCTGGTCTCATTTTCTTTCTTTCTTTCTTTCTTTCTTTCTTTCTTTCTTTCTTTCTTTCTTTCTTTCTTTCTTTCTTTTTCCCTAACCTGGCTTATTTATTTATTTTACATTTATTTATTTACATTTCAAATGTTGTTCCCCTTCCAGATTTCCCCCTCCAAAATCCCCCAATCTCCTTTATTTCTAAGAGGTGTTCCTCCACCCACATACACACCAACTCCTGTTCTTTACTTAAGAGAAAGATTTCAAAGTCACCTCTTTTCTTCTTGACTATAAAGCCAGAACCAGATGGCTGAATCTGCCAAGGTTTTCTGCTTGTTAGGGCTAGAATATGGGACTGTCCTAGCCTTATACTTGTATATTCTCTGTTATTGATGGTTTAGTTTGCCATGTAGGCATTTCTTTAATTCCTTTTCACAAGTTGGAGCATTAGCTGAGTAGAATCTTACCCTGAAGTCACGCTCACATTCCAATTTAGCATCCGGCTTTTCTTTAAACTTTTTATCTCCTTGAGCACAGGGCTTGGCTGCAACACTTAGTTCTTGGTGCTTTTTTTTCCTTCATAAATTTTGTATTTCTCTTTGCCCCAGTTGCATCTTTTCATTGGTGATCTGCCTGATCTGCACTAATGAACATATAGCACAGTCAACACTAAACTGTCTTGAAATCTTCTCTGCAAATGCCATTAAACCAAACCTTTTTAATGTAACCTCAGACAGATTTTTAGGGAATGAGCAAGAAGTAACCATATTCTTTGCTAAAATATCACAAGAACAGTCTTTATGTCAGCTGCTAATATTCTTCCATTCTGAAACTTCTAGAACTGGTGTACCATAGCTCATATCACACTCATCACCACTGTTCATATTTCTTTAATATGGTCCATTAAGCCACACTTGAAGTGCTCAACTGCTTTTCTGGTCCAAAGTCCCAAAGCTTTCCATATTCATCTAGCAAACATCATAGCCAGGCCAATCACAGCATTAAACCACTCCCTGGTAGCAACTTTTCTCTTAGTCAATGTTCTATTACTCTGAAGAGGCATCTTGACTAAGGTAGATCTTATAATATGAAACATTTCATTGGAGGCTTACTTACAGTTGTAAAGGTTTATTCAAATGGTAGGGAGAATGATGGCCAGCAGGTAGGTATGATTTTGGAGAAGTAACTGAAAGCTACATACCCATAGACCCATAGGCACATACCATCTAATACTTGCCAGTAGTCCAACAACAGGGAACTAAGAATTGTAAAGAATGAGTCTCTGAGGGCCTATCTTACTCGGACCATCAGTCTATAAATGTAGGATCAACACACTTTCTCTCATTTTGCCATTCCTTCTTGCAGTTTCATGTTCCATCTGAAATAATTGTTTTCTCCTTAATTTTTAACATGCTTTGAGTTGTGAATAATGAGGGTGATAGATATTTTTGGCTTTTGCATTTGTTTGTTTTGCATTTAAAACATGTTTCTATACTTTGTTCTATTCTACTGTTTATTGAAAAGTTAGTTCTCAATATTGCTATTGTTAACTATTACCACTCTAAAGCAGTGGTAGTAATATTTTGTTTTCTTAGCACTTTGACTATGACATCTTTTTGTTTACATTTACTTTTATTTATTGCATAAGGATAATTGAATTTACAGTTTAATTCTGTTTAATTAGAAACCCTGAGTACTCTTGGCAAATATCTCATCAAATATTGCTTATTTTGCCTTATTTTCTTCATTCCTTTGTGAACTTAAAAAGAAAAAGTCTTCCTGAGCCTGGATTACTGCTCAATGCCAGGGTCTTACCCTTTAATGTCACTTTCCAAAATAGAATATGTCAAGAATATGTAAAAGATCATTGACCCCATCATACTATGACTAGACAGCCAGATCTTGATGTCCTGAGGTCTTACGTTCCTAGCAGTAATTCAGGCTTGCCCTTCAAATTCCCTCTCCTTTGGGGAAGTAGAATGGACTGACCCCAGTTTACTGACAACATTTTTAAATACTGTAACATAAAGGGTTTTCAAGTCAGCTGTATTTATATGACTCAGCTTTGTAAAATTATAGAACATTTTTTGTAAAAATAAAACATATTTAGAACTGTCTGAGGGGGAGGACTCTGGAAAATGCTCATAAGTCTTAAGTAAACAAGAGTAATCAGAGATTATTAGCACAGAAAGGGGAATGATCCCCCAGAAGTCCAGCATATTTACTATGAAACTGTGTCTGATGCCAGTGGCCCAAAGAGGGAAAGTTGTGCTTGCTTTGCTTCTGTGTCATGGGAGTTACAGTGCTAGGTAACCTGTTAACAGATCATAGAAGGGAAGTTTGTGACCAAGAGATGGCTTCTGAACTGTGTGGAGGCTGTACATAGAAAAGGCAATTCTTTTAGAATTGAGGATAAAGCACAGGGCCTCATGTACCATATTTAAATGATGTAGTACTAAGCTACTAATTCATTTTGAAATATTGGTACCTTTTAGCACAGTCATTTTGTATATTTTCCAGCATCTATCCCTATACATCCTGACTACTGAAAAGCTTTAGAAATAAATTTAGATTATAAGGATGTAAGGGTAGTTGAAGTTTATCTAAGTGGCCCCTTCAGGTGGTTTTTAGTGGGCCATGTTGACAAAATCTTTGGAAAACTGACTTTTTATAGCTTCATATAATATAAACACTGACTCCCCCTCTCTGGGTATGTGTGTGTGTGTGTGTGTGTGTGTGTGTGTGTGTGTGTGTGTTTGTAAAGAGGGCATGTGTAACACATTGTAACTTGAGGAGGAGAGAGGACAACTTGCAGAAGTCAGTTTTTTAATCCCATAATGCAGATAAAGGTAACAGAACTTAGATAATTGGGCTTGATGACAAGCTATCTTCCCCCTGAGCCAATTCAGCAGCCCCAAAGCCTTTCATTGTATGAGGTTTGGGTTTTAGACTATAGTCCTCTTTAACAAAAAAATCACTTTAACTTTTATTTATATGTATCTATGTATATATGTCTATTAGTGTACACCATATGAGTACAGTGACAAATCCCCTGGAAGCTATCATTTTAGCCCCCACTGAGAGAAACAATCTGGAAAGTAAACTACATAGTAAAAATTATGACCTAACATTTTCTCCTTGCCAACACAAGTACTATTCATAAACTAACAGAGAAAGAATTTTATGTGATCTAGAAGTGCTAAGAAAAATTATAGTTTGGGAAAGATATAGATTGGTTTCCAAAAGAGATCTTTTTTGACAAGGCTATTTGGAAACACATTGGTGACTATTATCATCTCCTGCAATAACCATCTTTTATACATAATCATTGGTTTTGGAGTATGTATATCACTGCAATAAATGACAGTGAATGTTTTACTGATTTTACCATCACATATAAAAATCTAATAAGGCACTTAATGGACATTGTGAATGAAAAATAACATTATTGAGTACCTGTGTATTTGTAGTGCTATCACTTGATATGACATCACTAGGCCAAGAGTAATCAAGCTTATCCTCTTAGGACATTACATTTTTTTCCTTTTCATCTAAAGAATCAATATTTTCCCTCTATTTTTTATTTATTATAATTTTAATATTTGCATAATTTAAGATTCTTATGAAGCTTTATATCTTTAGAGGTGTATTAATATCTTTAAAGAGTATTATCCATATATAGCTCAATATAAATCACTCATTAATATAAAGCTATATGTATAAAGTAATTTAGGGAGACTCTTAAAATGGAAGAAAACCTAACACCACATTGCAAGTAACATGGGTGATTCATTTTATTTTTGTTTTTAGGAAATTTAGTTGCATGCTGAAAATCATTGTGATCATTGCCCAATGCTAGATCCCATGTAAGAAAGTTGGGTGTGATGGTTAATGCTTATGATTTTAGTCCTGGGAGGCAGAGACAGGCAGATACCTGGGGCTCACTAGCTGACCAGCCTTGCGTCCTTGTCAAGTTCCAGGCCAGTGAGAGCCTATCTCAGTCAACAAAGGTTGAACCATGCTTGAGATACAACAGATGAATTTTTTTTCTGGTTTCTCCACACATGTGCATCTCCCATATACATACATTCATTTGTGCACACAAATTCTCTCTCTCTCTCTCTCTCTCTCTCTCTCTCTCTCTCTCTCTCACACACACACACACACACACACTCACACACACACAAGGAAAGAAAGAACACAATACAACAATTAAGTATAACTGTTCAACACAATCAGTTGAAGCAACCAAAAAAGGGATTTTTGAATTGTTTTACATCAATATGATTTAAAATTCTATATTATCTTAAAGTCAATCTTAAATATGAAATTATTTCTTTACAGGTAACATTACTATAAATCTCTGCAGGCTCATGAATAGGATGTGATCAAGGCAAAGTTATCCATCCTTCTTTCAGAGTACTCCTGGTTTCCTGCGTGAAGGGAAGAGAATGCTTACCTAATTGAAGGTCTGATTAGAGTTTGACATTCACTTGTGAATGCCTTCCTGTTGGACACAATTATGATCATAAGCATGGCAGTGTCATAATATCACACTGCATAAGAGACCTTTCTTGCTGAATGAGGCATTAAAATATAATCTCATTTGATGTTCACTTTGGAAACGAGAACAATGCTATTCCAGTGAGGTTCCTGATTCATCCATGGCTGCGGGCAGATAAAACTTTTCTGTGGTAGCTTGTATGTTGCTTTATATTTTTATTTTTCGCTTTAAAAACAAGAGTTATTGTTTTTCTTTGTAAATATAAACTGAAGGAGACCAGAGAAGTGACTATTTGGCAGACATGTCTGTCACAGTAACTGTAACTGGCACTGCCACTGACAGCAGTCACCTGTGTACATTCAGTGGAGAATCACTTCTGCAGATTTAAAAAGAATTCTGTGGGAGTTTTGACTCCTAGAATATCTAACTTTTCTTTTCTCTTGTGGAAATGACTTCTTTTCTGTCTCTGACATTTTAGTGATCAGAAGGCAGCTGGTCTCATCTAAAAACAACAATGAAATACATGTGACTGGAAGATAGGGAAACGCTAGTCTATGTTTGAGAGAGCTGTAAATTGCTATGGTATTTAAAAAGCTTGCAAAAACGAAAATAATGTGTTTCAGTGATAGAGCTGATGGGGTGGGGCAGGGTTTTCTATCAAAAGATGGTGCTGTGCATGTTTTGATAGGACTACTACTAAACTCAAAGGGTTGCTTTGGAAGAAAGATGAAATTCTGACATTTTTAGATGAGCTGAGAATATTTCTCTAATCCTCTTGTTATAATAAAAACCCACCAGTGTTAAAAGATAGAAATAATCAATGCACACACATATTCAAAATTTAGTCTCACACATTTAGGAAAAATTCTACTGCATTTCTATGGCAACTGCCTGGCAGATTCTAAGAAATAAGTAGGGAATAAGAAATATTACCTAGTTTTAGTAAAGAGAATGTGTTTCAGCAAAAATAGCTTACCATGACAGGGGAGGAGGAAGCAGATTGAAGAAAATGATTTGGGGTAGTCAACACATCTGAATGAATATCAGCTCCTTGTTACTTGTAAGACAGACCACTTTCATTTTTCCTTCTGCTCTGTCCTTTGGTATTTGACATTTCTCTGGTTCACTGAAGAACGTCGAAAGTTGATCTATAACTTAAGAGCTATTCTCACAGTTCTGGCCACAGGATTCTTCCCCTGCTGTTTTGTACTTTCCCAGTTTTCTGATTCTCTATGCATCAGATCCAGCCTTTCAGCTACTCTGTAAAACACTCACCAACTAGATCTGAGTTTCCAGCATTTGTAAGAACATATTTCAGACACTAGCAGTTCCAGTTATAATGCTTTAAGACCTACAGGGTTTTTTTTTGCTGTGGATTAAGCATTCTATTTTAAAGAAGCATTCTTTATTAATACTAGGATAATTTTCTACATTAGCAAGGATTATAAAATAACAAAGTGTAACTGCCCACAGTTGCATCGAATGGGTTACTTGGAAAGGGAGCTGGGGATGGATGGGAAGGATGGAGGAAAAAAGATTGAAACCAAGACAATGGACTGCTGATCATGCCCCAAATTTTAATGGTTGACTCAGAATTTAAAGTTGTGGGGAAACCCTTTCCCCAAGGTTCTAGGGTTCAGGAGAACTAGTTTGGTTGGCTCCACTGCTTAATTCAAAAAGTTACAATAGACTTCACGTTGGTCTGAGAACTCCACCCTAGGTGAGGGAGGCTGTAGCTAACACTGAGGTCTAAAACTCCTTCTCAATGTTTTGGGGGGAGGGCACATCAAAGTTGGGTGATCTGACACAAACATTGGTCAAGAGGTGGAACATTTTAACACATTAACTCTTTTCCCTTTCTGTTTCTTTTTGTTCTTTATGTTTTTACTAGGGATCTGATATTTCAACTGACAAAATAAGTTATGTAGTGGAAGACCAGGAGCTAATCCATGGAGGAACGTGTCCATCCAAAGCTTCAAGTTGAGAGACAACATGACAAACCTGAGGTACAGGACGAATGTGGAGGTCACATCAAGCACAACTGTAGAGAGTGGATAAATAATAAGCTAGAAAGAGAAAAAGGAATGAAATCTTGCAGGTCTTTGTAGACCATAGTGTGAGTTTGCCTTTTGTACTAAATCTGCTAAGAGGCTTTAGACAGAAACTAACACCCACATCAACCCCAAAATGAATGAGAAATGTGGTATCAGGACAAAGTTGTATATGTAATCCCTTTAGGATGGTGTCTGACAGGCAATAGATACCAACATGACCAAAGAAATCTAGCATTGTATAAAACTGGAGAGACTTTTGTTACAGTTTAGAAGTATACCACAGGAGTTGCTGGTAGATGAAATGGCGAAGAGCATGGGAAAAGGCACACCTTCTTGAGATAAAAACTGAGGGTGAAAAGGCTGGTTTAGATTTTCCTCATCTACATTAGAATCCATAACCAATGGTTTGATATCCTGTAGCTAACTTTTGTTCCACATCATGCTATCTGAAACTTTTTCCCCATGGACCTCCTAGCAGCACATCCTAAACTGACTATACACAAACTTGCTTAAAAGCTCAGTGAAGCTTAATGAGCACTCCACTACTTTGATGCCCAATAGAATACTAAATAGGAGGAATCTTGGTGTGTATTCACTATATCATATACATATTTGAAAACTAGGTCTTCCCATGTTGGTTAACATTGTCTGATACATTCTTCAAGCTTCTCTTGGGTTGAGCCTGTGAATCCAGTGACAAGGCAATTACCTGGCAGATTAATTCAGTTCATGTTTAATGGCTTCTGGTAATTTCCAAGGGAATTTCTGGTTTAGGGAGAATGTCCACAAATACCATTCTTCTCTGTACTACCATGGAAATAAAGAATCAGTAAGCCTCACAGCACTAAAGACTTGTACCAATGTCAGGGTGCAATGTCAATGAAGCTTGGAGAGGAAACCAGAAATAGGGTCTATACATGTAGACAGAGGTCTATCTGTCTGTTGATGCCATCAATAAATTTCTGCCGGTTCTTAAATAAAATAATATTTACTCCAGAAGAAATATGTCTATCATTGCAGCCTATCTTAGTTAATTTTCTGGTTGGTATCATAAAGTACCTTGACCCCCCCAAAACAAACAAAAGTAAACAACCGCCACTCCAACCACTACAAAAACCTTGAGATGAAGGGTTTATTTGGCTTTCAAGTCCAGGTTATATTCCATTTCCTGGGAAAGTGGCAGGCATTTGAAGCAGTGAACTACATTACATCCACAGTCAAGAACATGCTTGATGCTCAGCACCATCTCTACACTTGCACATTCCTGGAGAAGTGTAGGGAACACTGTTGTCCACAGTGGGCTAATGTTTCCATGTAAACTAAGGTAGTCAGCAAATCCCCAAGTTGACATCCACAGAAACCTTTCTTCTAGGTGATTCTATATTGTATCAAACAGACAATTAAAACTAACCACTCCAAATCCCACACAATTCTAAATGTCCTATATGCTTTCTTTTTATTTCTGGACAGAAACATAGCACAGAATCTCTGTATTTTTTAAGGCACAATTCTTTGTATGCCACAGTGAATGCACCTCTGTGTGAAGCTAAGTATTTTATGCACCCCAATTGTCCTTAGTGAAACTGGAATTTAATCAACAGTGTCAGAGAAACGATTCAGTTAGCTTTATATTTTCTCCATAAAAAACTTCAAGATTATTGCTCTATAAAGATCCAATCACAGATGTGCAGCCACAAATGCAAAGAACTGATAGAGGTATGCAAGACATATAAAAATACATTATGAGAATAAAGGGTGCCTTTAAGTTTTCCAAGTTTTTGCTATTACAAATTATTTTTTATTTCTAAACAGACACTTAGAGTTTAATTTGCTTTATGACTGAACAATATGTTTAAAAAATAATGTTTCTCTTTTAAATCATTAATCTTTAAATTTTATAACACCTGGATCCACTTGAGAACAGAAAGCAGTGATGAAACCCAAGGTCATTATTTTTGTTGAGAGCCCAAATATTTCCATATATGAAGCACATGTCTGATGCTGTGTAAAGCTAATCATCAGCAGACAGAAAGACATTGTTTCTTTTACATCTATTTTTACCTCATGGAATTTTGTACACACTGCCTAGACATCTCGGTTCTGATGGCTAACAGAGTTCCCCCTTTCATAGCAGTTCATGATACTCACCTGCAAATTTTCATCAACATGACTGTGACTCAGAAATTATCCCAAACATATTATAGTATCTAAAATTTTCACACTGTTTGGAGCAATATATATTTAGCATTTGAACATGTACCTTGGGTTTAGTTTATTTTTGGAAAGAATATTTAGATGCAATCTTGGTTTTAAGTCAAAGCTGACTTAAATGAACAACCTTTAATTTCTTTTCTTAAAGGTATAATAAAAGAGGGCATGGGAAGTGGTTGTAAGATGAAGCATGCTTCCTCTAATAAACTTTTTAAGTATAAACACATCTCAAAAAGATACTAAAATAAGACAAGAAAAAAATAAATTGCACAATATTATATCTATTGTATTTTGTAAATTGACAAAACCATTTTTCAAGTCTTTATTACAGCTAGTGTTACGAAAATAATTCGATTTTCAGATCCATTAATACAGCTCATGAAATATCTTATAAATGTAATTGCAGTTACACTCAGAGAAAATAATCCCAAAATACCTGCAGAGTAACTCATTTGCCAAGTTCCACCAAGTATTTAAACATTTTTTTGAAATTATTTATCCTATAGTTACAAGATCATAGTAGAAAAAAAGAGACCGAGCAAGAGAGAGGGAGAAAGAGGGAAAGAGAGAGTGGAGGAAGACAGAGAGAGAGGAGGGAGAGGGAGGGAGGGAGGGAGGGAGGGATGGAGGGAGGGAGGGGGAGGGGGAGAGGGAGGGATGAAGGGAGGGAGGGGGAGGGGGAGAGGGAGAGGGAGAAAAAGGAGAGAGAAAGAGAGAGAAAGAAGAGAGAGGGAGGGAGGGAGAGAGGGGGAGGGAGAGGGGGAGGGAGAGAGAGAGAGAGAGAGAAGGAGAGAGGGGAAAGAGAGCACAATAAGAACAATTGATTATAAATTGATAACACTGAATATTTCATTTACATACTAAAATACTGAAGAAGCAAAAGTAAGTTTCTTAAAAGACAGGTTTTGTTTTGTTTTGTTCTCATATAAGACTTGATGAGAGATTCTCCTGCTGATCTGCACCTTCACCTGCACCTGCAGTCCAGGATCAGTGAACTGCTCACCCCACAATTCAGCCTGCCTCCCAGGAGGTCTGCTTTAACCTGAGGCACACAGGTGTGACATACTCCATGCCCCAACACCGCCCCCCCTCAACCATGCACCTCCTAGGACTCTAGCATACCCAGAAGTCATGGGCTCTGCCCAGCCCTGTTTGAGCGCCATCCTACATCTGGTCAATACCTACACTTGCAGTTACAGATGGCACAATGCACCTCACCCAATAGCTAAGGAGCAAGACTGTGACCTTAAACACAATCTCATGAAGATGATAGAGGCCTTTAAATAAGATTAAAATAATTCCCTTAAGGAAATACAGGAAACACAATCAAACAGGTAGAAGCCCTTAAAAAGGAAACAAATAAATACCTTAAAGGAATACAAGAAAATACAATCAAATGGGTGAAGGAAATGAATAAAATAGTCCAAGACCTAAAAATGAAAACAAAAGCAAATGAAGGCTCTGCTTCCATACAAGGAATGGAAGAGAGACTCTCAGGCATTGAAGACACAATAGAAGAAATTGATATATTGGTCAAAGAAAATGCCAAATGTAAAAAGATCCTAACTCAAGACATTCAGGAAATTTGGAGCACTATAAAAAGACAAAGCCCAAGAATAATAGGGATAGAAGAGGGTGAAGATTCTCAGTTCAAAGGGCAAGAAAACATCTTCAACAAAATCATAAAATTAAACTTTCCTGAACTAAAGAAAGAGATGGGTATAAACATACAAACAGTTTACAAAATACCAAATAAATTGGACAGAAAAGAAAATCATAAAAAAAACTCATAAAAATCAAAACATTAGCTGGAGAGATGGCTCAGTGGTTAAGAGCATTGACTGCTCTTCCAGAGGTCCTGAGTTCAATTCCCAGCAACCACATGGTGGCTCACAACCATCTGTAATGAGATCAGATGCCCTCTTCTGGTGTGTCTGAAGACAGCAACAGTGTACTCACATAAAATAAATAAATAAGTCCTAAAAAAATCAGAACATTAAATGGACAGAGAAAAGAAAGAATATTTAAGGTTCAAAAGCTAAGAACATAAAAAGACAGACCTATCAGAATGCTTGACCATACCACAAGGACATGGGTTCCACTGTTCTTAATAGCTTTATTAGTAAGAGTCAGAAATAGGAAACAACCCAAACTTCCCTTAACCAATGAATGGATACAGAAAACTTGGTTCATTTACACAATGGAATACCATTTGGCTATACAAAAAACAAAGACATTATGAATTGTGCAGGTAAATGGATAGAATTAGAAAATATCATTTGGAGTAAAGTAACCCAAACCCAAAAGGTCATACATACATGTACTCACTGATGAGTAGATTTTAGCCATAAGGCACAGAATACCATGATATACCCCACAGACCCAGTCCCAAGTGAGGACGCTTGCATCACACTTAGAAGGGGAATAAATAGCCATTGGAGGCAGAGGACAGGGAGGAAGTGGGTAGAAGAGGAAAGGTGGGATGGAATGGGGGGGTGGGGGCAGAACAGGTGTGGAGAGATGAGATAGAGACCCAGAGGGCCAGACTAATGAACCAAAATCTGTGGCTGCCAAGAGTGGAGGGGTAGGAAGAATCGTTGAGAAGTCCCAGAGAGCTAAGAAGCTCAGGCGCCAAGGAAGTAATGCGGGAGACTTTAGCTGAGATGCCTAATAGTGGGGACTTTGAACCTGAAGTGGCCACCTCCTGAGGCCAGTGGAGGCATAAGGACAGCAACCCATGCATTACATTTTCAACCCAAATTTTGTCCTGTCTAAAGGAAATGCAGGGACAAAGATCAAGCAGAGACTGAAGGAATGGCCCACCAATAACTGGCCCAACTTGAAACTCATCTATCCAATGGGCAAACTCCAATGCCTGGTAGTATGACTGATACTCTGTTTATGCTTGCAAACAGGAGCTTAGCACAACTGTCTTCTGAGAGCCTCTACACAGCAGCTGACTGAAACGGATGCAGATACCCACAGTGAAGCATTAGACAGAGGTTGGGGACTTTTATGGAAGAGTTGAGGGAAGGATTGAAAGCCCTGAAGGGGATGGGCATGCCACAGGAGGACCAACAGAGCCAACTAACCTGGACATCTGGGAGCTCTCAGAGACTGGGCCAACAATCAAAGAATATACATGTGGTGGAACAGGGCCTCAGTCTGCATGTGAGCTCCCCAATCAACAGGTGCGGAGGCTCTCCCTAAAGGTGTAGCCTGACTATGTTATCTGTTCCCCAACAGGGATGCCTTGTCTGGGCTCAGTGGGTGAGGATGCATGCACTCTGGCAGAGACTTTATTCGACAGGGTTGGGGGGAGGGGATACCCAGTGGGGCTGCCCTCTCATAGGAGAAGAGGAGGGGATCTGGGAGACTCTCCAGGGGGACCTGGAGGGGGTTGTATTTGGGATGTAAATAAATAATTAAACATAAATTTAAAAAAACATGATGAGAAAGAGTCTTTGCATGAGTTGTTACAACTTATCAAATATCATGAACTCTTTTATTTCTTTTATTTTGTCTTAGTGAGACAGGGTTTATCTCTGTAGCCCTAGCTGTCCTGGAACTTGCTCTATAGACCAGGCTAACCTCAAATTCAGAGATTTACTTGCCTTTGCTTCCTGAGTGCTAAGCCTTATGTTATGAGCTGCCAGGACCAGACTTTTGTAATCTAAATACTGTTGAATTTACCTTCTGAGACAATTAAGTATGAAATGGAACTGCTCATCCCAATATGAGCCCACATGGCATTCTAACTATTTATTTCAAGGTTTTATCTATCTCTCCAGGATGAACTTTTTAATATTCTGCAATACCCCTCTTGGCCGGCCCCTAGACCAGCGGTAGCGGCAGGCCTCCATATTGCAACCAGGACACAGCTGGAAAGGCCCAGGTAAACACCCCTTCCAGGGCTACACTCACGGGGGTATCTGCTAGGGTCTCGGAGCCAAGCAGGCGGAGTCCCGCCTAGGCTCTGTGGGACATCCCCGAGCCCTCTGGTGAGCACCAAGGCTGCGTTCTGCAACCAGCTCGCCGGCCCCTGGACCAGCAGTAGCGGCGGGCCTCCATATTGCAACCAGGACACAGCTGGAAAGGCCCAGGCTCTGTGGGACATCCCCGCCCTCTGGTGAGCACCTAGACTGCGTTCTGCAACCAGCTCGCCGGCCCCTAGACCAGCGGTAGCGGCGGGCCTCCATATTGCAACCAGGACACAGTTGGAAAGGCCCAGGCTCTGTGGGACATCCCCGTGCCCTCTGGCGAGCACCGAGGCTGCATTCTGCAACCAGCTCGCCGGCCCCTGGACCAGCGGTAGCAACAGGCCTCCATATTGCAACCAGGACATAGCTGGAAAGGCCCAGGTAAACACCCCTTCCAGGGCTACCCTCACGGGGGGATCTGCTAGGGTCTCGGAGTTCCTTGCAACCAGGACACAGCTGGAGAAGCCCAGATAGACAGACTCCAACAGGGGCTACAATCGCATGGGTGGCAGCCAGCTTATGATCCCTTAAAGCAGCAGTCACACATATTCACCAGTAGAGAAACAACAGGTGAGCCCAGCCTCACAGGAGATTCAAACACCAGCCACTGACAACAAGGCCAACTAAAACCAGAAATAACCAGATGGCAAAAGGAAAACGAAGGAACGTTACTAACAAAAATCAAGGCAACATGACAGCATCTGAACCCAGTTCTCCAACAACAGGAATCCCTGGATACCCCAAAACACCAGAAAAAACAAGACTTGGATATAAAATCACTGGTCAGGATGCTGGTAGCTGAACACATAGAAAAATCTCGTAAAGAAATAGAGGAGAAAATGGATCAAAAGTTAGAAGCCTTTACGAGGCAAATACAAAAATCACTACAAGAAATGCAGGAGAAGATGGATCAAAGAGAAGAAGACAATAAGGAAGAAAGACAAAAGTCACTTAAAGAACTACAGAAGAACGTGGGCCAACAAGTAGAAGCTATGAAAGAGGAAGCACAAAAATCTATTAAAGAAATACATGAAAACACAATCAAGCAAGCGAAAGATCTGAGCACATCCATCCAGATACTAAAAACAGAAGTAGAAACAACTAAGAAATCACAGAGGGAGACAACATTGGAGATAGAAAACCTGGGGAAGAAATCAGGGGCCATAGACGCAAGTATCAACAATAGAATACAAGAGATAGAAGACAGAATCTCAGAAGCCGAAGATACCATAGGAACCATTGATTCAACAGTCAAAGAAAATACTAAATGCAAAAAGGTGGTAACCCAAAACATCCAGGAAATCCAAGACACTATGAGAAGACCAAACCTAAGGATTATAGGTATAGACGAGAGTGAAGATTTACAAGTTAAAGGGCCAGCTAATATCTTCTATAAAATTATGGAAGAAAACTTCCCCAACCTAAGGAGAGAGATGCCCATGAATATACAAGAAGCCTATAGAACCCCAAACAGACTGGACCAGAACAGAAATACATCCCGTCACATAATAATCAAAACTCCAAATGTAATAAACAAAGAAAGAATACTAAAGGCAGCAAGAGAAAAAGGCCAATTAACATATAAAGGAAAACCTATCAGAATAACACCAGACTTCTCACCTGAGACCATGAAAGCTAGAAGATCCCAGCAGATATCATGGAAACTCTAAGAGAACACAAACTTCAGCCAAAACTACTTTACCCAGCAAAACTCTCAATTGCCATTGATGGAGACATCAAGGTATTCCATGACAAAACCAAATTTGCAAGATATCTCTCCACAAATCCAGCCCTACAAAGGATAATAGGAAAACACCAAGACAAGGACGGAAACTACACCCGGGAAGAAGCAAGATAGAAACCTCCTCTCATCAAACCCAAAAGAAGATAACCTCTCGAATATAAAAAATAAATAAGATAAATAAATATAATTTCAAAAATGTCTGCAGGTAATAATTACTATTCCTTAATATCTCTTAACGTCAATGGACTCAATTCCCCAATAAAAAGACATAGATTAACAGACTGGATACGGAAACAGGACCCTACATTTTGCTGCATACAGGAAACACATCTCAGTGTTAAAGACAAAAACTGCCTTAGAGTAAAAGGCTGGAGGACAATTTTACAAGCAAATGGTCTCAGGAAACAAGCTGGAGTAGCCATTCTAATATCAGATAAAATTGACTTTCAACCTAAAATCATCAAAAGAGACTCAGAAGGTCACTTCTTGCTGGCCAAAGGGAAAATCCACCAGGAAGAGCTCTCAATACTGAACATCTATGCTCCAAATGCAAGGGCACCCTCCTTCATAAAAGAAACCTTACTAAAGCTTAAAGCACACATTACACCTAACACAATAATTGTGGGTGACTTCAACACCCCACTCTCCTCAATGGACCGATCAGGAAAGCAGAAACTAAACAGGGACACAGTGAAACTAATTGAAACTCTGGACCAATTGGATTTAACAGATATATATATAGAACATTTCATCCTAAAGCTAAAGAATATACCTTTTTCTCAGCACCGCATGGTACCTTCTCCAAAATAGACCATATAATCGGTCACAAGACAGATGTCAACAAATACAAGAAGATCGAGCTAATCCCATGCCTCCTATCAGATCACCATGGAGTAAGAGTGGTCTTCAATAGCAACAAAAACAACAGAAAGCCCACATACACATGGAAACTGAACAATACTCTACTCAATGACACCTTGGTCAAGGAAGAAATAAAAAAAGAAATCAAAGACTTTTTAGAATTCAATGAAAATGAAGGTACAACCTACCCAAATCTATGGGACACAATGAAAGCAGTGCTAAGAGGAAAACTCATAGCTCTAAGTGCATCCAAAAAGAAACTGGAGAGAGCATACACTAGCAGCTTAACGGCACACCTTAAAGCCCTGGAAGAAAAACAAGTTAATTCACCCAGGAGGAGTAGAAGACAAGAAATCATCAAACTCAGGGCTGAAATCAATCAAATAGAAACAAAGAGAACCATACAAAGAATCAACAAGACCAGGAGCTGGTTCTTTGAGAAAATCAACAAGATAGATAAACCCTTAGCCAGACTAACCAAAGGACACAGAGACAGTATACAAATTAACAAAATTAGAAATGAAAAGGGAGACATAACAACAGAAACTGAGGAAATTCAAAAGATCATCAGATCCTACTACAATGGTCTATACTCAAAACAACTGGAGAATCTGGAGGAAATGGACGATTTCCTAGACAGATATCAAATACCAAAATTAAATCAGCATCAAGTAGACCAGCTAAATAGTCCCATAACCCCTAAAGAAATAGAAGGGGTTATAGAAAGCCTCCCAACCAAAAAAAGTACGGGACCAGATGGTTTTAGTGCAGAATTCTACCAGACCTTCAAAGAAGACTTAACACCAATACTCTTCAAACTATTCCACAAAATAGAGACAGAAGGGACACTGCCCAACTCATTCTTCGAAGCCACAATTACGCTAATACCTAAACCACAAAAAGATCCAACAATGAAAGAGAACTTCAGGCCAATTTCTCTGATGAATATAGATGCAAAAATACTAAATAAAATTCTTGCTAACCGAATCCAAGAGCACATCAAAACGATCATCCACCATGATCAAGTAGGCTTCATCCCAGGGATGCAGGGATGGTTCAATATACGGAAATCCATCAATGTAATCCACTACACAAACAAACTGAAAGAAAAAAACCACATGGTTATCTCATTAGATGCTGAAAAAGCATTCGACAAAATTCAGCATCCTTTCATGCTAAAAGTCTTGGAAAGAGCAGGAATTCAAGGCCCATACCTAAACATAGTAAAAGCAATCTACAGCAAACCAGTAGCCAACATCAAAATAAATGGAGAGGAACTTGAAGCATTCCCACTAAAATCAGGGTCTAGACAAGGCTGCCCTCTCTCTCCATATCTTTTCAATATAGTACTTGAAGTTCTAGCAAGAGCAATTAGACAACATAAGGAAGTCAAAGGGATACAAATTGGAAAGGAAGAAGTGAAACTATCATTATTTGCAGACGATATGATAGTTTACCTAAGCGACCCAAAAAACTCCACCAGAGAACTTCTACAGCTGATAAACAACTTCAGCAAAGTGGCAGGTTATAAAATTAACTCAAGCAAGTCAGTGGCCTTCTTGTACTCAAAGGACAAGCAGGCTGAGAAAGAAATTAGGGAAATAACACCCTTCACAATAGCCACAAACAACATAAAGTATCTTGGCGTAACTCTAACCAAACAAGCGAAAGATCTGTACTACAACAGGAACTTCAAGTCCTTGAAGAAAGAAATCGAAGAAGACCTCAGAAGATGGAAAAATATTTCTTGCTCCTGGATTGGCAGGATCAATATAGTAAAAATGGCCATCTTGCCAAAAGCAATCTACAGATTCAATGCAATCCCCATCAAAATCCCAACTCAATTCTTCATAGATCTAGAAAGAGCAATTCTCAAATTCATCTGGAGCAACAAAAAGCCCAGGATAGCTAAAACTATTCTCAACAATAAAAGGACTTCTGGGGGAATCAATATCCCTGACCTCAAGCAGTACTACAGAGCAATTGTGTTAAAAACTGCATGGTATTGGTATAGCAACAGGCAAACAGATCAATGGAACAGGATTGAAGACCCAGAAATTAACCCACAGACTTATGGTCACTTGATCTTTGATAAAGGAGCCACAACCATCCGATGGAATAAAGATAGCCTTTTCAACAAATGGTGCTGGTTCAACTGGAGGTCAACATGCAGAAGAATGCGAATTGACCCACTCTTATCTCTTTGCACTAAGATCAACTCCAAGTGGATCAAGGACCTCCACATAAAACCAGACACACGGAAACTATTAGAAAAGAAACTTGGGAAGACCCTGGAGGACTTGGGCACAGGGGAAAAGTTCCTGAACAGAACACCAATAGCGTATGCACTAAGATCAAGAATCGACAAATGGGACCTCATAAAATTACAAAGTTTCTGCAAAGCAAAGGACACTGTCCTAAGGACAAAACGGCAACCAACAAAGTGGGAAAAGATCTTCACCAACCCCACATCCGACAGAGGGCTAATATCCAATATATACAAAGAACTCAAGAAGTTAGACCCCAAAGAACCAAATAACCCTATCAAAAAATGGGGCACAGAGCTAAACAAAGAATTTTCACCAGAAGAAATTCGGATGGCCGAAAAACACCTTAAGAGATGTTCAACATCATTAGTCATCAGAGAAATGCAAATCAAAACAACCCTGAGATTCCACCTCACACCAGTCAGAATGGCTAAGATTAAAAACTCAAGAGACAACAAGTGCTGGCGAGGATGTGGAGAAAGAGGAACACTCCTCCACTGTTGGTGGGATTGCAAAATGGTAAAACCACTCTGGAAATCAGTTTGGCGGATCCTCAGAAAATTGGGCATGGCACTTCCAGAGGACCCTGGCATACCACTCCTGGGCATATACCCAGAGGATTCCCCTGCATGCAATAAAGACACATGCTCCACTATGTTTATAGCAGCCTTGTTTATAATAGCCAGAAATTGGAAGGAGCCCAAATATCCCTCAAAGGAGGAATGGATACAGAAAATGTGGTATATTTATACAATGGAATACTACTCAGCAATTAAAAATAATGAGTTCATGCAATTTGTAGGTAAATGGTTAGACCTGGAAAATATCATCCTGAGTGAGCTAACCAAATCACAAAAGAATGCACATGAAATGCAATCACTGATAAGTGGATATTAATGTGCCCAGAAGCACTAAATCCTCAAGACACAAATAGCAAGTCAAATGATTCCCAAGAAGAAGAAAGGAGAGGACCCTGGGCATGTAAAGATTGCATCCAGTTTAGTAAAGAAACCGAGGGGGGAGGGGGAATGATTGGGGAATAGTTGGGGGGGAGAAGAACTATGGGAACTATGGTGGGTGGGAACTGGGAAAGGGGAAATCCTTTGAAATGTAAACAAAGAATATAGAAAATAAAAATAACTAAAAAAAAACAGCAAAAAAAATATTCTGCAATAATCATGCTGGAGAAGTGTCTTGGTTAGAGTTTCCATTGGAGTGAAAAGATACCATGACGAAGGCTTCTTATAAAGGATATTTAAGTGGGGCTGGCTTACAGGTTCTGAGAATCAGTCCATTATTACCAAGGCAAGAAGCATAGCAGCATCCAGGCAAGCATGGTGCTGAAGGAGCTGAGGGTTCTACACTTCATCCAAAGGAAGCCAAGATCAGACTGTTTTTAGGCAGCTAGAAGGAGAACCTCAAAGTTCACCCCACAATGACACAGGTGCTCCTACAAGACCTCACCTCATAGCAGTACGACTTCCTATGTGCCAAGCATATTCAAACACCACAAGAACCAAGCCAGGATTTGAATTGTTGTCTTGGAATGAGTGCAACTGCCCAGTGACCTTGATGCTATCTATCAGTTGATGAAGTGTGCATAACTACATGGTATTGAACAGAATTGCCGCAATGCAGCATGGGAGGGATGTGCACAGTTCTATCTGACTGGACACAGATTCCACAATGTAACATGGGAGAGAAGCATGCAATTGCAAGATTAGTGAGAACTGCCACCACTTAAAAAAATACACATACACAATTTTAAAAGTGAGGTAAACATTTCAAAGTTAGGACATGGTGAGCATGATTTTCTCTCTTCTGTGTGTTTTCATATTATGTGTTTTGGCTATGTGACTTAATAGCAATCATAACTGTCTCCCACAATCACCTCACCCAACTTACCATTTGGCTTCCAGAGGCTGCTGAGAGCCACTTCGCCACAACATTGTTTCAGAGTACATACCATGTCAAGCTTTAACATAAACACAGCATGGAGTGCCATTGGGGAGCACTGGGGAAGGGAGCAGAGGTGCCCTGCTTTCATTTTTTATAAACCGACTGGTATGTGCAACTACATGAAGATTGGGTTGGACAAGGCGGAGAGAAGAAATGTGGACCATATTAGATCTGGATCTGCTTTCTTAGGGCATTGATTTCATGTAATTGGCCTCAAATGACAGAAAAGCATTTTCAATTTGCTTCAGTGAAAGCACATTGATATATCTATAGGAAAACCTGTGTGGGGTTGTGGGGGACACCAAACAGGGAAGGAATTGCAAATGGACATGGGAAGGAGCTGAGCATCAGATTGGACAGCTCTGCCTCCAATCTAAGCAGGATCATTGGCTACAGACTAACTCTGCTTGTTAGATTCATATCCAGAAAACCATAGGCCTAATCCCTTTAAACTATTTAATTCCTCCTCATTTAGTTCACCTACTGTGTGCACACTTCTTGCTTGTGAGACCATTCTCCTAAAGTAACATTCTTTTCATTAGATTTGGACAATGCTAAGTAGTCTCACAGAGAGACACGCTATTTTTGTTGCTTTTCTTTGGTAAGGCCATACCTGCCTTGTCATAGCCCTTTGCCCTTGAACATTTTTCTCAAGATAAAGGAATTAATATTTTCATCCATAAAGTTGGATTCCTAATAATCATGGGGATTTTAAAGTTTAGAATCCCCTAAAGTATAATATTTGAGCTAGAAAATTCCCAGTAATATTCTTCCTCTGTAAAAAATAATCTTTAATAATAGATCTTGCCATTAATATGTAACTTATACTGTAATCCTTCAGGCTGAAATTTATGAGAATTTCCCAAGAGAATACCTGCATAATAATTTTTAAAAGACACTTAGACTCTAAACTTACACATAAAATGTGCCCTAAAGTTAATTTATCTGACAATTGATTTCCCACAGACCCTCTAACTTCCTTTCTCTTGATTATTACTTTTCCTTTTTATAAGAAAAATGCATGTTTCACTTACTGATAACATTATCATGGCATGTGATATTAGAGTTGAAATCTTTTTCAGGTTCTAAAAATATCTCCTTTGAAAGACTATCATGGGAATGTGCACTTGTGTTTTCAGTAGCACACACCACTGTGTGCATGCAGAAACCAAACAGTTGAATGTTTTCTTTCCGTCTGCATTCCTTTCTGGCAGCTTCTCTCTATGAACTTGGAACTCACATATGTCATATTTGGGGTTTTTTTGTTTGTTTGTTTAACTCAAAAGCACAGAAGACTGAATGATCCTTCTGACTCCTCTCATCCACATGATAAGCACATGCAAGACCATATTCAGCTTGTTATAAAGGTACTGGTAATTGAACTCAGGTCCTTAGAGTTGCACAGAAAATAACCTTAACTAACAAGCCATCTCTCAACCTTACAAGTCCTGTATTTGAAAAGTGTTGAAGGACATCCTAATTAAATTGTTGGCTCATATATAGTTTAAAAAAGTTTATGTGATAAATCATTTTTGTGCAGGGTGATAAATATAGATCTATTTGCATTCTACATGCAGACATTCAGTTACACCAGTACCATTTGACGAAGATGCATTATTTTCAATGTGTTTTCTCTCTTTTGGTTTTGTTTGTTTGTTTGTTTGTATCAAATATCAGGTGTCTATGTGTTTGGATATTTGAATCAATCCCATTGATCAGTGACTGTTTTTATGTCAATAACATGCAGTATTTATTACTGTTGTTCTATAAAACAGCTTGAAATCAAGGATGATATGTCTGGATCTTTTATTGTTCAGGATTGTTTTAGTTAACCTGTGTTATTTGTTTTTTTCCATATGAAGTTGAGAATTATCTTTTAAAGGTCTATGAAGAATTGTGTTAGAAGTTTGAGGGGAATCATGCTGAATCTCTAGATTGCCTTGGTAAGATGTTTGTTTGTTTGTTTGTTTGTTTTTACTATGTTGACCATACTGATCCATGAGCATGGAAGATCTATTCATCTTCTGATATCTTTGTTTATTTTCTTTCTTCAAAGACTTGACGTTTTTGTCATACAACTCGGTTAGTTGCCTAATTAGAGGTATGTCGAGATATTTTATATTGTTTGTGGCTATTGTGAACAACGTTGTTTCCTGATATTTATCTCAGCCTATTTTTCATTTATATATATAGAAGAGCTACTGTATTTGTTGTTGTTATTTTAGATAATTTTGTATCTAGCCACTTTACTAAAGGTATTTATCAGCTATAGGTGTGTCCTAGTAGAATCTTTATAGTCTTTTATGTATGCTATCATATTCCCTGTGAATAACTATACTTTGGCTTCGTTCTTTCCAATTTTTATCAGCTTGATCTCTTTTTGTTTTCTTATTCCTTTAACTAGAACTGTAAGTTGTATAGAAACTGAGAGAGTGGACAGCCTTGCCTTATTCCTGATTTTAATAGTGACGTTGCTTTGAGTTTTTCTCTACTTAATTTAAGGGAGGTTAAAGGCTTGCTGTAAATTGCCATTACTATGTCCCTTGTAACCTTGTTCTCTCTAAGAGTTTTATCACAAAAGGGTGCTGAATTTTGTCAAAGGTTCTTCTGAATCCAATGAGAACAATCACCTGTTATTTTTCTTTCAGTTTGTTTATATTGAGTATTACGTTGAAGCATTTTTCAGTATTGATCCATCTCTGCATCTCTAGGAAGAAACCTACTTTGTCATGGTGGATGATCTTTTTGATGTGTTCTTTGATTTAGTTTGCAAGTAGTTTGCCTATGTGTCTGTTAGGGAAATTGGTTTGTAGTTGCATTTGGGGCATAGATGTTCAGAATTGAGATATCCTTTTGGTAGATTTTTCCTCTGATGAGAAAGAAGTGTTCTTCCCTGACTCTTTTGATTACTTTCAATTGGAAATCTATTTTATTAGAATGGCTACTTCAGCTTGTTTCTTTGGTTCATTTGCTTGGAAAATCTTTTACCAACTGTTTATCCTGAGACAGTGACTTTCTTTGTTGCTGGAATGTGTTCCTTCTATACAGCAAAATGATGGATTCTGTTTATGCCTCCACGCTCTTAACCTGTATTTTTAATTGGGGAATTCAGTCCATTGATATTAATGATATTAATATTCATTTATATATTATAATAATGATTAATATTATTGATATTAATAACAAATGGCTTATCTCCTGTTAATTTTGTGTTGGTGATGGTTGAGTGCGTGTTTCTCTTCTAGTGGCTTTAATGATGTGAAATTATTTATTTCTTTGGTTTTCTTGAGTACACTTAGCCTCACTGGGTTGGAGTTTTCCTTCTAGTATCCTCTGTTGGGCTGGGTTAATGGAAAGGTATTATTTGAATTTGGTTTTGTTATGGAATATCTTGGCTTCTCCGTCTATGGTGATTGAATGTTTTGCTGATAACAGTCTGGGCTGACATTTGTGGTCTCTTGGGGTCTGTCAGACCTCTGCACAGGCCCTTCTAGCTTTTAGAGTCTTAGGTAAGAAATTGAGTGTAAATATGATAGGTCTGCCTTTATACGTTGGCTTATTTGTCTTGCTACTTGTAAAATTCATTCTTTCTTTCTTGTTTATATTTAGTGTTTTGATTATTATGTGACTGGAAGATTTTCTTTTCTGGCCCAATTTGTTTGGTGTTCTGTAAGCTTCTTTTACTTTTGTAGGCACCTTTTCCTTTAGGTTGGGAAATTTTCTTCTATGATTTTCATTGAAGATGTTTTCTGGGACGTTGAACTGGGAATCTTCCCTTTCTATTCCTATTATTTTTAGGTTTGGGTTTTTCATAGTGTCCCAAATGTCCTCGATGTTTTAAGTCACAAACATTTTAGAATTTGCAATTTCTGACAAATGTACTGATTTATTCTATCATATGTTCATCTGAGGTTCTCTGTTCCATCTCCTGTATTTTGTCGGTGATGCTTATGTCTGTAGTTCCTGTTCTTTTCTAGATTTTTCCAGCCACAGGATTACCTCAGTTTTTTTTTCCTTATTGCACTTATTTTCTTTTCAGGACATAGGAAGTTTTATTAATGTTTTTCACCTATTTGATTAAAGTTTTCTGCATTTCTTTACATTATTAGCTCCTCTTTTTATGCCTCTTCCTGTTTGGCTATATTTTCATGTATTTTCTTAAGAGATTTAGTCATGTCCTCTTTAAAGTCTTCTATCATCTTTATAAGATTGGATTTAAGACCCTGTTATTCTGCTTCATCTGTTTCAATAGGATATCAAAGATTTGTTGTTAATGGATAGCTGACCTCTGGTGGTTCCATATTGCCCTAGGTCTTATTGATTGTGTTTTTATAAGTCATTTGAGCCTCTGGTTTTCCCTGGTGTTGTCTGGATGATCCTGATGGGAGGAGGACTGCTCCAGAAGGTGGGGCGAGCAGTGGAGCTGACCGTGGAGGTCAGAGTACCAGACTGCTGGCTGTGCCTCAGGCTGTATAGAGAATAAACCCTAAATTACAGGGTATGTTCCGTAGTCAGACCCAAGTGGGATAGCAAGTCAAACTGATAGTTGGGCAAGGCTCTAAGCTGGTTAGTTTGGAGCCCTCAAAGATTTCCACGGGGAGGCTGGACACTTTTGGGGCCTCAGAAGGCTCTTCTGGACCAAAGAGCAGGCCCAAGGGCAGACAACGGGGAGTCAGGGGAGGATGTGTGCCACTCAACTCTGCAGGCTGTGTTAGGTGGACCCACTGAGATGGTGGGCGGATCCGACTAGGATGGGGGATCTGGCATCATTCTAATCTGGTCAGTTTTGGGGCCTGGAAGGTTTCTATGAGAAGGTAGGATGCTGTTGGAGTCCCGCAGGTTTCCTCCAAACTGAAGAGCAAGCCTAGAGCCAGACAATCTATTTTGGTGTTTGTTCATTTGTTTTATGTAGGCATTTAGTGCCGTGAACTTGCTTCATAGAGCAGACCCTGTTGTGTCTCATATGTTTGTCTATGTGTTTATAAATTTTCACTACATTCTAGAAAGTCCTTAAATTCTTTCTTTATGTCTATCTTGGCCCAGTTTTCTTTCAGCACAGAATTGTTCGGTTTTCATGATTGTAGGTTTTCGGAACCTGTGTACGGGTCTGAAAAGAGCGGGAGGAAGTGGCTAACTTGGGAAGATGGCTCCTTCTCCTACCAAATGCAAGGCCCTCTCTGACGCTATGATAAGTTCAGGGATTGATTTAAAGATAAAGAGGCCACTAAAGAGTCAAGTGGGAAGGATCAAGGTAGAGATAAGACTCGGAAGAGACGTAGTGCTTCAAGTGGAAGCAGCAGCACCAGATCTAAGTCCAGCTCAGCCTCCAGCTCGGGCTCCAGCACCAGCACAGGCTCGTCCTCTGCATCCGGCTGCTCAGGAAAACATCCTGGAGCTCCAGTTCTAGGAGCTCCACTATCCCTATCATTCTTAAGCTTAGTCTGTGCATTGTGTCCCAAATTTCCTTCGTCTTCTGTGTCAGGAGTTTTTTTAGATTTAACATCTTCTTTGGATTTTATATTAATCATATTTTCCATGCCTCAGATTCTTTCTTTCATCTCTTGTATTCTGTTGGTTGGTGAAACTTGCCTCTACAGCTCCTAGATAAATTCCTATATCTTTCTTTTCAAAATTCCCTCAGTTTATGTTTTATTTATTGTTTTTATGTCCATTTTCAGATCTCAGTTTTATTCATTTCCTGAAACTATATCTGTTTTTTTCTTAGCTCCATTGAAGGAATTTATTCATTTCTTCCAATTGTTTGATTGTGTTTTCTTGAATTTGTTTAATGAATTTATTTATTTCCTTTGAAAGCACTTCTATCATTTTATAAAGTTGATGTAAAGGCCGTTTCCTCTGCTTTTGCTGTGTTGCAATATTCAGGACCTGCTGTCATAGTAGATGTGGGCTCTGCTGGGGTCATATTGCTTTGGCTCTTTTTGATTGTATTCATATGCTGGCATCTATGACTCGGAGTTTGGGGTGATTATAAGTCTAGATGCCAATATCTGAATTCATCCTTGGTTCCTATTTCTTCTTTGGTCTTCTGGCCAGTATGGCCATTGGCCAAGACTCCAATGCCACTTAAGTTAGAATCACTTGTTTATCTATCATTTCTACTTACAAGTTTGCTCTGCTTTCTTACTTTTTCCCACTGCACTGGTTGTGAAAATTTATATCGAAGGACTCCCCATCTCCCGGCATGGAAAGGGAATGTGCATGAGGTGAGATTAGTCCACTGATATTTATTCACTTTTTCAGAAGATCCACTATTTAGAAGAATACTATTCTGGCACTCTCTATTACTCTTTTTCTTAAACATACACACCTTAATTAATTTCCCATTAATATTATAAAATGCATGTCTGAGAATTCTATGTAAATAGAAGTTCATTTAGCTTACGTTTCAAGAGGTTGATATGTTTATAATTTTATAAGTACAGCTCTGTTCAGCATCAGGCAAAGGACTTCTTAGTACATCATGACAGAAGGACTGTGCACAAGGATGGTATACTTTTGTAGCAAAGCCAATTCTATCAGTTATCCCTTCAGGAGGATTTCCTCAGTGTCTTCCTTCTCTAGATTGTTAGGCTGTCTGCATGTTCTTTAACACATGGACTTTTCATAGGCCTATTAAAACAAGAATAATGCCAATAATTTTTCTTTCTGAATTCTGTTTATCAGAATGTTTCTCTTGCCTGGATTTCTTCTACAGTGTGCTCAACCTTATGAAAATTACAAAGATCCCAAAGCAAATGAGTCTTGAGTATATCCATAAGAGAGGTACTGAAGCTTGAAAGAGTCGTTTATAGAATGCTGCTTAGTAACTCACATGATTCTTTGAGGAAGGAAATTCAGTACAGCCCACCTTCAGGTCAATGTTTTCTGAAGGATTAAAATGATATAGTGTTATTTCACCAATGTTATTAAGTAAACATTTACAGAATGTTGCTCTTTCTCTCTTCCCTCTGTTTTTATTTCATAAGCCAATGATTAGTAAAATTTTAGCAAAGACATTTCTATTTGTGTACTCAGATTAAATATTTGGCATATAGCATATTTGTTTGTGATCTCACTATAGTAACAACTCAGGTCTCTGATTCAATTCATTTGTATAGAAGTCATGCTATATTAAAAATTTTTTTATTGTAGAGTTTCTTCGTGAAAAGCCTTGAAATTTTGGCTTCTCTGTTTCTGGTGAGGTCTCTCTCCAAAACTTCAGATCTTGAATGTAAATAACTTCAAATCAACAGTGTTCAAATAATTTCAATTCTAGTAACACCTAACCTATAAGCTTTTTATAAGAAGGCAGCACTTCTTCACATCATTCTCCCTTGCATCCGGATTCATATCTTCTATATAATTAATAATCAACAAAGGATGATGTCATTTAGATTGAGATTCTTTTCTCTTTTGGCTAAGACATATTAACAGGCAACATTTTTGTGGAGTGAGATGAAAAAAATAGTATTCAGGAAAGACAATTACCAGTGATGTTCACTGTGTCACCAGAATCTGCCTCAGTTACTGACAGTTCTACCTGTGACCTTTTAGAAACATCTATTCAGAATATTTACAGCTCAGATATGCAACTTGGTTCTGGCATTATATGCTCTCTATAGTCTTTCCAATCTTTTTTGCTCCCATGTAAAAGTGTAAAAATAGATTTTTTTATTGAGGTTTCGGGGAATTTTTGGTGCCAGAGTTGCTCATGAAGAGTGTTTTATTTTTTAAAATAAAATTGTAAATGTCTTCAGATTGTCATGGCCAGGAGACTGAGCTTTTATGCTATTTAAAAATTTTATGTGGTCATAAATCCATCTCATAGTGGAGCTATGGTTTTATAATACATTGTAACCTTTATCTTTCTTACTTCTCTTCCTCCAAGGAGGTCTATGCACATGCACAGTCTTCACTTGGCTTAGAAAATTGATGGTATTGTTAATTTTGTAAAACCCTGATACTCTTTTCATTCATCAGTCACATATATGGGAGATAAAAGAATGGCAATTTCACTATAGTCACGAGAATTCAAACTGGAGTTTAACATCACAATGAATGATTTGCTTGTAATAGATAGAACTAGTAGAGATTTCCATCTGCTGAGGGTCTACGACTCATGGATTATCTTCTCATGACTACATGAGGCTCATGGCAAATATCTGCCCATTTCTCAAGCATTATCCTTAATGGTCATGGATTTCCTGTTTGTTTAATTATTTATTGTGACTGTGTGTTTACGTACAATTTTCTGTGTCTGCAGGTGAATATGTATGTCAAAGTGAGGAGCCATGCCTAGAAATTCCAGGAAAATTGGCTACTTTGGCAATGAGTTCAATGATAGGCTTGCCTCTGTCCTTCCAGAACTGGGGTTACAAATGCACACTACTACTATAAGGGTTTTTGTTTGTTTGTTTGTTTTTTCTTTTTGTATTTTAATATGGGTCCTTGGAATCAATCTATCTTCCTCATTCTTGTGCTGTCTCCACAGCTTGTGCCTCGGTATAAAATTACTTATACATTTTTAAGTATCAGGACATTGCAATGTCTCCCTTTACTCTAGGAAGTGATTTTAATTTGTTGATGGAAAGACATTTTATGTAAAGATCATTGTAGCAATTGTAAGATGGCATCTCTGTTTCTTTCCAATCTTTTTGTTCCATGTGAAAGTGTAAAAATAGATTTTTATTGAGGTTTCATGGCATGTTGGTGCCACAGTTACTCAAAAGTGTCCTTTATTATTTCATATTTTCCTTAGAATGCATTGTTTCCTAAGTATTTTTTGGCTTCTTGCAGTCATTGTTGGCATAGATTCATTAAGACTCTTTGGTAGAAGTAACCATCCTTGAAGTGCCTGCTTTATGACAGAGGATGCACACCTATAGAAGGGGTCGTTTACTCAAGGCCCCATGATTTCTCTTAAAACTATATATACACATATGAGTCTGTGTTGAGAAGTGGGGCATGTTATGTCTCTCGAACATGAAGTTACCGTTCTTTGCTACAAAGAAGATCTAATCATGGGTATAAATTTACTAATTGGTTCATTCTGTATATCTGTCTTTCAAAAGCAAATTGGATTCTAAAGATCAGCTTTATGATTCTGCTTGTAGCCCCATTAGAGAAGTTAATGTGATAAGATTCAGATGTTAGAAAACTAATGAACAACGTTCTGGCTCAGGACCATGCTCTGCCACAGAGCGCCATATCCAGGTGGTGCAGCAAGATAGCTGACCACCCAGGAGTGTGGAGAGGCCTGATAGAACAGATAAACCCATACCTGCTGCTCAGAAGATTACGTCCAGAACACTCAGGCGGGAGCCTTCCAGTTTCTGTCTTTGGCTTGGGACTATCCTCTACCACAGCACATATCCAAGTGGAACAGGGAGGTAGCTAATCACCAAAGAGTGCAGAGAGACCAGACAGCACAAGTTGGACCACCCCTGCTGCTCAAGGAAACAGACCAAAACCCTTAGGACACAAGAGCCTAGGAGCAGCCTAGGACAGGAGCCATCTGATTTCTGTCCACACCCAGAGCTGATCTTTGGCCTTAGAGCTACATAAAGAAATACCATCATAGGAGAGCAGGTCTCCCAGGAGTACCTAGATACCAGTGTACACAGAGAGAATGGGTTTCCAAGGAACACAGAGGCTTGCAGGACAGATGAGATACAGTCAGAGACAGCAAGACAAGACAACATCAGACATAACCAGATGGCAAAAGGCAAACACAAGAACATTACCAACAGAAACCAAGGCAACATGGCAATATCCGAACCCAGTTCTCTCACAACAGCAAGTTTTGGATATGCCAACAGACCAGAAAAGCAAGATTTGAATTTAAAATCACATCTCATGATTCTGATAGAGGATTTCAAGATGGACATAAATAACTCCCTTAAATAAATATAGGAGAACATGGGTCAACAGGTAGAAGCCCTTAAAGAGGAGCCACAAAAATACTTTAAAGAATTACAGGAAAGCACAAACAGAAAGGAGAAAAAACTGAACAAAACAATCCAGGATCTAAAAATGGAAGTTGAAATAATTAAGAAATCACAAAGAGAGACAACTCTGGAGATAGAAAACCTTGGAAAGAAATCAAAAGTCATAGATGCAAGCATCAACAACAACAACATACAAGAAATAAAAGAAAGAATCTTGGAACCATTTGCTTGGAAAACTGTTTTCCAGCCTTTGACTCTGAGGTAGTGTTTGTCTTTGAAACCGACATGCATTACCTGTATGCAGCAAAATGTTGGGTCCTGTTTACATATCTAGTCTGCTAGTCTATATATTTTTTATTGGGGAATTGAGTCCATTGGTGTTAAGAGATATTAAGGAATAGTGATTGTTACGTCCTGCTATTTTTGATGTAATTTTTATGTTTGTATGGTTATCTTCTTTTGGGTTTGTTGAAAGGGGGAAAGAAGAGGGGTTATGAGACTTTCAGGAACCAGGAAAGGGGAAATCATTTGAAATGCAAATAAAGAATATATCTAATAAAAAAAGCCAGTTTTTGTAAGGCAAAGGACACTGTCAGAAGGACAAAATTGGCAACCAAAAAATTGGGAAAAGATCTTCAGCAACCCCACAACCGACAAAGTGCTAATATCCAATATATACAAAGAACTCAAGAGTTAACCCAATCACAAAAGAATACATATGAAATGCAATCACTGGATAAGTGGATATTAATGAGCCCCAAAGCTCTGAATACTCAAGGCACAATTAGCAAATCAAAAGATGCCCAAGAAGAAGGAAGGAGAGGACCCTGGTCCTGAAAAGACTGGATCCAGTTTTGTAGGAAAGTACCAGAACAGAGAAATGGTTGGGGGGGTGATTGGGGAATAGGTGGGGGAGGGAGGGAGAAGAGGACTTATGGGACATATGGTGAGGGGAGAACTGGGAAAGGGGAAAGCCTTTGAAATGTAAACAAAGAATATAGAAAATAAAAAAGCCAAAAAGAACTAATATATATATATATATATATATATATATATGTATGTATGTATATACACATATATATATATATTTTTTTTAAAAAGAATCTCAGGTTCTGAAGATACTATAGAAAGCATTGACTCAACAGTCAAAGAAAATGCAAAATGCAAAAAGCTTGTAACCCAGAACATAAGACACAATGAGAAGATCAAACCTAAGTATTATAGGTATAGAAGAGTTTGAAGATTTACAACTTAAAGTGCCAGTAAATATCTTCAACAAAATTATAGAAGAAAACATCTCTAACCTAAAGAAAGAGGTGAACATGAACATTTAAGAAGTCTAAAGAACTCCTAACAGACTGTACCAGAACAGAAATTCCTCCTATCACATAATAATCAAAACAACAATGCACCTACAAAAGAAAGAATATTAAAAGGAGTAAGGGAAAAAGGTCAAGTAACATATAAAGACAGACCTATCAGAGTTATACCAGACTTCTCACCAGAGACCGTGAAAGCTAGAAGATCCTTGGCAGATCTCATATAGAGCCTAAGAGAACACAAATGCCAGCCCAGACTACTATATCCAGCAATACTCTCAATCATCATTGACGCAGAAACCAAGATTTTCCATGATAAAACCAAATTTACACAATTATCGTTCCACAAATCCAGCTCTACAAAGGAAATACTCAAACTCAGTGCTGAAATCAACCAAGTAGAAATAAAAAGAATTATACAAAGAATCAAGAAAACCAGGTACTGGTTCTTTCAGAAAATCAACAAGATTGATTAACCCTTAGCTAGACTAACCAGAAGGCACAAAGATAGGATACAAATTAACAAAACCAGAAAGGAAAAGGTAGATATAAAAACAGAAACTGAGGAAATTCAAAAAATCATCAGATCATACTACAAAAGCCTTTACTCAACACAACTGGAAAACTGAAGGAAATGGACAATTGTCTAGACAGATGCCAAACACCAGAGTTAAATCAGGATCAGATAGACCATGTAAACAGTCCCATAAGCCTTAAAGAAATAGAAGCAGACATTGAAAGTTTCCATGCCAAAAAAAATCACAGTACCAAAAAGTTTTAGTGTAGAATTCTATCAGAAATTCAAAGAAGACCTAACACCAATACTCTTCAAACTATTCCACAAAATACAAACAGAAGGAACATTACCCAACTCGTACTATGAAGCCACAATTACACTGATACCAAAACCACACAAAGATCCAACAAAGAAAGAGAACTTCAGACTAATATCCCTTATGAATATCTATGCAAAAATACTCAATAAAATTCTTTCCAAATCAAAGAACAAATCAAAATGATCATTCACCATGATCAAGTAGGCTTCATCTCAGGGATTCAAGGATGGTTCAATATACGGAAATCAGTCAATATAATCCACTACATAAAAAAACTCAAAGAAAAAACACATTTGGTCATTTCCTTAGAGGCTGATAAAGCATTTGACAAAATTCAGCATCCTTTCATGTTAAAAGCCTTGGAAAGATCAGGAATTCAAGGCCCATACTTAAACATAGTGAAAGCAATATACAGGAAACCAGTAGCCAACATAAAACCAAATGGAGAAAAACTTGAAGCAATCCCACTGAAATCAGGGTCTAGACAAGGCTGCCCTTTCTGTGTATATCTATTCAATATAGAACCTCATGGTCTATCTAGAGCAATTAGACAACAAAAGGAGGTCAAAATGATACAAATTGGAAAGGAAGAAGTCAAACTATCACTATTTGCCAATGATATGATAGTATACTTAAGCAACCCAAAAAATTCACCAGAGAACTCCTAAATCTGATAAACAACTTCAGTAAAGTGGCTGGATATAAAATTAACTCAACTAAATTAGCAGCCTTCCTATATTCAAAGGATAAACAGGCTGAAAAAGAAATTATGGAAACAACACCTTTCACAATAGTCACAAACAATATAAAGTATCTTGGTGTGACTCTAACCAAACAAGTAAAAAAATCTGTATGAGAAGAACTTCAAGTCTGTGAAGAAAGAAACCAAAGACCTCAGAAGATGGAAAGATCTCCCATGCTTGTGGATTGTCAGGATTAATATAGTAAAAATGGCCATCTTGCCAAAAGCACTCTACAGATTCAATGCAATCCCCATCAAAATTTCAACTCATTTTGTCATAGTGTTAGAGAGAGCAATTCTCAAATTCATCTGGAATAACAAAAAACCCAGGATAGCTAAAACTATTATCAACAGTAAAAGAACTGGAGGAATCGGTATCCTGTACCTCAATCAGTACTACACAGCAATAGTGTTAAAAACTGCATGGTATAGGTACAGTGATAGGTTTGTACATCAATGGAATAGAATTGAAGATCCAGAAATGAACCCACACACCTCTGGTCACTTGATCTTTGACAAAGGAGCTAAAACCATCCAGTGGAAAAAAAGATAGCCTTTTCAACAAATTCTGCTGGCTTAACTGGAGGTCAGGATTTAGAAAAATACACACTGATTCTTATCTCCTTGTACAAAGCTCAAGTCCAAGTGAATCAAGGACCTCCACATAAATCCAGACACACTGAAACTAATAGAAAAGAAAATAGGAAAGAGCCTTGAGCATGTGGGCACAGGGGGAAATTTCCTGAACAGAACATTAATAGCTAATGCTCTAGGATCAAGATTTGACAAATGGGACCTCATAAAATTACAAATTTTCTGTAAGTCAAAGGACAAAACATCACCCAACAAATTGGGAAAAGATTTTTATCAACCCTACATATGACAGAGGGCTAATATCCAATATATAAAAAAAAAAACACAAGAAGTTAGACTCCAGAGAACCAAATAACCCTATTAAAAAATGTGGCGCTGAGTTAAACAGAGAAGTTTCAACTGCAGAATATCAAATGACTGAGAAGCACCTAAAGAAATGTGCTTAACATCTTTATTCATCAGGGAAGTGCAAACAACCCTGAGATTTCAATTCACACCAGTCAGAATGGCTACTATCAACAACTCTGGATTTGGAGAAAGAGGAACACTCCTCCACTGCTGGTGGGATTGCAAGCTGGTCCAACCACTCTGGAAATAAGTTTGGGAGTTCCTCAGAAAATTGGGCATAATAATATCAGAGAACCCTGCTATAGCACTCTTGTACACATACCCAGAGGATTCTCCAGCTTGTAATAAGGACACATGCTCCACTATGTTCATAACAGCCTTATTTATAATATCTAGAAGCTGTAAAGAACCCAAATATCCCTCAACAGAGGAATGGATTAAAAAATGTGGTATATTTACACAATGGAGTAATACTCAACTATTAAAAACAATGAATTCATGAAATTCTTAGGCAAATAGATGGAACTAGAAAATATCATCCTGAGTGAGGTAACCCAATCACAAAAGAACACAAGTGGTATGCACTCACTAAGTGGATATTAGCCCAGCAGCTTGGAGTACCCAATACACAATTCATAGTTCAAATGAAGCTCAAAAAGAAGGAAGAACAAAGTATGGAGACTCTGGTCCTTCTTATAAGGGGAAACAAATTTCCCAGAGGAGGAGATACAGAGCCAGAGTGTGGAGCAGAGACTGAGGGAAAAACCATCCAGAGACTACCCTTCCTAGGGATCCATCCTATATATAGTTACAAAACCCAGACACTATTCTGGATGCCAATAAGTACTTGCTGATCAGAGCCTAATATAGCTGTCACCTGGGAGGCTCTGTCAGTGCATGACAAATATAGAGGGGGATACTCTCAGCCAGCCATTGAACTTAGTACTATGTCCCCCATGGAGTAGCTAGAGAAAGGACCAAGGAGTTGAAAGGGTTTACAGAGCCATAAGAGGAACAACAATATGAGCCACCCAGTACACACAGAGCTCCCAGGGACTAAACCATCAACCTAAGAGTACACATGGAGGGACCCATGGCTCCAGCTATATATGCAGCAGAGTATGGCCTTGTTGGACATCAAAGGGAGGGGAGGCCCTTGGTCCTGAGATGGCTTGATGCAGCAGTGTAGGGGTATACCAGGACAGGGAAGCAAGAGTGGGTGGATTGGTGACCAGGGGGAAGGGGGATGGGTTAGGGGATTTCCAGGGGGAAACCAGATAAGGCGACAATATTTGAAGTGTAAATAAAGAATATATCTAATAAAAATGAAAAAAATGAATAAAAACAGTAATACAAAGAGATCCTGCCAGCTGGTACTCAGCCCTCAAGGAGAGCTTTACATACTCACATGGATTCAGAGATGGCCCTTAGTTATGAGAGAGGGTAATGACCAGAAATTAAGTCTATGCTGATGGAGTCAGTAGTACATCTTAGCCAGCTCTTGAGTCCAGGTAGTAGTTGTGCTCTAAATTCAGGTGTCTAGAATAGTTCTCAATTAATCCCTGAGGATAGAATCTAGTTTTCATTTTTCCCAAATATCTTTGTCATTTCAACTAATTTATGTTACAATTACATTAGCATTAGCTTGTGTTATTTAAAATTCAGAATTTACTCTGGACCATCTGACAAAACAGCAGACATAACAGGCCTAAGTAAATTTTTACTCTTTTTAGGAATCCACTGGAAGGGTTTTCAACACAATTTAAAGCATTCCAGAAGGCAAAAGAATTGCAGTTTAATTCGAAGCTGACATACATCACAGTGAAGATATTAAAAAGAAAAAGCTCAAGGCAAACCTAATTATGAAAGTCATGTTTGAACTATGTGATATGAAAGAAAATCTTAGCTTAAAGCCAAGGAATCTTCCAACGACACTTGCTTGGCTTGGTGGCACCAAGGGAAGAGTTTAATAATGGTCTTTTCATCTATATAAGATTGACAATACCAGCTGCAAAGATCGTTTCACAGTGTTGTCAGGAGGAATAGAATCACATATAAGACAACCAAATAAAAGTATGGTTAACAGAGCCTTATTTTTGTTGTGATGTTTATATTGTAAAAGAAGTAGCGAGAGGCACTGTTCTATTTCCAAATGTATGATTTCTACAAACTCAATCACAACAGTCCTAGTCTTTTAATATAGGTTTGGTCCTATCCTGGTAAGACATGTCTGCCTTGCTTTCAGATGGACCCACATTTTAAGTTCAGTTGCTGTAAGTAACTCTTGATTTCTAAGCATAAACATTCCACAACAACAGAGCACTCTAAAATAGAAAAGCTATGTTGATTTCTGTAATGATACAAAAGCAACAGTATGAAATTTGCCTATGTATCTTTAAATTATTATAAATCATTCAATGTGTGTGAGGTCCACTCATCATTTATTAGCTATGTGACACAGGTAAGTTTATACGACTCTCTTAATTCAGTTTTCTTATATGTAGAATGGGGTTCATATATGAAGCTATCTCCATTCTTAAAGAATTAGGTGGCTAAATATAAAATGCTGCCTGAACCTCAGAAGGTTACCAGTAGCTATCAACTATAATACTTGTTTTAGACTGATCTGAGTGTTCATACTAAAGCTAAATCACGACCAGCTGCATATATTTATTTGGACTGTACATAGAGGATGCATGAATAATTACGTTATGTAGGCTATCATTTGTTAGCATCTAATACCTAAACTGAGTTTAATATAGACACAAAAATATAACAAAATCAAAACAAACAGAAAGAAGGGAATAATGACTTGTTTCTTCATTACCTATGTCTGCTTGATTTTGTTTAACCTTTTGAGAATTAAGTATCTCTCCCACTTTCATCTGTGTAACTGACTTAATAGCTATACATTCCTTAAATATGTTTTTTCTCCCTTCTTCAATTACAATTTTTTTCTTAAAATTCTCTAAACCTTTTTTTTTCTCTACATTCAGAGAGTTGTGATTATATTATATTGGAAGTTTCTTTTCTGTCTCTTTGGTTCCCTGAATTCCTTTTGTACCTTGACAAGCACATGTTTCCTTAGAGTAGGAAATTTTTCTTCAATGATTTTCTTGAAAATATTTGCTATCCCCTTGATATGTGCATCTTCTCCTTGTCCTACATCTATGGTTTATAGGTTTGGTTCCTGAGTTCCTGAATAAAACATTATTTATCCTATTTTAATTTTTTTATTCTTTACATTATCTTTATCCACACCCACTTCTCTAACTTGCGTTCAAGAATAGATAGTTGGTATTTTCTTCTGTACTTGATATTAACTATTGGTGATTAAAAACTATTATGAAGAAGACCTTTTGTTTGATTTCCTGAATTTTTCACTTTGAGTTTTATTTGAATTTGTTTTTCTTCAGAGATTCAAATACAAACAAATACAAACATGCATGTATGATTTCAACTGACCCAAATAAATATAAAACTGAATAGTACTGTGTATATCTATAACCTCAGCCCCACTCCTATAGGGAAAGGGGAAATAATAGTGTCTCTTCAAAGATCAAGGGCCAGATACTGTGGCTAATATTGTACTGAACCAAAAGATATTTTGTATTAAATAAGATGTCAAGGAGACCTGAACTATTTCCTCTGACTTCCATATGCATGAACTGGTACACATATGGATGGGCATGAATACACATATACACAAGAGTTAAAGTGATGAAAAGGAGGAGGAGGAGGAGGAGAAGGAAGAGGAGGTTATACTGGATGTCTGCTGCTCAGGAATGGGGAAGATGAATATTAGAGACAGGGGAGAAAGGATATCCTGATTCAATGATGGGAGTAATAAGTATCCAGATTCTGGAAAGAGTTTCTCCTCAGAAGTCAAAAATGAGAACTGGGGAGTATAATGTGTTTGTTGTAGATCTAGGGATCATTCTTACAGAGGGCAGTGAATGTGTTCTCCCATCTTTGAAATCTAGGAAGGAAGAACAGTAAAGCAGAAAGCGCTAGACTGCAACAGATAAGGGAATGGACACCGTTCCTGAGAGAGAGAAATGCCAGTCTTCTGACTACATGAGTTTTGACTACCACAGGCAAATAGTGCCATGAGGAAAATGAGGGAGGGTGGCACAAGTATCAATACACAGAGTCTTGGGAAGAGAGGACAAGACTGTTGGCTTGGACTTTCAAAAACTACTTTAATAACATTTTAACCTCCCTTCTGGCACACGATCCATTAGAGGTAGTTGAAAGGAAAGGCTATTGGGGCAAAGGAGAATGGAGATTTGTTTAGAAATAGTTTTTTGGAACGATTACAAAGCTCATTTTCAGGATAGGAGCACTTCAGTTCACATGAATTAGCAGCAGTAGCTAGATCCATTTGCAAACACCATTCATGATTCAGTAATTACAGTTCGACCTAGAAGAAACTGGGAGCCTCTGACCATCAGCCTGAGTCAATGGAAACATCAAGAAGCCAACAGAACAACACCAAATGGTCTTTTGGTGTGTTTCTCTCTACAAAGTCATGACAAACAACTATCAGTGAAAAGGGTAATGCAAACCAATGCCACCCAGTATCATCCATTGTCTGTTGGGTTATATTTTTATACTTTCTAAACATCAAGTGTTCTTTCAAGTGCCTGCTCTAGCTAAATACCACATGTCCTCTTTCTAGCCAGCTTCCAGAAAAACACCATGTGTCTGTTCTCAACAAAATATCCTCCCGTGTTTCTCCTTCAGCAAAAACATCATCTCATAATACAGTTCCCAGAAAACATCACATGACACAACGGAGTCTCCAAAGAATTAAGAAATTTCCACTTCACAAGACTGCTTATATTTGCATAATAGAGTTGATACAAGAGTGATTCCTTAAAAGAAACTTCAGGAATATTTGCTGGACTAACTGTAAATTGAAGCTTAGAAAAGATATCCATTTTTTTTCTGAAGAAATCACTTGACTGATGATTCCAAACTAGTTTGATGATAGTTTAAGTCCATGCTTCTCAAACCATAAGGTCCATGAACGGAAACCAAGCCAGTAAGGTCTTGATGTCCTTCTAATTATAGCACACAGGAGGCATGGAAGTATCCTCAGGGAAAGTACCCTTTTTGCAGGGCTAACAGATCCACTTCAATCACATCAGACTTACAAAATGAGCACCACAAAAGCTGTACTGGCACCAGGTAACTCAGCTGAATACTTTGAACAATGTTACAGAGGTAACACAAATTGGAAACACATTCATAAAAAGCATCATAATTTATGTTTACTGAAAACAATACACATTTCCCTAAAACTTGCAGGTTGGGCTCAGAATGCAGTTTGGTGGCAGTGCTTGTCTATCACATTGGAAGGCCTTAAATCAATCACCCAGTACTGTCTAAAATCAATTTTTACAGATCCTTGGATGTTGTCATTAGAATAATTAGTGCAATGGATTTCAGACTATTTGATGTGTATTTTTAAAAATTTGTGAATTAATGAGGTTAAATTACTTTTAAACTATTTAGGTATTTAAAATTGAGAGGACCATGTTTAAAAAAAATACTTGAACTGTCTGAATTCATTATTTTTCTTCTTACTATGACAGAAATGACCTAAAAGAGTAAGGATTTTGGTTCCCTGTATTGTCATTGGTTCATTGTGGACAGAAGCACAGGGCAGTGTGAGCCTTTAGTCTCCTGGTCACAGGAATGTGTGCATAGGCTCCTCCCATCTGGGCAGATTGGCAAAAGACTTAGCTCTCAAACCAAGTCAAGAATTCTCTCCAATGCTCCCTGCCACGGGCCCACTCTTGCTAGCCAGGACAATGCTCACGAAGCTTCAGCACCTTCCACAAACAGCACCACCAGTATAACAGATGGGTAGGGAGTGTTTAAGCATGTTCAAATGAGTGACGGATCACACTCAAACCATTACTCAAATATAATAATGTAACATAAAATAAAGGTAATTTGTAGGGCAAACAAATAGGCCTGGATTAGCAATAAAGTTTATATTGGATAACGTCCATGAATTTTTTTTATGATGCATATATACATCAAACTCCAAAGTCTTTTATAGAAGCTGCATTTAATTATCTACCTCACAAATGATACATTTCATTCTTTTAAAGTGTGTATCCTGGACTAGGAATGTGGCTCATTTGTACCATGTTTACATAGCATGTACAAGGCCCTGGGTTCCATGCCCATCCTGGAAAAGAAAATATGTGTGATTTTGTGGGTTTTAAGATAGTCTAGAAATTGTGTAACATGCAGTAATTTTAATCCTTAAATAGACCCAATAATTCAGTCAGATGTCATTATCTATGTAATCTCTTCCATTCTGACTCTACTTGCTTACTTAGAACATCTAGTGTCAAAAGATTCTGGCCATTTACAAACATTTCTTGCATAGTACATTTGTATAGTCCATCTACATGTATTTCATATCAGCATTCCCTTGGTTTTGCTAAAAATCTATTTTCCATTTGTATATATAATTTTAACAAATGTGGTAAAATAGTATTACAATACTTACTGATATGTTCATCACTTGTTGGAGCCCTGTTGATTCTATGAATATATATTATACATGTGATAAAGTGTGTACATACTACGCTAAAATTGTAGGAAATCAAGGACATAAGCATTTAACAATTGCATTTCCTATGGCCATTTTATATGTTAAATGAAGAATGTTTATTGAAAGAGGCACAATATGATTAATAATAGATTATTCTTTATAGAATATATTTTTGTATAGTTTTCAGGCATTATAAAATCCACTGACTTTACAGATCAGGCAGTTTCCATATTTTATTTCCAACAAACTTAAAGGAAAATGTAATTTAGTCATTGTGTTGTAGATCATTAAACATAATTTCAATGACAGACCACCAAACTTCTTGGCTATACATCTTAGTATATGTTTAAACAGTTAAACAACGATGAGCAATAAAAACCCTTTCCTCTGCTCATCTATTTACTTAAGTACACAGGTATTCTTAGGGTCTCATTTACAAAATCCCCACAGGATTAATAATGACTGCAAAAGTGTTGTTACTCAAATAGCCATCAATTATAATAAGAATTATTCATTTATAACATAAAAATTGCTATATACAATTTGAAAGAGAATACAACAATTTTGCCTTTAAATATCATTGTTTCCCAAAGAGTAAAAGTATTTCTCACAATGGACTACTAATAATAAACCTTTTAAATTAAACAAAATATGCTAATAATACTAAGTAGGTTTTCCCTACAATATCTTTGAACATTAAAAATATTCATCCAGCTTTTCTCATGTAGTATGATTGCGGACCCAGCATCCATGTACACTATGCTATGACTGCATGTGTGATACATGTGTGTGTGTGCAAACATATATACATACATACATACATACATACATACTCTAAAAATAAATAAATGGCCAGGTGCTAGTGGTACAAGCCTTTGATCCCAGGATGAGGATGCAGAAGCAGGCAGATGTCTGTGACTCAAGGCAAGCCTGGTCTACAGAGTAACTTTTATTACATTTCATTTAGATCTTTATTTTTTAGCCTTAACTCTATAGCCCTTCACTATTGATTTGTTCAGCTTCCTAGAGTTTGTAAGCCTTCTGTTGTTTTTGTTGTTGAAATCAAACTTTCATCTGTGGTAATATGGTAGGATTTAGGATTAACTCAAATAAATCAGTGCCCCCTTATATCCAAATTACAAATGTGCTGAGAAATAAATCAGAGAAACAATACCCTAAAGAGTAGACACAGATAATATAAAATATCTTGAGGTAACTCTGTCCAAGCAAAAATGCAAAAAGCTCCTGACCCAAAACATCCAGGAAATCCAGGACAAAAAGAGAAGACCAATCCTAAGGATTATGAGTATAGATGAGAGTCAAGATTTACAACTTAAAGGGCCGGAAAATGTCTGCAACAAAATTATAGAAGAAAACTTCCCTAACCTAAAGAAATATATGCCCATGAATATACAAGAAGCCTACAGAACTCAAATAGATTTGACCAGAAAAGAAATTCCTCCCGTCACATAACTAAAACACTAAATGTACTAAACAAAGAAAGAATATTAAAAGCAGTAAAGGAAAAGGGTCAAGTAACATATAAAGGTAGACCATCAGAATTACACCAGATTTCTCACCAGACTCTATGAAAGCCAGAAGAGCCTGGGCAGAAGTCATGCAGATCCAAAGGGAACACAAATGCCAACCCAGACTGCTGTATCCAGCAAATCTCTCAATTACCATAAAAAGAGAAACCAAGGTTTTTCATGACAAAAACAGATTTACACAGTATCTTTCCACAAATCCAGCCCTTCAAAGGATAATGAATGGAAAGTGCCAACAACAGGAGGGAAACTACACACTAGAAAAAGCAAGAAATTAATCTTATTTCAACAAACCAAAAAGAAGATAACCACACAAACATAAAAATTACATCAAAAATGGCATGAAGCAACAATCACTATTCCTTAATATCTCTTAACATCAATGGACTCAATTCCCCAATAAAAAGACATAGACTAACAGACTGGATTCGTAAACAAGACCCAACATTTTTCTGTATACAGGAAACACATCTCAGTGTCAAAGACAAACATTATCTCGGAGTAAAAGGCTAGAAAACAGTTTTCCAAGAAAATGGTCCCAAGAAACAAGCTGGAGTAGTCATTCTAATACCCAATACAATAGACTTTCAACCAAAAGTCAAAAAAAAAATACACAGAAGAACACTTTATACTCATCAAAGGAAAAATCTACAAAGATGAACTTTCAATTCTGACCATCTATGCTCCAAATGGATAGATCATGGAAACAGAAACTAAAGAGAGACACAATGAAACTAACAGAAGTTATGAACCAAATGGATTTATCAGATATCTATAGAACATTTTATCCTAAAACAAAAGAATATACCTTCTTCTCAGCACCTCACAGTGCCTTCTCCAAAACTGACCATATACTCAGTCACAAAAGAGATCTAAACAGATATAAGAAGATTGAAATAATACCATGCACCCCATCACATCACCATGGACTAAGGCTTGTCTTCAATAACAAAAAAAAACAAAAATGAAACAGAAAGATCACATACACATGGAAACTGAACAACATTCTACTCACGGATAACTTGGTCAAGGAAGAAATAAAGAAAGAAATTAAAGACTTTTTAGAATTTAATGAAAGTAAAGACATAACATACCCAAATATGTGGAACACAATGAAAGAAGTGCTAAGAAGAAAACTCATACCTCTGAGTGCCTCCAAAAAGGAACTGAAAAGAATGTACACTAACAGCTTAACAGCACAGCTGAAGGTTCTAGAACAAAAAGAAGCAAATATGCCCAAGAGTAGGTGGCAGGAAATAATCAAACTCAGGGCTGAAATCAAACAAGTATAAACAAAAAGAAGTATACAAAGAATCAACCAAAACAGAAGCTGGTTCTTTGAAAAACACCAGCAAGATAGATAAACCCTTAGCCAAACTAATGAGAGGGCACAGATACAGTATCCAAATTAACACAATCAGAAACGAAAATGGAGACATAACAACAGAAACTGGAAATTAAAAAAAATCAGATCCTACTACAAAAGCTTATATTCAACAAAATTGGAAAATCTGGATGAAATGGAATATTTTCTAGACATATACCAGGTGTGAAAGTTAAAACAGCATTAGATAAACGAGCCAAACTGTCCCATAACCCCTAAAGAAATAGAAGCAGTCATTAATAGATTCCCAACCAAAAAAAAATCTCAGGACCAGATGGGTTTAGTGCAGAGTTCTATCACACCTTCAAAGAAGCCTAATACCAATACTCTTCAAACTATTGCACAAAAGAGAAACAAAAGATACTACTCAACTTATTCTATGAACCCACAATTACCCTGATACATTAACCACACAAAGACCCAACAAAGAAAGAGAATTTTAGCCCAATTTCCCTTATAAATATTGATGCAAAAATACTCAATAAAATTCTTGCCAACTGAATCCAAGAACACATCAAAATGATCACCCAGCATGATCAAGTAGGCTTCATCCCAGGAATGCAGGGATGGTTCAGTATATGGATATCCATCAATGTAATTCACTACATAAACAAACTAAAAAAAAAAAAAACCAACACATGTACATTTCATTAGATGCTGAGAAAGCTTTTAACAAAATCCAATACCCCTTCATGATAAAAGTCTTGGAAAGATCAGGAATTCAAGGCCCATACCTAAACATAGTAAAAGCAATAAACAGCAAACCAGTAGCCAACATCAAATAAATGGAGAGAAACTTGAAGCAATCTCATTGAAATCATGGACTAGATAAGACTCTCTCTCTACTCTCTCCCTATCTGTTCAATATACCTCTATTCCCTCCCTACCTGTCCAACATAGTACTCGAAGTCCTAGCCATAGCAATTAGACAACAAAAAGAGGTCAAAGGGATACAAATTGGAAAAGGAAGAAATCAAGGTATCACTATTTGCAGATGATATGATCATATACTTAAGTGACCCCAAAAATTTTACCAGAGAATCCCTAAGCCTGATAAACAACTTCAGCAAAGTGGCTGGATATAAAAATTAACTCAAACACATCAGTAGCCTTCCTATACTCAAAGGATAAAGAGGCTGAGAAAGAAATAAGGAAGTGACAACCTTCACAATAATCATAAATATTATAAAATACCTTTGTGTGACTAACCAAGCAAGAGAAAGATCTGTGTGACAAATTCAAGTCTGTGAAGAAAGAAACCAAAGAAGACCCCAGAAAATGGAACGATCTCCCATGATTGTGGATTGGCAGGATTAATATAGTAAAAATGGCCATCTTGCCTAAAGCAATCTACAGATTCAATGCAATCCCCATCAGAATTCCAACTCAATTCTTCATTGAGTTAGAAAGAGCAATTTTCAAATTTATCTGGAATAACAAAAAACTCAGGATAACAAAAACTATTCTCAACAATAAAAGAACCTCTGGCAGAATCACCATCCCTGACCTCAAGCTATACGCCAGAGCAATTGTGATTAAAAAAAAAAAAACTATATGGTATTAGTACAATGACAGACAGATAGATTAACGGAATAGTATTGAAGACCCAGAAAGGAACCCACATACCTATGGTCACTTAATCCTTGACAAAGGAGCTAAAACCATCCAGTGGAAAAAAGACACCATTTTCAGCAAATGGTCCTGGTTCCACTTGCAGTCAACATGTAGAAGGATGCAAATCAAATACAAGTGGATTAAGGATCTCCCCATAAAACCACATATATTGAATCTAATAGGAAAAAAAAAGTGTACAAGAAGCTGGAGCACATGGGCAGAGGAAAATTTCCTGAACAGAACACCAATTGCTTATGCTCTAAGATCAAGAATCGACAAATGGGACCTCATAAAATTGCAAAACTTCTGTAAGGCAATGGACACTGTCAATAGGACAAAACACAATGAACAAATTGGGAAAAAGAGCTTTACCAACCCTACATCCGACAGCAGGCTAGTATCCAGTATATACAAAGAACTTAAGAAGTTAGACCCCCACAGAACCAAATAACCCTATTTAAAAATTGGATACAGAGCTAAACAAAGAATTCTCAATTCAGGAATACTAAATGGCTGAGAAGCACCTAAAGAAATGTTCAACATCCTTTCCATTGTGATTGTGCAAATTTGCACTTTACAAGCAATGGAGGAGTATTCAGTTCATCTTACTACATGTCCTCACCAGCTGTCTTTATTTGTTGACCTAGTCAATTTTGACATAAAATGAAATCACAGAGTAGTTTTGATTTGGATTTCCCTGATGTCTGAAGGGGTTAAACATTACTTTAATGTTTGCTGACATTTGAAATTTCTCTGTTGTTATTTCTTTTCCAATTTTTAAATATTTTTATTTACATTTCAAATATTATCCCCTTTCCTCCTTCCCCTCCCCCTGAAATTCCCTATCGAATTCCCCCTCCCCTGCTCACCAAACCACCCACTCCTGCTTCCCTATCCTGGCCTTCTCCTACTCTGGGGTATCAGGCCTTCACAGGTCCTATCCTCTCATTGATGCCCAACAAGGCCATCCTCTGCTAAAATGTGGCTGGAGCCATGGGTGCCTTCATGTGTACCCTTTGGTTGGTAGTTTAGTCCCTGGGAGCTCTGGGGGTACTGGTTGCTCCATATTATTGTTCCTCCTATAGGGTTGCAAACCACTTCAGCTCCATGAGTCATTTCTCTAGCCTCTCCATTGGGGACCCTGTGATCATTCCATTGGTTGGCTGTGAACATCTACCTCTGTATTTGTCAGGCACTGGCAGAACCTCTCAGGAAACAGCTATATCAGCCTCCTGTTAGCAAGCACTTCAGAAAATTGGACAAAGCACTACCTGAGGACCCAGCTATAGCACTCCTGGGTATACCCAGAAGATGCTCTAACATATAATAAGGACATATGCTCCGCTATGTTCATAGCAGCTTTATGTATAATAGACAGAAGCTGGAAAGAGCCCAGATATCTTTCAACAGAGGAATGGACACAGAACATGTTGTACATTTACACAGTGGAGTACTACTCAGCTATTAAAAATAATAAATTCATGAAATTCTTTGGTGAATAGATGGATCTAGAAAATATTATCCTGAGTGAGGTAACACAATCACAAAAGAACACAGACAGTATGCACTGATAAGTGGATATTAGACAAGAAGCTTGGAACACCCAAGATACAATTCACAGACCAATTGAAACTCAAGAAGAAGGAAAATCAAAATATGGATACTTTGGTCCTTCTTAGAAGTGGGAACAAAAGAGCCATGGGAAGACATACATAGACAGTCTGGAGCAGAGACAGAAGGAAAGGCCATCCAGAGACTGCCACACCTTGGGATCTATTGATATTTCTCTATTTAGATTTGTACCTCTTTTTAATTGTTGTTTTCCTGATGTTCTGGGTTTTTTCTTTAGTTCTTCATATATCTTGGATTATGACACTTCTAATGGATGTTTAAATGGTAAAAAATGTTGCCATTCTGTAACCTGACACTTTGTTCAAATGGTGGTGTCCTTTGCCATGCAGAAAAATTTCAGTTTCATAAGGTTTCACTTTCTAATTGTCATTATTAAGTGTCTGTGTTATCAGTCTTCTGGAAAAAAATCTTTTTCTGTGCTAATGAGTTTAAGATTACTCACCACTTTCTCTTCTAGTAGATTTAGTGAATCTTGCCATATGTTGAGGTCTTTTATTCATTTGGAGTTGAGCTTTGCATAGGGTAATGAGTATGGATCTATTTGCATTCTACATTCAAATATCCAGTTTGATCAGCATCATTTTGAAGATGCTGATTTTCTTCCAGCATGTATTTCTGGTTTCTTGATAAGATATCAGATGTTCATAGGTGTAAGGACTTAGGAAATAACATTCTACACTTGAACTTATCCAAAGGGCCATGAAGCAATAGGAAATAACATTCTAACAAAGCTAAATAAATAATCTTTCATTCATACATTGAAGACTCTTCTTTCCAAGTCATTATATTGTGTTTCTTTAGAAATCTGTGGCTTAATGCACTATGAATTATGTAATTAATGAATACATTGGTGGAGAAATACATATATGCAAAATGGTAATGTGCACTGCTCAAAGATGGGCTGGCCATGAGGGCATAGTTGTCCTATGCCTCAGAAAGAGACCAGGCCCCACATTGATTGGAGAAAACTTTACAAGGAGTAGAGCTAGAGATGTATGTGACAAATGATTATGCTTGGTATAACTTAGGTCAAGGGAAAATGTTTTTTTTTTTTTGGTTGGGAAAGTATGCTTATGCCTTTAAAGTTCAGTGGATATAACACAAAAAGCACAAGTTTGATTCAAAGAAAAGGTTTGCAAATACTGTGATTAAACAGGCAGGTTAACAAATCTTTAAGGCCTGTCAAGTTAATGCAGAATTTATCCTGTTAGCCATAAGAAATCAGTAATGAACTTTTAGCAAAGGAGTACTTTATTAAGTGTGAGTCAGAAGTACTGGGTGGAGTACAATGTTGGAATGTAGGAAATGCAGCGCACAGTCAGAAACTACTTCAATGGCCCACTGATACCAACAGGACTACAGATAGGCAGGATTCCCCTCAGAAATATTTTGAAATGTTCAGTGTCATTAAGGATGAGCCATGTTTCATTCAATGTGAAACAGCCAAAGTGTTTCAGGCAGGGTTTAAAGAAGGCAGGATGGTTGTTCCTTGGAGATAAAACCCAGGAAGCCCACCATGATGGTGGAGCTGGGAGACTGTGTGTCAGAACAGAGCCAATAAAGACTGGCTGGACAAAGCATTAATAGCATTACAGAGGGACATGGGAAAAAAAGGTGTCTCCTCTAATAGATGAGATAAAAAGATACATGAAATAATTCAAGAAGCAAAGACGATTATTAGCCTAAAGTCACACAATACAAACTCCTGTTTTTAACATTGATTGATGACCTACAGGGTTCTAGGAATATTTGTTCCTGGAATCATATTTGAATACTAACTCTATGTCTATAGAAGTTGAAAATATTTCTAAAGAGACCTGGTAGAACTGTCCTCTACTTTTCTGGTGCCTTGATAGTTTTTAAAATTAATTTCACCATTTTATTGTCTTTAATTCTGTTTACAGGAGATAAACAAATACAAACATAGCACCAAAGTGTATTTTGATAGGAGTGGTGACTTCACTGAACACTACCCCCCTCCTTAAGCAATAAACTAGAGTAAAATCATTTCTAGTCAGACCACTGGCAGCTAATAAATAATTCATTCCACAAACTTACTAGGCACCAGATATAAGAAATTATATATTTTGATATTATAACAAAAATCAGTGAAATGAAACTACTTGAACCCAGCCTCAGGTTATATAGCTTGTTAATATATGACTACTTGGTTGTATAACTATGTCTGGAGTATAAGAGTAAAATGCTAGTGACCATTTATTCATGTTGTATAAATGCCAGATTCTAGATTTGTTTGGCATCCTCATGATTATGAAACAAATTTATTGTAATTCATATAATTAATTTCTCTGAATAATAAATAAATTCACAACAGCTAATTTGTAAGTAAAGAATGCCTTTTGTCTTCTCTTAGAATCAATCTCATACGTACTTTAATATGAGTTGTGCTTCTGTAATGTATACTATGCCTCAGAAACGAGGGTGGATATGATTCATTCTTTATGAGAACTTATGAACAAATAATGTGGCAAAAGTATTGTAAGTACCAATTAAATAAATATTTGTATGTGAGGTGGATGTATTTGTGCTTGCATGCATGCATACATGTGTGTGCGTATCTCTGTGTGTTTATATCAGTGTATATCTATGTGTATAAATATATATCCATGTGCATATGTGCATGTGGAAACTAGATATTGATTTCTAGTTTTTTCTATATCAATTATTATCTAAGTATTTCTATATCAATTATTATCTAAGTATTTTCTATATCAATTATTTTCTAAGTATTTTCTATATCAATTATTATCATTTCTTCAGACATGCTGTTACAAAGAGCATTCATCTAGTCATTGAGCTCTAGGAATTTGCCTGTCTTTGCCTCTTTCCCCACCCTTATCGATGGGGTTATAGACAGACATTGCATTGTCTGGAGACCAAGGAATCTGAACTCACATCTCCATCCTAATGTAGCAGGTACTTAAATGACTGCACCATACTCCTAGCCCTAAATTTATTTTTGCTACTGTTAAAATAGCTACCCAAGTTTCAAGTCTCAAGAATGCATTAAAGAAAAGAAGCATATATGCCTTAATTCATTAAAATTACAAAAGAGAGGACTTAGACAACAGGAGAGATCACAGGTTACAGAATGCTGGATGCAGAGAGGAAGTGTCAGGAAGCTCGGGTCAATCATTTCATTATGTCAATGGAGTGGGGGGATGCTAGTGGTGCTAGAACATCTTTGAGGCTTAATGGAGACACAGGATGCCAGTGCCAAGGACACTGCGCATCTCCTGATTTTTATCCATTGTTATTTTTGCCGCATCATGCCTTCTGAAGGAACATTTTCCATCATCTTAAAATGCTCCCGTATTATTGCATTAGCCAATTGAATGCTAATGTTTTATCCTGATACTTTTTACTATCACAAGGAAGCATTTCCATTAAGTGCAATAAAATAATATCTACCGAAAACTTCCTGTTTTCTATCCATCGTATGGATAAGCATTCATGCTGAAAGCCCAGAGTTGGATCAGTGATTTTATTTTATTTTTTTTATTATTTTCTATATTCTTTGTTTACATTCCAAATGATTTTCCCTTTCCTGGCTCCCCCCTCCCCATAAGACCCATAAGCCCTCTTCCTTCCACCCATTCCCCAGTCAACCCCTCCCACTTCTCTGTCCTGGTAATCCCCTAAAATGCTGGATCAAGCCTTTGCAGGACCAGGGACCTCTCCTTCCTTCTTCTTGGGAATGATTTGATAGGAGAGTTGTGTCTTGGATATTCAGAGCTTTTGGACTAATATCCACTTATCAGTGACTGCATTCCATGTGTGTTCTTTTGTGATTGGGTTAGCTCACTTAGGATGATATTTTCCAGATCCAACCATTTGCTTAAGAATTTCATGAATTCATTGTTTTTAATGGCTGAGCAGTATTCCATTGTGTAAATATACCACATTTTCTGTATCAATTCCCCCATTGAGGGACATCTGGATTGTTTCCAGCTTCTGGCTATTATAGCTAAGGCTGCTATGAACATAGTGGAGCATGTGTCCTTATTGCATGCCAGGGAATTCTCTGGATATATGCCCAGGAATGGTATAACAGGGTCCTCCAGAAGTGTCATGCCCAGTTTTCTGAGGACCTGACAGACTGATTTCCAGAGTGGTTGTACCAATTTGCATTCCCACCAGCAGTGAAGGGGAAGACCCTTGAGGACATGGGCACAGGAGAAAAGTTCCTGAATAGAACACCAATAGCTTATGCTCTAAAATCAAGAATTGACAAATGGGACCTCATAAAATTACAAAGTCTCTGTAAGGCAAAGGACACCATCAAAAGGACAAAATGACAACCAACAAATTGGGAAAAGATCTTCAGCAACCCTACAACTGACAGAGGGCTAATATCAAATATGTACAAAGAACTCACGAAGTTAGACCCCAGAGAACCAAATAACCCTATTAAAAATGGGGTACATAGCTAAACAAAGAATTTTCACCTGAAGAAATTCAGATGGCTGAGAAGCACCTTAAGAAATGTTCAACATCATGAGTCATTAGGGAAATGCAAATCAAAACAACCCTGAGATTTCACCTCACAGCACTGAGAATGGCTAAGATTAAAAACTCAGGAGACAGCAGGTGTTGGTGAGGATGTGGATCAGTGATGTTAAAGTGAACTACATTTATTAAATGGATTTTCCTAACAGTTATTCATTTTTGCAACATGAAAAGAAATAATTACAAAACTTTATTTCAATTTTAGAAATTAAAACACTTTTTTTGCTATTCAGGTAGAACTCAATTCTAGTATTTAGTATTTTACAAGTTCAAAGAGCATATCCAGAAGAAAAAAAGAATGTTTCAGTGCCCCCTCCAAGTCTATAAATGTACTGACTTTCCCTGCAAGGAATCATAGAACATTTGCCTACATTTTGGCATGCTTCTCCATTTTTATAGGTGAGTTATAGTAGTTTAGGTAAATTCAGAATTTGAGCCTCACTTTGATGAATTGCAAATACATTCTGTCAGCTTGTGGCTTATTTGTTTTCTAAGATGACATGATCTTCTAAATAATAATAACTTATTATTTAAGTATTTCTTTAGTTATTGTTGTTTTGTATTATAGAGAGGGTAATTTTAACTGTTAGCTTAGTACAACATGAAATCACCAGAGAAGAGTCTTAATTAGAAAGTGTCTTTATTGGTTTGCCATATGGGTTTGTCTGTGGATTTTCTTGATTGTTAATTGATATAGGGAGCTCTAGCCTATTGTTGGTGGCACCATTTCCTACATAGAGATTTTGTACAGTCTAAAAAAAGAGAAAGTTATGAGAGAATAAGTAAACATGTATTTTGGTTTTTTTCTATTTTTGCTCATAATTGTGAATATGATATAATCAGGTGTTTGATTTCCGGCCTGACTTTCCCAAAATGAGGGACCATAATTTAGAACTGATATCCAAATAAATCTTTCCTTACCTAATTTACTTTTAGTCAGGGAATTTACTCAGCAAAAGCAAAACCAGTGCCCTAAGAAATATTTTTGTATCATGATGTTTGGAGATCATATACATTATTTTCTTCTGGAAGCTTTGCAGTTTTAGATCTTCTGGTTCTGAGCTACCTCTCAAGTTACTTTTATTTATAAAGTAAGATGTGAAGTATGATTACTCTTTACTATTACTCACTGGCCAGTCATCTCAGAATCATTGATTGAAAATATGTTCCTTTTCCTCATTGTGTGGACTTTTAGTCTTAATTGAAACTGGCTTTATGCTGAAGGTGCAATTGTATATTTTCACTGTATTATACTTGATTGTCCTGTTTGTCTAACTTTAGGACAATGGCATTGGATTATGAGTGTATTAGATACTGGACATCACTTTCTTTTCTAGGTTGACTCCATCAGATTTTTCACTTTTGCTATGAATAAATGAATAAAACTGTAATTAATAGTGAAAATATAAATCCCTAATCAAGATTCATGGCTTTGGAATGACCATTCTAACTATACAGAAGTTCACTGAAATGTATAGAGGTTGAAACAAGGCAGGTAGGTATCTGAGTGCCTTATGAAACCAATTATGTGATGTTCTTATTTGTGAGCTAATTATATTTAAGTGATTAAGTTAAATGGAAAATATAAAAGAAACATAAAATAGTGGTGTTGCTTCTGTTGCTGCTACATTTTTCAAGAATAAGTGTAAGTCTTTGCATTCACTGATAAGATTATTGATGTTCATGCTTTTAAATAGGTAGGATTTGATTAAGATTACATTTAACCAGAGATCCAATTTAGGGAGGATAAATTATTTTTGCAATTTTGGACTTTCTAAAGCATATATTTTTATATGTTTCTCTCAGCAGCATTTTTTATTTTCACTACAAATGCTAAGCTTATTTGAATGTTAAGCTTATCAATAAGTATTTCAAGATCTGAAGATCAGTAGTATATATTACCAAATTTTCACTTCCAATATTTTCTATGATTACTATTCTATAATTTGGTTAAATTTTATAATTAATTCTTGTAGGTTTTTTCATAACTGTTCAAAGATTCTCTCCATGGGTTGTCAAATTGTTTGCAGATAAAGAACATTATACCATTTTCCCCTATTCTTTGAGGTTTTCATTTATTTTTCTAGTCTTTAAAAAAACATTTATTCACCTTAAGAGATGTTTAACATCATTAGTCATCAGGGAAGTGCAAAGCAAAACAACCCTGAGATTCCACCTCACACTAGTAAGAATGGCTAAGATTAAAAACTCAAGAGACAACAGGTGCTGGCGAGGATGTGGAGAAAGAGGAACACTCCTCCACTGTTGGTGGGATTGCAAAATGGTAAAACCGCTCTGGAAATCAGTTTGGAGGTTCCTCAGAAAATTGGGCATGTCACTTCCAGAGGACCCTGGCATACCACTCCTGGGCATATACCCAGAGGATTCCCCTGCATACAATAAAGACACATACTCCACTATGTTTATAGCAGCCTTGTTTATAATAGCCAGAAGTTGAAAGGAGCCCAGATATCCCTCAAAGGAGGAGTGGATACAGAAAATGTGGTATATTTATACAATGGAATACTACTCAGCAATTAAAAATAATGAATTCATACAATTTGCAGGCAAATGGTTAGATCTGGAAAATATCATCCTAAGCGAGTTAACCAATCACAAAAGAATACACATGAAATGCAATCACTGATAAGTGGATATTAATGAGACCAGAAGCCCTAAATTCTCAAGGCACAATTAGCAAGTCAACTGATCCCCAAGAAGAAGAAGGGAGAGGACCCTGGGCCTGAAAAGATGGGATCCAGTTTTGTAGATCCAGAACAGAGAAATGGTGGGGGGGGGGTGATTGGAGAATAGTTGGGGGGGAAGAGGAATTATGGGATGTATGGGGGGGACTGGAATGTAAACAAAGAATATAGAAAATAAAATTTAAAAAAACATTTATTTTTTTCAATACAGGGTCTTATTATGGAGCTGATTCTTTCATAGAACACACTTCATAAATTATGCTTGCCTCAAATTCACAAAGATCTGACTGCTTCCACCTCCAGAGTACTGGGATTAAACATATGCAACACTACAACTAATCTTATAGTTCTGGCTGTTACTTAAAACTATAGAGTAGAACAGAAGTAATATTCTGACTAGTAAACTAGTGTCTCCTGGGAGAGGGAACCTATGTTTATGAATTGCCTCTATCACACTGGCCTGCATTAATAGCTTTGGGACATTTTCTTGATTAATAATTAATATGGCAGTATTCAACCCACTTTGGACAATAAGATCCCTAGGCAGGTGATCCTTGGTTGTATAAAATATGCAAGTTAAGGAGGTGTGTGCTGTCCCATACCCAAGCTCACCTGTCCGGCCACCATACTCCCCATTTTAACCTGGCCTGCTACATTAGGAACATCAGGATTAGGCCCTTCCCTCTGCCTCAAATGCCCTGCCCTTTTGTCCACTGGGGAAAACCCAAGTTCTCTGAGATGTGCACTCTCCAGTGAGTTACATTTTCCAGACCAAGTCTGCCCACCAAAAGACTGCTGTACCAGAAACATGAAGGTTAGACACCCCCCCCCAATATTTGTTACATCAGGAAATCAAGGGACAACCAGATGGCTACCAGCCAGCATAAGAACACAATCAACAAAATACAGGCCATTATGTCACCTTAAGTATACAACTATCCTACTACAATAAGTCCTGGATATTCTAACACACACACACACCACACACACACACAAACACACACACACACACACACACACACACACAAACCCACAATAAATGATCTTACATCCAATCTTATAAATATGATAGAGGTCTTTAAGAAGAAATAAATAAATCCCTCAAAGAAATAGAAAGCAAAACAAAACAGGTAAAGGCTTTTAAAGAAGAAATTAATAAATATGAAGAAATACAAGAAAATACAATCAAACAAGTTGGGCTGGGTTGAGTATGTTTGGCCCCGTGTGTGGTGCTATTAGGAGGCATGTGCTTGTTGGAGGAAGTATGTCACTGTGGGGCTGGGCTTTGAGACACTTCTCCTATCTGCCTGCAAGCCAGTCTTTTGTTTGCCAACAAGATGCCAATCTATCAGCTCCTTCTCCAGAACTATGTCTGCCTTGATGCTGACATGTTTCCTACCATTATGATGAAGGACCACAACTCTGAAACTCTAAAACAGTCCCAATTAAATGTTGTCCTTTAAATGTGTTTCCTTGCTCATGGTGTCTCTTTATAGAATTGGAAACTCTAAATACGACACAGATGGAGGAAGTAAATAAAATTGTTCAAGACATGAAAAAATGGAAATACAATCAATACAGAAAATACAAACTGAGGGAATCTGGGAGATGGAAACCAAGGGGGAAAAACCAGGAACAATAGATACCATCATCATGAACAGAATAAAAGAGATAGAAGAAGACATAATCTCAGGCATAGAAGATACAATAGAAGAAATTGGGGCAACAGTATATAGATGTTAAATCTAAATGTTCTTGACACAAAACAATCCAGGAAATCTGGGATTCTATGAAAGTACCCAACCTGACAATCACAAGAATAAGAGGTAAAGAATTTCATTTCCAAGACATAGAACATATTTTCAACAAAATCATAGAAGAACATTTGCTCTGCCTAAGGAAAGAGATGCCTATAAACATACAAGAAGCTTACTGATCACCAATTAGATTGGACCAGAAAAAATCCACCCACTGCACAATAATCAAAACACCAAATCCACAGAACAAAGAATGTTAAACGTTTAAAGAGAAAAAGAGGCCAAGTATCTTACAGAGTTAGACCTATCAGAATTACACCAGACTTCTCAACAGAGATTCTGAAAGATAAAAGAGCCTAGATGTGTTGTAACCTCTAAGAAACCATAGATGCTATTCTAGACTACTAAATCAAGCAAAAGTCTCAATCACAGTAGATGGAGAAAACAAGATATTCCAAGACAAAACCAAGTTTAAACGATTTCTATTCACAAATCTAGCCCTATAGATAATAGCAGAGGGAAACACAAGGAAGTAAATTACTTCAAAGAAAACACAGGAAATAAATAGTTCCACACCAGCAAAGAAAAAAATAAGGGAAGCACACAACAGAGAGACAGGACAGATAGACAGGCATGCACGCATGCACGCACACACACACACACACACACACACACACACACACACATTCATTGATACCACCAACATCAAAATATCAGGAACTAATCATCATTGGTCATTAATGTCTTTATACATCAATAGACTCAATTCATCAATAAAAGAGCACAGCCTAACAGAATTGAAGTAAAAACAGGATCCATCATACTTCTGCATAGGTGAAAAATACATCATCAACAAAGATAGATATCACATCAGAGAAAAGAGCTAGCAAAATGTTTTCCAAGCAAACAGAATGAAGAAGCAATATGTAGTAATTATTCTAATATCTAATAAAATAGTCCTTCATCCAAAATTAATCAAAAAAGATGGGGGAGGACACATTATACTCATCAAAAGAAAAAGCCACAGAGATGAAGTCCCAACTCTGAACATCTATTCCATAAATGCAAGGACATTCACATTCATAAAAGAAACATTAAGATTAATTTGCACATTTAACCCCATAAATTAATAATGGGAGACTTTAGCATCCTACTCTCACCAATGAATAGGTCACTGAGACAGACTGATGTAATGATCCAAATGGACTTAACAGATAACTACAGAACTTTTCACCTACACACAAAAGAATATAACTTTTTCTCGGCACATCACAGAACCTTCACCAAAATTGACCTTGCAATTGGAGGAAAAGCAACCCTCAACAGGTACAAGAAAACTGAAATAACCCCTTGTATTTTATCTGATCACTATAGATTAAAGCTTGACTTCAACAACAAGAGAAAAACCTATAACTTCATGGAAACTGAACAACTATACAAAATGAGTAGTTGGGGAAGAAATAGAGAGAAATTAAAGACTTTCTAGAATTCAATGAAAATGAATGCATAACATACCCAAACTTATAGAATACAATGAAAGCAGTGGTAAGAGGAAAATTCATAACATTAAGTGCCTTCATAAAAAAATTGGAGAGTTCTTATACCAGCAATTTAAAAATATGACTAGCTCTAGAAAAAGAAGAGGAGGAAAAGGAGGAAAAGGAAGAGGAGGAAGAGGAGGAGGAAGAAGCAGAAGTAATAAACATATCCAAGAGTAGATGGCAGGAAATAATTAAACTCAGGGATGAAATCAATGAATTAGAAACAAGGGAAACAATACAAAGGATAAACAAAACCAAGAGCTAGTTCTATGAGAAAATAAAAAAGATAGACAAATCCTTAGCCAAACTAAAAGACTATTATCCAGAGTATATAGAAACCTCAAGAAACTAGATACCAACAAACCAAATAACCCAATTAAAAATTAGGTACAGAGTTAAACAGACAATTCTCAGCATATGAATCTCTAATGGATGATCAGTACTTAAAGAAATGCTCAACATTCTTAGTCATCAGGAAAATGCAAATAAAATCTACTCTGAGATTTTATCTTACACCAGTCAGAATGGCTAAGATCAAAAATCTCAAGTGATAGCACATGGTGGCAAGGATGTGCAGCAAGGCAAACACTCCTCCATGCTCATCAGAATGCAAACTTGTACAACCACTTTGGACCTTGATTTGTCAGTTTTTCAGAAAATTCAGAAGAGTTCTATTCCAGGACCCAGCTCTACCTCTCCTGTTTACCACAGGGACACTTGGCCAACTATGTTCATGGTAGCGCATATTTCATAGAAACTTGAAACAACTTAGATTTCTCTCAACAGGTGAATAGATAAGGAAAATATAATGTTCCTTCACAATGAAATACTATTTGGCTATTAAAAACGAAGACATCATAAAATGTGCAGGAAAATGGATTGAAAAAGAGAATACCATCCTGAAGGAGGTAACCCAGACCCATGAAGACACGTAAGGAAATACTGATAGATAGTAGAATTATTGAGATACATTGAGTATATGGTAATCAATATGGAAACGGAGAGGATTATCTAAGTACACGGACATCTAATAATTTCTCAGGAGGAGAGCATGAATGCAGTCCACAAACCACTAATGATGGTTCACCAGGTACCTAAATATATAGGATAAGAGTAAAGGCAAAATGAGGTGTCAGAATGCACAAATGCATCAACAGTCTTTCATTTTCATAGATCTTGAGTGCTCTTGAATGGTACCCGTGCTGTGGCACACAGTGCAGAGAACAGTCAATGAGGCAGGTTTCATATGAGAATCTTTCCACTAAAGCATATATAGTCAGAAGTAAAAGGCGTGGGCATACAATTAAAATTTTTAAGAACATGTAGTGTGGTGTGTATATTTTAAGGATCAGTAGAAATGCAAAATCAATAGCAAACAAGAAAGTGAGAAAGAATTTTGTGAATTGGTTCACAAGATTGTAGGACTGCCAAGACTGAATATTTCAAGGCTAGAGATTCTGGACAAGTTAATATCATAGTTGACCTCCAAGGACAGTCTGCTAAAACAACAGACTATTTTTGTTCTCCTTAGGTGTGTGTTGGGGGAGGGTGACACTTTTTCTTCAGGGCTTTAACATGAAGCACATCCATATTATTGATGACATTCTGATTTTTGATTTATTAAATATGTCCTTAATATTGATCTCCTTTAAGAAATACCTTCATATATTACACAGAACAACAGGACAAATAAGAGTGCAACAGTCTAGTCAAACTGATTGGTACCATTGATCATTACACGTGCATACTGTTTTATTTTGGTTTTTGCTTTCATGTGTGTATATACACTCATAGCTGTATGTGCAGGTGTGAACATGTAAGTAGAGGCATTAATGTCTTCCTTGATTGCCCTCCACCTTTCAGAGGTAGTTCCTATTAGTAAGTAATTACCAGAGTATCTCAACCCTTCCCCCATTTTTCTACTCCTTCCAATTGCTTGAGTATCACCAGCTCTATCTAATTGAAGAGCATAATACTTTTTTCCTGGATTGAATTTTCCACAAATTCCTGTCTTTCTTAGCTGTCAGTAAACCCACAGCTCATCAATCTGGCTAGCCTGACCAGCAAACTACATGTATCCTAATGTCTCAGTCTTCCTAGGGCTGGAATTACAGGTACCACCATACCTGGCTCTAAAAAGGAAAGTAGAGATAGAACTGAGGTCTCCATACTGGCTTGCCAAGTACTTCACTGTTTTAATTTTATTTTATTCTGGTATATAAGATGTATTATGATCATACAGATATATTTTTAGAAAAAATAAATCATAAAGCAAAAGGATATTTGACTATTTTCTTCTTGACTCACAGTAAACTTTGTGCATTCTATGAAACATATATTATTCTAAGACACGCTGCAAACTAAGATGGAGGGCCGGTATAAGAAATGGTATCAGAATAAATAAATATAATTATTCTCTGTCAAGGCAAAGAAGGAAAAGGAGAGGAGGGACTGCAGTCAGCAGTAGCAGTCAGCAGGGAACTAGAAGTGTAGGTCTGACTCTGGCCATGGTACTGGGGACAAAGGAGCACTAGGGGACTGGATGAATAATGTGACAGCTGTCAGGGGTCTTAAACGACTGTCGGAACTTGGGATCTTGGATGGATCTAACAGGATTGTTTACTGTCCCCATTCTGTACATGGCAATTATATATGCTTTTGTTTCAGCATGTGGTCATTATCTTATTGGCATTGAGATCTAGTCTTGAAAAGAGCTGTGAGCTACAAACTAAAGAAGGGGTTTACAGTTGGCACTTACCAATTAAAAAAAGAATGCTATTGTAGTCAGAAGGCATGCCTACTGTATTAGTCTGGGTTCTCTAGAGTTACAGAATGTATGGGCAGTCTCTATGTAGTTAGGGAATTTTTCGATGACTTACAGTCTGTAGTCCAACTCCCCAACAATAGTCAGCAGCAGCTGTAGATGGAAGTCCAAGGATCTTGCAGTTGCTCAGTCCCATGAGGCAAGCCAGCAAGCAGGAATGAATCTTCCTTCTTTCAATGTCCTTATATATGTCTCCAGTAGAGGGTGTAGCCCAGATTAAAGGTGTGTGTATCCATGCCTTTAATCCCAGATGATCTTGAACTGGAATCCATAGCCATAATCTGGGATTAAAGGTATATGTCTCCATGCCTTTAATCCCAGATGATCTTGAACTGGAATCCATAGCCACCATGCTTCAAGATCTCCATGCTAAGTCCAGGTAAAAAACTTATATCTCTGAGCCTCCAGAGTAGGATCATCGGTGAGTCTTCCAATTATAGATTTTAGTTCATTCCAGATATAGTCAAGTTGACAACCAGGAATAGCCACTACACCTACATTAAAAATTATATTATACTCATGAAGCTGGCTACAGTGTAGCTAAGGCTCTCATCCTATTGAAGGCATGATAAATGTTTTTTGTGCAATATCTAAACCTGCCTTTTAAACAGTCAATGAGACAAGAATTGTCATTCCAATTTTTATAGATGAAAAAAGAGACTCTCAAAAGTTTGGTCTTTAGGGGCACGCAGACTTCAAGAATGTTTCTTTTCAGTGCAGTCCCTTACCGGTGAAACTGGGATTCAGGGCAACTTCATTTGCTTGTTATTAGAAGTAAGTGATTTATAGACAGTACAAGTCTTGTATTTTCCCACCGTGACTAAGAAAATCCTCCAGGATACTGAAGAGCCTTATAAAAGGATGGAGATACTTCCCTCCTTGACTGTATAAGAAATCATAGTTATACGCTAAAAATAGTTCATTTCTTCAGAATTTCTTCCTCTAACCAGCATTTATCTTACTGTTTTAAATAATGCATACATTGTCAGAAAATAGCTAAACAGTTTCTTTAAAACTGTAAACTATATAAACATGAATTTTCACTTTCCAAAGTAATGGAAAACAAATTCTGAAAACAAACAAATAAACCAAAACCAAAACAAAACTAAAACTAAAAAAAAAAAAATGGAAAAGAAACTCTCAAATGCAAGAAAATGGAGCTGAAAGTCTAACTAATTAAGTAAGCTCCCAGAGACCCGTAAGCAATATTAAAACATCTTCTCTAAAAAAACAAACAAACAAACAAACAAAAAACCAAACCAAATATGATCAGTTGAGATCAGTGTGCATGTAAATCTTGAATTCATTCCAAAGCACTGGACAGAGGACACACATCTCTCATTCCTAAGTCTGCTGCCCCAGGCCCTGGAATTGCCCAACTATATGAAAGTTCATGTTAAATGCCTAAGTAAAACAGTTGGATGATGAGACTGTCTGTGAATCAAAAATAAAAAAAAAACACAATTTGTTCTTACTTCATTGACTGTCTACTACAGAGGTCCAAGGAACCTAAGAGCACAGTCTACCTGTGCAGAGGATTATTTTGATAGAATGATAAATTACTTAACCAAGCTGAATAAAAAATATTAAATGTATAAGAAGATGAACAAAACTGCATACAAATTATACCATCAAAATAATGAAAATTGTGATGAAATCCCACCCTGAGCAGTAGATGATTACAGAGGAAACTTCCATTTAAGTTAATTAACTAAGTACACTTTGTTAAAATTTGATATTAGTCCGGAGTAAGTTTTTCCATTAAAACAAAGGGTCTTTTCTTAATTACTATGAAATTAATGTCCTTTGGGTTGTTTTCTTTTGGGTTTTTATTTTGTTTTGTTTAAATACTATGAAAGTGTAGATGGATAATACAAGGCTTCATTAAATGAATGCAAAAAAGGGAGATAGCTCCCAAGAATGTGACTTAGAATTCCTTGATGTATTGTTTACAATCCTGACAAACACAGGCAAACAAAACTAATAAATGAAAAGGACTTTCAGATCTTTAGAAGGCAAACATTTTCAGATTTAGAAAACTCCATTGTTTCAATGATTCTATTTATAATAATTAGGGGGCAATAGAAATCAGCACTTTTTCAATAAAGTAGTGTTTATGTGATATTTTAGAAATAGCAATAATATGCAATGCTAGAGGAAAAATACAAAGAAAAAGAACACAAAAGTGTTTTCTTCCTTTCACTTATCTCCCAGCAAGACATCAGAAAATGGAAAAATCTTCCATGCTAATGGATTGGCAGGATTAATATAGTAAAAATGGCCAGATTACCAAAAGCAATCTACAGATTCAATGCAATCCTCATCAAAATCCCAACTCAGTTCTTCATAGAGTTAGAAAGAGCAATTATCAAATTCATCTGGAATAACAACAACAACAACAACAACAAAAACCCAGATAGCTAAAACAATTCTCAACAATAAAAGAACTTCTGGGGGAATCAGTATCCTGGTCCTCAAGCAGTACTACAGAGCAATTGTGTTAAAAACTGGATGGTATTGGTACAGTGAGAGACAGGTAGATCAATGAAATAAGATTGAAGACCCAGAAATGAACCAACACACCTATGGTCACTTGATTTTCGACAAAGGATCTAAAACCATCCAGTGGAAAAAAGATAGCTTTTTCAAGAAATGGTGCTGGTTCAACTGGAGGTCAGCATGTAGAAGAATGCAAATTGATCCATTCTTATCTCCTTGTACTAAGCTCAACTCCAAGTGGATCAAGGACCTCCACATAAAACCAGACACACTGAAACTAATAGAAAAGAAACTGGGAAGACCCTGGAGGACATGGGCATGGGGTAAAAGTTCCTGAACAGAACACCAATAGCTTATGCTCTAAGAACAAGAATTGACAAATGGGACCTCATAAAATTATAAAGTTTCTGTAAGGCAAAGGACACTGTCAAAAGGACAAAATGGCAACCAACAAATTGGGAAAAAATCTTAAGCAACCCTACATCTGACAGAGGGCTAATATCCAATATATACAAAGAACTCAAGAAGGTAGACTCCAGGGAGCCAAAAAACCCTATTAAAAATGGGGTACAGAGCTAAACAAAGAATTTTCACCTCAAGAATTTCGAATGGATGAGAAGCACATTAAGAAATGTTCACTATCATTAATCATCAAATGTAAATCAAAACAGCCCTAAGATTACACCTCATACCAGTCAGAATGGATAAGATTAAAAACTCAGGAAATAGCAGGTGCTGGTGAGGATGTGGAGAAAAAGGAACTCTCCTCCACTGCTGGTGGGAAGGTAAGTAGGTACAAACACTCTGGAAATCAGTCTGGCGGTTCCTCAGAAAACTGGGCATAACACTTCCGGAAGACCCTGCTATACCGCTCCTGGGCATATACCCAGAGGATTTCCTGGCATGCAATAAGGACACATGCTCCACTATGTTCATAGCAGCCTTATTTATAATAGCTAGAAGCTGGAAAGAGCCCAGATGTCCCTCTGGATACAGGAAATGTGGGGTATTTACACAATGGAATACTACTCAGCAATTAAAAACAATGAATTCATAAAATTCTTAAGCAAATGCTTGGAACTGGAAAATATCATCCTAAGTGAGGTAACTCATTCACAAAAGAACACACATGGAATGCAGTCACTGATAAGTAGTTATTAGCCCAGAAGCTCTGAATACCCAAGACATAACTCACATATCAAATCATTCCCAAGAAGAAGGAAGGAGAGGGCCCTGGTTCTGGAAAGGCTTGATGCAGCATTGTAGGGGATTACCAGGACAGAGAAGTGGGAGGGGGTTGATTGAGGAACTGGTAAAGTGAAAAGGGCTTATGGGAATTATGGGGAGGGGGAGCCGGGAAAGGGAAAATCATTTGGAATGTAAACAAAGAATATAGAAAAAAATCCCCCCAAAATAAAATATAATAAATTGTAAGACATAGTGTATGTGAATTTTTGCTAGAGTATGTCACCATCCTCTGTGACAATGCTTCCATGCAATTCATGACTGGAGACAAATCTTCCTATGACATTGAAGATATTCCTATGACAGTCTTTCTCTTCCTTATACGTTTCCAGGCAGCAATCATCCCTATCCCCTACTCCCTACACCCTACCTCCAGACTATCTAGCAACATCAAAACATCTTTCTCCTTTACTGTCTGGCTTTCCCCATGTCTTGTTATTATATTTCTGAAACAAAGCTTTCGAGACAAAGCATGCCTAGACTTGTAAATTTTGTATTGCTCATTTCTAGGCTTCCTTTATGGTCCTTGGAAATCACAACACAATCTTTTTTTTATCAGTTTGTATTATTAATTTAGCTATTTGTGATATTTTCCACAGATTATTTATTGATAGATTTCTTAAAGCTTAAAATATTTTCACATATTTGCTTCTCTTACTCTCAATATATTGTGTTTCTTTGCATACTCCACTGTATGGTTACCAATATCAAATGATGTGTCAAGGATTGAGGTTTGGGAAGAGTTGGAGCCAAACCCAAAGTCAATGCAGACTGCAAAATTAGACAAGATTAATACTGCCCTACTGCATAAAAATGTATCTGAAAACTTAGCACCATAATTATACTTAATTCACTAAACATATTTCCAAAATCTAGTGGCCATTTAATGTTGTTAATATCTTTATTCTTGGGTCAACACCAAAGTTTGCAATAAAGAATAACCACAAAAACAAACAAACAAACAAACAAGCAAAAGAGAACAAGAACAACATCAAGAAACACCCAAAGCAACAACAACAAAAATCATAAACAAAAAGATTTCTTTGATCCACCGTGAACTGACTTCACTTCAAGTAATTATTGCCACGATCTGAAAATGTGATGGTCATTTTACCACTTTGGTGCATTCAACTTGTGTTCAAAGGCATGGGGTTTACCAAGAATCTGGATTGTTTTAAGGAAATGCTGCCTAAAGAAGGAAAAGCCAATAAAACAACAAATAGGCCCTCCTCGTTTCAATTCCCCACACTGAGTAAATGCCAACACATGACCAGCTCTGAGTAATTAACTTTCACTGTTCCATCAGTGATGTTCTGCATCTGAATTGCATCTTTTCAATAAACACTCTTGGAGAGAAACTACCATGGACTCATGACAGATGTCATTCTTCCAAACTTTTACTTACTCAAATCATTTTCTGAAAGCCATCATTAGAATCGAATTAAAATAAAGCTGAGGTTTTATAAATAAAACTGTCAGAGAAGATAAAAGTTTTTACATTTGACAGTAAAGCAAATGATTTTTCTACTCTGTTGGGGTTGCATAATAGGCTGTCTGTCTGAATGAATTATGGTCCATTAATGACACATTAACTTGAGGGGAGGTGGGGGGGAGAACATTCCTTGAAAAGTTTTCAAATGAATGATATCTCAGGCCCAGAGGCAATGAGGAACGCTGAGTATCCAAGCTGAAGGAAGTTAAGGAGAGAACATTTGTAAGATCAGATGCTCATAGTTCATTAAGATCATAGAACATGGCAGAGGGTCTGGAACGAATCTTCTGCATCTACAGGAGAAGAGGTCATGAGGTACCTGTCTGTAGTGGATTCTCACCTAATGATTATCAAGTCCCAGAGTATGGCCAGAAAATAATATTTAAGGAAAACCAAAACAACAGCAACAAAACAAAACAAAAATAAAAAAAAACCCAACAGACAGACATATTACTAGAAGCAGTAGTAAGAAGAGCACTAGAGATATTTGCAGAACGGTCTCTTCTCTTAGAGATCAATCAAAGGCAGTAAACTGGAGGACCTGCAAATGCTCATGGAGGCCATACAGTCACAACTCTATGGCTGCATACTTCTGAGCATGCTCAGTTGAGGATCATTACAAGTCCAGAAAGAAGATGGCCATAAATGCTTCTGGGCTTAAACTTTACTGTTATACTATACAGTTACTCTGGTCACTTGAAAGAATGAGTCTGAGTGACTCTGTGATCCTGGTTGGTTCTTTTAAAGAGTTAAGTGAAACAAATTCTTCTGCAGCTAAGACCAGCTGTTGTTCTAGCAGATTCCCAGCATGCTTATGTTGGCTTACAACTCTCCAAACTCTGTTTCAGGAAATCATATGCCAGAAGGCATCCTTGGGAACTGGGCTTACTGCAGTGTACATATTTACATGGACCCAAAACATTAATATAAAATGAAAGAAATAAACTTAAAAAAAAAAAGAACTTTGGAGGTCAATTAACCATTTATTTGAAGACAGAAGTTTTTCCTCCCTAATTGTACCTTACTCCAGACATCAACAGTAAAATACTACATTCCTGAAGATGACCAACTACAGGAGTCATAAAACCATGAAAGAAGATATGTGTAGAATGCCTGAAAGAAATGACCCTATGCCCCAGAATTCTTTGAAAGAGTTCACGTACATGTTCGTGTTTGCCAATTTCTTGATACAATGAAATACCAAATCTTTTATAAAAGAAGGTGCAAAGGGAGGTTGTTCTTAACAAAATATTTTGTGTATAAAGTTGTTTTGTCTAAAAAAATGTAGTATACTGCATATTATGGTAATGAGTGAAAATATGTGTGGAGGGGCGGGTGTAGGTGTTGATTAGTTGGTAGTGTCCTTGGCCAATATATAAATGACTGTAGTGGCTATTCCTTGTTGTCAACTTGACTGTATCTGGAATGAACTCTGACCTGGATCTTGGCTTGGAGATCTTGAGGCCTACTGGCTATGAATCCCAGAAGATTACGACAGGGAGATCTCTGAGGTCAAGGTCATCTGGGACAAAGCAAGTCTCAGATCCAGGTGTGGTGGCACACACCTTTAAATTGAGCCACACCTTCTGCTGGAGGCCTACATAATGTCATTGGAAGAAGGAAGATTATCTCTCTTTGTCTGATTGCCTTGTAGGACTGAGCAACTGCTGCATCCTTGGACTTCTATTCATAGCTGCTGCTGAACATTGTTGGGGAGTTGGACTACAGACTGTCCTCATCAGTCATCAGACTGTAAGTCATCAACAAATTCCCTTACTATATAGAGACTACCCATAAGTTCTGTGACTCTAGAGAACTCTGACTAATACAGTATCTCTAGACCTCATACCATATGTGCATACCATAAGCATGCACAATAATATGAAATACGTTCTATTTATCTTTTATTATGAAAGCAATTCATGCTTTTCTAGGCAAACAAATGAAGACTTTAAGAAAACCTTCACATTTCTGTTTTTCTTAAATCTACAGACCATAAAATCTTTATCTTCATCTGGTTTCTTAGACCTTTGCAACCCCCAAAGTATATCAAGCTGAAGTCTTTGGACACTAGTAAAATGTAATCCTATCAACAAGTAAGAAATGAGATCACCCTACAGTGAAAAGAGATAATAGATTGCACTAATTATCATGATTTAAAAGCAAAAATGGCACAAATAATTAAAATTTTCATATAAATTAGTTTTAGCAGTGATTAATTCACAATAAAAATCTAATAAATCCTTATTTGTCTAATTTAGAATGTATCATGATAGTGCTGAAAAAACTATCTCTTCAATAGAGAAGAATTGGAAGTAATTTGTATGAGTCCTGAGCTTTCTGTTGTAGATTAAACATGAATCTTTAGGCAGCATAAAATCTGTCTGAAATAATGAATAAAGATTCTAAAACATAAGGGTACCTATCTTACAAAAGTCGAATTTTATGTACCAACTTAAGGAGTTACTGTAGTTATTATTACTATATGTTATAATCTCTAATTCACTAACTCTGGCAAACAAACTATTGTTTCTGGTTGTTTTGATTTTACTTTGTTGTCAGGAAAGTCAAATGTTGAAATCTGATATTAAAAATTAAAACATGAGTTCATACATGTTGACTTTCAATGGAAATAAATTTATAGATTGCGGGTGTTTAATTTTATATTCATATATAAAATATGTGTAAATATATAATATATACATATTTTGTCTTATATATGAAATATATATGAATATATAAAAATGTATACATATTTTATCCCATTTTTACCTAATGTGTAAAATAGAAATCATATTGGCTGCATTCTTCTATTGGTTACTTTTTCTGTTGCTATAATAAAAATCTCATGGTCAGAAGCAATTTCAGAAAGAAAGGGTTTATTTGACTTATGGTTCCAGAGGAAGACTTCATATTGATGGGAAATCACCACTGAGTGGCAGGATCAGAAAGAGAGAGACAGAGAGAGGGGGGAGGGAGGGAAGAAGGGAGGGATGGGGGGAAGAGAGAGAGAGAGAGAGAGAGAGAGAGAGAGAGAGAGAATAAAGAAGAATGAGGATTGAGGGTATAAACTTTCAATGCCACCCCTACTGGTTCTGGGAAGCTTTAACCTCCTAAGAGTCCAATAACTTACCTAAACCTCTACTAACAGCAGGCCAATTGTTGAAGTACATGAAACTATTGGGGATGTTTCTCATTTAAAACACCACAGTTCCCTTACCTGAAGCAGCATCATAATGTATTTATTCTGTGTTAAGTTCCTTAAGTTGCTGTAAATGTTATGATTTGTGTTTTCTCAGTGAACATTTACCCAGTATCAGCTTTATAACTTTTTCCTTGGATCATTACTACATGACCATAGCTAGCTTTACATTTTGTTTAACCTTTTCCTGTTTTGCGTGAACTTCTTACGTTTGAAATTTTGGGGTGTGCAGATGTCTGAAAACTATATGTTGATTATACTTTTGCAGTGGCTAAGTAGATGTGACAACTTAGCTCAACTGTGAGACGCCCAAAGACCTAGATAGTAATTATTTCTGGATGCATCTATGAAGGTGATTGCAGAAGTTGGCATTTGAGTTCTTAGACTCCTTAAAGAGATAGCCCTCCTCCATGTGCCTGAGTATCATTTTATCCATTGAAGTGGAAGGACAACCTAAAAGGTGAGGAAGAAATTTCTTGGTGCTGCTGCTCATGTATCCAGAGCATAGGGCATATTCTTCCAGCAATGAGCTCTGAAGGTTCTTAAGGCTCAGGACTTAACTATCATTTATATTGGCAACTTTCTTGGGTCTGCATGGTATGGACTGTGGAACTTACCACCCTCTGTAATCATGTGAAAATTACTTACAATAATTTTTTTCTAAATATAAACAGAGATATACATTCAAAATATATGAAATATAATATATATAAAATGCAATGCTATAGTTTTCTTAAAGAACCCCAACTAATAAAATCAGTCATTATTAATAGTCTATATTTGTTTTTGTCATTATCAGCAACTATGTTCTAATTACAAATCACAGTTCTCTGTCTCATTGTCCAGATTGGTTCATTGATATTTTGCTTTAATATATTCTATTCTCTTTTCTGAGTTATTTTCTATTCTATTTCTAGTAATGACTTGAATTTAGTGATGGTTCAAGTTGTTGAGCTGTTCATTTTGCTACTGTTTGATCTGGATGGATGATTGTTAGCATTCTGGCTAAACTCCACCCCACAGTTACCTGACAAAAGCCAGGAATGCTCCTCCCTTCAGTTACCTGGCAACAGCCAGGTATGCCTGTCCCACTATAAAAGGGGCTTCTTGTCCCCTCCTCTCTCTCTTGCTCTCTTACTCTTGCTCTTGCTTCTCTCTCTCTTGCATTCCTGCCTCTTGCTCTCTTGCTCCCTCTCTCTCTCTCTCCATTCCCTTCCTCCCTCTCTCCACATGGTAATGGTCAACCTCTACTTCTCTACTCTCCCCCTCTCTCTGCCTTGACTATGACTACACTCTTAACTCCCCTCCCCATTCCCTGAATGAACTCTATTCTATTCTATACTATACCATCATGTGACTGGTCCTTCAGGGAGAAGGGGTGCCTCAGCATGGGCCTGTTGAGACATCCCCTTCCTCTACCCCTCCCCACACCCCCATAGAATATATCCCCATACTTCTTCATCTTTTTATAAACACATCAGTGATTAGTAGTTAGAATAAATGAATCTTTGCTACAAGGAACAAACACTAAACTATCAGTTGCTAACATAACAAATTTATGGAGACTAACCGCATATCTTAAAATGCTTGCCTAACACTAAATACCCTGGATTCTGTCCTCAGCAGTTACCCATCATTTATTTCTTCTTCACTTAAATGACCGAGTTGGCTTGGCAGTGGAGCCCTTCACATTGTTTCTATATTGGTCTCAACATAAAGCCAGATACATTGAACCAGATAGAAGAGAAAGTGGGAAATAGCCTTGAATACCCTGGTATAGGAGACAATTTCCTGAACAGAACATTGATAGCACAGGCACTAGCATCAACAATTAATAAATGATACTTCATGGAGCTGAACATCTTCTGTAAGATGAAGGACACCATCAATAACACAAAACAGTATCCTAAAGAGTGGAAAAGATTTCACCAGTGCCACATATGATATAGGCCTAATATTCAAAATACATAAAGAACTCAAGATCAAAAAGCAAATAATCAAATTTAAAAACTGAGCATACATTGAAACAAATAATTCTCAATAAAGGCTGAGAAACACTTCCAGAAATGTTCAATATTCTTAGCCATCAGGGAAAGGAAAAATAAAACTATTTTAAGATTCTATCTTATACCCATCAGAACAGCTAAGATCAATAACACATGACAGCTCATGCTCACAAGGGTGTTGAAAAAGGTGCACACTCCTCCGTTGATGGTATGAATGTAAACTTGTATACCCATTATGGATATCAATATGTTGGTTCCTCAGAAAATTAGGAATCCATCTACCTCAAGATTAAGCCTGGGACAACCTGTCTTTGGGCTATAAGCAAACGGCATGTCATCCTACCATGGGGCACTTGTTCAAGTATGGCCATTATGGGTTTTCTTATAGTTTCTAATTTCCAGAAACTAGAAACAACCTAGATGTCCCGCAAAAGAAGAATGTATATAAGAAAGTCGTATATTGATGCAATGGAGTAGTACTCAGCTGTTAAAAAATGACATTATGACATTTTCAGGAGAATGAATCTATCTAGGAGAAATGATCCTGAGTGAGGTAGCAGAGATTAAGAAAAACAAATATGGTATGCATTCACTTAAAAGTAAATGATAACCAAGCTGCAATCTGTAGACCCACAAAGATTAGGTAAACAGGAGAGCTCTAGGACAGACACATGGATCTCATTGGATGGGGAAATAGAATAGATTACTGCATCATGGGTCATGTGGGAACAGAAATGGGAGGGATCAGGTGTATGAGGAGTTGGGATAGAGGGAGAGAATGCCTGAAGAGATCATACTGAGTCTACTACTGAGACAGATTGTCACTCTCTGCAAATGGACACCAGAGCCTCATGGCTGAGGAAATCATCCAGAATTCATTTAACATGGAAAGGATGAGCCAGTGCTTGCATGGGGCTTTCAACCCTATGTTCTAGTCTCTTTGTTCCCTCTTTGGGGGAAGTTACTCGGTAAGCTCCTGAAATAGAAACCTTGGCACATACTTAGTAACAAAACCTTTGACACACAACCTACAATCTATCTTACCTGCAAGATGATCTAGGGCAATGGTAACAAAGAACTTGTGGGTGTGGCCAGCCAATGTCTGATTTGACTTAAAGCCCACTCCATGATAGGAAGTCCATGCATAATATTGCTTAGATGGCCAGGAACTGAAAACTGCATAGCCTAGAGTTCCAAAGTAGAACCAAACATAATGGGTCTTAAAAAATTGTCAATGAAATGATTCCTACTGGTAGTTTGCTATACTCTTAGATGTGTGCCTTGTCCAGTGGTCATCAGAGAGTCTTCCTTGGACAGCAAGTAGAAGTGGATGAAGAGACTCACAGCAAGACATGTATGCAAAGACAGCCTAAATTGGAGGTCTCTATTGTGTCCCTCCCCTTGGAGCTCAGAGAATCCTGAGGAAGATGGGGCCAAAATGTAGAAGTCAGAAAAGATAGAGTGTGCAATGAGAATATGACCCACTGAATTCAACTAAACAGAGTCCTATGTTTGCCAATTCAGTCTTTGTGAAGGCAAGCATGTAGCCTACAGGGGTTTATGCATCCTCTATTCATGTGTTATATCTGTTAGCTTGGTATTTTCATGGCATTCCTATCTGGGAACATTGTATCTTTGACTCATTTGCCTATTGGGACCTTTCTCTTCCTGTTAGATTGGTTGCCTTTTCTGTTATTGGTGTGAGGGCTTTGCCTTGTATTATTGAATTTTGTTTTGTTGTATTGTGTTTGGCTGTTGTCCCTTGTGGGAATGGTCTTTTCTGAAGGTAGATGGAGAGGGAGTGGATGACAGAGAGGGAACTTGGTTGGGGGACCTAGGAGGAGTCGGGGGAGGGGAAGCTCTAAGCAGGATGTATAGTATGAGCGAAGGATCTATTTTCAATTAAAGACAAAAAGAGAAGGCTCTTCCTACTTAGTATTAAGCAAAACTTCTTCACAGGTGTGCCTTTGATTTTCAGGTTTTAGTTAATTTCAGATGTATTCAAGTAGACAATGGGCTATCACAATGGCCTAGTTCCCAAATAATGCCAGTCACTCCGGAAACAGAATTCATTGGTTTTCTCTAAGCATAGATTTACCCGACTGCTCGGGGCTTGAAACAAAGTTCCTGTTATATGTGCAGCATGGGAAAATGGAAAATATTCAGATCTTCCCATTTTAAAATTTCTCTATCTCACACACACACATACACACACACACACACACACACACACACACACATACAAAGACACACACACATACACACACCATATACATATATACGGAGAAAGTTACCCACAGTTCTACTCATTCTCTTGTCTTTGACTTAGTGTACAAGGTGATTCTCTTATGCTCTTCTGTGCTTTATACATTTTATCTATCCACACTTGCCTGTGATTAATTTGCAAATCTTTTGAAAGTAGAGCAGATGGAGTGCTACTTTAATCTAAAACATTGTCCTAATGGATTATATATATATATATATATGTATATATATATATATATATATATGTTGGCTGAGTGAGCTGTTTTTGGAAGGTTTACAATGTTTGTTTCAAATTTTGAGGAAATTTTATTCTACAGCCTAATAGTTTAATTATTAATCCAGTGTCAGAGTTAGCTTAGAAAAAAGAGTTCAGGTGTAGATTTTCCATTTCAAGTACCTCACTTTATATATAGTCTTACGTCCTTTTTTTGTAGTATGGCTGAAAAACAAGCCAGAGAGAAGGCTTATTGCTCTCAGAAGCCATGTGTGAGTCAAGGTATTGGAGAAGTGCTCATTGGGAGAGGTGTGTTTTATTTAAAAAAATTCTTTTATTATTAATGTGGGTATTGGAGTTCATAGATATGTTCCACCAGTGAAAGTCAGAGGAGAACTCTTTGGAATTAGTTCTCTCTCTCTCTCTCTCTCTCTCTCTCTCTCTCTCTCTCTCTCTCTCTCTCTCTCTCTTTCTTACCTTGTGGCTTCTGGAGATCACACTTGCCGAGGCTTACCACACAAATGAACGCTTTCATCGGCTGAGCCATCTTGCCAGCTCTATTTCAGTCATAACCAATTGGAGTCTATGATGTTGCCACACAGAAGCCTCATGAGTGCACAGCAAGTACTCTTAAGTGCTGAGCATGTCCAATGCTCCTCCATGGGATGTCTTGATACAAATACTTTTAAGCGAAATTTAGAAAGAAGTTTCCTCTGTTTCAAACATGTATTCTAAATTGTATTTCATTTTAAATGGCTTAATGTCAGCCATACTTTGGCATAAAAAAGTGATTCCCAAACTTTCTAACCCCCTTTTTGGTCTGTAAGATAGACCTGCAGGTAATTCTCTGAATTACCTGCAGATTAAATTGGTACAACTTGGGAAATAGGCCATTTTTGAGCTTGTAGGAGGAAGAACATACAAGAAAATAGAAAAACAGAGCATGAAATTTATATTGACACTTTAAACATATAAGAATGGTGTAACTTTACACAGTTCAATAGATTGTCTACTACTCAAGGATGCCAAACCAAAACGACAAGGGAAGTCGAAAGCCAAGCTGTGTTTGCTTGTAGGTTATCTGTCCAGAGAAACCTGTACATGGCTTCCTAATTCTATAATACAACAACCCTGAATAATTTCCTATTAAGAAATCACAATCAACTTGAAAAAATACTGCATTGTCCTAATCTAACAGGTAAAAGGATTCCAAGCAAGTTCAGCATTACAAATTCCCAGTATGCACTCTCTTCTTACAAACAGGGCATCTCTACCCTCTGCATCTATTTATTTTAAAAACAAAGAGAATTCCCAAGAAGGTCAATCATTTTTTTTCCTTGTATTAATTTCTTCTGAGCCACAGGGCAACTTTTTTCAGGAGACAGGTCCCACCCACTCAATTGGTGCACATAAAACTGCCATTGTTTTTGCTTTAGGACTGCCTTTCAGGCTATTTTGCATGACCTTTATCCCTTAATGCCAAGGTCATCACCACAGGAGAATCGAGGAAGGGGCCAAAAGGATGAAGAAGAATGGAAGTGTCCATGGAGATCTTGGAATCTGCCTCTGGAAAGCATCCTAGGCTATCAAATGTCTGCCTGACTTCTGCTATCATCTTTTCCATCTGCTGCCCTATTTCACTCAAGCCTTCTCAAGAGAAAATATCCTTTATGTTATGCTTGTTGTCTATGGTACACAAGACATTCAGAGAGCCATGAAGGAAGGCTTTGCAACTTTAAGAGGAAGAAAACCTCTTGCGGTAATTTGGTAACCCTTCAGTGCTCTTGGGGGGTCTCACTCCCATCCACCCACCAGAGACCTATGGATTCTTGAATGAATCCAACACACACACATACACACACACACACACACACACACACACACCACAAACACTCTCTCTCTCTCTCTCTCTCACACACAAACACACACATACACACACACACACACACACACACACACACACAAATTTTAAATGCCTTGACTAGCTCAAAGGCTGCACAGTTCTAATCCTTCCTGTTGCTAACAAACACTCCCCTCCGGTACTTTTGAGTTAACATCTTTTAAAATCTATATTTTTTTTCTGCTACCCCTAACACAACTATCTCTTCAGGCCTTCCTTTAGTCTTCTTTCCTGTTCTCTCATTTCAAATTTCTTATTTAAGTGAGGAGATGCAAAGGTGGAGAGAAGCTTTTGCCAGATAATCAAGGATTCCAAGAAAAAGGAATTTCATTGATCCACAGGTTATACTATTTATCCTCTGTAATGGTGACAATTTATTACAGTTTGCATATCTGCCAGGTTCTTTACATTCATAATGTTTAATCCTTGTGAAAACATTGCAAGATACCTATTTTTACCTTTGCTCTGTAGATGAGAAAACATTGGTAAGAAAAGTTAATTAACTTGTTCAAAGATACAGAGCTAACATTTGCAGGGTCAAGTCGAATTCCAGTGCTGTCTGATTCCATATATCATGTTTCCCCCTTACTTTATTTGTTCATCCCTTCTTCCTCAAAATTGCTTTAAATGGCACATGTGCCTATAATACTTTTATTGCATATAATTATTATGATATGTATGTTTGCATATGTTCATGTATGTGCATGTGCATGTGCATGCAAGCCGGTGTGTATTAAATGTGCAAATCATTTAGAAAAACTTCCCACAACCCATTAGCTGATCCTACTAAATTCCATAGTACTGATAATTTTCTAAAACTTTTTCAATGCTTTTTCAAATATACATAAACTTATCTTTTTACTATAGTAATATTTTATACATGTTCATGTGCATGTATAGATATGTGCATGGCTGCACATGTATACCTATATGTGGCAGAGGTCAGTTGTCAACACTGAACATCCTGCTCTCCAGCTTATTATTTTGAGACAGGGTCTCTCATGGTTAGGATGAGTTGGCCAGTGAGCTCCAGGAACCATCCTGTCTCTGCCCCACAAAGACTGAGGACTACAAATTTATGCTTCCACAGTTGTATTTACATGAGACTAAGAGATTGAATTCAGGTCTTCAGGCTTATACAGCGAGCATTTTAGTAGGTAATCCATCTCTCCAGAAACTGCCATAATCATAAATTTTAGGAGCCATCTTTCAACCTAAGTCAGATGTACTTTTGTCATGAATTGTGACGTATTTACATTTTTTTAATTTACCAGTTATCTTGTTCTGCATTCTCCTTTTGTCCCCAGCCTCCTGCAATTAGTGAAAGGAAACATAGGCAAAATAGAATATTTCTAGGATGACAGTTCTCTGTGAAACACTCTTTCTTCAGACGTAGTTCCTTTTAGTAAATGAATACCAGAGTATCCAGGCCCTCCCCCCATTTTCTACTCCTTCCAATTGCTTGAGTATCAACACCATTATCTGATTGAATAGTATAGTACTTTTTTTCCTGGATTGAATTTTCTAAAAATTCCTGTCTTTCTTGGCTGACCCTAGTCATAGGGGACAATGGCAGCCAAGGGCATTGAGCTCCTTAAGTTGGAACTGGTAATAAATCCTTTCTGTCTGCTGACTCCTGACGAGTTGCCTCCATCCCATCACCAGCTGTTATTAATGGGAAGCTTTTCAGCAAGGAGCAGGCTTATTGTTGAATCTATCTAATTTTCCACCTCTCCCTCATGTCCAAATTCTAGTCATGATTGTTTAACCAGGAGAGCTTGACAATCTCATACATTCTTGGCGGAAAACTTCAACAAGACCACTCATTTAACTTGTGCTTTATTGCACATATATTTTTAACAAATCTAGAACATGGCCATGCCCAACAAATAAAAAGTTCAAGCATTATGGGCTATTATAAAAAAATGTGGATTCTTGCTTCTAAATTAATGTAACAATAAGATGGTGGTTTCTCAGCCATCACTTACACTTATGTAAGTGTACACTTTCCTCATTACTATCACAAATACCTAAGTAAAGCTGTGTAAGGAAGGAGGGGATTTATCTTGCTCATGGTTGATGGCACAGTCCATCATGTTGGTCCAACAGCAAAAGTGGAAAAGCAGATTCACCCAGTGCACCCACAGTCAGGAAACGGAGAGACAAATGCTACTGTTCAGACTGCTTTCTGCTTTAACTTTAATACAGAATTCTAGCACTATGGGTAGTATCACCCTCGTTTAGGGTGAGTCTTACCTCATTTAACCCAATCTACAAACTCTCTCAAAATATGCTTTTTGAGAGTTTGTCTGCTATGTGATTTCAGATCCTGCTGCACTGATATTAGACATCACAGTACTTATAAATAAATGGCAATACATGCTAAAAAAAAACATTTTTTGTGTGATACCTATGAGAGTGAAGCTAAGACACTCAGCTGATAGATTTCCTGAACTTTCCTGAGAGCAAGATCAGACCATGTCTTCTCATTCCAAGTCTAAAAGAAAACACGTAAGTGACTTCCTCAGGTGCAATTTTGTACACCTAATAAAAATGTAGGATGACCTACTCAACTTGTCCTAGACTCTATTCCTTGTCTTTCTGTGCAATTTATATGTTTAAAAAGATACATGATCCTCGTGAAATGTATAATGCATTAAACTGTTGAAACCTGGAGTCTTAGTTTTGTTTTACTTTTGCTATTTCAAATAACAGGTTCTGAGGCCATGACCTACCTCAGTGACCCTGATTGATTTCTGGCCAATGACAATAATTCTTTAGTTCATAGTATGTGTCCCTGACACTACCTCTGTTTTACAGATCAGTAAATCACTTTGTCAACACTGGGTGAGGATTCTTTTCACATCCTGCTAAATGCACTCCTTCTCCTCATAATCCTGTATAGACAGATTATGCATATGCATGCTGATGTTTGAGATATTATTGCTGGAGTTATATAGAAAGAAAATATTCAGTTCATTTCAGACACTGGGAACACCTCATGGGAAAACATATTGTCATTTGCTGTAATTCTTCTAGAGAAAAGAGGCAAGAAAAGGGCACTAGATTCCTCCTGTACATGTAAGAGGTACACTAATATAGACCTCTTAGGGGGTGTCTTAAAATTTAGCTAAAAAATTAAATTTACTATCCTAGCATATAGAAAGAATTCTATAGTGTTTACTAATCCAGTTTGCTCATGATTACCTATTTCTTTCCCTTTTTTTGAAAATAATAGCTGACTTAGACAGAAGAAATAGCCATGGATAGTTCCTTGTCTTTTTTTTTCTCTCAGGACCAGCTTTCAGCAACACTTTCTAGATCTAGCAGATCAGATTCCTCCATAAATCTTTCTAAGTGATTTTGAAATGGCTTTGTGAATTAATGTAGATTCTCTGAGCATGTCTTGCACATGTAGTTTTGGAAACAAAAAAACTAAGTATTTGAGAATAAAAGACTGGCAGAAAGCACTTCTTTTCCAGTACTGCAACGTGAATAATTTAAGGAGGCTTTAAAAAATATGTTTTACTTTAATTGGTTTTGATATCCATTCTTCTTCAGATGCTACATCTGTCTTCTTCGCCTACCACAGCTGTGCGCGGGTCTCACAGAGGATATCTGTTATTCTTAAGAAAGGAATAGGATGGGACTGAACTGGCTTCTGACCAGATCCATTTATCTACTTAGAGATCACCACTGCAAACTCTAAAAAAAATATGCAGGAGCTTTGAAAAATGGCAATGCTGCCAGGATAAAAATGGAATGAATTCCAGTACAGGTATCTATTTTATTTTATTTTATTTTATTTTATTTTATTTTATTTTATTTTATTTTATTTCATTTCATTTCATTTCATTTCATTTATTTTACCTTATTTATTTTATTTTATTTTTCTGTTCTACACCTTCCCTGACAGCTGGGACAGGATTTTATTTTATATTTTTCCAAAGAAAGATGCAAATTATATTTTTCTTTATCTTCTTTGAAAATTATGTCTGGCTTCTGCATGAGATAGGTTTGGATCAAAAGTTTTTTTCTTATTTGTACTGCAAATGAAAAACACATCCCCCATCATAAATTGTTTTAACACCTTTTTCAACAACATGGAATTTTGAGGAAGGCTGTGCCAGGTGTTATTTGCATGGTAGACCCGTGCTCCCCACAGGTGTGTTTAGAAGAAAGTATAGCCTCGGCATTGTCATTAGTATCAGGAAGATGAAGCTTCCCAAGTCTGTTTCAACTGACTTAAATAGACTAATATAACTTAGCCTTAATTTTCACTAGACCAGAATCTTTAGCTTAGTAATAGATGGTTTTTCTGTCCCTTTGTGTTATTTCCTTCATGGCCTGGATAATGTTTTTATCTCACTGTGTAGAAAAAAAATACACTAAATGAAGATATTTTTAGCATGAGTGGCTTACCAGTCTCCAAAAGACATAGGTCCCACTCCTACGGTTATACATCCCATGGAACCTTCATAGATGCTTCAAGATAGAGAAAAGGCGGTAAATGTGAAGCATTCACATTTTCCAGTCAGCACTATCACAAAATGTCCTCATAAAATTGAGCATCTTCTTCTATACCAGCCAAAGGAGATGATGGTAAGAATGTCATGAGGATGAGTACCATTTACCTCTCTCATGTCCCATATCCAAAGTCTACTATTAGATCACATAGCAGTGGTTAGCATACAGACACTAGTGTCTCAGTGAGACTTGGAATAAGCCTCCATCATACAATAACTCACTCATACCTTTGGTAAAATAAAAACCAAATAAAAATTCAAAAATATAAATACACATAGTCCAAAATGCAGAATCTCTGCAGGCTTTGCTAGAAATTTCCATTGTGGCACAATTATGAAGCAGACTCAAGAGTATTTTGTTTTTGCCTTGCTTTTATTAAAAGCACAATTTTACATGAAAAGAAAATAGTGTGATATTTCATCTCCAGTTTCCAGGGAAGCACTGTGGAGACTGCTGTTAACTGGTTTGATCAAGCAGACAGGCAGCCTCACTGATTAGTACCCCCTGATGTGTGGGAGTGACAGAAACCACAATCACAGTACGTTTCAGGGAGCTGTAGTGTCCCTGCTTCAACCGTGCCTCCTAGAGAGTTCAAGTGTCTGTAAATATTTTGCAGATCCTTAGGGAGAAATGTTAGCCTTCTAAGAAAGAGCAGAGAGAGACTTCCCTTGCCCTAGTTTCTGTGAACAGATGAGGCTTGCTTTCTTACACTCAGACACTTGTGTTTGATTAACCCTTGCTATACCCATTCTTCTTCATGGTGTGTGTGTGTGTGTGTGTGTGTGTGTGTGTGTGTGTGTATGTGTGTGTGTGTGTGTGTGTGTGTGCTCATGAGCTTGAACGTTGAGATAAACCTAAGATGTGTTCCTGAGTTGTTCTTCACGTTTTTTTGTTTTGTTTTGTTTTGTTTTTTGAAGAAGGATCCCTTGTTACCCGGAACTCCCAAATTGAGCTAGGCTAGCTAGTCAATAAGCTTCAGTGATCCATTTATGTCTGTTTTATCAGTGTCTGGGTTTGTAAGCAGCAGCATCACTCCCAGCTCTTTGTTAGGTGAGCCATAGGAATCAAAGTCAGGCCCTCATAATTTAGTGCTAAGAACCTTAAAGACTAAGCCATCTGTTGACTTCACATTTCTTATTTCTTTCTGTGTTGTGTGCATAAGAAAACCATTCTTCTGATACTTATTCTTTCTCCTAGGATGTTCAGAAAATCACAAACTGTCCTTGATTGAGTCCTCCATGAGCTCAGTTTGGATTTTGAATCCAGGCTACCATACAGGAGAGACAAGGCTGACGGTGCCCGAGGCAGCAGCAGCAGCTGCCGTACATCACTTTGCCAGAGCTGGCCCTCCAATTCTACCTTGACTCCCATTTCTACAAAGAAATGGAAATATAGGGATTACTACACAAAGTTGAGTACTTTCTGATCATCTCACCACTAAGAAAATTTTGCCCCGTGTTTCTCTTCCAGATAATGGGTTTGCAAAATTTGAGAAGAGTAATTAGAAACTTCAGAGCCTGAGAATATGCATTTTTGAGCCAGTTAGTTGTGGCCCATCAGGCAGGAAGCATATCTGGGCCCACATTTTGGAGAGTATATCTTGCCCCAACAGAGGGTAGAGACAGTTTGGGGTGATCCTAAATGAATAGGATACTCGGATCATCCCTACGTCTTCCAAGCTGATGGCCCTGTTTCCATGAAAAGATCATGGGTCCAAGAAGCCACTGGCACCAAAATATATTCATGAACTACCCAAAGAACAGTGAACCTAGTGTGCACCAAGAATTGGTGAGTTTCCCCTCCACTCTCAGAGTTATCCTGGATTCAGAGAAAGGGTCCGAACCCCATCTCCCCTAATCACTGTCTTCACCCAGGGCTAACACTTTTGCCATTTAGGGGCGCTTTTCCCAACGCCTTAGACTTCCTACTCCAGGCTTCTGTTTGTTAGGGAACTAGTAGCCTCTCTCCTTGTAGTATGTACACTGGTCCTTTTCTGTCTCTCTTTGATTGGAGTATCTTTTCTCTGCTTTCCCTAACTACTGTAGCCAGGACTCTCTGTAGATTCCATCCCTGTCACTTTCTTTTCTTTCTTTCTTTCTTTCTTTCTTTCTTTCTTTCTTTCTTTCTTTCTTCCTTCCTTCCTTCCTTCCTTCCTTTCTTTCTTTCTTTCTCTTTCTTTCTTTGTTTCTCTTTCTTTGTTTCTGTCTTTCTTTCTTCTTTCTATCTCTCTCTTTTTCTTTCTCTCTCTTTCTCTTTCTTTCTTTCTTTCTTTCTTTCTTTCTTTCTTTCTTTCTTTCCTTTTTCCTTCTCTCTCTCTCTCTGCTCTTTCTCATCCTCTATCTCCCTGTAATAGTAGACATTCTCAGCAACCTGCACTGAATCCCTCAACAACTTATCCTGTCTTTCTAGCCGCTGAAGCTTTTTCCTGATATCTCTATTAGCCTGGTCTATAAAAGCTATTTGTCACAGTAGTTTTATGCTCTTTGCTGCTGGGGTCATAGGGTGTACATTGGCAGAATACGTCCATGAGCCACTCTAGAAAGGCTGTGGGTGATTCACCTGGTCCCTGCTTGATCTTACATACCTTGGTCAAATTTCTGGGTCGTCATGATGCCTCCTCCTTAATACCTGCCAATAGAGTCTGGTGGTGGACCTTCACGTGCCCCTTACCTTTTGCCATATTAAAGTCCCAGTCAGGTCTCATCAGGGAAAGTCCATTGTCAGTGACAGCCTGGACAATTGATGATATCCCCGTGTCTGAGGGGGCATTCTTTCTGGCTTCCTACATTATAAATAACACAGTCCCCTGGAGGTTGGGGGTCTCTTCCCACCCCTCCCTTTTGTAAAGGGGAGTGCAATGGCCCTGGTCCTGTAGGGGCTGAGGATCCTAGAACTGGTACTAGCACTGGCAGGACCGTGGGGGCAAAGGTAGGGAGATATGGATGAGGAGGGTCTTGGAGCAACAGGGCTGCTGTTGAAAGATCTTGGAGGATTGACTTCATCTTGTGTCTGCATCTCTCCTCTCATTTTCCCCTCTTCCTTAAGGCCAGAAACTGTGAGATGAAAAGGCTTTTATCTGTGGGGGGTGAGGTCCTCTACTAGATTAGTTTAGGTATCTATATAGGGCACTTGGTCCAGGTGCCTGAAGTTTCCTGGCCTAAAGACTCTCCTCTACTGCTTTGATCACCTGTAATTCAAAGGTCCCTACAAGTCAACTTTTCAGAGAAACAGAGGATAACTAACTTTGTCTTTCAGTCTGTCCAATGTCTAAAATAATATTGTCAGTCTGAGTCCAAGAACACAGAACAAGATATTAACAAACATAAAGAAAAACAATCAACACACAGACAGCTCAACCAGGCATCCAGGTTCAAGAACACAGAGAAAGATAATCAACACACAGTTCAACCCTTCCAGTGACACAGAATAGAGTTGTTCAGCTGGCTTCAGCCATGCTGAGAAAAACCAGGTGCCCCTGCAGGTACAGCAGGAGCCAGATAAATCAGGTGAAAGCATGACTTGGCTCCTGCTGATACAGTCTTGCTGTTTCCAGAAGGAGCCAATCTTTCCCAGCTCCCACAAGCATGCTTCAGGCCCCTGTACTCACAATGTTAAGACACATATGCCTGCTGCACTTGACCACACCAGACACCATGTAGGCTCTCCAAGCCTTCCAAGATGCTTGCAAGCAAACCCAAAGTTCAGACAGGCTTATAGACTTAGACTTTGACAAACAGCAAGACAGACAAAAAGAAGCAAACAAACAAACAAACAAACAAAAACACACAGTACCTGCTAGAGACCTCTGATTCATCACACTCTGATGTGTCCCCACAGGAGGTCTGACTCCTGGCCAATGTGCCAAATGTAAGACTCTGATGAGCCTTAGCTTACCACGGACACTTAAGTTAACAACTCAGAGTTGGGAATCTATGTAAAAAGCAAGAACAATTTATTGTTCCAACATGTTAGGGTCGCCCTACACCTGGAGAGAGAGAGAGAATGACCCTGTACGGCCCATCCAGTGAGCTTTTATACAGTTCTCAAAGCAGAAACCATTAGGCACAATGTGATTGGCAAAACAGCGTGACTTTTAAACTGATTTGTCTTTAGGGAATGAGGTAGGTGGCCAAAGGTTGGTCATGAAATGTGTCTAGGAGCTCTGGGCCTCCCTTACCTGCAGGTGGCCTGAGGCCAGTCACCCCTCCCTGTAATTAGTCCCTCCCTTACAGAGAGGGAGGGGCTAATGTTCTTTATGACCTTTCTCTTTTACGAGTGGAGGGGTCTGGTGGAATTTTCCAAAGTTTCTGAGCTGACCTCTTCAGCATCTATACAAAGTTCTCTGTAAATATACTGTTTGTTTTGTATAAACCTGTTCTTGTTGTATTTGACTAATGAAGATAATCAAACATCTAAATAAAAACCATTTTATGTTACAACTGGAGAGTGTCCAACCTAGTCCTAGACAGCTTGGGAGGCTGGCAAAAGACAAGATGTACTGGGCTGTGGAATATCCAGGCAGGCACAAAGGGACCTGTGTGCAATCTATGCCCATCCCTTCTGCTTAGAATGTCAGTTCAATCTCATTAGAGCAAGATTCTTTCCAAGCTGAGATGAGGTGTGGAAGAGATTTAACAGTAGCTCCTAATTTTGAATGCTGAAGAAAAATCAGAGTGAGAAGGCTGCCTTCTGGAATCACCTTGAATGAGTTGCCCATGATGTCTCCTCCCCATTCTATTTCTGAAAGGGCCATGTGGTTCTACTTCTCTGTGCTTCCCCCTTCCATACAAGACAGCAGGGAGGTGCAGAACCTTTCCAATTATTTGTGTATCACTTGGCTGTTCCCCAGGTGCAATGCTGGAAAGTTTGGGAGAATTTATGTGTTAATCATAGCTGATTTGGAGCAAAGCCAGTCCAGGGAGAACCTGTGCCCATTTAGAAGTATATAGCTACATTTACCAAGAACTAAAGTTTGAGAAAAAAGTAAAAGCTTTCTGAAGCCTTCCCTTCACAAAATAAGAAGCATCACTGACACCTCATTTAAGGACAATGTCCCACTGTTTCTTTTCAATTTCTATTCCCCCATTAAGCTTCAGTTTATTGTCTCATTATGTGCTGGGAACAGAAATCTGACAAGGAGATAGAATTCTAGATCAGCAGTTTCCTGATCCCATCCCCCAACTCCCAGAGTCCTGCACCCCTCCTCCTCCTCCTCCTCCTCCTCCTTCTCCTGGAATCCCTCTTCCTTCTTCTTCCAGCTCTCCCACCTCCTGCTGCAGCTCTCTTTCTGCTGCCTGGCAACAGCACTACAGGGGATGTCACACAAGATTGCTTATTGCAGCTTCAGAGAAATAAACAGGAGGGGGAAGATTCTGGGTGATACACTAGAACTGCTGTGTGCAAGGGCACATAAGCCAGGTAAATCCAGGAGTGATATTTAAGTAGAATTTTGTACCACGGTTCCTAGGTCTTCCCTACCCTCCCTGTCATGGTCAAAAGAGAGTGGGAACAAAAAAAGATAAAGGGGCCATGGATAGCTTTTGATTGTCTATATATTAATTATGCTCATTATGTTGGCTTAGACATCAGGCATAATTATGTCTGAGCTTTAAGGACTTTAGCAAAAATGTTATGGTCATCCTTTGAAAAAGACAATGAGCCTATGCAAAACCTGGCTCTGCAGTTCCTATGCTAATCTCCACTCTTAGAATTGTTGTGTGCCTTGCTTTAGCAGAACCAAAGAGAGTCCCATCTAAATTCTGGAAGGGGGCCAGGACACACAAATTCTACAGGACCATTCATCTGCAAATAATGAGGGTCTTTTGTTCTTCAGACATGTACCCAGTTCCATTGCTTTCAGCCTCTGACACTGACTGAAGACATTCTTTGTGCCACCTACTAGGTACAATGACCAGAACAAAAGACCTGCTGAACTTCCTAGGTATCACATTATCACTGGATCTATTTGACAATTAAATTACTAAAACTCCAGCAAAGAACAAAGTACTAAAGCCTTCATTCCAATCTGGGCTGCCTGCCCTTCTGCATCAGGAATGTTTTTTATCAGTGTTCCTTTGGGGTCAGGTCACATCTATTTAGCTGGGCAAGGGGAGGAAGGAAGCAGGTTTCCTCCTTTATAAACTTCCTGCATTTGAAGCACAGGCAAGAGAAACTTGGAAGTGAAGTGTGAATCTCCAGAACTGTGGTCTCACCTTTGACCCAATTGTCAAGTCCTTCTATGTCCCAGGTTCCTGCCTTGAATCTTAATAATTGCCAGTAGTTAAATTGGCTAGATTAAGTTGGCTATAAATTTTAATGAACACTCACTTTCTGGTATTCACTTTCCCTCACATGCTATTGAAGTCACCGTGCCTCAGTGTGAATGGCTAGTTATAATGAGATGGCCTAAGATTCTAATCTAGATGAACAGTACTAGTATAGTTTTGAAAAGGAGGCTGTAAGAAAATGGTCAATGGTGAATTTAGTATGGGATTGGAATCAATGTCTCTCACCAAAGAAAATTAGTATTAAGAAGTAGGGACTAGTGTCTGGTAACTAACTAAGGTTCTGTGTCTAGTGCTCTGAAATGTTCTACATGTTCAAAATGTGCAAATAGGATAGAAATGGAAGAACCAACTGTCAAGGCAAACGGACTTGCCCAGAAGGTGTGAGCAACATGGTATGTCTCAGCCTCCTCTTTATGTTTCAGCAAGCAAACTGGAATATTCAGCTCAGCTATCCATTAGTACATTCTCAGAGCATGTGAACCCTTCTCTGCCCTGTATAGGTGTGTGGTTACTGTATGGGGAGAACTTCTAAAGGCCAAGATTTCCTATACTCAGCTCATGACAACACATAGATATGGCCAGGAAGCAGGTTTCCTCCTTTATAAACTTCCTGCATTTGAAGCACAGGCAAGAGAAACTTGGAAGTGAAGTGTGAATCTCCAGAACTGTGGTCTCACCTTTGACCCAATTGTCAAGTCCTGGCAGACACCTAGATTTGAACACTAGCATGGATAGAAATTTTCCAGTGTCTAACTAGGAAAATCAAGTCTTCAGAACCTGCTTTCTCTCATTTATAACCTCTCAATGAATGCCATGAATAACTTTTATGAAAGTCACTGTTACACTTCAAAGAGACAAAGACAGATATGCAGGACATCTTTTAATGTCATATGAAAGCATAATTAAGAAGCAAGTAAATTGAGAAGCGGCGGGCCTCCATATTGCAACCAGGACATAGCTGGAAAGGCCCAGGTAAACACCCCTTCCAGGGCTGCACTCACGGGGGATCTGCTAGGGTCTCGGACCCAAGCAGGCTGAGTTCCGCCTAGGCTCTGCGGGACATCCCCGCGCCCTCTGGCGAGCACCTAGGCTGCTTTCTGCAACCAGCTCGCCGGCCCCTGGACCAGCGAGGCGGGCCTCCATATTGCAACCAGGACACAGCTGGAAAGGCCCAGGTTCTGTGGGACTTCCCCGCACCCTCTGGCGAGCACCGAGGCTGCTTTCTGCAACCAGCTCGCCGGCCCCTGGACCAGCAGAAGCGGCGGGCCTCCATATTGCAACCAGGACATAGCTGGAAAGGCCCAGGTAAACACCCCTTCCAGGGCTGCCCTCACGGGGGATCTGCTAGGGTCTCGGACCCAAGCAGGCTGAGTTCCGCTTAGGCTCTGCGGGACATCCCCGTGCCCTCTGGCGAGCACCGAGGCTGCTTTCTGCAACCAGCTCGCCGGCCCCTGGACCAGCAGAAGCGGAGGGCCTCCATATTGCAACCAGGACATAGCTGGAAAGGCCCAGGACACAGCTGGAAAGGCCCAGGCTCTGTGGGACATCCCCGCGCCCTCTGGCGAGCACCTAGGCTGCATTCTGCAACCAGCTCACCGGCCCCTGGACCAGCGGTAGCTGCGGGCCTCCATATTGCAACCAGGACATAGCTGGAGAGGCCCAGGTAAACACCCCTTCCAGGGCTACCCACACAGAGGGATCTGCTAGGGTCTCGGAACCAAGCAGGCCGAGTTCCTTGCAACCAGGACACAGCTGGAGAAGCCCAGGTAGACAGACTCCAAAAGGGGCTACAATCGCATGGGTGGCAGCCAGCTTATGATCCCTTAAAGCAGCAGTCACACATATTTACCAGTAGAGAAACAACAGGTGAGCCCAGCCTCACAGGAGATTCAAACACCAGCCACTAACAACAAGGCCAACTAAAACCAGAAATAACCAGATGGCAAAAGGAAAACGAAGGAACGTTACTAACAAAAATCAAGGCAACATGACAGCATCTGAACCCAGTTCTCCAACAACAGGAATCCCTGGATACCCTAAAACACCAGAAAAACAAGACTTGGATATAAAATCACTGGTCAGGATGCTGGTAGCTGAACACATAGAAAAATCTCGTAAAGAAATAGAGGAGAAAATGGATCAAAAGTTAGAAGCCTTTACGAGGCAAATACAAAAATCACTTCAAGAAATTCAGGAGAAGATGGATCAAAGAGAAGAAGACAATAAGGAAGAAAGACAAAAGTCACTTAAAGAACTACAGAAGAACGTGGACCAACAAGTAGAAGCTATGAAAGAGGAAGCACAAAAATCTATTAAAGAAATACATGAAAACACAATCAAGCAAACGAAAGATCTGAGCACATCCATCCAGATACTAAAAACAGATGTAGAAACAACTAAGAAATCACAGAGGGAGACAACATTGGAGATAGAAAACCTGGGGAAGAAATCAGGGGCCCTAGACGCAAGTATCAACAATAGAATACAAGAGATAGAAGACAGAATCTCAGAAGCCGAAGATACCATAGGAACCATTGATTCAACAGTCAAAGAAAACACTAAATGCAAAAAGGTGGTAACCCAAAACATCCAGGAAATCCAAGACACTATGAGAAGACCAAACCTAAGGATTATAGGTATAGACGAGAGTGAAGATTTACAAGTTAAAGGGCCAGCTAATATCTTCTATAAAATTATGGAAGAAAACTTCCCCAACCTAAGGAGAGAGATGCCCATGAATATACAAGAAGCCTATAGAACCCCAAACAGACTGGACCAGAACAGAAATACATCCCGTCACATAATAATCAAAACTCCAAATGTAATAAACAAAGAAAGAATACTAAAGGCAGCAAGAGAAAAAGGCCAAGTAACATATAAAGGAAAACCTATCAGAATAACACCAGACTTCTCACCTGAGACCATGAAAGCTAGAAGATCCTGGGCAGATATCATGCAAACTCTAAGAGAACACAAACTTCAGCCAAAACTACTTTACCCAGCAAAACTCTCAATTGCCATTGATGGAGACATCAAGGTATTCCATGACAAAACCAAATTTGCAAGATATCTCTCCACAAATCCAGCCCTACAAAGGATAATAGGGGGAAAACACCAAGACAAGGACGGAAACTACACCCGGGAAGAAGCAAGATAGAAACCTCCTCTCATCAAACCCAAAAGAAGATAACCTCTCGAATATAAAAAATAAATAAGATAAATAAATATAATTTCAAAAATGTCTGCAGGTAATAATTACTATTCCTTAATATCTCTTAACGTCAATGGACTCAATTCCCCAATAAAAAGGCATAGACTAACAGACTGGATACGGAAACAGGACCCTACATTTTGCTGCATACAGGAAACACATCTCAGTGTTAAAGACAAACACTGCCTTAGAGTAAAAGGCTGGAGGACAATTTTACAAGCAAATGGTCTCAGGAAACAAGCTGGAGTAGCCATTCTAATATCAGATAAAATTGACTTTCAACCTAAAATCATCAAAAGAGACCCAGAAGGTCACTTCTTGCTGGCCAAAGGGAAAATCCACCAAGAAGAGCTCTCAATACTGAACATCTATGCTCCAAATGCAAGGGCACCCTCATTTGTAAAAGAAACCTTACTAAAGCTTAAAGCACACATTACACCTAACACAATAATTGTGGGTGACTTCAACACCCCACTCTCCTCAATGGACCGATCAGGAAAGCAGAAACTAAACAGGGACACAGTGAAACTAATTGAAACTCTGGACCAATTGGATTTAACAGATATATATAGAACATTTCATCCTAAAGCTAAAGAATATACCTTTTTCTCAGCACCGCATGGTACCTTCTCCAAAATAGACCATATAATCGGTCACAAGACAGATGTCAACAAATACAAGAAGATCGAGCTAATCCCATGCCTCCTATCAGATCACCATGGAGTAAGAGTGGTCTTCAATAGCAACAAAAACAACAGAAAGCCCACATACACATGGAAACTGAACAATACTCTACTCAATGACACCTTGGTCAAGGAAGAAATAAAAAAAGAAATCAAAGACTTTTTAGAATTCAATGAAAATGAAGGTACAACCTACCCAAATCTATGGGACACAATGAAAGCAGTGCTAAGAGGAAAACTCATAGCTCTAAGTGCATCCAAAAAGAAACTGGAGAGAGCATACACTAGCAGCTTAACAGCACACCTTAAAGTGCTAGAAGAAAAACAAGTTAACTCACCCAGGAGGAGTAGAAAACAAGAAATCATCAAACTCAGGGCTGAAATCAATCAAATAGAAACAAAGAGAACCATACAAAGAATCAACAAGACCAGGAGCTGGTTCTTTGAGAAAATCAACAAGATAGATAAACCCTTAGCCAGACTAACCAAAGGACACAGAGACAGTATACAAATTAACAAAATTAGAAATGAAAAGGGAGACATAACAACAGAAACTGAGGAAATTCAAAAGATCATCAGATCCTACTACAAAGGTCTATACTCAAAACAACTGGAGAATCTGGAGGAAATGGACGATTTCCTAGACAGATATCAAATACCAAAATTAAATCAGCATCAAGTAGACCAGCTAAATAGTCCCATAACCCCTAAAGAAATAGAAGGGGTTATAGAAAGCCTCCCAACCAAAAAAAGTACGGGACCAGATGGTTTTAGTGCAGAATTCTACCAGACCTTCAAAGAAGACTTAACACCAATACTCTTCAAACTATTCCACAAAATAGAGACAGAAGGGACACTGCCCAACTCATTCTTCGAAGCCACAATTACGCTAATACCTAAACCACAAAAAGATCCAACAAAGAAAGAGAACTTCAGGCCAATTTCTCTTATGAATATCGATGCAAAAATACTAAATAAAATTCTTGCTAACCGAATCCAAGAGCACATCAAAACGATCATCCACCATGATCAAGTAGGCTTCATCCCAGGGATGCAGGGATATTTCAATATACGGAAATCCATCAATGTAATCCACTACATAAACAAACTGAAAGAAAAAAACCACATGGTCATCTCATTAGATGCTGAAAAAGCATTCAACAAAATTCAGCATCCTTTCATGCTAAAAGTCTTGGAAAGAGCAGGAATTCAAGGCCCATACCTAAACATAGTAAAAGCAATCTACAGCAAACCAGTAGCCAACATCAAAATAAATGGAGAGAAACTTGAAGCATTCCCACTAAAATCAGGGACAAGACAAGGCTGCCCTCTCTCTCCATATCTTTTCAATATAGTACTTGAAGTTCTAGCAAGAGCAATTAGACAACATAAGGAAGTCAAAGGGATACAAATTGGAAAGGAAGAAGTGAAACTATCATTATTTGCAGACGATATGATAGTTTACCTAAGCGACCCAAAAAACTCCACCAGAGAACTTCTACAGCTGATAAACAACTTCAGCAAAGTGGCAGGTTATAAAATTAACTCAAGCAAGTCAGTGGCCTTCTTGTACTCAAAGGACAAGCAGGCTGAGAAAGAAATTAGGGAAATAACACCCTTCACAATAGCCACAAACAACATAAAGTATCTTGGCGTAACTCTAACCAAACAAGCGAAAGATCTGTACAACAGGAACTTCAAGTCCTTGAAGAAAGAAATCGAAGAAGACCTCAGAAGATGGAAAAATATTTCTTGCTCCTGGATTGGCAGGATCAATATAGTAAAAATGGCCATCTTGCCAAAAGCAATATACAGATTCAATGCGATCCCCATCAAAATCCCAACTCAATTCTTCATAGATCTAGAAAGAGCAATTCTCAAATTCATCTGGAGCAACAAAAAACCCAGGATAGCTAAAACTATTCTCTACAATAAAAGGACTTCTGGGGGAATCAATATCCCTGACCTCAAGCAGTACTACAGAGCAATTGTGTTAAAAACTGCATGGTATTGGTATAGCAACAGGCAAGCAGATCAATGGAACAGGATTGAAGACCCAGAAATTAACCCACAGACTTATGGTCACTTGATCTTTGATAAAGGAGCCACAACCATCCAGTGGAATAAAGATAGCCTTTTCAACAAATGGTGCTGGTTCAACTGGAGGTCAACATGCAGAAGAATGCAAATTGACCCACTCTTATCTCTTTGCACTAAGATCAACTCCAAGTGGATCAAGGACTTCCACATAAAACCAGACACACGGAAACTATTAGAAAAGAAACTTGGGAAGACCCTGGAGGACTTGGGCACAGGGGAAAAGTTCCTAAACAGAACACCAATAGCGTACGCACTAAGATCAAGGATCGACAAATGGGACCTCATAAAATTACAAAGTTTCTGCAAAGCAAAAGACACTGTCAGAAGGACAAAACGGCAACCAACAAAGTGGGAAAAGATCTTCACCAACCCCACATCCGACAGAGGGCTAATATCCAATATATACAAAGAACTCAAGAAGTTAGACCCCAAAGAACCAAATAACCCTATCAAAAAATGGGGCACAGAGCTAAACAAAGAATTTTCACCAGAAGAAATTCGGATGGCCGAAAAACACCTTAAAAGATGTTCAACATCATTAGTCATCAGGGAAATGCAAATCAAAACAACCCTGAGATTCCACCTCACACCAGTCAGAATGGCTAAGATTAAAAACTCAAGAGACAACAAGTGCTGGCGAGGATGTGGAGAAAGAGGAACACTCCTCCATTGTTGGTGGGATTGCAAAATGGTAAAACCGCTCTGGAAATCAGTTTGGAGGTTCCTCAGAAAACTGGGCATGTCACTCCCAGAGGACCCTGGCATACCACTCCTGGGCATATACCCAGAGGATTCCCCTGCATGCAATAAAGACACATGCTCCACTATGTTTATAGCAGCCTTGTTTATAATAGCCAGAAATTGGAAGGAGCCCAAATATCCCTCAAAGGAGGAATGGATACAGAAAATGTGGTATATTTATACAATGGAATACTACTCAGCAATTAAAAATAATGAATTCATGCAATTTGTAGGTAAATGGTTAGACCTGGAAAATATCATCCTGAGTGAGCTAACCCAATCACAAAAGAATGCACATGAAATGCAATCACTGATAAGTGGATATTAATGAGCCCAGAAGCACTAAATACTCAAGACACGAATAGCAAGTCAAATGATTCCCAAGAAGAAGAAAGGAGAGGACCCTGGGCATGTAAAGATTGCATCCAGTTTAGTAAAGAAACTGAGGGGGGAGGGGGAATGATTGGGGAATAGTTGGGGGGGAGAGGAACTATGGGAACTATGGTGGGTGGGAACTGGGAAAGGGGAAAGCCCTTGGAATGTAAACATAGAATATAGAAAATAAAAATTAAAAAAAAGTGTCTTATTATGTGTAATTCTTGAAAAGTATGGAAAAATGTTACATTTTAAAATAAATAAATATTCACTTCAAAATAAAAAAAAAAAGAAGCAAGTAAATTGTTTCACCTGAATTTTTAATTTTGGAAGACGATAAGTAACATTAATAATGTTATAATGGCATTTTTCTTAAGAATTAAAACTGTTTAACTCATATAGCACACTCTCCCCTCTCCTTTGAATCTTCTAGCCCCCCCTTCAACTCTTGGTTTCCTAATCTTATAACACAACCCTCCCCTAAAGCAGACATTTACCTTATGCACAAACTAAAACTCTTGAAACCTCATTTTGAGTGTCCTGGAGAGTGAATAATAGAAATGTTGTTGAACCGAAGAAGTGTCTATACTGCCTATGGATAAGGACTGGAAGTAGGTAGTATGTGGGTAGAGGAACCAGAGATTGATACTGGGTGTTTTTTTCTTGGACCTGAGACAGGGTCTTTCTCTGAACTCACAGCTTGCACAGCAACCATTTTATCCATTGAGCTACCTCTCAACTCCCCAGCTGAAATGAGGCTGAACAAAATGAATTCTGAAGAACCTTTGTTGTATGTATAAATGACCCTGCTCCCCAACATGAGCTTCTCTTTAACCCTCATATTCTTCCTGGGCTACTAAACTGTTTAGTCCTGTCTTTGCCTCCTCTGCTTGAGATTTCTATCTGTTCCTGCAGTGATCTGAGTCAGGGTTTCACTTCCAATTTACACCAATCACCTGCCTTGTCTGTGCCTGACAGGTATCTCTCTTAATGAGCTACTTCTTTGGAATTCAGAATCAGGCACCAAACTGAAAGAATTTAGTCTCTGTTGTTGAAGAATCATGCAAGAGTACTTCTGTTTTTCTCCAAGTTCTGAAAGGAATTTTGAAAATCCCAGTCCAGAATCTCTCAAGTGGTTCAAAAAGGAGCTGCATGGAAACCAGCTGAGGGCTCCTTAGCAAAATAGGATTTAGAAGTAAACTCCCTATTCATCAGCAAAGCTCCCTACTTGGTAACAGCATTGAAGTTTAAGACTTGTTGCAATGGGTTCGCTCCACCCCTCCTTACCCCACCTACACGTAGAAACTGCTTGATCCTCAGGAGTTCTGATACCACCAGGTTCACAGGTGAGTCCTCAACCACCCCACCCCTGCCCCAATATATGGCCTCACTGTGACACTCACACACAGTGGAGATACATTTTCCCTCCAGTTTGCACCCTGTAGCAGATCCTGTGCTCCAGACTTCCTCTCCATCTCATCCAAACCCAGAAATAGTTTGAACCCAAGGAGTTCTGACACAACCAAGCTCACAGATCAGGCTCTCCAGATGCCCTCCCATACTCAGAGACAGCATGTCACAAGGAGGCCTAACATAACTAGGCTCAAGGACAGACAGGCTCCAGTCACAGACAGCAAGACCAGTTAAAAAAAGAGATAAACAGAGGGAAAGAGGCAAGGAAAAGAATATGAGCAACAGAAACAAATGTGACTTCATCACTCATAAAAATGATAGATGACTATATGGAGGACATAAATAACTCTGTTAAAGCAATACAGGAGAACATAGGTAAGCAGGTAGATGCTCTTAAAGATGAAATACATAAATCCCTTAAAGAAATACAGGAAAACACAAATAGGTGAAGGAATTGAACAAAACCATCCAGGATCTAAAAATGGAAATGAAAACAAAAAGGAAATCACAAAGGGAGACAACCCTAGAGATTGAAGTCCAAGGACAGAGATCAGGAGCCACAGATGTAAACATCACCAACAGAATATGAGATAGAAGAGAGAATCTCAGGTGCAGAAGATACCATAGAAGTCATTGAAGCAACAGTGAAATAAAAGTCCAAAAAGCTCCTAACCCAAAATAACCAAGAAATCCAGGACACAACAAAAAACCCAACATAAGGATAATAGTATAGAAGAGAGGAAAAATTACCAATTCAAAGAACCAGTAAATATCTTCAACAAGATTATAGAAGAAAACTTTCCAAACTTAAAGAAAGAGATGGGCATCAACGTACAAGAGCCTACAACACATCAAATAGATTAACCAGAAACAAAAATTTCTCCTGTCACATAATAATCAAAACACCAAATGCACAGTAAAAAGAAAGAATATGAAAAGCAGTAAGAGAAAAAGGTCAAGTAACTTATAAAGGCAGACCTATCAGAATCACACCAGACTTCTCACCAGAAACTATGAAAGCTAGAAGATCCTGGGAAAATGTCATACAGACCCTAAGAGAACACAAATGCCAGCTCAGGTTATTATACCCAGCAAAACTTTCAATTACTATAGATGGAGAAACCAAGATATTCCATAACAAAATCAAATTTAAATATCTTTCCACTAATACAGCCCTAGAGAGGATAAAACTCCAATACAAGGAGAAAAACTATACCCAAGAAAAAGTAAGAAATTAATCTTCTCAAAATAAAACGAAAAGAAGAGAACCACACAAACATAATTTCATCTCTAACAACAAAAATAACAGGAAGCAACAATCATTGGTCCCTACTATTTGTCAACATTAATGGACTCAATTCCCCTATGAAAAAGTATAGGCTAACAAACTGAATACATAAATAGGACCCAGCATTTTGCTGCATACAGGAAACACATTTCAGTGACAAAGACCACACTACCTCAAAGTAAAAGGATAAAAAATAATTTCCAAGCAAATGGTCTCAAGAAATAAGCTGGGGTAGCCATTCTAATATTCAATAAATTAGACTTTCAAGCAAAAGTTATAAAAAATAAAAATAAAAAATAAAAAGTAAAAAAGACAGGAAAGGACACTTATACTCATCAAAGGAAAAAAATCTACCAAGATGAATTCTCAATTCTAAACATCTGTGCCTCACATGCAAGGGCATCCACACATTTGGAAAAAATGTGTTACTAAAGCTCAATGTACACATTGATTCTTATAATAATAGTGGGAGACTTCAACACCCATTCTCACCAATGGATAGATTATGGAAAACCAAAAATAAACAAAGACAGTGAAATTAGCAGAAGTTATGATCCAGATGGCTTAACAGATATCTATAAAACATTTCACCCTAAAACAAAATAATATACCTTCTTCTCAGCACCTCATAGGCCTTTCTCCAAAACTGACCATATATTTGGACAGGAAACATGCCTCAACAGATACAAGAAGATTCAATTAACCCCATGCATTCTATCAGATTACCATGGACTAAAGTTGGTCTTTAATAACAACAAAAATTACAGAATGCCCACATACTCCTGGAAGCTGAACAATACTCTACTCAACAATAACTTGGTGAGAGAAAAAATAAAGAAATTAAAGACTTATTAGAATATAATGAAAATGAAGGCACAGCAACTCATACTTATGGGACACAATGAAAGTAGTACTAAGAGGAAAACTCATATTACCTCTGAGTGCCTTCATAAATAAATTGGAGATATCACACAACAGCAGCATAATAGCATATCTGAGAGCTTTAGAACCAAGAGAAGCAAATATACCCAAAAGGAGTAGACAACAGGAAATAATCAAATTAAGGGCTAAAATCAACCAAATAGAAACAAAGAGAACTATGCAAAGAATCAACAAAACTAGGAGCTGGTTCTTTAAGAAAAATCAATGACAGATAACCCCTTAGCCAGACTAACCAGAGGGCACAGAGACTGTATCCAAATTAATAAAATCAGAAATGAAAGGGAGCCGGGCGTGGTGGTACACGCCTTTAATCCCAGCACTTGGGAGGCAGAGGCAGGCAGATTTCTGAGTTCTAGGCCAGCCTGGTCTACAGAGTGAGCTCCAGGACAGCCTGGGTTACAGAGAGAAACCCTGTCTCGAAAAACCAAAAAAAAAAAAAAAAAAAAAAAAAAAAAAAAAAAAAAAAAGAAAGGGAGACATAACAACAGAAACTAAGGCAATTCAAAACACCATCAGTTCCTACTACAGAAACTATACTCAACAAAACTGGAAAATCTAGATGAAATAAATGATTTTCTAGACCTATGCCAGGCACCAAAGTTAAACCAGGATCAGACAAACCACCTAAACAGTTCCAGAACTCCTAAGGAAATAGAAGCAGTCATTAGAAATCTCACAAACAAAAATGCACAGGGCAGATTGTTTTAGTGCAGAATTCTATCAGTCCTTCAATGAAGACCTAATATCAATACTTCCCTATGTATTTCACAAGATTGAAACAGAAGAAACACTACCCAATTCATTCTATGAAACCACAGTTATATCTAGGCCATACAAGGACTCAACAAAGAAAGAAAAATACAGACCAATTACACTTTTGAATACCAATGCAAAAATACTCAATAAAATTGTAGCAAACAGAATCTAAGAATATATCAAAATGATGAGGACAACGTAGGCTTTATCCCAGGGATGCAGGAATGGGTCACTATATGGAAAAACCATCAACGTAATTCACTACACAAAATATAAACAAACAGAAAGAAGCCACATGATCATCACATTAAATGCTGAAAAAGTCTTTGACAAAACACAACACCCCTTCATATTAAAAGTCTTGTAAAGATCAGCAATTCAAGGAACATAGCTAAACATAATAAAAGCAATATACAACAAAACAATAGACAACATCAAATTAAATAGAAACTTGAAGCAATTCCACTAAAATTAGGGACAAGACAAGGCTTCTCACTCCCTCCCTATTCATTCAATATAATACTTGATGTTCTAGTCAGAACAATTAGACAAGAAAAGGAGGTGAAAAGGATACAAATCAGAAAGGAAGAAGTCAAGATATCCTTACTTGTGGAATATGATAATATATATAAGCAACCCCCCAAATTCCACCAGAATACCTACCAGAAACGCTGAATCAAATAGAAGAGAAATTAGGAAAGACACTTGAATATATGAGCACAGGGGAAATTTTTCTGAACAGAACACCAATGACTCAGGCTCTAAGATTAACAATTGCCAAATTGGACTTCATAAAATTGAAAAGCGTCTGTAAAGAAAAAGACACTGTCAGTAGGACAGAGTGGGAAAAATATTTTCCAACCCTACATTCAATGTAGAGTTAATATACAAAAATATACAAAGAACTCAAGAAGCTAGCCTCCAGAGAAACAAATAACCCTATTAAAAAGGTGGTACAGAGCTAAACAAAGAATTTTCAACTGTGGAATCTCCAATGGCCAAGAAGCACTTTAAAAAATATCCTTAGTCGACTTCCCGGAGACCTTAGGCCGAGCACCAAGGCAGCCGGAGGCACCCAGCTCCCAGGACCTTGGACTAGCTATAGCAGCAGGACTCCATATTGCAACCAGGACACAGCTGGAAAGGCACAGGTAGACAGATTCCATCTGGGGCTACCGCGCGCGGGGGGGGGGGGGGATCTCCTAGGCTCTCGCCACCAAGCAGGCCCAGCAGCGCCCGCCTAGGCTCTGCTGCACTTCCCCTCACTTCCTCGCGACCTCAGGCCATGCACCTTGGCAGCGGGTGGCAGCCAGCTCGTGATCCCATTGAGCAGCAATCACGCATAACCACCAGTAGAGAAACAACAGGTGAGCCCAGCCTCACAGGAGATTCAAACACCAGCCAGTGACAACAAGGCCAACTAACACCAGAAATAACCAGATGGCAAAAGGTAAACGAAGGAACGTCACTAACAGAAATCAAGGCAACATGACAGCATCTGAACGCCAACAACAGGAAGCCCTGGATACCCCAAAACACCAGAAAAACAAGACTTGGATATAAAATTGCTGGTCAGGATGCTGGTAGCTGAACACATAGAAAAATCTCGTAAAGAAATAGAAGAGAAAATGGATCAAAAGTTAGAAGACTTTACAAGGAAAATAAAAAAATTACTTCAAGAAATTCAGGAGAAGATGGATCAAAAAGAAGACAATAAGGAAGAAAGACAAAAATCACTTAAAGAAATACAGAAGAACGTGGGCCAACAAGTAGAAGCTATGAAAGAGGAAACACAAAAATCTATTAAAGAAATATACGAAAACACAATCAAGCAAGCGAAAGATCTGAGCATATCCATCCAGGTACTAAAAACAGAAGTAGAAACAACTAAGAAATCGTAGAAGGAGATAACATTGGAGATAGAAAACCTTGGGAAGAAATCAGGGGCCATAGATACAAATATCAACAATAGAATACAAGAGATAGAAGACAGAATATCAGAAGCCGAAGATACCATAGGAACCATTGATTCAACAGTCAAAGAAAATACTAAATGCAAAAAGGCTGTAACTCAAAACAGCCAGGAAATCCAGGACACAATGAGAAGACCAAACCTGAGGATTATAGGTATAGATGAGAGTGAAGATTTATAAGTTAAAGGGCCAGCAAATATCTTCTAAAAAATTATGGAAGAAAACTTCCCCAACCTAAAGAGAGAGATGCCCATGAATATACAAGAAGCATATAGAACCCCAAACAGACTGGATCAGAACAGAAATACATCCCGTCACATAATAATCAGAACTCCATAGTCCAGCACAGTCAACACAGCCAGAAGGGAGCAGCAGAGCCGGGCACGAACAGCTCAGCCAAGGACACGCGGTGCTTTCAGCAGGGGCAGCCATCTTGCCCCAGACCCCCGCGCGCAAACAGCGGGCACACTGGATGCAGTGAGCGGCTGGAATCAGGTGCGTGGCCAGAGTTATAGCTTAGCTTAGCTCTGCAGGAGATCCGGGCACAGAAAGATCAGCTGCGGGTGCAGACTACCGGCCGGGACCAGCTCTCTGAGCGGACTAGCAGCGAGGGGCCACCGGGCTGCCTCGGGGCACAGCTCGGCACTCTAGCAGCTGGAGTCAGGGACCTGGACTCAGAGCGAGCATAGTCCAGCACAGACAAGCTGCCAGAAGGGATCTGTCTCCTGGGGACAGGCGTGCTGTGCTTTCAGCAGGGCGCCATCTACAATAAGACCAACTAGCACCAGAGATAAAGAGATGGCAAAAGGCAAACGTAGGAACGTTATTAACAGAAATCAAGGCAATATGGCACCATCTGAACCCAATTCGCCAACCACAACAAGTCCACGATACCCCAGCACACCAGAAAAACAAGAGTTAGATATAAAAGCACAGGTCATGATGCTCCTAGAGGAACACAAAAAAAGACATAAACAAATCTCTTAAAGAAATGCAGGGGAACATCAATAGAGTAGAGTAACCATTGACTCCACAGTCAAAGAAAATGCAAAATCCAAAAGGCTTGTAACCCAAAACATCCAGGAAATCCAGGACACAATGAGAAGACCAAACCTAAGGATTATAGGGATAGATGAGAGTGAAGATCTACAACTTAAAGGGCCAGCAAATATCTTTAACAAAATTATGGAAGAAAACTTTCCTAACTTAAAGAGAGAGATGCCCATGAATGTACAAGAAGCCTACAGAACTCCAAACAGACTGGACCAGAACAGAAACACCTCCCGTCACATAATAATCAAAACCCCAAATGTACTAAACAAAGAAAGAATATTAAAGGCAGTAAGAGAAAAGGGCCAAGTAACATATAAAGGAAGACCTATCAGAATCACACCAGACTTCTCTCCAGAAACCATGAAAGCTAGAAGATCCTGGGCAGACCTCATGCAGACCCTAAGAGAACACAAATGTCAGCCAAGACTACTATACCCAGCAAAACTCTCAATCAACATAGATGGAGAAATCAAAATATTCCATGACAGGACCAAATTTACACAATATCTTTCCACTAACCCAGCTCTACAAAGGATAATAGGAGGAAAACTCCAACAGAAGGAAGGAAATGGCACCCAAGAAAAAGCAAGACAGTAAACTTCTTCCATCAAACTCAAAGGAAGATAACTACTCAAAAACAAAAATAACATAAAAAATGTCAGGAAGTAATAATCTCTATTCCTTAATATCTCTTAACATCAATGGACTCAACTCCCCAATAAAAAGACATAGACTAACAGACTGGATATGGAAACAGGACCCTACATTTTGCTGCTTACAGGAAACACACCTCAGAGTCAAAGACAAACACTACCTTAGAGAAAAAGGATGGAAGACAATTTTGCAAGCAAATGGTCACAGGAAGCAAGCTGGAATAGCCATTTTAATATCAGATAAAATTGACTTTCAACCCAAAGTCATCAAAAGAGACACAGAAGGTCACTTCCTGCTAGTCAAAAAGAATCCACCAAGAGGAACTCACAATTCTAAACATCTACGCTCCAAATGTAAGGGCACCCTCATTTGTAAAAGAAACCTTACTAAAGCTCAAAGCACACATTGCACCTAACACAATGATTGTGGGGGACCTCAATACTCCTCTATCTACAGTGGACCAACCAGGAAAACAGAAACTAAACAGAGACACGGAGAAACTCATCGAAACTTTGGAGCAATTGGATTTAACAGATATATATAGAACATTTCACCCTAAAGCAAAAGACTATACCTTTTTCTCAGCCCCTCATGGTACCTTCTCCAAAATCGACCATATAATTGGACACAAGACAGATCTCAACAAATATAAAAAGATCGAACTAATCCCATGCCTCTTATCAGATCACCATGGAGTAAGAGTGTTCTTCAATAGCAACAAAAACAACAGAAAATCCCCATACGCTTGGAGGCTGAACAATATTCTACTCAATGATACCTTAGTCCAGGAAGAAATAAAAAAAGAAATCAAAGAATTCTTAGAACTTAATGAAAATGAAGGCACAACATACCCAAATCTATGGGACACAATGAAAGCAGTGCTTAGAGGAAAACTCATAGCCCTGAGTGTCTTCAAAAAGAAACAGGAGAGAGCATATACCAGCAACTTAATGGCGCACTTGAAAGCTCTGGAACAAAAAGAAGCAATTTCACCCAGGAGGAGTAGAAGCCAGGAAATCATCAAACTCAGGGCTGAAATCAATCAAGTTGAAACAAAAAGAACCATACAAAGAATCAACAAAACCAGGAGCTGGTTCTTTGAGAAGATCAACAAGATAGATAAACCCCTAGCCAGACTTACTAAAGGGCACAGAGACAGTATTCAAATTAACAAAATTAGAAATGAAAAGGGAGATATAACAACAGAAACTGAGGAAATTCAAAAAATCATCAGATCCTACTACAAAAACCTATACTCAACACAACTGGAGAATCTGGAGGAAATGGACAATTTCCTCGACAGCTACCAAATACCAAAATTAAACCAGGATCAAATAGATCGTCTAAACAGACCCATAACCCCCAAAGAAATAGAAGGGGTCATAGACAGTCTTCCAACCAAAAAGAGCACAGGACCAGACGGTTTTAGTGCAGAATTCTATCAGACCTTCAAAGAAGTCCTGATACCGATACTCTTCAAATTATTCCACAAAATAGAAACTGAAGGAACACTACCCAACTCATTCTATGAAGCCACAATTACCCTGATACCAAAACCTCACAAAGATCCAACTAAGAAAGAGAACTACAGGCCAATTTCTCTTATGAATATCGATGCAAAAATACTAAACAAAATACTTGCCAACCGCATCCAAGAACACATCAAAACGATCATTCACCATGATCAAGTTGGCTTCATCCCAGGGATGCAGGGATGGTTCAATATACGGAAATCCATCAACGTAATCCACTACATAAACAAACTCAAAGAAAAAAACCACATGGTCATCTCATTAGATGCTGAAAAAGCATTTGACAAAATTCAGCATCCTTTCATGCTAAAGGTCCTAGAAAGAACAGGAATTCAAGGCCCATATCTAAACATAGTAAAAGCAATATACAGCAGACCAGTAGCCAACATTAAGGTAAACGGAGAAAAACTCGAAGCAATCCCTCTAAAATCAGGGACTAGACAAGGCTGTCCCCTCTCGCCATATCTCTTCAATATAGTACTTGAGGTACTAGCTAGAGCAATTCGACAACAGAGGGAAGTCAAAGGGATACAAATCGGAAAGGAAGAAGTCAAACTATCACTATTTGCAGATGATATGATAGTTTACTTAAGTGACCCAAAAACCTCCACCAGAGAACTCCTGCAACTGATAAACAACTTCAGCAAAGTGGCTGGCTATAAAATCAACTCAAGTAAATCTGTAGCCTTCCTATACGCGAAGGATAAGCAGGCCGAGAAAGAAATTAGGGAAATGACACCCTTCACAATAGCCACAAATGATATAAAGTATCTTGGAGTGACGCTAACCAAACATGTGAAAGATTTATACAACAAAAACTTCAGGTCTCTGAAGAGGGAAATTGAAGAAGACATCAGAAAATGGGAAAATCTTCCATGCTCATGGGTTGGCAGGACTAATATAGTCAAAATGGCAATCTTGCCCAAAGCAATATACAGATTCAATGCAATTCCCATCAAAATCCCAACTCAGTTCTTCATAGAGCTAGAAAGAGGAATTCTCAAATTCATCTGGAATAACAAAAAACCCAGAATAGCTAAAACTATCATCAACAGCAAAAGAACTTCTGGGGGAATCAATATCCCGGACCTCAAGCAATATTACAGAGCAGTGGTAATAAAAACTGCATGGTATTGGTTCAGTGACAGGGAAGCGGATCAATGGAATAGGATCGAAGACCCAGAATTGAACCCACACATCTATGGCCAATTGATCTTCGACAAAGGAGCTGAAAACATCCAGTGGAAAAAAGATAGCCTTTTCAACAGATGGTGCTGGCTCAACTGGAGGTCAACATGCAGAAGAATGAGAATTGATCCACTCTTATCTCCTTGCACTAAGCTCAACTCCAAGTGGATCAAAGACCTCCACATAAAACCAGACACACTAAAACTAATAGAAAAGAAACTGGGGAAGACCCTTGAGGACATTGGCTCAGGGGAAAAATTCCTGAACAGAACACCAATTGCTTATGCTCTAAGAGCAAGAATAGACAAATGGGACCTCATAAAACTACAAAGTTTCTGTAAGGCAAAAGACACCGTCAAAAGGATAAATCGGCAACCAACAAATTGGGAAAAAATCTTCACCAACCCCACATCCGACAGAGGGCTAATATCCAATGTATACAAAGAACTCAAGAGGTTAGACCCCAGAAAACCAAATAACCCTATCCAAAAATGGGGTACAGAGCTAAACAGAGTCTTTTCACCTGAAGAAATTCGGATGGCTGAGAAACACCTTAAAAAATGTTCAACATCACTAGTCATTAGGGAAATGCAAATTAAAACAACCCTGAGATTTCACCTCACACCAGTCAGAATGGCTAAGATTAAAAACTCAGAAGACATCAGGTGTTGGCTAGGATGTGGAGAAAGAGGAACACTCCTCCACTGCTGGTGGGAATGCAAGCTGGTACAACCACTCTGGAAATCAGTATGGCGGTTCCTCAGAAAACTGGGCGTGATACTTCCGGAGGACCCAGCCATACCACTCCTGGGAATATACCCAGAAGATTCACCAGCATGCAATAAGGATACATGCTCCACTATGTTCATAGCAGCTTTATATATAATAGCCAGAAGCTGGAAAGAACCCAGATGTCCCTCAACAGAAGAATGGATACAAAAAATGTGGTATATATACACAATGGAGTACTATACAGCCATTAGAAACAATGAATTCATGAAATTCTTAGAGAAATGGATGGAGCTGGAGAATGTCATACTAAGTGAGGTGACCCAGTCTCAAAAGAATACCCATGGTATACAGTCACTGATAAGTGGATATTAGCCTAGAAGCTTAGAACACCAAAGACACAAATCACATATCAAGTGATGTCTCACAAGAAGAAAGGAGTGGACACTGGTGCTAGAATGGACCAAAACATCATTGTGGGAGAGTACAAGAACAGTAAAGTGGGAGGGGGTGGATGCGGGAGCAGGGGGAGGGAAAAGGACATGTGGGACCTTTGGGGGTGGGGAACCAGAAAAAGGGAAATGAATTGTAAATATAGAATATATACAATAAAAAAAATCAAAAAAAAATCAGAACTCCAAATGTACTAAACAAAGAAAGAATATTAAAGGCAGCAAGAGAAAAAGGCCAAGTAACTTATAAAGGAAGACCTATCAGAATAAAACCGGACTTCTCACCTGAGACCATGAAAGCTAGAAGATCCTGGGCAGATATAATGCAAACTCTAAGAGAACACAAACTTCAGCCAAAACTACTTTACCCAGCAAAGCTCTCAATCGCCATAGATGGAGACATCAAGGTATTCCATGACAAAACCAAATTTCCCCGATATCTTTCCACAAATCCAGCCCTACAAAGGATAATAGGGGGAAAACACCAAGACAAGGACAGAAACTACACCCGGGAAGAAGCAAGATAGAAACCTCCTCTCATCAAACCCAAAAGAAAATAACCTCTCGAATATAAAAAATAAATATATAAAATAAATAAATAAATAAATAAATAAATAAATAAAAATAAATAAAAATAATTTCAAAAATGTCTGGAGGTAATAATTACTATTCCTTAATATCTCTTAACATCAATGGACTCAATTCCCCAATAAAAAGACATAGATTAACAGACTGGATACGGAAACAGGACCCTACATTTTGCTGCATACAGGAAACACATCTCAGTGTTAAAGACAAACACTGCCTTAGAGTAAAAGGCTGGAAGACAGTTTTACAAGCAAATGGTCTCAGGAAACAAGATGGAGTAGCCATTCTAATATCAGATAAAATTGACTTCCAACCTAAAATCATCAAAAGAGACTCAGAAGATCACTTCTTGCTGGCCAAAGGGAGAATCCACCAAGAAGAGCTCTCAATACTGAACATCTATGCTCCAAATGCAAGGGCACCCTCATTCGTAAAAGAAACCTTACTAAAGCTTAAAGCACACATTACACCTAACACAATAATTGTGGGTGACTTCAACACTCCACTCTCCTCAATGGTCCGATCAGGAAAGCAGAAACTAAACAGGGACACAGTGAAACTAATTGAAACTCTGGACCAATTGGATTTAACAGATATATATAGAACATTTCATCCTAAAGCTAAAGAATATACCTTTTTCTCAGCACCACATGGTACCTTCTCCAAAATAGACCATATAATTGGTCACAAGACAGATGTCAACAAATACAAAAACATCGAGCTAAACCCATGCCTCCTATCAGATCACCATGGAGTAAGAGTGGTCTTCAATAGCAACAAAAATAACAGAAAGCCCACATACATATGGAAACTGAACAATACTCTACTCAATGACACCTTGGTCAAGAAAGAAATAAAAAAAGAAATCAAAGACTTTTTAGAATTCAATGAAAATGAAGGTACAACCTACCCAAATCTATGGGACACAATGAAAGCAGTGCTAAGAGGAAAACTCATAGCTCTAAGTGCATCCAAAAAGAAACTGGAGAGAGAATACACTAGCAGCTTAACAGCATACCTTAAAGCCCTGGAAGAAAAAGAAATTAATTCACCCAGGAGGAGTAGAAGACAAGAAATCATCAAACTCAGGGCTGAAATCAATCAAATAGAAACAAAGAGAACCATACAAAGAATCAACAAGACCAGGAGCTGGTTCTTTGAGAAAATCAACAAGATAGATAAACCCTTAGCCAGACTAACCAAAGGACACAGAGACAGTATCCAAATTAACAAAATTAGAAATGAAAAGGGAGACATAACAACAGAAACTGAGGAAATTCAAAAGATCATCAGATCCTACTACAAAGGTCTATACTCAAAACAACAGGAGAATCTAGAGGAAATGGACAATTTCTTAGACAGATACCAAATACCAAAATTAAATCAGCATCAAATAGATCAGCTAAATAGTCCCATAACCCCTAAAGAAATAGAAGGGTTTATAGAAAGCCTCCCAACCAAGAAAAGTACGGGACCACATGGTTTTAGTGCAGAATTCTACCAGACCTTCAAAGAAGACTTAACACCAATACTTTTCAAAATATTCCACAAAATAGAGGCAGGGGGGATACTGCCCAACTCATTCTTTGAAGCCACAATTACACTAATACCTAAACCACAAAAAGATCCAACAAAGAAAGAGTACTACAGGCCAATTTCTCTTATGAATATCGATGCAAAAATACTAAATAAAATTCTTGCCAACCAAATCCAAGAGCACATCAAAATGATCATTCACCATGATCAAGTTGGCTTCATCCCAGGGATGCAGGGATGTTTCAATATACGGAAATCCATCAATGTAATCCACTACATAAACAAACTGAAAGAAAAAAACCACATGGTCATCTCATTAGATGCTGAAAAAGCATTCGACAAAATTCAGCATCCTTTCATGCTAAAAGTCATGGAAAGAGCAGGAATTCAAGGCCCATACCTAAACATAGAAAAACAATATATAGCAAACCAGTAGCCAACATCAAAATAAATGGAGAGAAAATTGAAGCAATCCCACTAAAATCAGGGACTAGACAAGGATGCCCTCTCTCTCCATATCTTTTCAATATAGTACTTGAAGTTCTAGCGAGAGCAATTAGACAACATAAGGAAGTCAAAGGGATACAAATTGGAAAGGAAGAAGTCAAACTATCATTATTTGCAGATGATATGATAGTTTACTTAAGTGACCCAAAAAACTCCACCAGAGAACTTCTACAGCTGATAAACAACTTCAGCAAAGTGGCTGGTTGTAAAATTAACTCAAGCAAATCAGTAGCCTTCTTGTTCTCAAAGGACAAGCAGGTTGAGAAAGAAGTTAGGGAAATAACACCCTTTGCAATAGCCACAAACAACAAAAAGTACCTTGGCGTAACTCTAACCAAACAAGCGAAATATCTGTATGACAGGAACTTCAAGTCCTTGAAGAAAGAAATCAAAAAGACCTCAGAAGATGGAAAAATATTTCTTGCTCCTGGATTGGTAGGATCAATATAGTAAAAATGGCCATCTTGCCAAAAGCAATATACAGATTCAATGCGATCTCCATCAAAATCCCAACTCAATTCTTTATAGATCTAGAAAGAGCAATTCTCAAATTCATCTGGAGCAACAAAAAACCCAGGATAGCTAAAACTATTCTCAACAATAAAAGGACTTCTGGGGGAATCAATATCCCTGACCTTAAACAGTACTACAGAGCAATTGTGTTAAAAACTGCATGGTATTGATACAGCAACAGGCAAGTGGATCAATGGAATAGGATTGAAGACCCAGAAATTAACCCACAGACTTATGGTCACTTGATCTTTGATAAAGGAGCCACAACCATCCAGTGGAATAAAGATAGCCTCTTCAACAAATGGTGCTGGTTCAACTGGAGGTCAACATGCAGAAGAATGCAAATTGACCCACTCTTATCTCTTTGCACTAAGATCAACTCCAAGTGGATCAAGGACCTCCAAATAAAACCAGACACACTGAAACTATTAGAAAAGAAACTTGGGAAGACCCTGGAGGACATAGGCACAGGGGTAAAGTTCCTGAACAGAACACCAATAGCTTATGCACTAAAATCAAGAATTGACAAATAGGACCTCATAAAATTACAAAGTTTCTGCAAGGCAAAGGACACTGTCATTAGGACAAAACGACAACCAACAAAGTGGGAAAAGATCTTCTCCAACCCCACATCCGACAGAGGGATAATATCCAATATATACAAAGAACTCAAGAAGTTAGACCCCAAAGAACCAAATAACCCTATCAAAAAATGGGGTACAGAGCTAAACAAAGAATTTTCACCAGAAGAAATTCGGATGGCCGAGAAACACCTTAAGAGATATTCAACATCATTAGTCATCAGAGAAATGCAAATCAAAACAACCCTGAGATTCCACCTCACTCCAGTCAGAATGGCTAAGATTAAAAACTCAAGAGACAACAAGTGCTGGCGAGGATGTGGAGAAAGAGGAACACTCCTCCATTGTTGGTGGGATTGCAAAATGGTAAAACCGCTCTGGAAATCAGTTTGGAGGTTCCTCAGAAAACTGGGCATGTCACTCCCAGAGGACCCTGGCATACCACTCCTGGGCATATACCCAGAGGATTCCCCTGCATGCAATAAAGACACATGCTCCACTATGTTTATAGCAGCCTTGTTTATAATAGCCAGAAATTGGAAGGAGCCCAAATATCCCTCAAAGGAGGAATGGATACAGAAAATGTGGTATATTTATACAATGGAATACTACTCAGCAATTAAAAATAATGAATTCATGCAATTTGTAGGTAAATGGTTAGACCTGGAAAATATCATCCTGAGTGAGCTAACCCAATCACAAAAGAATGCACATGAAATGCAATCACTGATAAGTGGATATTAATGAGCCCAGAAGCACTAAATACTCAAGACACGAATAGCAAGTCAAATGATTCCCAAGAAGAAGAAAGGAGAGGACCCTGGGCATGTAAAGATTGCATCCAGTTTTGTAGACAAACCGTGGGGGGAGGGGGAATGATAGGGGAATAGTTGGGGAGGAGAGGAATTATGGGACATAGGAAGGGGGCGAACTGGGAAAGGGAAAAGCCTTTGGAATGTAAACATAGAATATAGAAAATAAAAATTAAAAATAAAGATAATTCTAAAAAAAAATATCCTTAGTCATCAGGGAAAGGCAAATCAAAATGACCCTAGGTTCTACCTCATACCAGTTAGAATGTCTAAGATCAAAAACTTAGGTGACAGCAGATGCTAGCGAGGATATAGATAAAGGGTAACATCCCTCTATTGCTGGTGGAAGTGTAAGGTGGGAAACCACTTTGTAAAACAATTTGGTGGTTCCTTAGAAAATTAGAAATAGCTCTATCTGAAGAACCAACTATTTCACTTCTTGACATATACCCAAAAGATGATCTAACATGTAACAAGGACACATGCTCCATTATGTTCTTAGCAGCCTTATTTATAATAGCCAGAAGCTGTAGACAACCTAGATGTTCCTCAACAGAAAAATGGATATAGAAAATGTGTTACATTTACACAATTAATACTACTTAGCTATTAAAAGCAACGGTTTCATGATTTTTGCAGGCAAATTGGTGGAACTTGAAAATATCTTTCTGAGTGAGATAACCCAGATACAAAAGAACACACATGCTATGTACTCTCTGATAAGTGGGTATTATACCAAAAGCTCAGAATATTCATTATACAACTCACAGACCATATGTAGTTTAAGAAGGAAGACCAAAGTGTGGGTACTTCTATTTTACATAGCATGGGGAACAAAATAATCACAAGAGGTTGAGGGAGGGAGGAACCTGTGAGGGAGAGAGGAGGGGAGGTAAATAAGGGGGTGGGCAAGATCATGAATGGGAAAAATAGGAAAGAAATAGAAAGGGTCAGGAGAATGAATAGAAATATGTAGCAGTCCAGTGGAGTAGGGAACTGAGAGTACCCACTAGAAAGTTCTAGATGTCAGAGAAACAAGAGGTTCCCAGGAAAGCAACCGAAATGACACTAGCCAAAATACCCAACAAAGGGGAGAGAGAACCTATAGAGACCACCTGCAGCAGATAGGCACAAGCCTCATTTGAGGAATAGGGCCACCCACCCATCTCGAAAATTTTAACCCAGAATTGTTCCTATCTAAAGGAAACTCAGGGACAAAAAATAGAACAGAGACAAGGAAAGGCCATCTGGCAACTGTCCCACCTAGGGATTCATTTGATCTGCAGACACCAAACCCAGATACTATTACTAATGCCAAGAATCCCTTGCTGACAGAAGTCTGGTAAAGCTGTATCCTGAGAAGCAATGTCAGCACCTGACTAATACAGATGCAGATACTCAAAGCCAACCATAGGACTTAGTCCAGGCCCCCAATGCAAGAGTTAGGGGGTGGGGAGGAAGGAGCTGAAGGGAATTGAAACTGCATAAGAAGAAAAACAATATCAACTAACCAGACCACCCAGAGCTCTAAGAGACTAAACCACCAACCAAAGAGTATACATGTAGGAATCCATGGCTCAAACTACATATGTAGCAGAAGATTGTCTTGTCTGGCATCAACGGGTGGGGAGGCCCTTGGTCCTGTAGAGGCTTGATGCCATAGCTTAGCAGGGATGCTAGAGCAGTTAGGATAGAGTGGGTAGGTGGGTGAGTGAGCGAGCACCCTCATAGAGACAAGGGAGAGGAGGGATGAGATGGGGAGCTTTTAGAGAGGAGAGTGGGAAGGGGGGGACAACATTTTTAATGTAAATAAAACAACAACAACAACAACAACAACAACAAGAAAACACCATGACCAAGGCAATTTACAGAAAAAGAAAATAATAAAAAGAATTGCCATAATCTCTTTACTGCTATTACTATTGTGATGATGATCGCTCTCTCATATATATATATCCCAACTGAACTTTCACCTCCCTTGCCTGCCTCCAGTCTTTTCCCCCCTACATCCGTTCTCCCCTAAATTCATCCCTCCTTTCTGCATCCCTTCAGAAAAGGGCAGTCCTCCCAGGGACATCAATGAAACACTACATAACAAGCTGCAAAAATATTAGGCATTTGCCATGACATCAATGCTGGACTAGGCAACACAGTAGGAGGGAAATCATCCTGCAAGCAGGCAAAAGACTCAGAGAAATCCACACTCTCACTCTTAAAAATCCCACAAGAACACCATTCTACTCAGCCATAACAAATATGCAAAGGAACTAATTCATACTCAAACAGGATCCCTGATCTGATAGCTCAGGTCAGCCAGGACAACCTGTGGGTCAATGTTTTCATGGCTGAATTGGTGTTCCAATCACCCTGCTAACAGAAGAAGTCAGGTTCTATGTCCCCCATTATTAAAAATATTTGCTAGGTTCACTCTTATAAATTCCATGGAGTTTCCACTGCACTCATTCCTGAAATGCCCCCTATTCCAGAAGTTTCTTCTAGTATTTTCTCTCATCTTCCTTAATCTGATACTTCCTTTTCCAAACCCCACCTGCCAATAGACCACCCTTGATATCTATTTTATTCCTCCCTAAGAGGGAGGTCCTTTTATACCCCTCTTAAGCCCCTCCTCAGTACTTAGCCTCCCTGAGTCTATGGATTGTAGCATGAATATGGTTTACTTTACAGCTTATATCCCTTTATAAGTGAGTATGAAGCACTTTTGTCTTTCTGGGTATGGGTTACCTCACTCAGGATGATTTTTTCCAGTTTCAGCCATCTGCCTACAAATTTTATGATGTCATTGTTTCAAACATCTGATCAATTTCACCCATGAATATAGATGTAAAATTACTGAGTAAAATACTTGCAAGCCAATCCAGGAACACATCAAAAAGATCATCCAGCATGATCAAGAAAGCTTCATTTCAGAGATGCAGGGATGGATCAACACAGGAAAATCTGCTAATGTAATCTACCATATAAACAAACTGAAAGAAATCACACACACACAAACAAACACACACACACACACACACATACACACACACACACACACACACACACACACACACAAAATCATTCTCATTACACGCCAAAAAGCCTTTGACAAAACCCAACATGCCTTTAGAATAAAAGTCTTGGAGAGATCAGAATATAAGGTATATTCCTAAACATAATAAAGGCAATCTATAGCAAGCCTATAGTCAAGTATCAAGTTACATAGAGAGAAACTCAAAGAAATTCCACTGAAATCAGGGATGAGACAAGGCTGTCCACTCCTTCCTTATCTATTCAATATAGTATTGAAGTTTTAACTAGAACAATAAGACAAATAATTGAAGGAGATTAAAGGGATAAAAATTGGAAAGGAAGAAGTCAAAGTATTGCTATTTGCAGATGGCATGATAGTCTACATAAGTATCACCAAAAATTCTAGTAGGGAACTCCTATAGCTGATAAACACCTTCAGGACAGTGTATAGATACAAGATTAATTTAAAAAAAAATCAGTAGTCCTCCTTTATACAAATAATAAACAGGCTAAGAAAACAGAAAATCAACACCTTTTACAATAGCCATAAACAATGTAAAATATCTTGTGGTAACTCTAACCAGGCAAGTGAAATTCCTGTATCATAACAATTTAAAGTCTTTGAAAAAGGAAATTTAAGATGTCAAAAAAATGAAAAGATCTCCCATACTCATGGATTAATACGATTAACATAGTAAAATCATCCATCATACAAGATTCAGTGCTTTTACCATCAAAATCCTAACAAGTTTTTTCAGATCTTAAAAGAACATTTCTCAACTTCATATGGAAAAGCAAAAACCTTACGATAACCAAAACAATACTGCACAATGAAAGAACATTTGGAAGTATCACTATTCTTGATTTCAAACTGAACTTTAGAGTTATAGCAATCAAAACTGCATAGTATTGGCATAAAAATGGACACATTTATTAAGAGAATTGAATCAAAGGCATAGGCATAAATCCAGACACTTATAAATACCTGATTTTTAAATAAAGAAGCCAGAAATGCACACTGGAAAAAGGAAAGCATCATCACCAAATAGTGGTGGTCTCATTGGATGTTGGCATGCAGAAGACTGTAATAGATCCATATATATCAACCTGCCATACACTCTTATTAACAATTTGGACAAAATAAAAAAGAGATTCTTTTTACATAGATAGGGGACAGTACAAACCCAAGTTTTGAAACATTAAAAAACAAATCAGTCTACTCAGACTCTTTGGAAGAATTCCTTTAGTAACAGCATAGTTCTATCTGCTTGCTTTTCTTTCATATTTTTATTTATATTTAGATTTATCTTTTTAATGTTAGCTGAGCTGAGGAAAAAACAAGTGATTTACAGATGAGTTTACATGATGTATATCATCATCTTTTCCTGGGATTCCAACCAGCAACTTAGATGGTATTCCTGGTGGAGGGACCTTTGTCCAGACAACATAAAGTTGTTGGTTCAAATGAGCTTTGGTCCTAGTGGGGGAGGCAGGCATGCAGGAGTGTAATAATATATATTTCTGGGTAGTTTCTAATGACATCAAAGGGATCATGTGACTTTGAGACTAATTGAGGAGGAGGGAAGAAGGCTTTGTGAAAACAAGGGCAGAGAAAAATCTGAGAGATCGATCGCTTTACAGTAAAGGCCAGAATGGTGTGAAGGATTTTGGACTACATGGTGATAGAAGGGGAGAGCAGCAGGAAGAGAGAACTCTGGGGAGAGAGGCAGTAAAGTTGTGATTGACATCATATACCTGAATAAGTAGGTCAAGGTAGGTACAGCACAGTAAGCAATTGAACAGGCAGGGCCTTGCTGGGCATAGTAAGGATTTTTTGTTTGTTTTACATGACACGATGGAAGTAGTTCTAAGTTGTAGGAGCAATGATGCATCATCCCATACATGATTTGTGTTGATTTAGTTATTCTGATTTTCAAAGGCAATACTGAAAAGATAGAAACCACCTTAGAGGCTATTTGAGGAGCTTATGAGCAGATAGGATGGGACTTGAATCTAAGTCTTATCAGTGACTAATCAGTCTTATCAAGAGATGAGTGTGAGAACATATTTTTGGAAGAGCTGAAGGTATTGCAAAAAGCATGAGGAAAAGTGGAAGACATGGAGAAACCAGGAGTAATCAATATGACCTTTGCCTGACCAGCTATCTGAATGGTAGTACATTTTGTTCATTTGTAAAATACAGAGAAAATACTGAGTCTTCCAGTGATGAGAAATTTGTAAACTTTATGTATATGAGTTGAGATTTCAGTATAGAACTGGTATAAAAATTTGGAGCTCAAAGCTTCAAACTGTATCTCATCTGAGATTTAATATGGACTGCCACAGAAATAGTACCAATTACCCAAACCCTGGACATCCATAGAAGGGAAGAGATGGAGAAAGACAGTAGAGACCTCTATGTAACCAAAAGTCAACAATATGGGCAGAAGGAAAGTCCTTTCCAGGAATCTTGGAAAGGTGGACAATGTTTAGGGCATAGTACATATCATCCAGAGGCTGGTTCAGTAAAAGTAGTAAGTATTTGGATATTAATTATACCCATTTTGTGGTTTTGTTCATAAAAGACATGTGAAATTGTAGAAGTAGACTCTTCCAAAGGACTTCTAAAAAGAGAAAGCAACTATAGAAAGCAGAGAAGCAGAGACCCACTGTATCATTTCATCACAGGGATAGAAGCAGAGGGAGAAGATGCAGGATCTTTCTTAAACTGCTTTTTGCATTAAATCTACAGTAGCCAACAGCTTACTGAAAAGGGCAAAATAAAATATGCTGATCAAATAACCCTATCAAAAAATGGGGTACAGAGCTAAACAAAGAATTTTCACCAGAAGAAATTCGGATGGCTGAGAAACACCTTAAGAGATGTTCAACATCATTAGTCATCAGAGAAATGCAAATCAAAACAACCCTGAGATTCCACCTCACACCAGTCACAATGGCTAAGATTAAAAACTCAAGAGACAACAAATGCTGGCGAGGATGTGGAGAAAGAGGAACACTCCTCCACTGTTGGTGGGATTGCAAAATGGTAAAACCGCTCTGGAAATCAGTGTGGCGGTTCCTCAGAAAATTGGGCATGTCCCTTCCAGAGGACCCTGGCATACCACTCCTGGGCATATACCCAGAGGATTCCCCTGCATACAATAAAGACACATGCTCCACTATGTTTATAGCAGCCTTGTTTATAATGGCCAGAAATTGGAAGGAGCCCAAATATCCCTCAAAGGAGGAATGGATACAGAAAATGTGGTATATTTATACAATGGAATACTACTCAGCAATTAAAAATAATGAATTCATGCAATTTGTATGTAAATGGTTAGACCTGGAAAATATCATCCTGAGTGAGCTAACCCAATCACAAAAGAATACACATGAAATGCAATCACTGATAAGTGGATATTAATGAGCCCAGAAGCCCTAAATACTCAAGGCAAAATTAGCAAGTCAAATGATTCCCAAGAAGACAGGAGAGGACCCTGGGCCTGGAAAGATTGGATCCAGTTTTGTAGAGAAACCGTGGGGGGAGGGGGAATGATTGGGGAATAGTTGGGGGGGGAGAGGAACTATGGGACATAGGGAGGGGGGAACTGGGAAAGGGGAAAGCCTTTGGAATGTAAACATAGAATATAGAAAATAAAAATTAAAAAAAAATACAATCAACACGAGCCAGGGAAATACGGTGCCACCAGAGCCCAGCCATCCTGCTATAGCAACTCCTAAAAAAAAAAAAAAAATGCTGATCAGACCTGCTGTAACCCCATGGCATTTGAGAGAAGAAAGGCCTGAAAGTTTAATAAATGAGGAGTGAACAGTGAAATGCTTTGGTCTCCAGTGGATTATGAAGCAATTGGCGCACAGGTAAAGAGAAGGCCATACTTCCAGGTAAAGGCACATTTTCAGTCCTGGTTGGTTTTGAACACGCTCACTTGTCTAAAAATCTGAAGAAATAAGGACCCTCTGAGTAGGCAGAAAAAGAAATTGCTGCTCTATTCAGTACATTCTAAAATTTTGTTTATTTTGTATGTATGAGTATTTGTCCTGCATGCATGTCGATGTATCACTTGGCTGTTTGGTACCTGAGGGAGGAGGTAGAAGAAAGCAGTGGATTCCTAAGAATGGAGATAGAGACTGTTGTGTGTAGCTGTGTAGGTGTTAGGAATATAACCCAGATCCTCTGGAAGAGCAGCCAGTGCTCTTATCCAACAAGCCATCACTCTGGCTCTCTGGTTTAGTACTTATAGAACTGCTAAGGCCACTAGGTGGTGATTAATGAGTCAGGGAAATGACAGGTCTCATTACTTTGTGGTCAGCTCCGTGGTTTCATCTCCAGCATGGCTCTCTCCAGGCATCTCAACACCATGCCTTCCCTATAGTCTTAGATCTATAAGGACAAAGCTTTGTCACACAGGCAGCAGTGATCACATTTGACTTTTCCTTGACATTTGATTTAGTTTAATTATGGCAGGGAGAAAATGCACCCAGTTCATTCATGGTTGAAAATGAACTACACACAAGATAATTTCTGGACAGATGTTATTTTGTTTTGATTGGGAGAGGACTCTTTTAAAATACATGTATTCAGATTTAAGAATTTGTTGGTAGCTAACAAATCACTGACTTGCAGAATTAGTGATAAAATATTCCCTTCATTGGAAATGAATGACATCACAAAAAAAAGAGTATCTATGTGACATATTGAAAGAACAGACCAACTAATCCCTCAGCTGTGCTGGGATCAAGTGCTCACTAAAGTTGATCCTGCTTTTTCTTAGATTATCCTCTGTATAATTTAAGGTACTTTATGCCCCTGAATTACTCAGTATTCCATGAAGTTATATGAAATGTGTGATTCTCTTCTCTAACAGAAAGAAACAGAAGAATGTGCAATCTAGTCTCCAATAGTGGGCACTCCCTGAAAGATTCCTTGTTGACTTTGGATTGTGTTTGATAAGTAAGCTTATGATGGGTGTGCCTCCTTTTCTGGGAATTCACTTCAAAGAGAATAAAGCTGTACACAGTGAAAATCTGGTTCCTTATGAGCTGGGAAACACTCCAGCTTTCCTGAGCTCATCCTGTCCACTCAGGAAAGAGTCTTGACCTTGCTCAGCATTCCTCTACTGTTTCTTTAGATTTCAAAGAGCTTCCTTATAGGGAATTCAGTTCCCTTAAGCCAGTGCTGAGTTTTAGAAATGTACTTTGTCTTAGAAGATCTAGGAGATAGACATCAACATCACTGCTAGGGATGAAAAATGCCATTGAAATCTTCTGCATTCTGCATTGGCTTCGCAGGCATTTGACTATGTGGCCCTCAAGCTCAAGTCTATCTCTGGATTTTTTTCTCCTAATAAATCTCAAATTGTTGTCAAAATACTTAATTTTTCTAGCTTCTTAGTCTATAAAATTGTGCCCTGTGGGCTTATGGTGAAGTATAAATGAACTAATACTCAGTCCATAGATCCATTCAAATTTCTCAATAAATGATAAAATCACTCTAGCTGTTATTGCTAAAACTAAAAACCACCTATATTACAGTCTATAGTAGGAACTAAAAATAAACTCACATAGAAAGATGGATTTAAAAAAATACATGTCCAGTTATAGCTTTGCTTATGCAATGTTACCTACATCACTATGTTTTTATATTCAGCAATAAAAAGTTAAACTTCTACATGTTTTGGTATTATTGGTAATTTATTCCTTCTGTGATATTCTCCTCAACCATATGGTCCCAAATGAACACCTACCATAAATAAGACAGCTTGTGCATGATTAATAACAATACAGGTTACCTTGAAAAACAGCTTCATTGAATAGGAAATTATGACCAGGTCCTATGAGTGGATCAGGCAAAAGGAAGCTGTAAAAGTCATGCTGAAGACAAACATTCAAACACAAGTGTACTAGAAAAGAATGCTGCTCAGTCATGTTCCTTGTTGTTAAAAGTTGGAGTGAGAGCATCACTCCTATGGCAGAGTCTCGTCCTTAGCACCATTCATGGATAACTGTTTCACAGGACTGTCAGGATGTCTGCAAATTACATATGGATCATTAAAACTCCCTAAGAAAAGGAAATTTTTACAAGTTTTCAGTGTTGCTGAGATATATCAAACTGTTCATCTTACTGTTATTTTTAGACATTTAAAAATATGTGTAATCGAAACGTGATAGTGCTTACTTATAGTCCCAATACTTAGAAGGCTGAGTTGAGCTAGGAGGATTCTGAGCTCAGGGAATGTACTATAGAAGCAAAACTGCATTTTAAAATAAGCAAGCAAAATTAAAGTGAAACGAAGTTTGTTGGTTTGGTTTGGTCTGATTTGGTTTTGGAGACAGGGTCTCAGACTGCCTAGGAGGTTCTTAAACTCCCTAGGTAGTTAAGAATGACCTCGAAATACCTTGTGATCCTCCTTTTTCCATAGCTGACAAAAAATATAAGGAAAGAGACATTTGTTCTTGTTTATAGTCAAGCTGCATTATTACTTCTTCATGGCAAGGTAGACATGGTGGTGAAAGGTCCATGTTCATGGCTTTTTGATAAAAAAAGTTGTTACAGTTTTTCCTTTTCTCAACCTCCCATTCAATTTGAGACCGCACTATATTTGTTTACCTAGCTTTAAGGCACAACTGGGCAGTATTACTCTCGCTTAATACTCTAAACTAATCTGGGTACCTCCTAGCCAAAATCTCTGAGACACTTGCATTTTAGTACTGATCTGGCACTCTGCTCCAGGTGTTTTCTCATGGTCTCTTCTACCCAAGGCTTATCTTCACTTTCTCTTTCTTCTTCCCCTCCCTTGACTGATCAGCTTTTGTTGACAAATCAGAATAAAGAGAGAGCAAAGCTTGCATAACATTGAAGTAGGAGATACTTAAGAAGAATTGCAACCAGATACGGGGGCATAGAAATCAGCATTTGGATTATACAATGTACAATAAAATTATGCCTGTAGTGCTAGGATAAGGAAAAACAGGCAAGGAAAGGAGTTGCTTCTGAAAGGCTAAATTCTTCTTTGTATGTGGGGGAATCTGTAGACATTGTCTAAAGTCAAAGCCCACCATCCACTTACCAGTCGGAGGAGGATAGAAGAATAAAGGGTTCATTTTTGTTTGAGGTTGGCCACTGCTAGGGGTAATCAAGTGAAATTAGTTAATTTACTTCTACGAACCAAATTTCAATAGTTATACTATAACTGTCACAGTCAGACCAAAATGGAAGTGATGTACCAAACTGTGGGGCCCTGGCCAGCAAGCCACAGGCAGGAAACAAAGTGCAATATGAGCAAGAGCTGAGCTGGTCACACTGCATCTGCCCTCAGGAACCAAAGAACAGGAAGTGGGCTAGACTGGAGATCCCAAAGGCTTAACCCCAATGGTGACTCTTTCTCCAGTGTGGCAACACCTCCTGAAGGTTCCACAACTTTCCCAAAAGAGGACTACCAGTGGGGACCAAGTGTCCAAACACCTTAGCCTGTTTTGGATAGTCACATTCAATGTATGTATGCATTCAGTCCTTCGAATTCACAACTTGTTTGGAAATAACTTTCACTCATGGTGCTGAGCATACACAATACAAAACAAATGTTCTTCAGGCCATTATCCCTACACCGTTCAGTGTAACACTATCTACACAGCATTTAATTGTAATAGGTATCACATGTAATCTAAAAATGATTTAAAGCATGCAGAAGAATATGTATAAGTTGGAGACAAATATCATCACGTTCCATATCAGAGGATCTGACATGTGCAGATATTGGCACTATTAAAATGAAGGATAACTACAAATATTTCTTTTTTACACTTTTAGAATTTCACATTGCACATACATTTGCCTCTGTATAGGAATGAGAAATAAGCTTTGTCTTTGTTTTCTGTGGGGAAAGATGTCTCTCTAGGCTCTCTCCCAGAACTCATGCAAATGTCTCCAAGCAGCAACCCCCCTCCTGCTGTGCTGTGCTGTGTTGAATAGGAATTTGCTTTAGAGTAATCACAAATCCAGACTTGATTTTTTTCTTTAATCTTGCTTTGTAGAAAAGTATAACATGCGTTTTGTTTATCCATTCTTTCTTGATTAATTTGTAGTATGTTTATGAGATAGATTTTGTCCCGCCTACCTACCTACCCTAGAGGATTTTGATTTCATCTGCAGTAAATTTGCATCCCTGACAATTGAGATAAATATGCAGATAATTTTTCATTTCTGTCTCAGATTGTCTATTCTCTCAATATATTTTTCACTAAAGAAATAATAAGCAGGCAGTCAAACATGAGTCTTTAAAAGTATGCCTGTAGAGTGGCATTATAAACACTAGATCCACCATGTTCCACTTCCCTTCTTTTTGAACAAAACAAGAAAAGCTTGCATTTTTATCACCCTCTATAGAATGTCTGTTAGACAGAAAAGCAATGTGGGGGCAGTGTGTGCTTTCAGCAGTGGGCTTCGCCAAGAACACAGGAATTGTGGCTAGCTGTGCTGTAAGGCAGCGTACAGCAATTCACCATGTGTCAGGAGTTCACAGTAGTACTCTATTCTGTGGTTCCTTCACCCATTATCACGTCAGACAATAAGTATTCAATACAAAATAAAAGCCATGAGTGCTAAGTGTACTAGTGAGTGTGTTTCAAGTAAGAAAAACAGGAAAGTCAACGTAGTTCGTGCCTGTTGAAATTATTTTAGGTTATTTAAATACATCTCACATTATGTTGTGCATGAATTGCTAGATGGGAACTCTGGAAATCAGACCTAGGAAATTAACTGTTTCCACTCTACAAGTTATGTTATTTACTCTCCTGAATTGTGTAGTCGTTGCTTTAAAATCTGCCTGGAACTTTGGTGCCCCTCCCCCACTTCATACTCCTCCCTTAAAAATGGTAAGGAAACAAGAAGAGAGAGAACACATGTGGGATTCCAAATCGCGGTGTAAATGAGCATTTCTGTTTGCATTTGAAATCACGAGTTTAGGATAGAAAAATGGCTCATCTTTTCCTGGAAAAACAGCTTTATTTTTGTAGACCTCTGTTCTTTTTGGCACTTGGTTCCAAAGATACGATCTGTCTCTTGCAGTCACAATGGTGTTGTTGATGGACTTGGCACAGCACTCCTGTTCATGATTCCATAATGTCAAATGTGTGACATTTTCTGTAATTGTCTCTCAAAAGCATACTGCTCTACTCAGAATTCTCAGCACCTGTCTTTCACCCAAACCATTCCTATAGATTTTCTTCTGCAGCTTATACGGCTGGAACCTACGTGAAGACTTGACTTTGAAAAGATAGTTTGTATGTAGATAAACTTGATATAAAATTAGTCTGTGATTATAACAATAAATCATAAGTTTCCCATAAGCCAAAAAAGTGCTGTATCAATTGAACTAGACTCAAAGCCATAAGAGTTCTTTCTATTAGTTTTAAATTTCACTGATTTTATTTATTTTATGGTTTCTTAAGATTTTTACATACAGTGGGATTATGTCACCCTTTCTCTTTTCTCTCTAGGCCCTCCTTTCTATGATCCTGTCTCAGAAATGGGTAGGTTTATTTCTTTCATTGTTGTTGTTAGTTTTGGTGGTGGTGGTGGTGGTAGTGGTGGTGGTGGTGGTGGTGATGGTGGTGATGGTGGTGGTGGTGGTGGTGTATGTGTGTGTGTGTATGTGTGTGTGTTTATCTATGCACAAATACATAAAGACAGCATACTAAGTCCATTTTTATTATTTGTATCTATATGATTTCAAGCCTGACAACTGTTTTTTAACAAGAAGCTCATTTCCAGGAGAGACTAATTCTACTTTTTCCGGAAGTCCTAAGTTGCCTGCAGTTCTTGATTTATGAGTAAGATCCTCTGAAATTTCTCCTTTCTATGTTAGCATGCCTATTGATATTGCCATTGACCCATTCTTGTTTATTCCATTCCTAGAAATTCTGTTTGGCAGCATACATCCTGATATTCTGGCTCTTACATGCTTTCCAGTGCCCCTTCCTCAATGTTTACTGAGCCATAGAGGAACTGTGATGTATATATATATTCATTAGGGTGGACTACATCATCTATTGATCTTTGTATTGTGTCTATTTGTGGTTTTCTATGATAGTCCACATGCTAGAAAGAGAAAATTCTTTGATCAGGGATGGGATGGTAGCTACCCTTATCTGAGATTTAGAATATGGATAAGAATTATTTATACCATTCTAGCAAAGCAGCACTAATAGACTCTTACTAGGAGCATGATACCACTAGCCCTAGGAAATTGACTACATTGCTAATGCCGCACATGATTTTCCTCTTGTTGAGTAGATCTTAAGTCCAATCATTGGTCACACTAAAATGTGAGGGCTTTTTATTGTAACTTTATACCTATCATTCTATGCTGGTCATGTGATGGTTAATAGATATCACAGCTGAATAAAACTATAAATTTCTTCCCTCTATTTCTGCATGCATAGTATTTTATGGAATCATGGAACGCAGACTGCAGGAGCATGCTGGATTTCAGGTTAGATTCAGATTGTATCACCATCCAAGTGTACTGCGTCCTAAGAATGCAGTGTTTTCAGCAAAGGGCTAAACTTCAATCTCTGAGAGGCAAACAAAACTTCTTTATAGCTAAGAATACAGTCAGTCAAGTGAAGAAGAATCTTAGAAGATGGTAAAAAATATTTGCCAGCTATACATCTGACAGAAGAGTAATGTCCAGAATATAAAACAAACTAATAGACTGAGTCAAGAAAACACAAGTTTAGAACTGGGTAGAGATATAAACAGAGTTCTCAATATAAAAAATAAAAAGAGCTAAGAAATACTTTAAGGAGTGTTTATCATCCATAACAATTAGGAAAATGTATATTAAGACAATTTTGATGTTTCATCTCACTCCAGTCAAAATGGCTAAGATCAACAGCTGACAGTAGATGCTGGTAAGGTAGAGAAATCCTTACTCACTGCTGGAGGGAATGTGGAAGTCAATATAGAAAAGACTAAATGTCTTAGTGTTTTCAATGCTGAGAAGAGACAGCATGGTCAACGGAATTCTTACAAGTTTAGTTGAGGATGGCTTACAGGTTCAGAGGTTGAGTTCATTATCATAATGGCAGGAAGCATGGCGGCATCCAGGCAGACCTGATGCTAGAAAAGTAGCTAAGAGTTCTACATCTTGTTACAAAGGCAAACAGAAGAAGACTACCTTCCAGGCAGTAATCAGGAAGGTCTCAAAGTCTACCCCCACATGACACACTTCCTCCAACAAGGCCACACCTACTCCAACAAGGCCACACCTACTCTAACAAGGCCACACCTACTCCAACAAGGCCACACCTACTCCAACAAGGCCATACCTCATAATAGATGGTTAGCCACATTCCTGGGCCAAGCATATTCAAAGCATCACAGTAAATGAACAAAAAATTCTAAAAGAAAAACAAGCAAAAATGAGATATCTAAAAATAAATGTATTCTGTAACCTAGCTGGACAGCATACTCCCCAGATTCACGTTCAGCCATATCCATTGCCATCCTATTGGCAATAACAAGAAAATAGAAACAACTTAAATGTCCATCACCAGATGAATGATAATAAAAATGTGGCACATGTGGACAGTGAAACGAAACATGAAACTATGAAATTTGTTACCAGATAGACCTAGGAAAAATTATATTAAATGAGGTGACCCAAACCCAGAAATATAAACAACATGTGTTCTCTTTCACCTGTGGTTTCTAGCTTCAGATATTCAGATGTGAGTATACAACATGGAGTAACCACAGAAAGCAGAAATATAAAAAGGAACCATAGGAGTGTGTGGGGCAATGGTTAGGTGTCTGAGAGAAGAATAGCAGGATGCAGGTGATAGGAAGTAGGAAATGCAAAGGGAGACAGAATCTTCACCTGGAGAGGGAGATCAAAACAGTGATCAAAATGACCTACTTCAAGAATGACTCATTAGGACTTCAAGAAGTCATTTGAGTGTGGATATTAACCTGACACGCAGATCAGTATGGGATGAATACATTTCCATTTGCCAGTGCAGATGACAATTCCCAAGTTTGTTGAATGCATTGATCTATAGAGATAAATTATAATTAAATTATTATTGGATGTCTAATTTGACAGTTTTGCGATTTATAAGAAAAAGTTTTGTTTCATACAAAGAAAGTCTATAGAAGTTCTGGTAAGTTTGCACTTCAAGATTTAAACGTGTTGCAGTTTGAATTTCACATAATTTGACTCCCAAAGGTTCATACTTGGGAATCATAGAAAATTTGTAAAAACATTAGTTCTGATTTGGCATCTTCAAGGAAAAGAAAGCATCTAAGGAATTTGAATTTCGTAGAAGAATAAGAGAAGAAACTTCATAGTGGAGTCTTTCAGAGGAATGAGTGTGAGGGAGTACAATGGCAGAAATGAGCACATGTGGCTGAGAAGAAACACTTTCCAAAATAATGTGCTTGATCACCCAACTCTATTACTTTGCCAAGAACTGTTTGCATATGGATTTTGTGCTCATATCCATAGTTCCTTTAATCCACTCAAACTATATGGTTCATTAAATTTAGCTAAATAAATATAAGCAAGTGGCATTTGATGACCTTTTTTTTCCTGCTTGTGTTGAAAGGAAGATTCCACCTAGCAGAAGTCAAGAACTGTCCTTATATGCCAAATTTAAATTGTATCAGGCAAAATACGCACAGTACATCTTTCCCAGCTCAAATTCCTACTGACTTTGCCTAATATAGAAACTGTCTTAGTTTTAATCCCAGAGGAGCCAGAGGGGAGATCTGAGTGCAGACCATGCCCTGTCTGAACAGTTGTCCCTGTTGGAAATTTAAGATCCATGGCATGGCTCAAAAAATATCTCCCACAATACTCTTGATTTTGCCTAGCTGTTATACATGGGAAAGGAGTATGTGCCTGTTTTTTTTTTATCTGATCTCCCTTGCCAAGTGTTAGATCTAACATCTGTACAAGATAACCTACAAAAAGATAATAGAATTCACTGGGTACTTGAGGGCCCAAATTTGAGGATAATTTTATAGATCAAGTTTCTGATGGTTCATGGGAAACATTCAACTGATATACAGATGAGATTAAATAAATATGAGTGAATACTTACCAATTGCTAAAGCAAATTATCTCTCAAAATGTATTTGAAATGTTAATTCTATCAGGGAGCAAGCTGCGAAAATGCAGAGAGTAGATCATTACATTTCAATAGGGAATAGACTTCATAGTTAACATAAACAGTCAAGTCATCTTGGCTGCCTGCATCCAGCACTACATTTAGAAAGCCTCTGTGTAACCATGGGAACAGTTTTGCTTAAGTCCTGGTGCTTGTGTAAATCCGATTCATTCTGAATTAGCAGAGAAGTGGGTGGGGAGGGCTGGTGATTTATCTCTGTCCATTGCTTTCCAAGTTGCTTCTTAAAAATGTGAAGAGAAGTTAAATATGGTTTTCTTTTTTTTTTCTATTCCTTTTTCCCCCAAAAGCATGGAAAAAGATTAGGGAGTAGAATCCTCTTCTAGTGGCAGTGGCATCATGGTGAATAATAATAATGATAATAATAATAATAATAATAATAATAATAATAATAAAGAAACTGATTTTTATACCTCAAAAATATCTCCTATGTTTGTTATTTTCTTTGCTTTCAGTAATAATAAGCTTGTTTTATATGTTTGATTGAAGAATCTGCTCTTCTTATATGTAATTATATAAGACAAAATTCCAATAAAAATTTACTACTGTCATCAAGTTCTTTTGTTGTCAACTGAGGAAAAAAGGTAATTTTGCCACATAGGGCACTAAAGGAGAGAGGAAAGACACATTGATAGAGCTCAAGGTGTGTGTGTGTGTGTGTGTGTGTGTGTGTGTGTGTGTGTGTTTGTGAGAGAGAGAGAGAGAGAGAGAGAGAGAGAGAGAGAGAGAGAGAGGAACATACCATTATGTCTGAGAACAGTGAGCTCCATTCTGTGTGTCTCCTGTTGGAAATAACTTCCAGGTATATTTAACCCGTTATTATTTGGCTCATCTTTAAGGATTAGGGGAGATTTTATTAGACTCATAGTACTTTTGCTTTTTTCTGCCCACTCCCTCAGTAATTACTAAATTTTCATTTATACATGGTATGTGTGATGTGAGTCCACATGTGCATGCAGCTGTACTTGAGTGTTGAGTGTGGACATCCTCAGGAAACAAAGAAGACAATCATGGTTGTTCTTCAGGCACTGGGCTGGCTATCTCAACATCAACTTGACACAAGTTAGAATCATTTGGCAAACTCATTTGAGGAAAGACTTCTGCCAGATTGTCTGGTAGAAAATCCATTTTCTTGACTGATGATTGATGTGTGAGGGCCCAGACATTGAGGGTGGTACAGCAGATGATCCTGGATGGTACAAGAAAGAAGGTTGGGCAAGCCATGAGGAACAAGCCAATACACAGTACCCTTCCATGGCATCAATTCTTGCCTCCAGTTTCTTATTTTGAGTTCTTACTCTAACTTTTCTGGATTGTGGACTGTAAGATAAGCTGTAGGAAACAATATACCCTATTATTCTCAAGTTGATTTTTGGTCACAGTGTTTTATCACAGCAATAGAAAAACCTTTATAAGACAGACTTTTTGGTTTGGCTTTTTTGATTGTTCGTTTTGTTTGATTGTTTGTTTGTTTGTTTTATTTTGAAATAGGCCTAGAATTTGCCAAGTAGGCCAGATACTTCCTTGGAATCCACCTATCTCTCCATCCCCAGTGCTGGGGTGGCAGGCATGCATGGCACCAAACCCAGTGCTTGCTGTTTGTTGGTTTGTTTGTTTCTATTGTGGACTCTGATCACACACTGGTCATCATGTTTACAAGACAAGCTTTTTGCTAACTGATTCAATTCTTCAGCACCAATAATTAATGATTTTTTTCATTAACCAACTGCACATCACCCATGTGTCTAGGTATGTCAGATACTCTTCTTCTTTGCAAATGATGTTTCAGCTATCCATCTCCACCACAAGAGAGAAAGTTATAGGAACAGCATCCAATTTCCTTTCTTAGATGCCTAGAGTCTAGGAGACTGTTCCTCAGAAGACATAAATAGACACTTTGACCAGCAAATGCACATAACAATGCAAAGATAGCCAAGATGCTGAGAGCAGGCATAATGTGTTGATAGCTACAATGATATTAGGGGTAAAGTTCTTGCTCAGAAGTAGGTTATAGGTTTGAAAAGAGGAAGAAAAAAGATAAAAGAAAGAGAAAGCTATTAAGGTATGAATCCTTAAAAGACACAGGCTGTAGACTAAAAAATGATCGTACAAACAAATGCATACTCTAATTGCAGAAAACAATAAATGTTATCTGAAAAGCCATGTTTGTAAATGTGGCTAAGTTATGATTCTTGGGATAATGAAACAAGTCTGGATGATCTTTATGCTATTCTGGTTCTTTTCCAAAAAGGCAAGCAACTGTCCTTCTCAGAGAAAGTTCACATACAACAGAGAGAGGCGGGGTACAGAAGGATACAGACCTTAGTGGTATGTGACCATAATGTCAGCAGCTACAGCCTGGGAGAGTTGAGAAATGTTTTTATATCACAGCCTCTATGGGCATTCGTTCTTACAGACAGCACTCTGGCTTTACTCAGAGTTGCTAATTTTAGATGTCTGGTCTCTGAAAGATGAAAGGTATACAAGTGTAAGATATTCGATGTTAGGTTTTAGAAAATATCAAAGAAAAAAACTAAAGCAAAGGTGGGTGGAAGTGAGCTTGGGTAGGAGGTTCTGTGGATCATGACACAGGAATGCATCTGTATTGTGACAGATGAGTGTCTGGAGGCACAAGAGAAAAAAGTCAAGGGGATATCTGGGGGCCGAGAATAGGCCAAGTAGAAAGGTGAGATAATACAACAATGTTGACGAGATCAAGAGATGAGGCCAGAGGTAAATTAGAGTACAAGGCTAAAGATAGCGTTGGAAGGCCACTGGCAGAACTGATTTTACTGTGAGTGTTGAAAAGCTGGAGGTATGCACTAAGGAAATACGGTTTGCATTCCCAAAGTATCATTCAAGGGATATTGCAAAGACCCATGTGAACCCACAGAAACATGACAACAAGCTGGCTGCAGCATGCAGGTCATGACTGCACATGGCCTCTGTGGAGGACAGCCTACCTTATGTTCTCTTTATTTCAGCTTTCTCATCACAGTCTGAGACACTGTTTAATCCATGAGCTGTACTCTACTTTACATTTGCCTGCTTTAATTTTCATGATGAATCTCTAAATGACCTAGAGTTAAATTTCTTGCTGTAATTGTGTTTATTTCTATTTGAAGTGAACAAAGAGAAAAATTTTTTGAAACCTAGCCTTTTGTTTATGTTCCTAAATTCACATTACCTAATCAGGAGGGAAACTATGCCTCCTTTAGTATTCAAGGAACCTTTAAAATGTTTTCTTTTAATACACTTTTAGTCTTTTTGGGACACCAAGAATAGTTTTATCAAATGATTTAGAATTTCCCATATATATACAAACAAATAAATCCATCTAATACAACATAAATATTGTTGAAAGCAAAACTGTGTAAAGTTTTTCTTTAGCCTATAAGCATTCTCTTACATCTTCAAAATCATTTTTATACTATTTTGAGGGATGGTTAGTTTTAATCATCACCTTGAGACAGCCTAAAATCATAAAGAGTCTCATTTGGGACTGTCTAGATCAGACAGGCCTGTGGGCTCATCTATGGGTGGATTATCTTTGTTGTGTTAATTGAGGTGGGAAGACCCAGATCCTGTAGGTCACACCATTCCCTGGGCCAGGGATCCTTACTACCCTGTAGAGAACAAGCTAAGCAGTAGAACACACCAAGCACACATTTATTTTCTCTCCCGTGACTGTAGATGTGATATTGACTAGATGCTTGAAGTTACCTACCTTGACCTCCTTGCAAAGATTGGAATGAAAACTAAAATTATGATCTGAAATAAATTTCTCCCATATACCACTTTTTGCTAGTATATATTGATTGTCACAGCAATAAGAAACAAAACTATGATAATCACAACCCCCACTATGATTTAAACCTTACATTGATGCCATATTATGTAACAAATGATTAAGATAAGATCTGAATCTATACAGCACAAATGCATTAAAATATTTTCTGTTTATGGTGGGTTGGATGTGCAGAGGATGGACTATCACTGAGATGTCTATGTGCTATCCTTTATATCATTTATCTGTACGTTGGTGAAGCCTGACTGGGTGTTTTGGTCTCCACAGTCTCCATCATCTCTGCTCATCACTGCTGTTCCAGTGATAGAGTCATTGCTTTCAGCAGTTCCTAGCCAATCCCTTGCATATACATCTATCCATAATGTATGACAGATCTATCACAGCATGGAAACATCATTTAGAGATATTTTTGAAAATCAGAATATCTTGGGGTTTTATAGCCAAGCCAGGTAGTTTGCATGCTGGAACATTAAAACTTCTCAAGTAGACTTGATCCTATTTTCTTGTTCTCAAAGAGGCATGATGACCCAAGCATCACTCACAAGAAAGACGCTGACAGGAGATTTCCAGGTGAACAGAATAAGGAGAAATTTTGCAACTCTGTTTAACGGCTCTCTGCTAACCTAAGTCACTCTGAGCTCACTATGGAGACAAAACTTTTGCCTCTTTGGATGTCATCCGTGTCAGATTTAGTAACTTCAGAAATGTATTTATAAATAAGGATTCCAAAATATTCTTGCAATAAAACAAGTTGGGGCTTTTACTTCATTTTTTTATTTTTATTTAGAGTAGACCAATTTGCAATTGATCACAATTTTTACAAGCTTAAATCCTGTTTTCTTTCCTGCAAAGGAAACCAAATATTTACTAAACTGGAAATTCTGCACTGATGTTTTTTTTTTTTTTTCTTTCTGTGCCAGCATGGCTAGAGAAGCATCTCTCCATACAGCCTTCATTTCTATGAATACATACTGTACTGTGCTCATTCTAAGAAGACAAGGATCACATTTGACAGAATAGTTTAGAAAGAAAAGGGTCATAGGATCTGCCCTCTGCTGGGAACAGCACTGGGATTTCTGGGTGGGCTTATGCACCCTTTCAGATTCTCAGAGAAGGAGCTGGTTTGTAATAACTGACACAAGGATAATTATAAATTTATGTGCAAAACAGAACTTCAGCTTAATCCTTATATGAGAGGTAGAATATTAAGTTCAAAAGAGTTATAAACATAAAGATGTAATGCTAAACTTTCAAATTTCAAAGAAAAAAATGAAAGAAAAATCCCAGACTTTAAGACTAAATCAAGTGGTCACAGGCTTGAGCAATGAAAAACATATTATAATTTAAATCTCTACAATATTTAAAATCCTTTAAACTAGAAAGTCTCCTGTTAAAAGGATAAAAGGCAATAAAAAATCATGTCCCCCAACTACCTCCCCACTAACTGGATAAGAGGCGAATGGGGCCACACCCAGGTCTTCAGGTGGGAGCTGGGATCCCAGTGCAGATCCTCATGCTGGCATAGAATGGATTCTTAGGGACCTTCTCACTACCTTGTACCACATGCTTGAAAGTATTCAAGCATTATCATTCAAGAATCCTGGGTAAAGGAGAATATGACTGTGTCTAATTTCACACAGCTGCATGTACTTTCTTTTATTCCAAAACAAAAATATTAGTTTCTTTTTTAAAAGTTATAGGAATCAGAGAACTGGACATGCCTGGCAAACCAAGTTTGATCCCTGTGATTCACAAGGTAGAAAAAGATTTTTGAATCCTGTAAGTTGTCCTCTCTCTGACTACACACACACACATACACACACACACACACACTCACACTCATACACACACACACACATACACACACTCACACCCACACACAGTGGATAAATAATTATAAGACAGTTTAAAAAAAGACCTGTGGATTAAATAATTCTAAGAAGCTCTTTTTAGCTCCACACGTTTCAGAACCACATCCACCATTGCAGCAGGAAATGTAACTAATTTGTTTACCCCCAAAGATAGTCCTTTCCCAAACCTCAGGCATTCTCCTTAGAAAAGTCTTTCAGAACCTCATGTAGATTTCTGTGTTCTCTCACTTTATTGGAATGTAATGGACAAGAAAAGGTTTCTTTCTTCAAAAGATCATTCTTTATAAAAGAAACAAGGTCTGAAGATAAAAATCATTGAATGTTAGTCTTAATGGACAATTCCTGAACTAAATCTCCCACAGACCTAACCAGGCATTTAATCAACCCTTTGGTTTCCTTGAAAAAAAATCAAAAGCTGTGATAGCCACTTTTAGTTATAACGCCCCTTTTTATCATGTATATATGTGTGGGTGTGTGGTATGCATGCTTATATGTTACATCAGAGATTTGCTGAGTCTTTCTCCATTATTATCCACCTTATTCATTGAGATAGGGTCTCTCAATTGAACCCAAAGTTCTGTGGTGAGTGAATCCTATCTCCATTTCCTGGGCGTTAAATTATAGGACAATACAGGAAGGCTGCCATAAACATTTTGGCATTGAAGTGGGCATTTGATATCTGACTTGTGTTCTCAAGCTTCCAAAACAAATGTGTTGAATACTCCTAGCGTCCTCTCTTCAACCTTCATTGTCAATATATCTACATCGTCCTTTCCTTGTGTGTGTATATATGTATTGTGCACATTGTGTAAACACGTGCTTAAAAACATATTTCTCACCTGAGACAGCCCGAGCGTAAGACCTTCAGGGACTCAGGCCTGGAGCAGGAGTTGGGCACAGAGTAGCAGCTGTGCTCTGCACTCGCGGGGCGGACCCCGAGCTCCCTGCAGGCAGCTGCCATATTGCCTGCAGCTTCCCATCCAGCTGGTGGTGGGGAAGCCGGAGCCAGCCAGCGTGCCAGGTGCTCAGACCCAGCTGGCGGCGGAACCAGGTACCCGAGACAGCCCGAGTTTAAGACCTTCGGGGACTCAGGCCTGGAGCCGGAGTTGGGCACAGAGTAGCAGCTGCGCTCTGCACTCCCGGGGCGGACCCCGAGCTCCCTGCAGGCAGCTGCCATATTGCCTGCAGCTTCCTATCCAGCTGGTGGTGGGGAAGTCGGACCCAGCCAGTGTGCCAGGTGCCCAGACCCAGCCGGAGGCAGAACCAGCCTCCCATCCAGCCGGTGGCGGGGAAGCCAGACCCAGCCAGCTTCCCAGCAGCTTGGGACCAGCAGGCAGAACCAGATAACTGAGATATCCCAACTTTAAGACCCCTGGGGAAACAGGATAACAGACAGCAAACCCTGAGCAGGAGCAGTGCAGAGCAGCCGTCCAACAGGCGGAACCAAGTACCTGGGATATCCTGAGTTTAAGACCTCGGGGGGACACAGGCCACCTGTCAGCAATCTGTGAGCAAGAGCCCTGCAGGACAGTGGTTCAGGTATTCCAGACGCTGGGAAATAGCCTTACAACCCCACAGGAGGGTCAAGCACCAGCTTGTATCTACAGGACCAACTAACACCAGAGTTAACCAGATGGCAAAAGGCAAACGTAAGATCGCTACTAACAGAAATCAAGGCAATATGGCGGCATCCTAACCCAGTTCCCTGACAGCAATAAATCTTGGATACCCCGAAACACCAGAAAAAAAAGACTCAGATCTAAAATCACTGGTCAGGATGCTGATAGACAAACACTTAGATAAATCCCTTAAAGTAATACATGAGAAAATAGATCAAAAGCTAGAAGCCATTACAAGGCAAACACAATTAAATCCCAGATATCTCAAGACACTAGAAAAACAAGACTCAGATCTAAAATCACTGGTAAAGATGCAGATTGAGGATCACTTAGATAAATTTCTCAAAGTAATAGAGGAGAAAATAGATCAAAAATTAGAAGCCCATACAAGGCAGACACAAAAATCACTTAAAGAAATCCAGGAGAATATAGAGCAAAAAATGAATCCCAATAAGGGGGAGAAACAAAAATCACCTAAAGAAATACAAGAGAACATGGGTCAACGAGTAGAAGTCATAAAAGAGGAAACACAAAAATCCCTTAAAGAATTACAGGAAAACACAAACAAGCAACTGAAAGATCTGAGCAAAACCATACAAAATCTAAAAACAGAAGTAGAAACAACTAAGCAATCGCAAAGGGAGACAATGTTGGAGATAGAAAACCTTGGGAAGAAATCAGGAGTCATAGATGCAAATATCAACCATAGAATACAAGAGATAGAAGACAGAATCTCAGATGCTGAAGATACCATAGGAACCATGGATTCAACAATTAAAGAAAATGCAAAATGCAAAAAGCTGGTAACCCAAAACATTCAGGAAATCCAGGACACAATGAGAAGACCAAACCTAAGGATTATAGGGATAGATGAGAATGAAGATCTACAACTTAAAGGGCCAGCAAATATCTTCTACAAAATTATGGAAGAAAACTTCCCCAACCTAAAGAGAGAGATGCCCATGAATATACAAGAAGCCTATAGAACCCCAAATAGACTGGACCAGAACAGAAATACTTCCCGTCACATAATAATCAAAACCCCAAATGTACTAAACAAAGAAAGAATATTAAAGGCAGTAAGAGAAAAAGGACAAGTAACATATAAAGGAAGACCTATCAGAATTACACCAGACTTCTCACCTGAGACCATGAAAGCTAGAAGATCCTGGGCAGACCTCATGCAGACCCTAAGAGAACACAAACTTCAGCCAAGACTACTATACCCAGCAAAACTCTCAATTGCCATAGATGGGGAAACCAAGATATTCCACGACAAAACCAAATTTGCAAGATACTTATCTACAAACCCAGCCCTACAAAGGATAATAGGGGAAAAATACCAACACAAGGGGGGAAACAACACCCCAGAAGAAACAAGAGAGAAACCCCATCTCATCCAACCCAAAAGAAGAGAACCACTCAAATACAAATAATAATAATAATGCCCAAAATGTCAGGAAGTAATAATTACTATTCTTTAATATCTCTTAATATCAATGGACTCAATTCCCCAATCAAAAGACACAGACTAACAGACTGGATACGGAAACAGGACCCTACATTTTGCTGCATACAGGAAACACATCTCAGTGTCAAAGACAAACACCACCTTAGAGTAAAAGGCTGGAAGACAGTTTTACAAGCAAATGGTCCCAGGAAACAAGCCGGAGTAGCCATTCTAATATCAGATAAAATTGACTTTCAACCTAAAGTCATCAAAAGAGACACAGAAGGTCACTTCCTGCTTGTCAAAGGGAAAATCCACCAAGAAGAATTCTCAATACTGAACATCAATGCGCCGAATGTAAGGGCACCCTCATTCGTAAAAGAAACTTTACTAAAGCTTAAAGCACACATCACACCTAACACAATGATTATAGGTGACTTCAACACTCCACTCTCCTCAATGGACCGATCAGGAAAGCAGAAATTAAACAGGGATACAGTGAAACTAATTGAAGCTTTGGACCAATTGGATTTAACAGATATATATAGAACATTCCATCCTAAAGAAAAAGAGTATACCTTTTTCTCAGCACCGCACGGTACCTTCTCAAAAATTGATCATATAATTGGTCACAAGACAGACCTCAACAAATACAAGAAGACCGAACTAATCCCATGTCTCCTATCGAATCACTATGGAGTAAAAGTGGTCTTCAATAGCAAGAACAACAACAGAAAGCCCACATACACATGGAAACTGAACAATACTCTACTCAATGACACCCTGGTCAAGGAAGAAATAAAGAAAGAAATCAAAGACTTTTTAGACTTCAATGAAAATGAAGATATGACCTACCCAAATCTCTGGGACACAATGAAAGCAGGGCAAAGAGGAAAACTCATAGCCCTGAGTGCCTCCAAAAAGAAACTGGAGAGAGCATACACTAGCAACTTAACAGCACACCTGAAGGCGCTGGAACAAAAAGAAGCTAACTCACCCAGGAGGAGTAGAAGAGAGGAAATCATCAAACTAAGGGCTGAAATCAATCAAGCAGAAACAGAGAGAACCATACAAAGAATCAACAAAACCAAGAGCTGGTTCTTCGAGAAAATCAACAAGATAGATAAACCCTTAGCTAGACTAACCAAAGGGCACAGAGATAGTATCCAAATTAACAAAATTAAAAATGAAAAGGGGGATATAACAACAGAAACAGAGGAAATTCAAAAGATCATCAGATCCTACTACAAAGGCCTATACTCAAAACAACTGGAGAACCTGTAGGAAATGGACAATTTCCTAGACAGGTACCAAATACCAAAATTAAATCAGCATCAAGTAGACCAGCTAAACAGTCCCATAACCCTTAAAGAAATAGAAGGGGTTATAGAAAGCCTCCCAACCAAAAAAGTACGGGACCAGATGGTTTTAGTGCAGAATTCTACCAGACCTTCAAAGAAGACTTAACACCAATACTCTTCAAACTATTCCACAAAATAGAGACAGAAGGGACACTGCCCAACTCGTTCTTCAAAACCACAATTACGCTGATACCTAAACCACAAAAAGATCCAACAAAGAAAGAGAACTACAGGCCAATACTAAATAAAATTCTTGCCAACCGAATCCAAAAGCATATCAAAAGGATCATTCACCATGATCAAGTAGGCTTCATTCCAGGAATGCAGGGATGGTTCAATATATGGAAATCCATCAATGTAATCCACTACATAAACAAACTAAAAGAAAAAAACCACATGGTCATCTCATTAGATGCTGAAAAAGCTTTTGACAAAATTCAGCATCCTTTCATGCTAAAAGTCTTGGAAAGAGCAGGAATTCAAGGCCCATACCTAAACATAGTAAAAGCAATCTACAGCAAACCAGTAGCCAACATCAAAATAAATGGAGAGAAACTTGAAGCAATTCCACTAAAATCAGGGACTATACAAGGCTGTCCTCTCTCTCCATATCTTATCAATATAGTACTTGAAGTTCTAGCGAGAGCAATCAGACAACATAAGGAAGTCAAAGGGATACAAATTGGAAAGGAAGAAGTCAAAGTATCATTATTTGCAGATGATATGATAGTCTACTTAAGCGATCCAAAAAACTCCACCAGAGAACTTCTACAGCTGATAAACAACTTCAGCAACGTGGCTGGTTATAAAATTAACTCAAGCAAATCAGTAGCCTTCTTGTACTCAAAGGACAAGCAGGCTGAGAAAGAAGTTAGGAAAATAACACCTATCACAATAGCCACAAACAACATAAAGTACCTTTGTGTAACTCTAACCAAACAAGTGAAAGATCTGTATGACAGGAACTTCAAGTCCCTGAAGAAAGAAATTGAAGAAGACCTCAGGAGATGGAAAAATATTTCTTGCTCCTGGATTGGCAGGATCAATATAGTAAAAATGGCCATCTTGCCAAAAGCAATCTACAGATTCAATGCAATCCCCATCAAAATCCCAAATCAATTCTTCATAGATCTAGAAAGAGCAATTCTCAAATTCATCTGGAGCAACAAAAAACCCAGGATAGCTAAATCTATTCTCAACAATAAAAGGACTTCTGGGGGAATCAATATCCCTGACCTCAAGCAGTACTACAGAGCAATTGTGTTAAAAACTGCATGGTATTGGTACAGCAACAGGCAGGTAGATCAATGGAATAGGATTGAAGACCCAGAAATGAACCCACAGACTTATGGTCACTTGATCTTTGATAAAGGAGCCACAACCATCCGGTGGAATAAAGATAGCCTTTTCAACAAATGGTGCTGGTTCAACTGGAGGTCAACATGCAGAAGAATGCAAATTGACCCACTCTTATCTCCTTGTACTAAGATCAACTCCAAGTGGATCAAGGACCTCCACATAAAACCAGACACACTGAAACTATTAGAAAAGAAACTTGGGAAGACCCTGGAGGACATGGGCACAGGGGTAAAGTTCCTGAACAGAACACCAATAGCTTATGCTCTAAGATCACTAATTGACAAATGGGACCTCATAAAATTACAAAGTTTCTGTAAGGCAAAGGACACTGTCAGAAGGACAAAACGGCAACCAACAATGTGGGAAATGATCTTCACCAACCCCACATCCGACAGAGGGCTAATATCCAATATATACAAAGAACTCAAGAAGATAGACCCCAAAGAACCAAATAACCCTATCAAAAAATGGGGTACAGAGCTAAACAAAGAATTTTCACCAGAAGAAATTCGGATGGCCGAGAAACACCTTAAGAGATGTTCAACATCATTAGTCATCAGGGAAATGCAAATCAAAACAACCCTGAGATTCCACCTCACTCCAGTCAGAATGGCTAAGATTAAAAACTCGAGAGACAAGTGCTGGCGAGGATGTGGAGAAAGAGGAACACTCCTCCACTGTTGGTGGGATTGCAAAATGGTAAAACCACTCTGGAAATCAGTGTGGCGGTTCCTCAGAAAATTGGGCATGCCACTCCCAGAGGACCCTGGCATACCACTCCTGGGCATATACCCAGAGGATTCCTCTGCATACAACAAAGACACATGCTCCACTATGTTTATAGCAGCCTTGTTTATAATAGCCAGAAATTGGAAGGAGCCCAGATATCCCTCAAAGGAGGAATGGATACAGAAAATGTGGTATATTTATACAATGGAGTACTACTCAGCAATTAAAAATAATGAATTCATGCAATTTGTAGGTAAATGGTTAGATCTGGAAACTATCATCCTAAGTGAGCTAACCCAATCACAAAAGAATACACACGAAATGCAATCACTGATAAGTGGATATTAATGAGCCCAGAAGCCCTAAATACTCAAAGCACAATTAGCAAGTCAAATGACTCTCAAGAAGAAAAAAAGGAGAGGACCCTGGGCCTGTAAAGATTGGATCCAGTACTGTAGACCCAGAACAGAGAAATTGTGGGGGGGGGGAAAGAGTGGGGAATAGCATGGGGGGGAGAGGAATTATGGGACATATGGTGGGGGGTAACTGGGAAAGGGGGAAGCCTTTGGAATGTAAACAAAGAATATAGAAAATAAAAAAATAAATTAAAAAAAAAGAAATTGTGGTATATTTATACAATGGAGTACTATTCAGCAATTAAAAATAATGAATTCATGCAATTTGTAGGTAAATGGTTAGATCTGGAAACTATCATCCTAAGTGAGCTAACCCAGTCACAAAAGAATATACACGAAATGCAATCACTGATAAGTGGATATTAATGAGCCCAGAAGCCCTAAATACTCAAAGCACAATTAGCAAGTCAAATGACTCTCAAGAAGAAAAAAAGGAGAGGACCCTGGGCCTGTAAAGATTGGATCCAGTATTGTAGACCCAGAACAGAGAAATCGTGGGGGGGGGGAAGAGTGGGGAATAGCATGGGGGGGAGAGGAATTATGGGACATATGGTGGGGGGTAACTGGGAAAGGGGAAAGCCTTTGGAATGTAAACAAAGAATATAGAAAATAAAAAAAAGAAAAAAAGAAAAAAACATATTTCTAATTGATATAGAATTACATCACTTTCATCTCTTCTTTACCACCACTAAGCTCCTCCCACCCCTTAAGTTGATACATTCTTTTTCTTTGATTATTATAGTTACAGAGAGAGGGCAAGGGAGACAGAGACAGTTGTACACATAAACACACCATGTTGATTCCATTCTTGTTGGTGATGTGTGTGTGGCTTCAACACTGTATACTCTGCACTGGACAACCATTGAACAGACTCGTCTCAAGGGGAAGCTAAGTCTCCTCCCAGAAGCCTTTAGTATTTGTAGTTCTTTGTCTATGAGTGGGACCCCAGGAAACGTGGATAGTGAGGAAATTCTTCATGCTGGTTTTGTTGATAGGCATTTGGGAAAAACATCTATTATTCAGCTACCTTAAACATGCATTTTTCTTTGAAAAATTTGTCACCCACTTAACCCCCATACTCAAGTCTTAGGGAGTCACTTTTCATTTCAAAAGCAAAATGACAGGACTTGTAAATATGAGACCACACTATTCTGGGCTGGAATACAGTTACAGTAACTGTTGTTATCAGTGTACATGAAAATAAAGTCAGATTATATCATGTTTTCTTCTCAGAATGAGACTTTCATAATTATTTCCAAACAGCCAAGTATCCTTCTGACACCTATTCTTCATAGCTGTCGTGCAATCCACATACCTGATTCTTGAAGCCATGTCTCCTGTCTCAAAGGAAAGTCTATCTGGATGCTTCTCTTGTAGAAATCACTGTGTGCAAACATGGCATTTATATGCAAAGGCTTTTTCCAGCTTGTCAGTTGTTTCCTTACATATTCTTGAAATATTAAGTGCCATAAGAATCCCCTGTCCTGTTTGCTTGACTTTATTGATGACAGAAGAGAGAAAGGATGCCTTGCAGTACAGCATCAAAATAGAAAGACTCAGAGGTGAATTGTAATCTAGCATGAAAGAGTTGGTGTGGCTTCAAGTTTGATTTTTTTTTTTGTAGGAGATAGTTTATTTTACCTTTCAGACTAAGAGCTAAAAATGTAATGTGGGCACTGAATTATATCATATGGAAGGTTTGCCTAGGAAATGTGTCTTCCAATGTCTTGAGCTAGGAAAAAAATATGTGTTTTCTCCATAACATCAGCATGACCTGAATAAGCATGGCCGTCCATTGGTTGCCTCTCTAATTCTCAAAAGCAAATGCAGAAATAACAAAGCCTGGTCTTTGTTATGAGCAGGATGGCTAGGGACCTATTGTGAAAGCAAACAGAGCTTTGTAAACTTTATTACTTGAAAATTACTTTTGTGATATATAAAACTGAAATGCTAAGTATGGGGTAGCAGCAAAGTTCTGAATGTCTTCTGTACTAGAAAAAGAATCTTTTGGAAACCAAGACTGTTCTGTTTCCCGTTGTAATTTCCCTCACCTGAAAACTGTCTCAATTTCTAATCCCTACTGAATTTAGAAGTGTTCAATATACAATTGGTGCTCACTGGATAACTTAATTGGTTCTGGTCTACAAAAGGGTGAACTGAGTAAACTCGACTCCACTAGCACATGTGTGCTGTGTGTGCTGTTTCCATCTTTCTGTGATTGGTCTATATAGAATATAGTAATGTTCTCACCTGAAACATGCAACCAATTCACTTACCTCCACAAGCCCTACCTGGTACTCAAGCTCTAGTCCACTCACTGATCTACTGACCTGGCATTTTCTCTTCCCTCTTCTATTCTAGGTACTTTAGCAAAGAACACCATTTAGCCACATGGCACAGAAGCCACTTGTTTTGGGTAAAACTATATTCAATTCCACCATCTTCAGTTTGTCTTTGTGCTTTGATGATAAAGCTGCAAACAAGATGTTCACATGGTCTTCTGAAAATACTGCAGAGAATTGAAGAAGAGAGAAGGAAATAACCGATATGGAGCATGGCAGTGACATCATGGGCAGAGTGCTTAAGCCTGGTTCTGATGGGAGCTCAGGTCTGGAAAAGTTTATTTAAGACCATAGCATTTGACATGATCCTGGAAACTAGGTCAGATGTTAAGAGACAGAGGGGATATTTACTTGTGAAGAATATTCATCCCCTTAATCTCTTCCCTCTCATGTGGGAACAGAAGGGATTTTACAGGATGAATGATAGCTTCCCTGCATTCTAAAAAAAAAGGCTTATTATATTAGTGTAAGGCCTGGAGGTATTACCCACAGTGACCCTAGATGAGAACTTGGACTCAATCTTTGTCCATTGCTTTTGGAAAGCAAGTAAATAGACTTTGACCTAAAACACAAGACCTGAGTATCAGATACAATTTGATTATAAGTCTCAGCTCTGCAAATTACTTAACCTTTGTAAACCTAGTGTTCTTGTCCTGCATATGAGTGGTATGCAAGTCATTAGGATTTTGTGAGGATATAATGCAAGGATGAGGGAAAGAGGCAGAACCTAACTTCTTGCACTCAGAAAGCACTGGAGAACTATGAAAAATGCTCCTTTTAAGAATTTTACCTTATATTATTACTCTTACACACATGCCCTGCCCGCCATCCATAGGGCAAAAAAAAAAAAAATCACAAGTATATACTCTATTTAATTTGAAAACAGGAATTTAACTTTAAGAATGTTAACAGAAGCAAAAGTCCCTGAAATATACCACGGTCCTCTGCGGGTACAACACTAGAAGGCTAAGTGTCCCTGCCGTGCTGTGCTCCATTTTAGTCACAGTCACAGCAGAAACCAGCGTCAATTTCCTCCTTGCATCATGGCAGCACCAATGCAGCCATTGCTGCTTCAGGAGACAGCCATGCATGCATGGCACTGGCTGCCTGGGATTGTTAGATAAGGTGTCAAATTAAGGAGTGCCGCTGTTTTAACTTGAGCAATCTGTGTTATCTTGGATTCCAAACTAGGAATATGGCTTATATGCTGATGAGCTAGTGAGTATCAACTTTCATTTTGGAACAAATTCATTTTGATCCAAATAAATTCTGGATCAGTTGAAGTTGCTCATCAGAGGATGGTGTTTGCTATCAAACTTGAGGACCTGAGATTGGTACCCAAGACCTAAAGTGCAAAAAAAGAATTGATACACACTAGTTGTCCTCTGACCTCCAAACACACTGTGGCATATGTGTACTCTCCCCTACACAGACAGACAGACAGACAGACAGACAGAAACACACACACTAAATGTAATGTAAAAAGATAAACAAATTCTGCATTCCTTGTTATTCCTATGATATAGTTATAATGTACTGAGTATAAAAGAAGAGTTATTTAGAAAATTATTGATATGGCCTACAAAACATTCACGAGGGATGGATGGTCACTCTGACTTCTGAATACAATTAATTCTTCTTGCCAAATTGTTTACTAAACTCCCATACAGAAATACAAGCTAAGCTTTCTCTGATCCTTTATCTCTCCCCTTCCTCTTTGGAACCATCCAAAAATGTAAGGGGAAAAATAGTCTTTGAAAGAAGTAATGGTATGGTTCCAGTTTAGTGCCAATCAGAAATTAATGCACTGATTCACGTTAGGGCACACATATGTATAGATTATGTTAACAGAAAGAGAAACAAAAGTAAGCCATGTGCTTCATATTGCCCTGAGCACCTGGTGAGAATGTGTGATACGAATGTGGGACATGCCAGCTTCAGTTCTTCCCTGATGAAGTCCAGCATCCTGACCTCACTGGGAACCTGTAGGATTCTGGGATTGGCTGAGCAAATGGCAAGTTTCGGTGCTATTTTCCTAAACTGAACAAATGTAGGAGTTGAGGGTTGGGGTGGGCAGGGGATGATGCCCTCCAAGTCTCCACTTGCATGGATGCTGCTTTCTCAATGGCCATGGCTTGGTGAAAATCCACCTCATTACTTCCTGTTCTCCCCAAGACAACTAGAAACCAAATAGGAAGAATAAGGTCAGATTTGAACAAAGGTACTTGAGAGATCCACATGGCATTGAATTCCATGAATTTAGTAACATTTCCACACTGTGAAGAGCCCTGCAGCACAGCTTATACTGCCATGGTTGTTTCCTTCCTTCCTTCCTTCCTTCCTTCCTTCCTTCCTTCCTTCCTTCCTTCCTCCCTCCCTCCCTCCCTCCCTCTCTCCCTCCCTCCCTCCCTCCCTCCCCTCACTCCCTTCTTTCCTTTCTCTTTCCTTCTTTTCTTTCCCTTGTTTCTTCTTCCTCCTTTCTTTACTTTTTGTGTTTTGTTCTCAGCCTTGAGAACTGAAGCTACAGCCTCATGCGTGCTGGGGAAGCATTCTGACCAAAGTTTTCCTGCCCGCTTCAATTCCTGTAGAAGCCATTGGACTCTTCTCCTGGGTTTCATTATATACATTGTTTTAAAAGAAGTATAGAGTAAAAATCTCATACCATGTATTTTGATCACATCCTTTCCTCTTCCACTTCTCCCTGACCCAGCATCATCATCTTATCCCCTCAATCTCATATTTTCTTTCTCATATAAAAACAAAACCATAATAAAAAAGAAAATAATAACAAAAACCACACATACATAAGTACACACACACACACACACACACACAGAGAGAGAGAGAGAGAGAGAGAGAGAGAGAGAGAGAGAGAGACAGAGAGAGAGACAGAGAGAGAGAGAGAGACAGAGAGAGACGGAGAGAGAGGGAGAGAGAGGGAGAGAGGGAGAGAGAGAGAGAGAGAGAGAGAGAGAGAGAGAGAGAGACAGAGAGAGAGAGAGACGATTTTATTTATGTTGGCCAGCTACTCTTGAAGCCGGCCCTGGATTGTGGTTGATATACCCAGTGCCATTCCATTCAAGAAAGTTGATTTTCCCTCTCACAGCAACTATTAATTGACAATAGATTCTTGGCTAAGAGTGGGGCTAGACTAAGAGTGGGGCTTTGTATCCACTGCCCATTTTGCATGCTGGGTTTTGTATAGTTTGAATTTGTGCAGATCTTGTACATGCTATCATACTCTGTATAAGTTTGCATGTACATCAGCCCTGTTGTATCTGGGGAAAACATGCTATTTCTTTGCTATTCGCCATCTCTGCCTCTTAAGATCTTTCTGACTCTTCACCCAAGTACATCTCTGAATGTTCAGGCAAAGGGTGTGGTAATGACACTCTATTTAGAGCTAAGTACTCCAATGTATTTTATTCTCTGCACATTGTCTACTTGTTGGTCTCTGTCTATTACCATCTGATACAAGAAGAAGTCTCTCCAATAAGGCTTGAGTAGGTGCTCTGTTCTTAGAGAATGATAACATGTTTACCCTAGTTTCAGATTTCTCATCCCTTTGGCAGTATCAGGTATGTTTTCCAAATCATAAAGCAGACCTTTAATCCTATCAAAAGATGGTTACCAATTCTTAGAGAATGTCATTCTTGCACAAGAGGACCCATCTTGCAAAAGGTTAATATTGTAATTCACAGGGCATGTAGCTAGATGATATGAGTATGTTCCTTCATGGGTAGTGGGAAACACACAGTCCAGCACTATGGTGCTTCACAGTAGAGAAAAAACATCTAGTTGGGCACCAGCTCCATTTCTCCATGTTCTTAGAAATAAGAATGTGCAACTTGTCATCAGATTATAGAGGGTAGCCAAAGGCCTTGACCATACCTGTAATGTTTTTGTGGGAATATCTATTCATTTTCTCTCTCTAAATTGTAGGTTCTAGCTCATGGATTTAATCATTGTTATTTTAGACTATATGTGCCTTAAAGTGTCATTCCTATATCTAACTATATTGGTATTCAGCAGTCATCTTAATATTGCTGGCATTGTTTCTCTGTTGTGGGAATTAAACCTAAGACTTCACATATACTAGACAAGTAAACTAGCACTGTACTATAACTACAATCTTCTAACCTTGCTCTGCAAACAAAATATTTCAAATTCATAGAGGACTATTGCCATCATATGCCTGAACAATCCTCTCTCTCTCTCTCTCTCTCTCTCTCTCTCTCTCTCTCTCTCTCTCTCTCCCTCTCTCTCTCTCAAATTTTAAAGAAAACTCAGGTTTTGGAAGAATGCCAACACTCACAGTGGAAATTTTGTATTTCCACAGCTACTTTCTTTTTTTGGGGGGGTTGGGTTTTCGTTTTTTTTTAATTATTATTTATTCTATATTATTTGTTTACATTCCAAAGGTTTTCCCCTTTCCCAGTTCCCCCCTCACCATATGACCCATAAGTCCTTCCCCCCACACACACACCTATTCCCCAATCACCCCCCACCACCATTTCTCTGTTCTGGTAGTCCTCCAAAACTGTATCCGATCTTTTCAGGCCCAGGGTCTTCTCCTTCCTTCTTCTTGGGAATCTTTTGACTTGCTAATTGTGCCTTGAGTATTCAGAGCTTCTGGGCTCTTTAATATCCATTTATCAGTGATTGTATTTCATGTGTATTCTTTTGTGATTGGGTTAACTCACTTAGGATATTTTGCAGATCCAACCATTTGCCTACAAATTGCATGAATTCATTATTTTTAATTGCTGAGTAGTATTCCATTGTATAAATATACCACATTTTCTGTATCCTTTCCTCCATTGAGGAACATCTGGGTTCTTTCCAGCTTCTGGCTATTATAAATGAGGGTGCTATGAATATAGTGGAGCATATGTCTTTATTGTATGCAGGGGAATCCTCTGGGTATATGCCCAGGAGTGGTATGACAGAGTCCTCTGGAAGTGGCATGCCTAATTTTCTGAGAAACCCCCAGACTGATTTCCAGAGTGGTTGTACCATCTTACAATCCCACCAACAGTGGAGGAGTGTTCATCTTTCTCCACATCCTCACCTGCACCTGTTGTCTTCTGAGTTTTTAATCTTAGCCATTCTGACAGGTATGAGGTGGAATCTCAGGGTTGTTTTGATTTGCATTTCCCTGATGACTAAAGATGTTGAACATCTCTTAAGGTGTTTCACAGCCATCCAAATTTCTTCTACTGACAATTCTTTGTTTAGCTATGTACTCCATTTTAATAGGGTTATTTGGTTCTTTGGGGTCTAACTTCTTGAGTTCTTCGTATATATTGGATATTAGTCCTCTGTTGGATGTGGGGTTGGTGAAGATCTTTTCCCACTTTGTTGGTTGTCGTTTTGTCCTTCTGACAGTGTCCTTTGCCTTACAGAAACTTTGTAATTTTATGAGGTCCCATTTGTCAATTCTTGATCTTAGAGCATAAGCTATTGGTGTTCTGTTCAGGAACTTTCCCCCTGTGCCCATGTCCTCCAGGGTCTTACCCAGTTTCTTTTCTATTAGTTTCAGTGTGTCTGGTTTTATGTGGAGGTCCTTGATCCACTTGGAGTTGATCTTAGTACAGGAGGTAAGAGTGGGTCAATTCGCATTCTTCTGCATGTTGACCTCCAGTTGAACCAGCACCATTTGTTGAAAACGCTATCTTTTTTCCACTGGATGGTTGTGGCTCCTTTATCAAAGATCAAGTGACCATCAGTCTGTGGGTTCATTTCTGCGTCTTCAATCCTATTCCATAGATCTACTTGCCTGTTGCTGTACAAATACAATGCAGTTTTTAGCACAATTGCTCTGTAGTACTGCTAGAGGTCAGGGATATTGATTCCCCCAGAAGTCCTTTTATTGTTGAGAATAGTTTTAGCTATCCTGGGTTTTTTGTTACTCCAATTGAATTTGAGAATTGCTCGTTCTACATCTATGAAGAATTGAATTCGGATTTTGATGGTGATTGCATTGAATCTGTATATTGCTTTTGGCAAGATGGCCATTTTTACTATATTGATCCTGCCAATCCAAGAGCATGAAATATTTTTCCATCTTCTGAAGTCTTCTTCGATTTCTTTTTTCAAGGGCTTGAAGTTCCTGTCATACAGATATTTCCCTTGTTTGGTTAGAGTCACGCCGAGGTACTTTATGTTGTTTGTGGCTATTGTGAAAGGTGTTATTTCCCTAACATCTTTCTCAGCCTGCTTGTCCTTTAAGTACAGGAAGGCTACTGATTTGCTTGAGTTGATTTTATAACCAGCCACTTTGCTGAAGTTGTTTATCAGCTGTAGAAGTTCTCTAGTGGAACTTTTTGGATTGCTTAAATATACAATCATATCATCTGCAAATAATGATAGTTTGACTTCTTCCTTTCCAATTTGTATCCCTTTGACTTCCTTATGTTGTCTAATTGCTCTCACTAGAACTTCAAGTACTATATTGAAAAGGTATGGAGAGAGAGGGCAGCCTTGTCTACTCCCTGATTTTAGTGGGATTGCTTCAAGTTTCTCTCCATTTATGGACATCCTTTGATGTTGGCTACTGGTTTGCTGTATATTGCTTTTACTATGTTTATGTATGGGCCTTGAATTCTTGCTCTTTCCAAGAATTTTAGCATAAAAGGATGCTGAATTTTGTCGAATATTTTTCAGCATCTAATGAAATGACCATGTGGTTTTTGCTTTTAGTTTGTTTATGTAGTAGATTACATTGATGGACTTCCATGTATTGAACCATTCCTGCATTCCCTGGGATAAAGCCTACTTGATCATGGTGAATGATCATTTTGATATGCTCTTGGATTTGGTTGGCAAGAATTTTATTGAGTATTTTTGCATCGATATTCATAGGGGAAATTAGCCTGTAGTTCTCTTTATTTGTTGAATTGTTGTGTGGTTTTGTTATCAGCATAATTGTGGCTTCATAGAACTAGTTGGGAAGTACCCATTCTTTTTCTATTTTGTGGAATAGTTTGAAGAGTATTGTTGTTAGGTCTTCTTTGAAGGTCTGGTAGATTTCTGCATTAAAACCATCTGGTCCCATACTTTTTTTTTTTTTTTTTTTTGGTTGGGAGGCTTTCTATAACCCCTTCTATTTTCCTAGGGGTTATGGGACTGTTCAGCTGAACTAATTGATTCTGATTTAATTTTGGTATTTGGCATTTGTCTAGAAAATTGTCCATTTCCTCCAGATTCTCCAGTTGTGTTGAGTATAGACTTTTGTAGTAGGATCTGATGATCGTTTGAATTTCATCAGTTTCTGTTGTTATGTCACCCTTTTCATTTCTAATTTCATTAATTTGGATACTGTCTCTGTGTCCTTTGGTTAGTCTGGCTAAGGATTTATCTATCTTGTTGATTTTTTCAAAGAACCAGCTCCTGGTTTTGTTGATTCTTTGTATGGTTCTCTTTGTTTCTACTTGATTGATTTCAGCCCTGAGTTTGAAGATTTCCTGTCTTCTACTCCTTCTGGGTGAATTAGCTTCTTATTGTTCCAGGGCTTTAAGGTGTGCCACTGAGCTGCTAATGTGTGCTCTCTCCAGTTTCTTTTTGGAGGCACTTGGGGCTATGAATTTTCCTCTTAGCACTGCTTTCATTGTGTCCCATAGATTTTTGTAGATAGTACCTTCATTTTCATTGAATTCTAAAAAGTCTTTGATTTCTTTCTTTATTTCTTCCTTGACCAAGGTGTCATTGAGTAGAGTATTGTTCAGTTTCCATGTGTATGTGGGCTTTCTGTTGTTTTTGTTGCTATTGAAGACCACTCTTACTCTGTAGTGATCTGATAGGAGGCATGGGATTAGTTTGATCTTCTTGTATTTGTTGACATCTGTCTTGTGACCAATTATATGATCAATTTTGGAGAAGGTACCATGCGGTGCTGAGAAAAATGTATATTCTTTTCCTTTAGCTATATATAGCTCTTAAATCCAATTGGTCCAAAGTTTCAATTAGTTTCACTGTATCCCTGTTTAGTTTCTGCTTTCCTGATCGGTGCATTGAGGATAGTGGAGTGTTGAAGTCACCCACAATTATTGTGTTAGGTGCAATGTGTGCTTTAAGCTTTAGTAAGGTTTCTTTTACGAATGAGGGTGCCCTAGCATTTGGAGCATAGATGTTCAGTATTGAGAGTTCTTCTTGATGGATTTTTCCTTTTGACCAGCAAGAATTGACCATCTGTGAATTTTTTGATGATTTTAGGTTGAAAGTCAATTTTATCTGATATTATAATGGCTACTCCAAGCCGGGCGTGGTGGCGCATGCCTATAATCCCAGCACTTGGGAGGCAGAGGCAGGTGGATTTCTGAGTTCGAGGCCAGCCTGGTCTACAGAGTGAGTTCCAGGACAGCCAGGACTACACAGAGAAACCCTTTCTCGAAAAACCAAAAGAAAAAAAAATAGAATGGCTACTCCAGCTTGTTTCCTGAGACCATTTGCTTGTAAAATTGTCTTCCAGCCTTTTACTCTAAGGCAGTGTTTGTCTTTAACACTGAGATGTGTTTCCTGTATGCAGCAAAATGTAGGGTCCTTTTTCCATATCCAGCCTGTTAGTCTATGACTTTTTATTGGGGAATTGAGTCCATAGATTTTAAGACATATTAAGGAACAGTAATTATTACCTCCTGACATTTTTGAAATTATTTTTTATATCTGAGAGGTTATCTTCTTTTGGGTCTGATGAGAGGAGGTTTCTATCTTGCTTCTTCCGGGGTTTAGTTTCACTCCTTGTGTTGGCGTTTTTCCCCTATTATCCTTTGTAGGGCTGGGTTTGTGGAAATATATCATGCAAATTTGCTTTTGTCATGGAATACCTTGGTTTCTCCATCTATGGAGATTGAGAGTTTTGCTGGGTATAGTAGTTTTGCCTGAAATTTGTGTTCTCTTAGAGTCTGCATGATATTTGCCCAGGATCTTCTAGCTTTCATGGTCTCATGTGAGAAGTCTGGTGGAATTCTGATAGATCTTCCTTTATATGTTACTTGACCTTTTTCTCTTACTGCCTTTAATATTCTTTCTTTGCTTAGTACATTTGGGGTTTTGATTATTATGTGACAGGATGTGTTTCTGTTCTGGTCCAGTCAGTTTGAAGTTCTGTAGGCTTTTTGTATGTTCATGGCATCTCTCTCTTTACGTTGGAGAAGTTTTCTTCCATAATTTTGTAGAAGATATTTGCTGGCCCTTTAACTTGTAAATCTTCACTCTCATCTATACCTATAATCTTTAGGTTTGGTCTTCTCATTGTGTCCTGGATCTCCTGGATGTTTTGGGTTACAACCTTTTTGCATTTAGTATTTTCTTTGACTATTGAATCAATGGTTCCTATGGTATCTTCAGCTTCTGAGATTCTTTCTTCTATTTCTTGTATTCTATTGTTGATATTTTCATCTATGGCCCCTGATTTCTTCCCAAGGTTTTCTATCTCCAAAGTTGTCTCCCTTTGCAATTTTTTAGTTATTTCTTCTTCTGTTTTTAGAACCTGGATGGATATGCTCAGATCTTTCGCTTGCTTGTTTGTGTTTTCATGTAATTCTTTAAGAGATTTTTGTGTTTCCTCTTTCATAGCATCTACTTGTTAACCCATGTTCTCCTGTATTTCTTTAAGTGATTTTTATATTTCCTCCTTATTGCCTTCTGTTTTTTGATCCATATTCTCCTGAATTTCTTGAAGTGATTTTTGTGTTTGCCCTGTAAGGGCTTCTAACTTTTGATACATTTTCTCCTATATTTCTTTAAGAGATTTATCCATGTGCTCTGCTATCAGCATCTTGACCATTGATTTTAGATCTAAATCTTGTTTATCTGGTGTGTTGTGGTATCCAGGGCTTCTTGTTGTTGGCAAACTGGGTTCAGATGCTGCCACGCTGCCTTGATTTCTGTTAGTAATGTTCCTACATTTTCCTTTTGCCATCTGGTTTTCTCTGGCATAAGTTGGCCTTGTTGTCACTGGCTTGTGTTTGAACCTCCCGTGAGGCTGGGCCCGCCTGTTGGTTCTCTACTGATGACCAGGCTGAAAGATAGAAACTGCCTCTGCAAATGGTGAGGGGACATCAGGGAAGGAGGTTCCCAACCGAGTTGGTGCAATGCAAAAGGGCATGGAGATGTCCCGTCGAGCGTCCGCCCTGGCCCTTGCTAGTGGCGAGAGCCTGGCAGATCCACCCGAGCGATGGAAATCCCTGATTAATTCTGTGTACCTGGGCCTCTCTAGTGGTGGCCTGGTGGCAATATGAAGACCAACCCCCACTGTAAGGAACTGTGGGGCATGCTGCTCCCAGCCACCTTGGTGCAAGGCTGGAGGGCATGAAGATGTCCTGCCAAGCTGCTACTCTGGCCTTGGCTAGTGTCAAGAGCCTGGAGGATCCTCCCAAGTGATAGTAGTCCCTGATTAAGTCTGTATACCTGGGCCTTTCTAGCAGTGGCCTGGTGGCAACCACACCTACTTTCTATGCAGTTAAAAAAGTGCCCTATATTTCTCTGAATCTCTCTACTCCAATCGTGTGTACTTACCCACTTATCTTACTTTGATTTTTAAATTTATCCAGTATAACATTCTAATGTTAAAAATGTTCTAAACATAGCTAATCATGTTTGTTTTTTTTTTTAAATCTAACTTTCAATTCTCATAATGTGCTTCCTTGGATAGAGTCTTCATCTATATATGTTAAATTTTCCAATATTTTGGAAGATTTACTCTTTGAAACTCCAACAAATATATGGGATGTACTTTGGGCATATTCATTCCTATTAATCTTGCACCCCTCATACTCACTCTATAACCTTTCCTCCCCTGTTATCTCCTTCCCACTTTCATTTCTTTCTATTTTAATGAAGAAATTTTTTCTTAATAGTTTCTTTTAAAATATTTAAATATTTATACAGAGATCAGACATATCATCTTATGGTTTTAAATAATTTCCTTGAGCCAGTACAATGGAAGACTGTTTTAATGGGGTAAGATAGCACCATTTTCTGTGAATTCTGGGGCATAAAATAGTCAAATTTAAAAAATAAAAACGGATCCCAATAACCTTATGTGACGATAAAAATTCAAATACAACATCTGGCATCTCTCTGTGGGCTCCTAGAATTGCACTGTAGCAAGGCATAAACATAGAAGAGTTTGCTCTGGTCTGGGGAAGTGAATTTGCCGAAGAAGGCTGGGGTTAACATTGAGATGACAGTGTTAATACATACCAATTCATAAGGCCAAATATTTTCAAGTTGAGCTAATCTAATTAGAAGTTATTGAAAGGGTGCTAAGTGCAATAAGAAGAAAAGTCATTTTGCAAAGCATTTTTACCATGCACAGATGAGCTAAGTCTCTCATTGAAATGAAGTTCTCAATTTATTATTTCTTGAGTGTGACTTATGAGGCTACAATTCTTTGTTTAGTCTCAAGTTTAGAAAACCTTTTGATTGACAAATAATATTTGTAATGTGTATGAGGGTACAATATGTTAGCAATGTGTGTTTGATTTATATGTTGAGTAATGATAAACTCTAGCTACTTTGCATATCTACTACTTTAAACTTTTAACATTGCCTTATGAGAACAACATTCAAATTCTTATCTTCTAACTATCTTGAGATATGTAACATAGTATTCTCAATTTTATCCACTCTGAGACTGGCAATACCAGTACTTAATAGTCCTGTCACTCAGTTGCATGATACCTTTGCTTGATCTATCCTCCTTCCTCCTCATTTGATTTACCTCAGTCTCTGGTAACAACTATCCTGATCTCAACTTCTGTAAATTCAACATTCTACGACTTTATCTGAGGTTATGTAGTCTTTATCCTTTGAAACATGTTCCATGCATGTTGACACAAATGACAGGAATTATGCTTCTTATAGCTAAATAATATTCCAAGGTATAGATTAATCCTTTTATCTACTAGTAGTTTTTATCTACTTGTCTGTTGACAAGCACATGAGTAGATTCTACACTTCAATGCTTGTAAAGAGTACCACAGTAAATCTGTGAGTGTTGGAGCATTTTCAATGTGTTAAATTCATTTATTATATACATATATACCCAGCAGTAGAAATGCTAGATAATATAATATAGTGTCCTTAATTCACTTTTTTAAATAGGAAAGCTTTACTGTTCTTCTATTATTGCTGCATCAATAATGTTCTGAACTTCAAAAAAGTTCCTAGAGGACACTAAAGTCTGGCCTATAAATGCATCAAAGTTTAAGCTGTTGGACACAAGAAGTCTTAGAAAAATAATCCTAAGATGCTCTAGTGAAGATTTTCTTCACACAAGTGTCCTATTGATCATAATAGAGAAGACATAGTTAAAAAAAATTAAAAGGTTCAACTAGAGCCTTAGGAATTATAGAAATCATTGAATTGTTTGCTGAACCTCCAGAAACTTCATTAAGTCTCCTATGAAGGGTTTAAGAAAATTTCAAGAAAAAAATGAACCAAGTGGACACATGTCCTGGAGCTAGAGAGATGGATCACCCTTTAAGCATACTTTTTGTTCTTATCAAGAACAGGTTTGGCCCTGAACAGACCTTGGGCACAAACTCTGTAACCAGTCCCAGTCATAGGATCAGAGGTTAGGAGGATACAACATCTGTCCCAACACCAGGAGTAACTGAGACCAGCTGGACCTAGGTACCCAGATACTCTTCTCAACCAGGGGCATGGGTTCCTTCCAGTCTGTCTGGGCCAGTGTCCTGAGCACACTTTGGGTACAAACTCCACTGTCAGTTCTACAACTCTCAGAGGAAACTCCACTCCCAGACGCTTTTACATGCCCAGGATCCCAGGATCCCAGGGTGCCAGAAGCCTGGTCAAACCAGAATCTCAGGGTCCCAGAGTCACCTCGACTCCCAGGAGCTCGGACATACCCTGGATCTCAGTATCACAGGATCCCAAAATCATAGGATCATAGAGACAGCTTGACTCTTAGGAGTTCTGACACAACCAGGATCACAGGTAGAACAGGCTCCATCAAATATAGCGAGGGCAGGTAGCACTAGAGAAAACAAGATGGGGGAAGGCAACAGAAACCAAGGTTACTTGGCATCATCTGAATCAAATTCTTCCACCATAACAAGTCCTGGATACACCATCATACTGGAAAAGCAAGATCCAGATCTAAAATCACTTCTCATGATGATGATAGAGGACTTCAAGAAGGACATAAATTACTCCCTTAAAGAACACGGGAGAGCACAGGTAAACAGGTAGAAGCCCTTAAAGAGTAAACATAAAAATCCCTTAAAGAATTACAGGAAAACAAAATAGGCAAAAGAAATTAACAAAACCATCCATGATCTAAAAATGTAACTGGAAACAATAAAGAAATCACAAAGTAAGATAGTCTTGGAGCTAGAAAACCTAGGAAAGGGATCAGGAATCATAGATTCAAGCATCACTAACAGAATATAAGAGATAGAAGAGAGACTCACAGGTGCAAAAGGTACCATAAAAAAACATTGACACAACAGTCAACAGAAAAACCCCAAAGCTCCTAACCCAAAACATCCAGGAACTCCAGGACACAATGAGAAGACCAAACCTTAGGATAATAGGTATAGAAGAGAGTGAAGACATGCAACCTAAAGGAGCAGTAAATGTCTTCAACAAAATTATAGAAGAACACTTCCTTAACCTAAAGAAATAGATGCCCATAAACATACAAGAAGCCTACTAAACTCCAAATAGACTGGAACAGAAAAAAAAATTCCTCTTGCCTCATAAAAATCAAAACACCAAATGCACTAAACAAAGAAAGTATATTAAAAGCAGTAAGGGAAAATTGTCAAGTAACCTACAAAGGAAGACCTCACAGAATTACACCAGACTTCACACGGGAGATAGAACACACATGGTATACACTCACTGATAAGCGGATATTAGCCTAGAAACTTGGAATACCGAAGACACAATCCACATATCAAGTGATGTCAAAGAAGAAGGAAGGAGTGGCTCCTGGTTCTGGAGAGGCTCAGAGCAGCAGTGTAGGGGAATGCCAGAACAGGAAAGTGGGAAGGTGTGTATGGGGGAACAGGGGGAGGAAAGATGGCTTATGGGACTTGCGGGCAGCAGGGAGCCAGGAAAGGGGAAATCATTTGAAATAAAAATAAAGAATATATCAAATAAAAAAAGAAAGCTAGAAGATCCTGAGTAGATGTCATACAGACCCTAAGAGAACACAAATGCCAGCCCAAGCTACTATACACAGCAAAACTCTTAATTGCCATAGATGGAGAAACCAAGATATTCCATGGCAAAATCAAATTTAAACAATATCTTTCCATGTACCCAGCCCTAAAAAGGATGATAGATGGAAAACACCAACACAAAGAGAAACTAAACATTAGAAAAAGCACAAAAGTAATCATTCAACAAACCCACACAAACATAATTCCACCTCTAACAACAAAAATAACAGGAAGTAACAATCACTTTTCCTTAATATCTCTTAATATGAAAATTAATATTACCGGATGTGGGGTTTGTGAAGATCTTTTCCCACTTTGTTGGTTGCCGTTTTGTCCTTCTGACAGTGTCCTTTGCTTTGCAGAAACTTTGTAATTTTATGAGGTCCCATTTGTCGATTCTTGATCTTAGTGCTTAAGCTATTGGTGTGCTGTTCAGGAACTTTTCCCCTGTGCCCAAGTCCTCCAGGGTCTTCCCAAGTTTCTTTTCTAATAGTTTCAGTGTGTCTGGTTTTATGTGGAGGTCCTTGATCCACTTGGAGTTGATCTTAGTGCAAAGAGATAAGAGTGGGTCAATTCGCATTCTTCTGCATGTTGACCTCCAGTTGAACCAGCATCATTTGTTGAAAAGGCTATCTTTATTCCACCGGATGGTTGTGGCTCCTTTATCAAAGATCAAGTGACCATAAGTCTGTGGGTTAATTTCTGGGTCTTCAATCCTGTTCCATTGATCTGCTTGCCTGTTGCTATACCAATACCATGCAGTTTTTAACACAATTGCTCTGTAGTACTGCTTGAGGTCAGGGATATTGATTCCCCCAGAAGTCCTTTTATTGTTGAGAATAGTTTTTAGCTATCCTGGGTTTTTTATTGCTCCAGATGAATTTAAGAATTGCTCTTTCTAGATCTATGAAGAATTGAGTTGGGATTTTGATGGGGATCGCATTGAATCTGTATATTGCTTTTGGCAAGATGGCCATTTTTACTATATTGATCCTGCCAATCCAGGAGCAAGAAATATTTTTCCATCTTCTGAGGTCTTCTTCGATTTCTTTCTTCAAGGACTTGAAGTTCCTGTCGTACAGATCTTTCGCTTGTTTGGTTAGAGTTACGCCGAGGTACTTTATGTTGTTTGTGGCTATTGTGAAGGGTGTTATTTCCCAAATTTCTTTCTCAGCCTGCTTGTCCTTTGAGTACAAGAAGGCCACTGACTTGCTTGAGTTAATTTTATAACCTGCCACTTTGCTGAAGTTGTTTATCAGCTGTAGAAGTTCTCTGGTGGAGTTTTTTGGGTCGCTTAGGTAAACTATCATATCGTCTGCAAATAATGATAGTTTGACTTCTTCCTTTCCAATTTGTATCCCTTTGACTTTCAACAGAGGGCTAATATCCAATATATACAAAGAACTCAAGAAGTTAGACCACAAAGAACCAAATAACCCTATCAAAAATGGGGCACAGAGCTAAACAAAGAATTTTCACCAGAAGAAATTCGGATGGCCGAGAAACACCTTAAAAGATGTTCAACATCATTAGTCATCAGGGAAATGCAAATCAAAACAACCCTGAGATTCCACCTCATACCAGTCAGAATGGCTAAGATTAAAAACTCAAGAGACAACAAGTGCTGGCAAAGATGTGGACAAAGAGGAACACTCCTCCACTGTTGGTGGGATTGCAAAATGGTAAAACTGCTCTGGAAATCAGTTTGGCGGTTCCTCAGAAAATTGGGCATATCACTTCCAGAGGACCCTGGCATACCACTCCTTGGCATATACCCAGAGAATTCCCCTGCATACAATAAAGACACAGGCTCTACTATGTTTATAGCAGCCTTGTTTATAATAGCCAGAAATTGGAAGGAGCCCAAATATCCCTCCAAGGAGGAATGGATACAGAAAATGTGGTATATTTATACAATGGAATACTACTCAGCAATTAAAAATAATGAATTCATGCAATTTGTAGGTAAATGGTTAGACCTGGAAAATATCATCCTGAGTGAGTTAACCCAATCACAAAAGAATACACATGAAATGCAATCACTGATAAGTGGATATTAATGAGCCCAGAAGCCCTAAATACTCAAGACACAAATAGCAAGTCAAATGATTCCCAAGAAGAAGAAAGGAGAGGACCCTGGGCCTGTAAAGATTGCATCCATTTTAGTAAAGAAACCGAGGGGGGAGGGGGAATGATTGGGGAATAGTTGGGGGGGAGAGGAACTATGGGAAGTATGGTGGGTGGGAACTGGGAAAGGGGAAAGCCTTTGGAATGTAAACATAGAATATAGAAAATAAAAATTAAAAAAAAACTCACTAATCATGCCCAGCAATGAAAAGAATAAATCAAATGAACCTAAAAAAAAAAAGAAAATTAATATTACCAACATATTTTGAATATGTTGATAATTGATTGAAATTATGAAATATGACATAATTGATTGAAATTCAAAAATATGAGGAATTAGAAATTCATTGGTTGTCACCCAGTGGTCTATGTAAATTGATAATTGGAGAAATATGTCCAATAGTGTACAGTCCATATACACTTTCTTCTTGCTTGTACATGACAGTGTCTTGCTCTGTACCACATAATGGTCTTGAAATCGTGCTTCTCCTATCACAGCCTTCTATTAGTAGGATTGTTTATTTGATCTTTTTATACTATACTATGGTTTTCAGAACAGCTTACATATTTCCAAATTATTTATACAGCTAAAAAAATGTAGAAAATTAATTTTGGAGATGGCTTGTAAGAGAAAAATAAAGAATGAGACTGAATGTTTTCCTTGATATTTATAATTATTATATCAATTTTGAAGAAGATAACCTAATATCGTTACTCTTTTTCTGAGATGAAAACTTTTAAAACTCATCACAGCCAGTGAAACAGAATCTTACCCTCACCTAATGTCTGTGCCACCCTCCAAGCAAAACCATTATTCATTGAATCAGGTGATGAATAACTTCATGGATAGACCATCTTAATATACATCCCATTTCTTATAGGAATGTAACCTGCTCCCTGTGGGCTGAGAATGATGACAATCACTCAAATCAAATAGCTTTGACCATAGCAGAAAATCTGTATCCATATAATTGTGCCTGAAATTCATTCCTTGGTGGAGCAGAACTGTCAGCTCTTAACTTAGCTACTAAGGAGATAAAATCCTTTGGTGATATGAGAGACATTGAAGTACAGCCTCATTACATGACATCCAAAGTCTAAAGATTATTCTTATTTTGGGGTTGTACCACAGTAAGAGTCAAGATTTTAAGCTCTACAAAAAACAAACCAAACAAATAAACAAAAAGACTTTTTCTTTTTATGTTCATTAAATAATATGTCCATCATTTTTATGATTGGTGTAAACATATATAATGCATTGAATACAACAAAAAATTAAAAAAATACATTCAGTTCCCAATACACAGAATATGGCTTAGAACCATTCCAGTTCTAGGGAATCCAATCCTCTCTTCTGAACATTTTGATCCACACATGATGCACAGATATATCATCAAGCAAAACACTCATACATATCAAATAAATACTTCATAAAATATCTATTTTCACAATTTGGGAATTTAAATTAAAGACAATTTGTGAAATAATCCAAGTCTAACACAATATTAGACAGATAGAGAGCCACTGATATCATGAGATTGATAATTGATAGAACAGCCTTTACCAAGAAAATAAGTGACACCAAACACTGAAGCAAATATGGAGAAAAGTGAATATTCATCCTTCCCAGAGGAATATTCCATTGCACAGCTAGCATGAAAAATCACAACAGATGTTTTTCAAAAGCCTAAAAATAGAAATACTACATGACCCTGTTAACAAGCTCCTGGGCATGTAAGCATGGGACCCTTAACTTAACAGAAAATAGAGACATATGTTTATCCATGCTTACTGTTGTACTATTCACAATAAACCAGAAATGGAGTCAGTTGGGAAATTCACCAATAGATGAAAGGATAATGAAAACCTGGGAATATATACAATGGAATTTCTTCAGTCATAGAAAAATAAAATCATGACATTGGTAGGAAAGCAGATGGAACACTGTGCTAAGTAAAATAAGTCAGGTTCAAATGCTTCTCATTATCTTTCTAATACTGAGTCTTCATTTATATGTGTATATACATAAATATGTGTATTTAATCTATTTGTGTGTGTAGGTAGGTAATAAAATGAAAAAGGGAAACAATATCGAAGTGGGAGAAAAATATAGACTAAGGAAAAGAGGTAATAGAACACACATGCCATGGGAACAGAAGTGGGGACTATCTGGCAGAAGGAAGAGGTCTACCCACAGGGTAGATGGTGCAGAGATAGAAACAAATGAGAAAAAATTATATATATATATATGTATATATATATATATATATATATATATCTCAACATGGTATATATATATATGTGTGTGTGTGTATATATATATACACACACACCATATGTATATATACACCATAATGAAAATCATCATTTTGTATATTTTCATAAAATATTAATGAGAAAATAAAACTTCTTAAGGAAAAAAAATTGAACCAAGGATTTTATGTTTAGTACCTAATCCAGTGATGACTTCATGCCCTCTCTTTTGTAATGAAAACCTGAATAGTGAGGTATTCTGTGAAATTTTTCAAATATGCCATTTTTTTACTGTTTTTTTTGTTTTGTTTTAAAGAGAGATATTCTAATGGAGTTTATACAAGTGAGCACATTTCTAGAACAATAAATATAATTATGAGGGGCATGGTAGTACATGCCTTTAATCCTATCACCTAGCAAGAGGAGGCAAGAGAATTTTGAACTCTAGACCAGATAGGGCTGCATAGCAAGATCAAGGCCAAAATGTATATATCCAAACCTTGTCTAAAAGATATATACAATAAGTCATATCTATTATATATAGAAATAAATAATATACACTGGCGATTTAATGTAACCTAAGATAATTGGTGGGACTCAATTTACATTTGGCCCACTGTGGTAAGGTTTGTACATGGTATTAATAGTTAAAATAGGACTTCCTGTTTCTGTCTGCTCTCATAGCTGATTTTGTGACAGAGCACTTCATACCCAAATACTGCCAGGAGAGTGCTAGTCTCCCAAGAGTGGGGACACACACAGAGAGGACCACCACTTCTGGTCTGAGGGACCCGCCTGGAGGCCTCAGGACACAGAAACTTAGGAGCAGCCTGGGATAGGATCCTTCCGGTTTCCATTTGCACCTGGAACTGAGCATGTGCCACAGCTCTCCATACCCATATACCCTGAGGAGAAAGCTAATCTTCCCGTGAGCACAGATAAGACTTCTGCTCAAATTTCTGGCCCAAGAGGGACCCGCACAGAGCCATCAGGACATAGGAACCAAGGAACAGCCAGGGATAGGATCCTTCCTGTTTCCATCTGTAGCCCAAAGCTGACCCTGAGCCATAGGTCTCCATACCCAAATTCCTCCTGGAGAGAACTGATCTCCCAGAAGTACTGGCACACCTGCTAGCAGGGGGGATAACCCACAGTCAAGAGACAGCAAGAACAGCAATACTGGCTAGTTTTGTGTGTAAACTTGACACAAGCTGGAGTTACCATAGAGAAAGGAGCTTCAGATGAGAAAATGCCACCATGAGATCCAACCATAAGGCATTTTCTCAACAAGTGATCAAGGGAGGAAGGGCCCATTTTGGGTGATGCCATCCCTGGACTTGGGTTCTATAAGAGAGTAAGCTGATCAAGCCAGAGGAAACAAGCCAATAAGTAACATCCCTCCATGGCCCATGTATCACTTCCTGCTTCCTGACCTGCTTGAGTTACTATCCTGAATTGCTTTGGTGATGAACAGCAACTTTGAAGTATAGGTTGAATAAACTCTTTCCTCCCCAACTTGCTTTATGGTCATGATATTTGTGCAGGAATAGAAACCTTAACTAAGACACCAGCTAACACCATAGATAACCAGATGATGAGAGGCAAGGGCAAGAACATAAGCAACAGAAACAAAGGCTACTTGGCATCATCAGAACCCAATACTACCACCACAGTGAGTCCTATATACCCAAACACACCAGTAAAGTAAGACTATGATTTCAAATAACATCTCATGATCATGATACATGTCTTTAAGAAGGATATAAATAACTGCCTTAAAGAAATACAGGAGAACGCAGGTAAACACCTAGAAGCCCTTAAAGAGGAAACACAAAAATCCCTTAAAGAAGTATAAGAAAACACAACCAAACAAGTGAAAGAATTGAACAAAACCATCCAAGATCTAAAAAGGGAAATAGGAACAGTAAAAAAAAAAATCACAAGGGGAAACAACCCTAGAAATAGAAAACTTAGGAAAGAGATCAGGAGTCATAGACAGAGTCATCAACAGAATACAGGTGATGTAAGAGAAAATCTCAGATGCCTGAACAGAATATCAATGATTTATGCTCTAAGATCAAAAATCGACAAATGGAACTTAATGAAATTGCACAGCTTCTGTTAGGCAAAGGACACTGTCAATAGGACAAAATTGCAACCAACAGATTGGGAAAAAAATCTTTACCAATACTACATCTGATAGAGGGCTAATATCTAATATGTATGAAGAACTCAAGAAGTTAAACTCCAGAGAATCAAATAACCCCATTAAAAAATGCCATCAGAGCTAAACAAGGAATCTTCAACTGAGGAATATGGAATGGCCAAGAAGCACCTAAAGAAATGTTCAACATCCTTAGTCATCAGGGAAATGCAAATCAAAATGACCCTGAGATTCTACCTCACACCAGTCAGAATGTCTAAAATAGAAACTCAAATAGCAGCAGAGGCTATTAAGAATGTGGAGAAAGAACACTTCTCCATTGCTGGTGGGACTGCAAGCTGGTACAACCACTCTGGTAATCAGTGTGGCAGCTTTTCAGAATATTTGACATAGTGCTACCTGAGAACACATCTCTACCACTCTTGGGCATATACCCAAGAAGCTGCTCCAACATGTAATTAGGACACATGCTCCAACTTGTTCACAGCAGCCTTATTTATAATACCCAGAACCTAGAAAGAACCCAGATGTCTTTCAACAGAGAAATGGATACCGAAAATGTGGTACATTTACACAATGGAGTACTACTCAGCTATTAAAAATGATGTAATTATTAGGCAAATGGATAGAACTAGAAAATAGCATCCTCAGTGATATAGTATGCATTCACTGATAAGTGGATATTAGTCCAAAAGTTCCAAATACCCAAGATACAGTTCACAGACCACATGAATTTCAAGAAGAAGAAAGACCAAAATGTGGGTACTTTGGTTCTTTTGAGAAGGGGAACAAAATAGTAAGTGGAGCAAATACGGAGATAAAGTGTAGAACAGAGAATGAAAGAAAGGTCATCCAGAGACTCTCCCACCTGGGGATTCAATCATACACAGTCACCAAGCCCAGACACTATTGTGGATGCCAAGAAATGCTTCCTGAAAGGAGCCTGATATGGGTGTCTCCTAAGAGGCCCTGACAGACTTACAAATACAGAGGAGGATGCTTAAAGCCAATCATTGGACTTAGCACAGGTTCAGACTGAAGGAGTGGATGGGGTTTGCAACGTCATAGGAAGAACAATAGTATCAACCAACCAGACACTCCCAGAGCTCCCAGTGACAAAGCCATCAACCAAGGAATACACATGGCTCCAGCTGCATATACTTTTGTCAGGCATCAATGAGAGGAGGGGTCATAGGTCCTATGAAGGCTCGATAGAGGCCTCAGTATAGAGGAATCAAAGGTGGGAAGGAGGGAGTGAGGTGAATAGAGGAACATCCTCATAGAAGCAGGGGAAGCAAAGGGTAAAATGGATAACATTTGAAATGTAAATAAAGAAAACATCCAATTAAAAAAAGGAGATGCTCATAAACATACAAAAGCCAACAGAAGTTCAAATATATTGTACCAGAAAAAGAAATTTCTCCCATCACATAACAGGCAAAACACCAAATGCACATGCAAAGAAAAAAGAAGAATATTAAAAAGCAGTAAAGGAAAAATGTCAAGTAACATATAAAGGCAGACCTTTATATACTTCTCAATAGAGAATATGACAGCTAAAAGATCCTATGCATATGTCCTATAGACCCTAAGAGAACACAAATGAAAGCCCAGGCTACTATACCCAGCAAAACTCTCAATTAACATAATTGGAGAAACCAAGATATTCCATGACAAAACCAAATTTACACAATATCTCTCCACATATCCAGCTCTAGGAAGGATAATAGATGGAAAATGCCCACACAAGGATGGAAACTACACCCTAGCAAAAGCATGAAAGTAATCTTCTTTTAACAAATTCAAAAGAAGACAGCCTCCCAAGCATAAAAATACCATCAAACATAACAGGAAGCAATACTGACTATTCTTTAATATCTGTCAACATCAATGGTCTCACTTCCCCAATAAAAAGACATAGACTAGCAGAATGAATATGTAAACACTACCCAACATTTTGCCACATACAGGAAATACACTTCAGTGACAAAGCCAGACACTACCTCAGAGTAAAAGGCTGAAAAACAAATTTCCAAGCAAACTGTCCCAACAACCAAGCTGGAGCACCCATTCTAATATCAAATAAATCAACTTTCAACCTAAAGTTATCAAAAAAGATAAGGTAAGACACCTCATACTCATCAAAGGAAAACTCTACCAAGAAGAACTCCCAATTCTTTAAGTGATTTTTGTGTTTCCAGTGTAAGCGCTTCTAACTTATGTTCCCCTGTATTTCTTTAAGGGATTTATTTATGCCCTTTTTGTGTTCCTCTAATAGCATCATGACCAGTGGTTTTAAATCCAAATCTTGTTTTACTGGTGTGTTGGGGTATCCAGGACTTTCTGTTGTTGGAGAATTGGGCTCAGATGCTGCCATATTGCCTTGATTTCTGTTAGTAACATTCCTATGTTTGCCTTTTGCCATCTGGTTATCTCTGGCGTTAGTTGGTCTTGTTGTCACTGGCTGGTGTTTGAACCTCCTGTGAGCCTGTAAGGCTATTTTCACTCTTCTGGATGACTGGGTTTCCCCTGGAACAGATTGCTGATGTGCTGATCTCCTCTTGGGTGCCCGTGGAGTCCTGGTGTGTCTTGCTGCAAGCAATGCTATACTTGGCTTGTCTCTGTGAACCTAGTGCTTCCAGTCTGCTCCTTCAGGGAGCAAAGATGGCGAATGCTGCAGGAACTTTTCCAAGTGCCGATCATTCTGCAGGGCAAATGACCCCTGACAGGGTTGATGCCCAGACAGCCTGCAGAACTGCCCAGGCCCTGGGTGCAGGCAAAAGCCTGACAGGCTTAGAACCAAGGGATGTTAGCCTCAGGCTATGTCTGCATGGCTGGAGCTGTCTGTTATATCTCTCTGGCATCCAGGAGCCAAGATGGTAGAGCACCCCTGTAAGTGTGGGGCAGTCTGAAGGGTAAATGACCCCCTAACTGGGTTGGTGCACAGACAGCCTGCTGAGCTGCCCAGACCCTGGGTGCAGGTAAAAGCCTGACAGGCTTAGTCATATAAATTATTTTTATATCACCGGCTATTTTTCTTTCATTTGATACTTTTAAAAATAAGCATTATCTTTAATTTTACCATCATTTTTATATCATTTCACAATCTCTGTCCTTATAGATTCTTATATATGGCAGTGGGGAGGGATTGTGTATGTCCATTGAGGTAAGAGGTCAATGGTTAGGTGTCATTCCTAATAATGTTCTATCTTTTTTATTGAAAAAGGGTCTCTTGTTGAACATGAAGCTCAACAACTAACTCGGGTAGCTAGACAAGGAGCTCCAGAAATGCAGTCATCTTTCCCCCACCTTGGTACTGAGGTTTTACTCATTATTGCTACCTTCTAGATTTTAATATCGGGGATAGAAATCTAAACTCACATCTTCATCCTTGTTCAGGAGGCCCTTTACCCACTGAACCATCTCCCCAGTCTCTTCCTCTTCTCTATCTAATCTAGAATGTTTATTCTATTTTATGTTTGTTATTACATAAAGCAGTAATTTTGTTTCACATATACAATTAGAGTCTACATTTTGCAATACTGTCTTATTCATAACACATATTAATAACTGATAATATCTCTAATAATATAAACATTATTACTTTAATAAGCAAGCTGTAAAAACTCTTTGCTACTAAACAGTTTATGAAAGAGCAAGATGAATTTTTAAATTTTTTGTATATTGTCAATGTTTGTTTTAAACTTTAAAGAGGTATTTATGAAGTTCAAAAATGCTTCACTATAGTATATATTACAATTACATTGAGATTACATGACAATTTAGGATAGATTCCTTTCATGTTACTTTTTATAGAGCTTTATGTTTGTTCTCATGAAGCATAAATTAATCTCAAATTTATATCAATACTTTTAGTTCTATTGGGATATAAATTTTTTAATTACATACATATGTAATTTGAAAATTCAACATCTAGAGGTTTTCTTTTCAGAAGAACAAATATAAATTTCAGTGATTTAAGAAGGTACCAAATGATTCTAGCTTCCACTACTCCATTAATGTGGTATCTTATATGAACTCATTTCCAGCTTGCCAGGTGCATTCCTGAATCAAGAGTCATGACTGTATTACTTTCATGCATTCTTAATGAAATAGCTTTTTATAAGTGATTCAAATTTTATCTTTCTAATCAAAACTATTTGAGTTTTCTCATTTTTCTTCTCACATTAAAATAAGGCAACTAATTTCCTGCAAAACCTTTCATGTTTTTTTGATCTACATTTCATCATGTTGGTTTCTTTGAATGGTCAGTAATTATCTTACACTTTTATAGTATCATGTACCACTCTTGGGAATATACACAAAAGATGCCCCACCATGTGACAGTGGCAGATGTTCCATGTCCCACAACAGAAGAATGGAAACAGAAAATGTGGTTCTTTTATGCAATGGAATACTACTCAGCTATTAAGAATTAGGACATCCTGAGTTTTACAGGCAAATGGATGGAACTAGAAAATATCATCCTGAGTGAGGTAACTCAGACCCAAAAGGACATGCATGGTTTGTACTCACTAATAATTGGATATTAGCCAAAATAATTTTTTAAAAGTACAGAATACCCAAGATACAGTCCACAGAACTCAAAAAGGTCAATAAGCTGAAGTGCCCAAGTGAGGATGCCTCAGTTCCACTTGAGAGGGAGAAGAAAGCAATCTTAAGTGGAGAGGGAGAGAGGGACCTTGGAGGGAAAGTGGAGTAGGTGGACGGGAATAGGAGGAGAAGGGAACATGATCTGGTATTGGGTGAAGGAAAAGGACTCAAGCCCTGAGGGCCAGAAGAAAGAATGGAAACAGGCAACCTTGAGAGATAGGAGTTTGGGGGGACCCTCCAGAATGCACCAATGACCTGGGAGATAAGAGACTCTCAGAACTTAAAGGGAGGAGCCTTAGAAAAAATGCCCAACAGTAGGGAAAGGGAACATATAGAGCCCACTTCCAGCACTAAGACAGACAGTATATCAAATGAGGAAAAGGGAGGCCATCCCACGGTCACAACTCTGACCCATAAGTGTTGCTGTCTGAAAGAACTACAGGGATGGAAATGGAGAGAAGCTTGAAGAAAAGAAGGTCTAGGGACAGGCCCAAAGTGGGACCCAGCTCAAGGAGAGGTCCCAAGACCTGACACATCTTCAGAGGTCCATATTCTTCTTCTGCACTGTTTAATTTTTGTCCATGTAACCATTAGATGGTTTAGTCATGCTTTTATCTAGAAGTCTAGGATCATTTTTTTCCATTAAAGTGTAGTCATTTTGCCACAATCCTTTAATATTTATCTCAACAGCTAGGAACCCATTTATGAGACTCTTGTTCATTGCTCTCTTTATTTTCCTTTACAAATTGGAATTCATGAATTTTTACCAAGATTTATAAAAACTTGTATTATTTTTCTACTTTCTTGGAAAGTCTTAATCTATGAAGACTGATATTTTTTCAACTAAGAAACAGTTCTTGAAACATACTGTGTTTTTCTCCTGACAAGTTGTCTTCTAGAAATTCTGCTAATGGGATGCTTGTTGTTCATGCAATAGGAATACAGAATTTCTGCACCCGAATTCAATATAGTAGCCTCTCTATTCTTAAGTTAATTATAATGTTAATAAGCAGCTTGTTAATTACAGGCCCTCCATTCTCAGCTATCTCCTTTGCTTGTCAAAACTTCATGTCAACTAATTTTAAGAAAAGAACATTTTGATTTCTTCTGTGTTTTCTACTCTCTGATGGCTCCTGCTCCCCATTCTTGGCAGTGGCATAAGATTTTGTTTTATGTGTTGTTTCTCCAGAAATTAATATTTTCATTTGGTCATATCACCACCTCCTTTGCTTTCATGTGACTCTTTTTATGTCTTCCTTTTTCTCTAACTCCCAAACTTCAGTCCGCATGATAGATTCTGTTTCCTGATAACTTGTTCATGAACTTACTGAAGAGTACAAGGAGCCTACAGAGGGATGAGTTTCTGCTCACACCCATGACACGCCCTTGGCTTGAGTTCTAAAAGGCAGAAGGTACCAATCATTCTAATTTCTGTAGACCTGATGTGTAAACTGGGATCCTGTCCACTGTGAAAAAGTATTTCATTTAGAGATTGTCATTTGTGAGCTGTAATCTCAAAGTCCAAATCACATTTTGACTGTGAGGAAATGAACTAGAATTCTGTCGGTGACTTGCTTACTTTCACTCTCTGCCAACATCAGTCTCACCTGCCAGAGAAAGAGGAACAATCCTCCACTGCTGGTGGGATTGCAAGCTGGTACAATCACTCTGGAAATCAGTTTGCTGGTTCCTCAGAAAATTGGACATACTACTACCGGAGGACCCATCTTTATCACTCCTAGGCATATACCTAGAAGATTCTCAAACATGTAATAAGGGTATATATTCCACTTTGTTCATAGAGGCCTTATTTATAATAGCCAGAAACTGGAAAGAACCCAGATGTCCCTCAACAGAAGAATGGATACAGAAAATGTGGTACATTTTCACAATGGAGTACTATTCAGCTATTAAAAACAATGACTTCATGAAATTCTTAGGCAAATGGATGGAAGTAGAAAATGTCATCCTGAGTGAGGTAACCCAATCACAAAGGAACACACATGGTATGTACTCACTGATAAGTGGATATTAGTCTGGAACTTGGAATACCCAAGATACAATTCACAGACCACATGAAGCTCAAGAAGAAAGAGACCAAAGTCTGGATACTTTGGTCCTTCTTAGAAGGGGAAACAAATACCCATAGGAGGAGATACAGAGACAAAGTATGAAGCAGAGATTGAAAGAAAGAGCATACAGAGACTGCCCCACCTGGGGATCCATCCCATATACAGTCACCAAACTCAGACACTATTGTGGATGCCAGCATGTGCTTGCTCACAGGAGCCTGATATAGATGTCTCCTGAGAGGCCCTGCCTGTACCTGACAAATACAGTGGTGGGTGCTCTCAGCCAACCATTGGACTAAGCACAAGGTCCCCAATGGAGTAGCTAGAGAAAGGACCCAAGGAGCTGGAGGAGCTTTCAGCCCCATAGAAGGAACAACAATATGAACCAACCAGTACCCCTAGAGTTCCCAGGGACTAAACTACCAACCAAAGAGTACACATAGAGGGACTCAAGGCTCCAGCTGCATATATAGCAGAGGATGGCCTTGTTAGACATCAAAGGGGGGAGAGGCCCTTGGTCATGATAAGGCTTCATGCCCCAGTGTTGGAGAATGCCAGGGCAGTGAAGTCAGAGTGGGTGTGTTGGTGAGTTTGGGGAGGGAGGGATGGGATAGGGTGTAAATAAAGAAAATCATAAAAAACAAAAGACCTGGATGTGGCTTTAGGAATGCAGCAGTTATAGTTTCTTCTGTACTGTTTTGTTTAAATAACATAATCTAGTTGAATAAATTGTTCCTAAGATTTTTTCAGTTGGGTCTACTGATGGTATTCCTTCTGTCTTTCAGTATAGCTATAGATTTCTTACATCCTTATATTTGGTTTGGAAACTGGGTAGAGCAAAGACCCATGTTCATGTCCTTTCTTTGGAGCTGGTAGTCCATAGACATTGTATATTGAGTCTAAAGATTAACAACAGTCCAGAAACAATTACTTTCTACTTTCTTTAGACACTTGCTGCCTTTTTAATGTACACAAGTGATAACACTAATCTATCATGTGCTGATACACATGTTTGTATCTAAAACTGGACAACAAAGGTCATTATAGTCCTAAGTATATGTGGAATGTTAGAATGAGAGGCCAAAAATTAGTTTGGAAGCTTCAGGTTACATCAGAAAGAAAAATGTGACCATCATAAACCAACTTCATTCACAATTCATTGTTTTATTTATAAATCATATCAGTCTATGTGTGTTGTCACAAATCTCTCATCCCAGGTCTTGGGGGGTTAAGCCAGGTAGATCATCAGCCTGAGAATGAGATCCAATATCAATTAAAACAAAATATAACAAGTAAACAAACAAAATCTAAAACTGTTTCTCTTCAGCTCTAGCTACCTAGCTTTACTTGAAGGAACAATGGCTTCAAACTCCATGTTGCTGCTTTAAAAGATATGCACAGAAATTTTTAATCAGTAAAATTCCAGTTTCTCATCCCTGATGGCAGCTCTTGTTTCTCTACTGTTATTTAAAGAACAGTTGGACGTCTTTTGCACACATGACCTTTACTTCAGTATACAAACAACACAGTAGACAGCCATTGCCATCATTAATAGAAACCCACAAACAGAAATTGTTCCTAGAAAACTTTGGGTTGGCATTTGTGATTATAAAAGGTCATCATAATTAGGTTATGCGAGTGGGATTTACATAGAATGAACACAAATTAGAAAGTGGGAGGCTGGATTTTGCTGCTCCCTCTCAGCTGTAACCAAGTGTGACATTGGAAGACATTTTCTTTCCAAATAGCCTGGTATGATTCTTCTGTCCTTGATAACACTCCATCCATCCACAGCAGCTGGTGACTCTTGTCTTGTCTCCTCTTCAGAATCATATTCAGCTTTCTCTGACCTTTGAAACTGCCCCAAGAATGTCCATATAAAATCTGAAAACAATCTAGTATATAAATGTTCTCTGGCTCTGAGGGTCAGCAAGGCCTTTAGATCTTGCTAGAGGAGAATATGTTCATTATAGAGAATGCAGTTGCAAATAAAGCTTTTGTATTTACATTAAATAAAGAAATGACAAGGCAGCTAATTAAGATTTATTTTAAAAAATTATAATATTCCCTTAGATCATAAGCCTCTAAAAATTAATTATTCACAAACCAAAGATAATTGGCAGTAATTCATATTATAAAATACATAATATAAAAAGGCCAAGAAAAAGAACATAATTCATACATACAAAAATAATGTATCCATAAGAAAAGTAGATATTAGAATATTCATGCTTAATCTTTCCACAAGCTAATTCATATGGAAATGCTATTCATTTAAATAGCTATAGAAAAAATTTGTATGCTTTCTGGATCCCACCTGTGCCAGCACAGGAACAATCCCACATAGCCCATACTGGAGTTGCAGTTCTACTCCACAGGATCACAGAATCACAGGATCTCAGGATCACAGGAGGGACAGGCTCTAGGCAGAGACAGGGAGGCCAGATAACACCAGAGATAACCAGATGTCAAGAGGCAAGCATAAGAACATAAGCATCAGAAACCAATTTGACTTGGCAACATCAGAGCCCAGTTCTCCCACCACAGCAAGTCCTGGATACCCCAACATACCCTTAAAATAAGATTCAGATCCAATCTTTCATTTCATGAAGATTATAGAGGACTTTAAGAAAGACATAAAGAAATATAGGAGAACGCAAGTAAACAAGGAGAAGCCCTTAAAAAGGAAACACAAAAATCTCTTAAAGAAATACTGGGTGAACACAATCAAACAGGTGAAGGAATTGAACAAGACTGTCCAGGATCTAAAAATGAAAATAGAGTCATTAAAGAAAACTCAAAAGGAGACATTCCTGGAGATGGAAAAGCTAGGAAAGAGAACAGGAGTCACAGATGCAAGCATCACCAGCAGAATACAAAAGATAGAAGAGAGAATCTCAGTGGCAGAAGGAATAGTAGAAGGCACTGACACAATAGTCAAAGAAAATTCAAAAAGTAAAAAGCTCCTTTCTCAAAACATTCAGGAAATCCAGGACACAATGAAATCCTTAAACCTGAGAGTAATATGTATAGAAGAGAGTGAAGATTTCCAACTCAAAGGGCCAGCAAACATCTTCAACAAAATTATAGAAGAAAACATTCCTAACCAAAAGAAAGAAATGCCTATAAACATACAAGAAGCATACAGAACACTAAACTGATAGGACCAGAAAAGAAACTTCTCTCATACATAATAATTAAAACACCAAATTCATAGAACAAAGAAAAAATATTGAAAGCAGGATGGGGAAAATGTCTAGTAGCATATAAGGCAGACCTATTAGAATTACACCACACTTCTCAACAGAGATTATAAAAGTCAGAAGATCCTGGGCATATGCCATACAGACCCTAGTAAAATAAAAATGCCAGCCCAGGCTACTATACCCAGTAAAACTTGCAATTAGCATAGATGGATAAACCAAAGTATTCCAAGACAAAACCAAATTTAAACAATATCATTCCAGTAATTCAGCCCTACAGAGGATAATAGAAGGTAAAGCCCAACACAAGAGGGAAACTTCACCTAAGAAAAAGCAAGAAATTAATATTTTCACAACAAACCCAAGTGAAGAGAAACACACAAACATAATTCCTCTAATAACAAAAATAACAGAAACCAATGATCATTGATCCCTAATCTCTCTCAACATCAATGGACTCAATTCCCCAATAAAAAGACATACGCTATCAGACAGAATATGTAAACAGGATTCCGCATTTTGCTGCATACAGGAAACACATCTCAGAGTCAAAGACAGACATTACCTCAAAGTAAAAGGATGGTAAAATGTTTACAAACAAATTGTTCCAAGAAACAAGCTGGAGTAGCAATTCTATTATCCAACAAAATAGACTTTCAACCAAAAGTTATCAAAAAAGATGGGGAAGCACATTACATACTCATCAAAGCAAAAATCCACAAGGATGAACTCTCAATTTTGAACATCTATTCACCAAATGCAAGGGCACTAACATTTCTAAACCACACACAATAATAGTAGATTTCAATACCTCACTCTCACAAATGGACAGATCATGGAAACAGAAATTAAACAGAGTCACAGTGAAACTAACAGAAGTTATGAACCAAATGGATTTAACAGATATCTGCAGAACATTTCACCCTAAAACAAAAGAACATACCGTCTTCTCAGGAAAAAAATTGTAAATTACTTTTGTGTCTGTATATTTGTGGGATGACAGGGCCACATGATACATGTGTGAGGTTAGAGGACAATTGCAGGAGTCTATATGGCCTTCCAACAGATAAATTTCAGGGACTAAACTCAGCTCATCATGTTTGGCAGCAAGCACTGAGCCATCTTGTAGCACCCCCTCCAATGTTATTTTTCAAAGAAGTCATTGCTGTGTCTTAGGTGATAGTTATAAGAATTCTAAGACAGTAACTTGTAGAAAAAGAATCAGGGAAGTTATCTTGTACTTGTACTTAGAACATTGATTCATCAGTAATATTTTTCTTCCTAAAGTAATAAAATAGTGTTCCTGTACTGGTTAATATTAATTGTTAGCTTGATGGGATTTATAGAGCACTGTGAAGGAAATTTAGATCAGTTTCATTAAGAAGAGAAAACTCACCTTAATTGTGGGAGGAAACATTTCAATGCTGAGTTTCTATATAGAATCACAAGGATAAACCATGCTGAGTACCAGCATTTTTATCTTCCTAACTGCAACTAAAATGTGAACAGCTGTCCCATTCCCTGCTTCCATAATTACCCCTCCATGAATGAACACTGAGTCAAGATAATCCCTTCTTTCTTTAAATTTCCTTTGCCATGTATTTGTTACACAGTGAGGATAGTAGCTAATGCAATACTTATTTTATGTTACTAATCATTATAAAACATAAGTACAACACTTCTCTTTGAACACATGACATATGAAAGTAAAATTTCTTTAAATTTTTTCTCATTGTCAATTTCTTTATATTTTATAAGAAAACACATTCTGTGTTGTGCAATAAATAAATGAAATATCTCCGAATCTCCTTCTAGTAAACAAGAGCATAAAATGAGCCTTTGTTCCCTCTCCATAAAACACTTACAGACTCTAGGGAAAATGCTAAGTGATTTCATCAAAGTCTAAAAGTTCATGTTTGTACTGGAAATTATCAATCATTCTTAAGACTTTTAACTTAGTAGACCCTCCTAGAACATTCTATGACCCCATGAAATTTTAATAATAATGATGCCACCACTATTGTTCTTTGGGGTATTTTCTTTGCATTCAACAAAAGCAGTTCCAACTGGTATGTCTGAGAATTATGGATATACCTCTCACCAGTAGTAATGAAGTGTCCTAGTAAGAAACAGATTTTTTTACAGATCATTGCCTTTTGACTTGAGCAAACTGTTTTATTCATTAAATTTTGTCTTATTTTTCAATGAAATTATTAACTGATTTATGTATAACTATTCAACATGTAATTCATTATTAAAAACATTTTCTAAATACTTGGCTATTTCCCATGTTGAATCCTATAATTAAGCCTAGTCCATATATTTTTAACTTTAGAGTTTCTTCTTCATACAAATTCAATTATACAATGCAGGAAATAAAACAGTAGGATTTCTACTTAGATATGCTTGTTTGAAATTTCTATCAACTGAATAAGAAAATAATTCAACCTATATTGATTTTACAGAAACACGAGTTTGCACATTTTTCTACAGACAAAGGAGTAGATAATTAAAAGGATATATGGGTAAAAGAAATGTACTTAGTCAATCAGATATTATGAACAAGTAATTAAAATCCAGAACTTTGCTCTAGGATATTTATAAAATTATGTATAAAACTGGAATACAATTTCTTTAAGGAAAACAAACATAATTTTGCACGACAAAGATGTCCCAAGTATAACTAGAATTTCTAATAAAGAAGTTGTCATAAGACTTCAGGGATCTGATGACAGAATAATTTGGTCTTATAACTTTCTCTTTTAGTTTTGATATTATAATACATTTACATAATTCCCCCTTTCCTTTTCCTCCTCCAAACCCTTCTGTATATTTCTGGTTTCCCTCTTATAAATTCATGATTTTTTTCATTAATTGTTGTTGCACAAATATAGGTATTCACATATATGTTTCAGGGTTGATCATAGTGAGAATTTTGGTTTCTTTAAAAACTCAGTTATGTTATATAATAGGTTTTTTGTTTTAATCCCAGGTGTGGAATATGGGGCTACCTCAGATTATCCACATGTTCTCTGACAGGAGTGTGATTTGTGCCAGTCTCAGATAGTATAATTCTAGGAAATCTTGAGAGGGTATAAATGCTAGAGCCCCGAAAGATACTTTGACAGCTCCTGCTTCCCCCTGTTTGATGCCTCTACTGCTGCTGATTCATCTTGTTGCTACTGGTTTGTCCTGCTGCTTCATTTACTATTACTGGTTTGCTGGACTACTGGATATCCTGATGACAATGACAGGACTTGCCCCAAAGAACTATGTTCCTCTTCATCAGGAAGTACATATAGAAGCCTATGCCCTCCCCCAAACCTTCTTTTTCTTCTAGCTAGGATTGGGAGATTGGAAGAGGCTAGGGTAGATAAGGATTGGAAGGGAGGTAGAGATGAAAGAACACAAATAAAATCAATAAATATGCCTACAGTTGGTATTGGATAAATAATTGATATGCTTTCCCTGGGAAAACCATTTATGCAGGTTTTGATATTTGTTAATTACCTTTAGTTCTTTGTATAAAGTCGAAGCCTTATTATGTTACCCTGGTCCACTTTGGCATGTCCACTGTTGTCCTCAAGCATATCATGTTTAGGCAGTTATGTTGATAAGACTTTATGAATGTATCATCTGAGATTACTAGGAGACATAGCCATAATCCTCTGGCTCTCATAATCATTCGGTCCTCTCTACTGCAGTGTTGCCTGAGCGTTTGATGTAGAACTTATTTTGTAGACATACCCATTGAGATTGGAATCATAACTGCATTTTTATTGGCTGTGTTTTTATGTAGTGGTTTCCATCTACTGCAAAAAGAAGTTTCCTTACTGAGTTCTAAAATCTATACTTACATGTAGGTATAAGAATGAAAATTTAGAATCTAACTTGGAATATTTTTTTTAAAAAAAATGGTAGTTTCAGTTTTTCCTCCAGGATCCATGACTTCAATAGTCATAGGTAGTTGCCTAGATTTTCAAAACCAGGTATGCTTTTCTTCTTGTTAAATAAGTCTTAAGTTCAATGAGAGAGCTAATAGTTACTGCCAACATATATTTGGTACTACCATACCATGGAATTACCATGCTATATTTGTTGTTGCTGTGGTTCATGTGAGTAATAGCTGTAGAGAACTGCTTGCTGTTTCATTCCTCTAGAGTATTGCATGCTTCCTTCTGGTATCATAAAGGCTAATCATTGGACAGAAGGTATTTAAGTCAGGTTATCTTATTAACAAAGCCATAAAAGTCTATCATACAATCTGCTAGTTAGCTCTGCTTTTGAGAAATTTCTTTGAAATCAAGATTAATTTGCTCATTTGTGAAAGTGAGAAGTTTGAGTTCCTACTTTTATTGAATCAGTCTGTCTCTCTCTCTTTTTTTTCTTTCCTTTTTTTTATTGGATATATTCTATATTTACTATTTATTTCCCTTTTTCTGGTTCCCCACCCCCAAAGGTCCCACATGCCCTTTTCCCTCCCCCTGCTCCCTCATCCACCCCCTCCCACCTCACTGTTCTTGTACTCCCCCACAATGATGCTTTGGTCCATTCTAGCACCAGCGTCCACTCCTTTCTTCTTGTCAGACCTCACTTGGTATGTGATTTATGTCTTTGGTGTTCCAAGATTCTAGGCTAATATCCACTTATCAGTGACTGCATACCATGGGTATTCTTTTGAGACTGGGTCACCTCACTTAGTATGACATTCTCCAGCTCCATCCATTTCTCTAAGAATTTCATGAATTCATTGTTTCTAATGGCTGAATAGTACTCCATTGTGTATATATACCACACTTTTTGTATCCATTCCTCTGTTGAGGGACATCTGGGTTCTTTCCAGCTTCTGGCTATTATATATAAGGCTGCTATGAACATAGTGGAGCATGTATCCTTATTGCATGCTGGGGAATCTTCTGGGTATATTCCCAGGAGTGGTATGGCAGGGTCCTCCGGAAGTATCACGTCCAGTTTTCTGAGGAACCGCCATACTGATTTCCAGAGTGGTTGTACCAGCTTGCCGTCCCACCAGCAGTGGAGGAGTGTTCCTCTTTCTCCACATCCTCTCTAACACCTGATGTCTTCTGAGTTTTTAATCTTAGCCATTCTGACTGGTGTGTGTCTCTCTCTTTTTTATGATAGTATTTTATTTACATATTTAGGTGCACTGGTGTTTCTTGCATATGTTATATTATGCTGTGGATTCAGTTCTTTTAGAATCATGCAATATCTTTCTTGCTTCCTTACACAATGTATAGTAAAGTCTACTTTATCTCACAAAGAATGAACATAAGCAGGGTGTCTTCTGTTTTTCATTTTTTATATTTCAATGGTAAAATAAAATGTACTTAATATTGCTTGTTGCTGGAAGTTGCATGTTCCCTTTATAAAAATGCTATTTTGTTCAACTGGCTTTATGTAAAAAAAAAATAGCATGCTTCTTTTCAAGCGCCTATACATATGCAATATAGTTTATACTATGTATGGAAACTGTTTAAGCTTGGATTCCAGTTAGCTGAACTGTCAACTTGACATAGTCTACAGTCATCTGAGAGGAGAAGCCTCAATTGAGGGATTACCTACACTAAATTGGTCTATGAGAATTCATTTGGAGGCATCTCTTGATTGTGAATTGATATGGGAAGGCCCAGACCATTATGGATGATCCTGTCCTTATGCCGGTGGTCCTGGCTGTATAAGAAAGCTGGTCAAACATGTTCCTGCCTATGGGTAAATAGGCCAGCAAACTTCTTCCATGGTTTCTCCTTCAAATTCCTGCTTCATTTCCTGCCCAGACTTCTGCTCACTCAGTGATGGATAGTGGCCTGAAAGTATATGCACATCAGCCTTCCTTCCTTCAGTTGCTTTTGCTTAAAGTGGTTCACAACAGGAATAAAGATGAAGCTAGAACAATCCCAATATGAAAAAGCAACAGTGATGCTAAGAAATGGAAATTCTTTGATTACATTTATAATCATTTTACTTTCTGTGTATCTGAGCAAATGCTTCAAACAAGGCAATCTGTCGATCTTTAAATAGAAAAGTGAATAACATATGACATTAAAGATTTTTGAATACCTGTGTGATGGAGAAAACCAACTGTAGCAGCAGAACTCTGTTTCATTCACTTGAATGTGACCATGATACAAACTGTCACTGAAGCCTTTTATAGCTATGTGCTAATATTTGATTACACTCCCGTTAAATTAAGAGACAAAGGAGGATTTGCCAACAAGTATTATGAATCTAATGGAAGAAATATCTCTGACTTAAATAAGCAACAGATGTTCATTTGCCAAATTAGAAGTCAGTCATGTTTTAAACTTTAGAACAAAAGCAGAGTTTGAGTATATAACACAGCATATTAAAATATAGGGTTATTTTTGCAAACCTTTGATTGACATATACTTCAGTTTTAGGTCAGTGGAGAGTTGGCAATATGCTCAATACCTCCTAAGTTTTGCTTATGGTAGGGGCAGGGGCTAACCTGTACACATGTATGGGCATGTGGAAGGTAGAGGGGGACATCATGGGTCTATTCCATCACTTTTTACCTCATCCTATTTACACAGGGTCTCTCACTGAAGGGAGAGTAAGACAGTTGGTCCAGCAAGTCCAAATAATCTTCCTGTGTTTGTGTCCCCTGTTCTGGGTGCATTTAGCTCAAGTTCTCATGACTGCACAGAAATTACTGCCCAGGATCTAGACTCTTTTATTTCATTTTTCTTTCAAAACTCCATGTCTTCTACTAATATGGTCAGCAGCCCTTTACACATTCCTATTTCTATGCATTAACACAGTTTTTTTTTTAAGTGACAGGATGGGCCTGTGATAGTTATAGTGTGATCTACATGGATTTTCTGGATAAAATTTAATCATCATTTTCATTTATGACTTCTGACAGTATAAAACTTAATTCAACCACAATTTAGAGGCTGTGATATGTTTAACATATGATGTAGCTCATATAGTTGCCTGTGATGGCATTGTAAGTGTAGGGATAGAGCAGAAACCACATTTATGAACATGTCTGTCTGGGTTTATGTGCTGTCCTGGACTCCTTTAGACTTCTTCCAGCAAAAAAAAAAAGATAACTATAAGACTTAAGTCCTAGACCTTAAGTCAGAACTGAGCCAAAATCAACCCTTTTGCCTTTATCACATACCCAGAAAATCCATACTACTAGATTTGAGTTGCTATCTCCACTCCATTGTGTAGACTCAGAAAATGTCAAGACATCACTATTCATCAGAATTCTGATTTATTGCCAGAATAAGTGGGGGGAGGGCAGATATTTGTGCCATGAGTATACCAGTTAAATTAGTAGAAGATACTGGAGAGATGGGATAATTAAAAAAAAAATTACATCCCAGGACATTGATATTCACAGAGTGATGGGCATTAGATTCAGATTTGATTGCAGTTTCTTTATAAAACTTAGAACATGCTCAGTAAGACCAATTATAGCCTAGAGCCAGAGCTTTAGGGAACTTTTTTTTAGGTACGACTGATACCTAAAAAAGAAGGAGCATAGTTTCTTGTCTAAAACTAAGACAGAAAGTTTAGCTCAGAATGGAATACTCACATCGCTGAAGTGTCAATGGGGATCTTTGTTTTTTGTAATTACTGTACACGTATGACACAATGATGAGAAAACTGTACATATTGCTAGATTAAACCAGGAATTAGTGATTATGAAGCATTAGTAAATATCTAATAAATGGAATTTGAAACATTGCAGGAGAAATTTGTACTATGAGGTATGACAAAGATTTTGGATTTGCTATCTACATGAAAGGACTCAGTTCTGGTTATCAATGCCCTCCTGCTACATCCACTGACTGTCAAGAAAATAACAAAATTGTGGGGGATCACACCAATCTAATGTTTTCCTTAAGGCCCTCTTATATTGAGAAGGATTGCAGTTCCTTTATAAAACTTAGAACATGCTCAGTAAGACCAATTATAGCCTGGAGGCAGAGCCTTAGGGAACTTTTTTTAGGTACAACTGATTTAGGAAGAAGGAGCATAGTTTCTTGTGTAAAATGAATAACACTCTTGGCAAGGCCAATAATGGTCTAGGACCAGGATCTTGGGAGATCAGCAACTTCCTGAGAATTCAGGAAGTCTTTCTATCTAAGAGGTTATGGTTATCAGTTCCAAGGACACTATATGCTTGGTCTGTGATCAACTTGAAATATTCATTATGTGCAACATTGCTTAGGGGGCTTCCTGCAGATACTGTCCCATGACATAATAGTTTTGCTCTCCCTGCCACATTTTTTTCCCTTATAAGCTGTAAAGATGCTCTATTTCATAATAAACTAGTTTCATGAGGCATCAGATTGTGTAAAATCTCTTGATTCAAAACTTTTCTATTTTCTCATCTCCTGGATCTTCCCTTAAGGATCCTTTCACTAAAAAACAATTTGATGGTCCAGGTCAAAAAGTGAATTTTACAGTTGTTTGTCCAGCATTCATGATCTATTTGATATTCTGCTGGGGGTTCAAGACAAGCCTGCTTTGGGGGCCTCCTATTAACTATTGACAGGGCAGAGTCAGATATACTTAGGCTCTCTGGACCAAGCCCATCAAAAAGGCTATGGAATGTTCACAAAAAAAAGGGACCTATCACGATTACCCTCCAAAAGACCCAACAAGCAGCTGTAAAAGTCAGATGCAGAGATTTTTACCCAACCAACGGACAGAAGCTAATGATCCCTGTGTTTGAATTAGAGAAAAACTAGAAGAAGCTGAGGAGGAGGGCGACCCTGCAGGTGGAACAGAAGTCTCAGTTATCCTGGACCCCAAGATCTCTCAGACACTGGACCAACCAGGCAGCATACACTAGTTGATGTGAGGCCCCCAACACCTATACAGCAGAAGACCACTGGGTCTGGATTTAGTCAGAGAAGATGTGCCTAACCCTCAAGAGACTTGAGGCCCCAGGGAGTGGGGAAGTCTGGTGGAATTGGGGAGGGACATCCTCCTGGAGACTGGGTCGGGGGAGGAGGTATGGGATATGGAACAGTTAGAGGGTGGACTCGTAGGGGAATATAATTAGGAGTATAAAAGGAAAAAGATTAAATAAAATTTTAAAAATACATGCATGCAGAATTTAAGTGCCAGAGTCTAATTAGTTTTAGACTAGTGCTATAAAACTTAGGCGCAAAGATAAATATTTCAGCTAATTTCCCTATGTAGTATGAATAAAATTGTGGAGAGGATTCTCAAATTGAATGTTATGAAGTCATTTGCAAAGAACATTAAGTCAGTTCTTCTATGAAATGAAGTGTACTTTACAGAGAAGAGACTTCACAAGAGCTGACATTTCTCTCCTGAAGAACATGTCTCTTGTGGCTTCATTAGGACTTCTTGAAACAATCTGAACTTTAGACCTTTCAGTCTGCCAGCTGAGCCCACTGTCACACAATAACTGATGCCTAATAACACCTTGGGACACCAAGGCACAGAGTCATTTCACCTGTCCCAACTGTATAACTGGCCAGTAAGCAGCATATGGAAAAACCTGCTGAATATTACCCAATATTTCTTCTCTTCCCTAAATAATGAATTATTCTATAAATAAATAAATAAATAAATAGATAAATAAATAAATAAATAAAGTGTCATGGAGAAATATAAATGTTTTATATGAAGTTCCTAAGTGTGTGAACAAATTGGTCTCTAATTCTTATGACTTCTTTTGAATTCTTTTCCTTCTGTTGGTTTGTCTTGTCCAACTTTGATGTGATACTTTGATCTTACTATATTTTATTTTGTTATACTTTGAGGAATGAATGGATGAATTATTGAATGAATAAATGGAAACCTAGCCAAGTTTTATCTTACTATATTTTATTTTGTTATACTTTGAGGAATAAATAAATGAATTATTGAATGAATAAATGAAAGCCTAGCCACTAGGGTAAATGCTAATAAGTGAACTGACATTTAGGAGGAAAAGTCAGTTTTCTCCAATGGAGTGACACTGTGTATGTCAGCCACTCCAAGACAGGCTTCTTGTTGAGGATAAGTTGACAAACAAATAATAGTGTGAGTGTGTACATGCTCTTATTTGATTATAGTTTGGTGGTGTTTCTTTTTGTTGTTGCATGGATTATTTTCATTTGTTTTCTTGGGTTTTGTGGGTTTTGTTTTTATATTGAGGTTTAGTTTATATAATGAGTGAGAATGAGTATAATGGGCAGGGAGGGGATAGGAGGAGGAAGGACTTGGAGGAGGGAAGGAATATGAGCAAAATATATTTAAATTTAAAAATTGCTTGAAATAATAAAAATAAATATGTTAGAAAAATTATGTGCTATGTTTCATTATTACTTTTAAGGCAACAGAGAAAAGGCCAAGAAATGAAAAAAGTGACATTTCATCCAATAATTGAAGTAATAAAATCCTGACATTTGCTTCTTAATATATTTATAATTTCATTTTTATAATTTTACATTTATGAGGCTTATAGACATGTATAAATGATATCATTACTACTAAGGTAATTTAATAAAATAGGATGTTAACAACCATTCCTGGCATGTTGGTTGCTTAAATTGTATTAAAATGATTAAACTTATTGAAACAAATTATATTAAATTACCCTTCCAGGTTAAGTACCTAACAGGCCCCTTCTATCTAGATTTCTATGGGAGGAAGTGATAAAATGTATATTAATTTTCAAGAATGCACAGAAGTCTAAGCCCTAATTGTAAGCTTGTGATTGGAGGACTGTTTCCAGTTTGTAAGTAGAAAGTGATGTATCATGATTTCTTATGTTGCTCAGAGAATGTGATGATGCTGTCCACCCATGGAAAGCCCTGATTGGCATAATAGATTGTTTATCAGCAGGGAAAGTGGGGGGTGGAGGATGTGTTCAGATTAGAGTCCAGAGATTTTATCATAATCTATACCATTTTTCCTTCTACTAATCTTTTAATTTATTTGATCCTCTATTTCTATGGATGAAGAATGACAGATTTAACAAGAGTCATGTCTGCTAATACTTAAAATTGTAGTAGACTTTGAACAAATAAAATCTTTCTTGGAGACTGTTTATAAGCCAAGTATGCAATGGCCAGTGATGGGAGTGAAAGTTGTAGACACTCTGAATTTGTACACCCCATGTTTATTCTTCTCCTGGGAGGTAAATGATCCAAAGGAACCTCGGTGAATACAGTGAAATCTATCCAGGGTCTTAAAACAGGAAAGAGAAATTGCTTTTAATTTAACATGAAACAAATCTTGATGAAACATCAAATAACAGAATATATCTGGTTGTATTTTGCAGGCAAATTCTCCCTCAAGACTGATGTCTAAAAGTAAAGAGTGGGGAAGTATAGGCATGTGGTATGAATGGTGATATTGTAAACAAACATGTATGCCCCTTCTTTTGGCTAATGGAAAATTAAAACAGTGGGGCAAGAAACTGGAACTTCTCAAGGTATCTCATAGGTGAAAGAAAAGCCCAGATGTCTGATCTTAGCTGAAGATAGACCTTCTTCAGGAAAGACATATCATACCTGCTCTGACAACTTATTAGACCATCTTGCAGAAGAAACTAGAGTAGAGAAAACAATGCTGAGTAGGGCAATGTCTTGACCAGGGCTGCATAGCTGTAAAAATCTTGTGCCTCTATTTAAGCTAAACCTCACATCATATGCTGAATATATATATGGCATATGGGATCAATAGACCATCATATCCATCTTCTCAGTGTGACCATGATGAATGTTCTCTTCTTTCTCATTATACTATTGTTTTTCTAAACTATTTATTTTTATACACCCTGACTATTAAAGATAAACTAAAAGCAAGATAACGGGAATCAAAACAGAGACAAAATTCTGATTTCTTTTTTTTTTTGAGTTTTCCCATTTTTTATTTTATTTATTTACATTTCAAATGTTATCCAGTTTCACGGTTTTCCCTGTGCAAACCTGCACTGTTACCCTGCTTCTATGAAGGTGCTTCCCCCCTACCCTACCCACTTCCACCTCACTACCCTAGCATTCCTCTACACTTGGGCATCAAGCCTTCACAGGACCAAGGGCCTCACCCCCATTTAAGCCCGATAAGGCCCCTTCAGGTCCATCAACTCCTTCAGTCCTTCCCCTAACTCCTCCATTGAGGTCTCTGTGCTCAGTCCAATGGTTAGCTGCAAGCTTCCACATCTGTATTAGTCAGGGTCTGGCAGAGGCCCTCACAAGACAGCTGTATCAGGTACCTGTAAGTACTTCTTGGCATTACCAATAGTGTCTGAGTTTGGTGTCTGCTTGTGGGATTAGATCCCCAGTTGGGGCAGTCTCTGGATGGCCTTTCCTTCAGTCTTTGTTGTACTCTTTGGTCCTGTATTTCCTTTAGACAGGAAGCTAAAGTGGGTGGGTTGGTAAGCACAGGGAGGGGGGATGGGATAGGATGTTTTCGGAGAGGAAACCAGAAAAGGGAATAATATTTGAAATGTAAATGAAGAAAATATCTAATAAAAAAATTTGGACATGGGTAGGTGGCCTCATCCCTCAATCAGGAGGCCATGTCTAACCGCTGAATATGGTCTCAACAGCTTCTCCCTCCCCTTTGTGGGGTATTTCACTTAATGTCATCCTAGTGGGGTCCTGGGAGACTCTTCCTTTCCAGGCATCAGGGACTTTCTGGTTGCTACCAGTTCTCCATTCCCCCATTGCTACACATCTCTGTTCAAATTCCTGACTCTCTGTACATCTCCTCAATCTCTTCCCATACCTGATTTTTCCCCTCTTCCCCCCCCCACTTCTCTTCCTCCCAATTCCCTCCCACCCTCTACTTCCCATGATTATTTTGTTCCCCGTTCTAAGTAGGACCTAAGCATCCACTCTTTTGTCTTCCTTCCACTTAAGCTTCATATGGTATCTGAGTTGCATTCTGTATATTCCAACCTCTTTGCCTAATACCCACATACCAGGTGTCCTTTTTGTGACTGAGTTACCTCACTTGGGATATTTTCTAGATCCACACATTTGAATGCAAATTTCATGAAGTCATTGTTTTTAATAGCTGAGTAGTAGCTCATTGTGTGAGTGTACCACATATTTCATATTCATTCCTCTGTTGAGGCCATCTGGATTGTTTCCAGCTTCTGTTTAGTGGAGCATGTGACCTTCTTTCATGTTCGAGTATCTTTGGGGTATTTGCCCAGGAGTGGTATAGCTGGGTCCAATATTCTGAGGAACCAACAGACTGATTTTCACAGTGGTCGTACCAGCTTGCAATCCCACCAGCAACAGAGGAGTGTTCCTCTTTCTCTACATCCTCAGAAGCATCTGCTGTCACCTGAGTTTTTGATCTTACCCATTCTGACTGGTGTAAAGTAGAATCTCAGGGTTCTTTGGATTTGCATTTTCCTGATTTCTAAGAATGTCAAACATTTCTTTAGGTGCTTCTGAGTAGTTCAAGTTTCCTCAGTTTAGAATTCTCTGTTTAGCTCTGTCTCCCACTTTTTGATAGAATTATTTGGTTCTCTGGAGTCCAAGTTCTTGAGTTCTTTGTATATATTGGATATAAGCCTTCTATCGAATGTAGGATTGGTAAAGATCTTTTTCCCCAATCTCTTGGTTGCTGTTTTGTCCTATTGACAGTGTCCTTTGCCTTACAAAAGCTTTGCATTTAATTTTTTTTAACCAGAAAAAAATGTTATTTAATGTTTTAGGGGTATTTTCAAAATTTTGATATATCCATATTACTTTCTTTTTTATTAGATATATTCTTTATTTACATTTCAAATATTATCCCCTTTCTTGGTTTACCCTCCAAAAATTCCTTACCTCATCCCCTCTACCCCCCTGCTCATCAACCAACTCTGGCTTCCCTGTCCTGGCATTCCCCTATACTGGGGCATTGAGACTTGTCTACCAAGGGCCTCTCCTCCCTTTGATGTCCAACAAGGCCATCCTCTGCTACAAATGCAGCTGCAGCTATAGGTCCCTCCAAATGTACTCCTTGGTTGGTGGTTTTGTACCTAGAAGCATTAGGGTTACTGAATGGCTCATATTGTTATTCCTCCTATGGGACTGCAAGCTCATTCAGCTCCGTTAGTCCATTCTCTAGCTCCTCCATTGGGGACCTTGTGCTCACTATGTTCATAGCAGCCTTATTTATAATAACCAGAAACTGGAAAGAACCCAGATGTCCCTCAACAGAGGAATGGGTATAGAAAATGTGGTACATTTATACAATGGAATACTACTCAGCTATTAAACAATGAATTCATGAAATTCTTAGTCCAAAGGAAGGAACGCATATGGTATGTATTCACTGATAGTGGATATTAGCCAAGAAGCTCAGAATACACAAGATGCAATACAAAGACCAAACGAAACTCAAGAAAAAGGAAAATCAAATTATGGTCCTTCTTAGAAGAGGGAACAAAAGACCCCTGGGAGGAGATACAATGTAGAGCAGAGACTGAAGAAAAGACCATCCAGAGACTGACACACCTGGGGACCCATCACATATATAGTCACAAAACCCAGACACTATTGTGGATGCAAACACATGCTTGCTGACAGGAACCTGATATAGTTGTCTCCTAAGAGGCTCTGCCAGTACCCAAAAAAATGCAGAGGTGGATGCTCTCAGCCAACCATTGGACTAAGCAAAGTTTTACAATTTCATGAGGTCCCATTTGTAGATTCTTGATCCTAGAGCTTAAGTCATTGGTCTTCTGTTCAGGAAATTTTCCCCTGTGCCCATGTGTTCAAGGCTTTTACCTACCTTCTCTTCTATTAGATTCAGTATATCTGGGTTTATGTGGATGTCCCTGATATTCTTGGACTTGGGCTTTATACAGGGAAATAAGAATGGGTCAATTTGCATTCTTCTACATGCTGACCTCCAGTTGAACCAGCACAATTTGTAGAAAATGCTGTTCTTTTCCCACTGGATGGTTTTAGCTTCTTTGTCAAAGATCAAGTGACCATAACTGTGTGGGTTCATTTCTGCATCATCAATTCTATTCTATTGATCTACCTGCCTGTCACTGTACCAATACCATGTGGTTTTTATCGCTATTGCTCTGTAGTACAGCTTGAGGTCAAGGACAGTGTTTCCCCCAGATGTCCTTTTATTGGTGAGAATAGTTTTCACTACCCTGGGCTTTTTGTTATTCCAAATGAATTTGAGAAATTGCGGTTTTTAACTCTGAAGAATTGGAATTTTGAGGGCGATTGCACCATTCTGTAGGTTACTTATGGCAAGATGGCCATTTTTACTGTATGAATCCTATAAATCCAGGAGCATGGGAGATCTTTCCATCTTCTGAGGTTTTCTTCAATTTCTTTCTTCGGAGTGTTGAAGTTCCTGTCATACAGATCTTTCACTTGTTTGTTTAGCATAACACCAAGATATGTTATTTTGTTTGTTACTATTGTAAAGGGCGTCACTTCCCTAATTTCTTTCTCAGTTTATCCTTTGCATATAGGAAGGCTATTGATTTGCTTGAGTTAATTTTATATCCAGTCATTTGACCAAAGCTGTGTATCACCTGTAGTTCTCTGGTGGAATCTTTGGGGTCGTTTGATTATACTATCATATCATATCTGCAAATAGTGATATTTTGACTTCTTCCTTTCCAATTTTTATCCCTTTGACCTACTTTTCTTGTCTAGTAGCTCTAGCTAGAACTTTAAGTACAATATTGAATAGATAGTCAGCCTTGTTTAGTTCCTGATTTTAGTGGTATTGCTTCAAGTTTCTCTCCATTTAGTTAGATGTTGGCTACTGGTTTGCTGTATATTGTTTTACTATGTTTAGAAATGGGCCTTGAATTCCTGATCTTTCTAAGACTTTTAAGATGAAGGGATGTTGAAGTTTGTCACATAATTTTTTTAGCATCAAAAGAAATGATCATGTGGTTTCTTTTCTTTGAGTTTGTTTATATAGTGAATTATGTTGATGGATTTCTGTATATTGAACCATCCGTGAATCTCTGGGATGAAGCCTACTTGATCATGGTGAATGATTGTTTTGATTTGTTCCTGGATTTGGTTTGCAAGAATTTTATTGAGTATTTTTGCATCAATATTCAAAGGGAAAATTGGTCTGAAGTTCTTTTTCTTTGTTGGATCTTTGTGTGGTTTTGGTATCAGCATGTATGTGGCTTCATAGAATGAGTTAAGTAGGTCCTTTTGTTTCTATTTTGTAGAATAGTTTTGAAGAATATTGGAATTAAGTTTTCTTTGAAGGTCTGATAGAACTCTTCACCAAACCAATCTGGTCCTGGGCTTTTTTTTTCTTCTTTTTTTTTTGGTTGTGAAACTTTTATTGATACCTTCTATTTCTTTAGTGGTTATGGAACAGTTTAGATGGTTTACCTGATCCTGTTTTAATTTTGATGCTTGGTATCATCCAGATTTCCCAATTCTGTTGAGTGTAGGCTTTTGTAGTATGATCTAATGATTTTTTAATTTCCTCAGTTTCTTTTGTTATATCTCCCTTTTTATTTCTGATTTTGCTAATTTGGTTACTATCTCTGTGTCCTCTGCTTAGTCTGGCTAAGAGTTTATCTATCTTGTTGATTTTCTCAAAGAACTACCTACAGGTTTTGTTGATTCTTTATATGGTTCTTTTTGTTTGACTTGGTTGATCTCAGACCTGAGTTTATTTCCTGCTATCTATTCCTCTTGGGTGCATTTGCTTTTTGTTTGTTTGTTTTTTGGTGTTGTTCTAGTGCTTCCAGATATGCTATTAAGCTGCTAGTATGTGCTCTCTCCACTTTCTTTTTTGGAGGCACTCAGAGCTATGAGTTTTCCTCTTAGCACTACTTGTATTGTGCCCCATAAGTTTGGGTATACTGTGCCTTTATTTCCATTAAATTCTAAAAAGTTGTTATTATTTTTATTTTTTTCCGTGACCAAGTTATAGCTGAGTAGAGCATTGTTCAGGTTCCATGTTTATGTGGACTTTCTGTTGTTTTTGTTGTTTTGAAGGACAGCATTAATCCATTGTGATCTAAGAGGATGCGTGGAATTATTTCAGTCTTCTTGTATCTTTTAAGGCCTGTTTTGTGACCAATTATATTGACAATTGTGGAGAAGGTACTGTGAGGTATTGAGAAGAAGTTATATTCATTTGATTTAGGATAAAATGTTCTATGGATATCTGCTAAATCCACTTGGTGTCTCTGTTTAGTTTCTGTTTCTATGACATGTCAACTGATGAGAGTGGGTTGTTAAAGTTTCCCACTATTATTGTATGACGTGCAGTGTGTGCTTTGAACTTTAAGTAATGTTTCTTAAATGTTCTATGAATGAGTGCCCATGCATTTGGAGAATATAGGTTCAGAATTTAGAATTATTCTTGGTAGATATTTGATGAGTATGAAGTATCCTTCCTTATCTTTTTTGAAAGCTTTAGGTTGAAAGTCAATCTTATTCAATACTAGAATTGCTACTCCGGCTTATTTTGGGGGACCCTTTGCTTGGAAAAGTGTCTTCTAACCTTTTACTCTGAGGTAGTATCTGCATGTCTCACTGAGGTGTGTTTCCTGTATGCAGCAAAATGTTGGGTCCTTTTTATGTATCTAGTCTGTTGGTCTATGTCTTTTGATTGGGGAATTGAGTCCATTGATATTATGGAAAAGTGTTGCTTCCTGTTATTTTTGTTGTTAGAGGTGGAATTATGTTTATGTGTCTATCTTCTTTTTGGTTTGTTAAAAGATTATTTTCTTGCTTTTTCTAGGGTGTAGTTTCCTTCCTTTTGTAGGAATTTTCCATTTATTATCTTTCAGTCTTCTTGTATCTTTTGAGGCCTGTTTTGTGACCAATTATATTAACAATTGTGGAGAAGGTACCGTGAGGTATTGAGAAGAAGTTATATTCATTTGATTTAGGATAAAATGTTCTATGGATATCTGCTAAATCCACTTGGTGTCTCTGTTTAGTTTCTGTTTCTATGACATGTCAACTGATGAGAGTGGGTTGAAGTGCTGGATTTGTGGAAAGATATTGTGTAAATTTGTTTTTTATCATGGAATATCTTGGTTTCTCCATCTATGGTAATTGAGAGTTTGCTGGATATAGTAGCCTGGGCTGGCATTTGTGTTCTCTTAGGGTCTGTATGACAGCTGCCCAGGATCTTCTGCCTTTTATAGTCTTTGGTGAGAAGTCTTTTGTAATTCTGGTAGGTTTGCATTTATATCTTACTTGACCTTTTTTACCTTACTACTTTTCATATTCTTTCCTTGACTTGTTGCTTTTGGTATTTTGGTTATTATGGGACAGAAGGAATTTCTTTTCTGGTCCAATATATTTGGAGTTTTGTAGGCTTCTTATATGTTCATGGGCATCTGTTTCTTTAGATTAGGGAAGTTTTCTTCTATAATTTGTTGAAGATATTTACTGGCCCTTTAAGATGGAAATCTTCACTCTCTTCTATACCTTTTATCCTTAGGTTTGGTCCTCTCAGTATGTCCTGGATTTCCTGGATGTTTTGGGATAGGAGCTTTTTGCATTTTGCATTTTTGTTTATTGTCATGTCAATGTTTTCTATGGTATCTTCTGCACTTTAGATTCTCTCTTCTATCTTTTGTATCATGTTGGTGATGCTTGTAACTATGACTCCTGATATCTTTCCTAGGTTTTATCTCCAGGGTTCTATCTCCAGGGTTATCTCCTTTTGTGATTTCTTTATTATTTCTATTTCTACTTTTAGCTCCTGGATGATTTTGTTCAATTCCTTCACCTGTTTGGTTGTGTTTTCCTGTAATTGTTTGAGGGATTTTTGTGTTTCCTCTTTAAGGGCTTTTACCTATATACCCATGTTCTTCTATGTTTCTTTAAGGGAATTATTTATTTCCTTCTTAAAGACCTCTATCATCATGAGATGAGATTTTTATATAAGAGTCTTGCTTTTCTGGTGTGTTGGGGGTATCCAGGGCTTGCTGTGGTGGGAAACCTGGGTTATGATGATGCCAAGTAGCCTTTGTTTCTGTTGCTTATATTCGTACCCTTGCCTCTTGCCATCTGGTTATCTCAGATGTTAGTTGGTTTTGCTGTCTCTGACTGTGGCTTTTCCCTCCTGTAGCCTCTGTTTCAGCACTCCTGGAATACCAGTTCTCTCTGGGAAGAATTTACTTATGAAGAGATGTGGCCCAGGGCCAGCTCCAGGGAGCAGATGGTGATGGGAAGGATTCTGTCTCCAGTCATTCCTTTGTTCCCATGTCCTGATGCCTCTTGGCCCAGGATGCTAAGCACAAATGGTGGTCTCACCTGTGCTCTCAGGTATGTTGGCACTTTTAACAGACTAGTTCTCTCCTGGAGGGACATAGGTATGGAGAGCTGTGCTCTCATGTGTGTTGGCAGTCCTACAAGACTTGCTTTTTCCCGGTGGGATCTGGGTAAGGAGAGCTGTGGCACAGTGTCTGCTCCACGAGCAACTGGAAACAGGAAGGACCCTGTCCCAGGCTACTCCTCAGTTCCTTTGTCTGGAGGCTCCAGGAAGGTCCCTTGGTGCAGAAGTTGTGGTCCCACCTGTGTTCATAGGTGTGTCAGAACTCCTGAGAGACCAGTTTTCTCCCGGTGGGACCACTGGATAGAGAGCTGTGACACAGGGTAAACTCTGGGTGCAAATGGAAACTGGAAAGTGGAAAGATCAAATTCTTATTTCTTTTAAAAGTCTTTACTACAGGCTACAAGAACTGAGTTCTTTACATTTTCTTCAGAGAAGTAGCTGAGACTGGTCATGACTAACACCCTACTGGCATCCCAGGGTTTTGTGGTAACAGAAGAAACACTAATTTCCTTACCAAGTAAATAACATTCACAAAAGTTAAAGGAATTGATAGGTAAACTTTAATAGTGCCTAGGTCTAAGGCAAAGGTAAAGGATCAGAAAGATCATTTGACATCATTATCATGAAGTAAATTTTGATGCCAGCATTCTGAGTAATGGAGGTAAGCATAAAGAAAAAAAAGCAGTAAAAGACTCAGTTATTTGCTTAATGAATTTTAGCTTATTGTGAGGTCATGGAGTAGCATTGTGCATTATAAGCAGGCTGCAAAGAAGCCAGTGTTCCTACCTCACAAAAGCAGTAACAAAGGAAACAGTCTATGTGGTTCCTGTGGGTGAATTGATTCCTAATGGAATCTGAGAGTCTTAATTTCCCCCTTTCGCAGTTATCACTAATCATTAATAAGTAGTTTCTTTGGATATGCTAATAGAAAATTCTGTAAGCAGAGAATGGCACCACTTAATGGAGGTGAGGATGTAAAGGGTGCCATTCTTAGCAGAGGGAGACCCTGAGTTTTCCCATATAGAACATCTATGTTCTTTATGTCTCAAACAAAGAAATAAATAAGGAAGGAAAAACATGTAGATTTATTAAAAGTGAGAGAAAAAAGTAAAACATAAATTTTCTGGGATAGGACTGGGCCTGGGCAAACACCACAGATTCTATTTGGGGATCCTACATATAAATTTAGGCAGAAGGAAGGGCCTATCTCCAGAGCAGGGAATGTTCTGCATCTGTACTTTGATTGGCAGTTGGGCTGTTATTCAATTTTAGACCATTTTCACCAGCACAACCTGTATAATTTAAGCATAGGTAAGCACCCCCATCATACATATACATGAGATGGTAAATAGTCTTTTCAAGGAGAGAATCACCCTCACTGTTCTTAATAGTACAGGATAAAACCTTACCTCTCTTTTAACAGCAAGTGCCAGATCACAAATTATACACAGGAAGAAGTACTATGTATTGCCTTACACAGAAGGGTCATATGACTCCAACAGGAGTTGACCCAGGTCACTGTAGTGTTTGTAGCTTCACCATCTTATCGGGATCTTTAAAACTAAAACTGCAGTTTCTTGTTACATTAATTGTAAAATCTGAAAAACTAGAAGTACTCACTCTTCACTCTGAATTACAAAATTCAAAAATGTTCCTAGCCCAAACTCATGCACTGGATTCAAATTTCAGTGTTTGCTCTTTTGTTATGAGCTTCTCTAAAAAGTGCACATAAAATTTTCATGTTTCTGTGATCCTGTGGTCCCTCATTCATCCAACCTTACAGAAATTTGTCTGGGTTCTTTTAAAACAGCATATCTTTGACAGTATCATTTATTTTACTCTTTAAATATGATACAATAGTTTCAGAAGAAGCAAACCATTTGCACAAATTATCTTCCTTTCCCACCAAGTTAAATGTGAGAGGATGATTTTTTTCTGCAATAACCAACATGACTGGTTTCATGGTTGACATATACACTTTTGCAATGCATAGCCTTGACTGCCTCGATAGCAAGATAGAAAATCAAATTAAAATAAGAAAATCTCCATCTCACTAAAGAGTAGAAGTCTCTTTAATGTGAAAATATCCTGGAAACTCAATGGTCACTGAAGCTGTTTGGACCAGTGGCTATTGTGTTGTTGAATCATGATAAAAAAAATGAAATTCATTGACTACATACAGAGGATGAGATTTAGAGAGAAATGTACTATAATAGTTGGGTCCTTGGGAGGGGTGGGGGAGAGAAGAAAGAGCCATGATGTTTGAGTTAGACATAGAAATCAGCTACATGGCTAGACAAGTATCTATGTGGTCTTGAAGGGAGAGTAAGAGGAAAAAGTAAAATTACTCAGTGTTGCACCTCCCTGCTGAAAGTTGCAGCCTACAGTGTCAGGATCGTTCCTATGAGCTCTGCACAAAATGGAGGACTCCCTTTTCTTAGCTGGGCTTCTTTTCTGATGTTTCTGGAGAGCCTTACCAGTCTCCTACCTGAAGAATGTCCCATAGTCCTTGCAAACCTCCAAGTTCAACTTCCTCTTTTTCACCCAGCAAGTAGGTGGTATTCTTAGAATGAGTCTCCATACAAATGAGGCATGCGCAGTCCTTTAAAGTATAGCCAATGATTACATTCACCCTCAAAATGCCTTCCCACTCTCCAAGGTTTACAAATATGTATATGACATTAGTAATCTCAAATAATGTATGTATACCTCCTCCACAGACTTATTTCCAGCCAGACAAGGATCCTGCAGACCCCACCCATTTAGGACCCCTCTTTATCTTTCCAGCCTGGTGTGCAAGGGTATGCGGATACCCTGAAGAAAGAAATGGAAGAGGCAGAACCACAGTTGAATCCCAGCTTTCATCGCGCAGATCACGGTATCACAAAAATCATACTTAGGCTCTCGCTAGCATCTGAAAATAAAACAGAGAAGAAGAAAAAGGTAAAGTTCTTCCTATCTTAGTCAGGACTCAGAAGAGTAGAAAGACCCACCAGAACCTCATGGTAGCTCATAGCAAGTTGGAAATGTGTGATAAAATGTATGTTATGTTATTAAAGAAATAACAATCTCTTCTTTCTCTTTAGTGTTGTTTAAGTTGAACCTGACGGTCTGTCTCTCAGCCAGGTGACTGACCTGCCCAGCTGAATTAACTCAAAGGGAGAAGACAATGTCATGTCTCAACTGGTTCTATTTAGGTAGGAAACAAAAGCTTTCCCTGCATAGACCCTTCAGTGCTAGTCTATTATCTCAGCTTAGCTGGGAAACCAGGACAGTTTAGAAATATCTCTGCCTGATTTTTCAGTCTGGGACAGAGTCCAAATGTAAAACTTTCACAGTGTGTGTAGGCCAGGAGATTAGCCTTAGACATTATGCTTCAGGGACCATCTCCCTGTCATGATGCACTCCTTCAAATCAGAGGAAGGTTCAGGTCTCCTCCTCTGTAGCACTAGAATTACAGGCATACTCCTAGCCATCCAGCTTTTCATAAGAGTTCCAGGGATCAAACTTGAGTTCTCATATTAGCACTAAAACAGTAGGCTAGTCACAGACACAAGGAATCCGACATCTAGAAGTTAAAGGATGCCGTGATGCGAACATGGGCAACTGTACACAGAGTTCATCTGAAGAACACACACATACAGAGAACGGGGTGGGGGTGGGGGTGGGGGGTGGGGGGGTGGGGGATGGGGGGATCAAATCTTGTAGTGGATGAAACTGTCAATGCACAAGTTAAAACAAGAGAGAGGAAGAAATGGAAAAATATGACCTCTGTTTCAAACAACCTTCTGGAAGAAACAACCAGAAGAAATATTTTGAGTGACATAGTCCTGTGACTAGAAACCCAAGGAGCCTGCAGGGTTTCAAAACGAAGAAAGACAAGTCTCCCCAAGATCTGATTCCCCGTTAGATCAGTCAGTCCTCTATGTGGTGTTAAAGTTTTAAAATGGAGAGAAAGGCCAGGAAAAAGCAGTCAACCATATTTTTAAACCCAAATCAATGGTTACACCACATAAAGCAGAGGAGAATAATTGAATAATTAACTGTCTTCAGTCTTTCCTTCCAGGTGGTTGACATGAATATAGTGAAATTGTTTCAATTATTGTTATTCTTTCTTTCTTTCTTTTTCTTTTTCTTTTCTTTTCTTTTTTCTTTTTTTTGTTGTTGTTGTTGTTTTTTGAGACAGGGTTTCTCTGTATAGCCCTGGCTGTCCTGGAACTCACTCTGTAGACCAGGCTGGGCTCGAACTCAGAAATCTACCTACCCCTGCCTCCCAAGTGCTGGGATTAAAGGCAACCAACCACTGACCGGCTGTTATTCTTTAAAAGATAAAAGATTCAGTTTCTATTTAGAGGAATGTGGAATCTTTTAAAGAGAAAAAAAATATCAATATGTTTCAGTTTCTATTCCAAAGGAAAATAAATGGCCTAATTAATAAACACACTAACAAGAGACCTAGGAATAACCCAGATTGGTTAACAACTGTTTGTTCCCAAGCTGCTGTGTTAATTATCTGAAAAGGTAAATATTGATTATTCAATAGGATTTTCCTCCTGAGTCTTTAAGGTAAATGTGTATGTATTTGTTGCAGCAATATAGTCTAGAAGCTGAGTGTAGAAGTTTACCCTGGTTCTTCTTCCCCAACCTATGCTCCGAGAAATAAAGTTCACACTCAAAATAGATAAATATTTTGGCCATATAGTTAGGCTCTTTTCTGATAACTTATCATAACTTATTTACTTTAACCTATGTTCTGCCAAGAGGCTGGTTACATATGCTCAGGTATCATGTCTTATCACATCTTCCCAGTTGAGTCTTTTCTGCCTGGCTCTCTCCCAGAATTCTTTCTGCTTCCCAGATGTCCCACCCCTATTCTACCCTTTCCTATAGGCCATAGCTTTTTTAATTGACATGTGATGCAACCATACGATACACAAGCTATTTTCTCTACAGCTGAAGGTCAGAGGCTGCAAGAAAAATACATACATTATAGATGATGTTAAAGAGACAAATATGTTCCTTTATTCTCAAAGATTATGAACAATTAAGGAGCACTACTCTGAGCCTGCTTGTCTTGAAATCCTGAAATATAAAATAAGAAGATCCCAAAACGGCCTGAGTCAGCAAAGGCCCACTCTACATCCAGGTCTTCTCAGAACCCAGAAAAAAGCTTCAGGTCTCTTCTTGTATGAAGGCAGGTAGGAACATCTCCCATATTGTAAACAGGGACTACACTACTTTTTGGAGACAGGAAGGAGTCTAGGGCAGCTGGACAAATTCTTCCTTGCCCTTGGACCATGTCGATTACATAAAGCTTCATAACGAACAAGTTCCAAATCCTACCTCTCTTATTGTTCCAAATCATGTTTCTGGAGCTACAGACAGATAATTGCTCATGCACATGGTGGTAGGAAAATGTCTTTCAATTTTAGGTCATTTATTAGCCAAAGTGTATGTATGTAGCCTGTGTGAATCAAGATCCTGTCTAGAAAATAAATTTATACTTTTAACTTTATAAAAATATTTTATAAAAGTAAAATTATAATCTATTAAATATTAATGTTGTAAAGCACTTTGATGTAAAATGTTAATGCATATTAATAATGCATTTAATTTTTAGAGAAACTTTTGAAAATATAAAAATATTTAAATTTTTCAGTATCTTGATTTTTTTGTTTAACATTTTGAAATCTGTATACTCATATTGCATAAATGACATTAAATTTAATGTTTTAGATCTATAAAGAATTGAGTTGGGATTTTGATGGGGATCGCATTGAATCTGTATATTGCTTTTGGTAAGATGGCCATTTTTACTATATTGATCCTGCCAATCCAGGAGCAAGAAATATTTTTCCATCTTCTGAGGTCTTCTTCGATTTCTTTCTTCAAGGACTTGAAGTTCCTGTCATACAGATCTTTCACTTGTTTGGTTAGAGTTCCGCCAAGGTACTTTATGTTGTTAGTGGCTATTGTGAAGGGTGTTATTTCCCTAACTTCTTTCTCAGCCTGCTTGTCCTTTGAGTACAAGAAGGCTACTGATTTGCTTGAGTTAATTTTATAACCAGCCACTTTGCTGAAGTTGTTTATCAGCTGTAGAAGTTCTCTAGTGGAACTTTTTGGGTCGCTTAAATATACAATCATATCATCTGCAAATAATGATAGTTTGACTTCTTCCTTTCCAATTTGTATCCCTTTGACTTCTTTATGTTGTCTAATTGCTCTCCCTAGAACTTCAAGTACTATATTGAAAAGATATGGAGAGAGAGGGCAGCCTTGTCTAGTCCCTGATTTTAGTGGGATTGCTTCAAGTTTCTCTCCATTTATTTTGATGTTGGCTACTGGTTTGCTGTAGATTGCTCTTACTATGTTTAGGTATGGGCCTTGAATTCCTGCTCTTTCCATGACTTTTAGCATGAAAGGATGCTGAATTTTGTCGAATGCTTTTTCAGCATCTAATGAGATGACCATGTGTTTTTTTTCTTTTAGTTTGTTTATGTAGAGGATTACATTGATGGATTTCCATATGTTGAACCATCCCTGCATCCCTGGGATGAAGCCTACTTGATCATGGTGAATGATCGTTTTGATGTGCTCTTGGATTCGGTTGGCAAGAATTTTATTTAGTATTTTTGCATCGATATTCGTAAGAGAAATTGGCCTGTAGTTCTCTTTCTTTGTTGGATCTTTTTGTGGTTTAGGTATTAGCGTAATTGTGGCTTCAAAGAATGAGTTGGGCAGTATCCCTTCTGTCTCTATTTTGTGGAATAGTTTGAAAAGTATTGGTGTTAGGTCTTCTTTGAAGGTCTGGAAGAATTCTGCACTAAAACCATCTGGTCCCGTACTTTTCTTGGTTGGGAGGCTTTCTATAACCCCTTCTATTTCTTTAGGGGTTATGGGACTATTTAGTGGCTCTATTTGATGCTGATTTAATTTTGGTATTTGGTATCTGTCTAGGAAATTGTCCATTTCCTCTAGATTCTCCAGTTGTTTTGAGTATAGACCTTTGTAGTAGGATCTGATGATCTTTTGAATTTCCTCAGTTTCTGTTGTTATGTCTCCCTTTTCATTTCTAGTTTTGTTAATTTGGATGCTGTCTCTGTGTCCTTTGGTTAGTCTGGCTAGGGGTTTATCTATCTTGTTGATTTTCTCAAAGAACCAACTCCTGGTCTTGTTGATTCTTTGTATGGTTTCTTTGTTTCTATTTGATTGATTTCAGCCCTGAGTTTGATGATTTCTTGTCTTCTACTCCTGCTGGGTGAATTAACTTGTTTTTCTTCCAGGGCTTTAAGGTGTGCCATTAAGCTGCTAGTGTATGCTCTCTCCAGTTTCTTTTTTGATGCACTTAGAGCTATGAGTTTTCCTCTTAGCACTGCTTTCATTGTGTCCCATAGATTTGGGTAGGTTGTACCTTCATTTTCATTGAATTCTAAAAAGTCTTTGATTTCTTTCTTTATTTCTTCCTTGACCAAGGTGTCATTGAGTAGAGTATTGTTCAGTTTCCATGTGTATGTGGGCTTTCTGTTGTTTTTGTTGCTATTGAAGACCACTCTTACTCCATGGTGATCTGATAGGAGGCATGGGATTAGCTCGATCTTCTTGTATTTGTTGACATCTGTCTTGTAACCAATTATATGGTCTATTTTGGAGAAGGTACCATGTGGAGCTGAGAAAAACGTATATTCTTTAGCTTTAGGATGAAATGTTCTATATATATCTGTTAAATCCAATTGGTCCAGAGTTTCAATTAGTTTCACTGTGTCCCTGTTTAGTTTCTGCTTTCCTGACTGGTCCATTGAGGAGAGTGGAGTGTTGAAGTCACCCACAATTATTGTGTTTGGTGTAATGTGTGCTTTAAGCTTTAGTAAGGTTTCTTTTACGAATGAGGGTGCCCTTGCATTTGGAGCATAGATGTTCAGTATTGAGAGCTCTTCTTGGTGGATTTTCCCTTTGGCCAGCAAGAAGTGACCTTCTGAGTCTCTTTTGATGATTTTAGGTTGGAAGTCAATTTTATCTGATATTAGAATGGCTACTCCAGCTTGTTTCCTGAGACCATTTGCTTGTAAAATTGTCTTCCAGCCTTTTACTCTAAGGCAGTGTTTGTCTTTAACACTGAGATGTGTTTCCTATACGCAGCAAAATGTAGGGTCCTGTTTCCGTATCCAGTCTGTTGTTTGTTTGTTTGTTTTGTTTTGTTTTTCAAGACAGGGTTTCTCTGTGTAGTCCTGGCTGTCCTGGAACTCACTCTGTAGTTCGAGGCTGGCCTCGAACTCAGAAATCCGCCTGCCTCTGTCTCCCAAGTGCTGGGATTACAGGCGTGTGCCACCATGCCCGGCCCGTATCCAGTCTGTTAATCTATGTGTTTTTATTGGGGAATTGAGTCCATTGATGTTAAGAGATATTAAGGAATAGTAATTATTACCTCCAGACATTTTTGAAATTATATTTATTTATTTTATTTATTTTTTATATTCGAGAGGTTACCTTCTTTTCGGTTTGATGAGAGGAGGTTTCTATCTTGCTTCTTCCTGGGTGTAGTTTCTGTCCTTGTCTTGGTGTTTTCCCCCTATTATCCTTTTTAGGGCTGGATTTGTGGAAAGATATCGTGCAAATTTGGTTTTGTCATGGAATACCTTGATGTCTCCATCTATGGCAATTGAGAGCTTTGCTGGGTAAAGTAGTTTTGGCTGAAGTTTGTGTTCTCTTAGAGTTTGCATTATATCTGCCCAGGATCTTCTAGCTTTCATGGTCTCAGGTGAGAAGTCTGGTGTTATTCTGATAGGTCTTCCTTTATAAGTTACTTGGCCTTTTTCTCTTGCTGCCTTTAATATTCTTTCTTTGTTTAGTACATTTGGAGTTTTGATTATTATGTGACAGGATGTATTTCTGTTCTGATCCAGTCTGTTTGGAGTTCTATATGCTTCTTGTATATTCATGGGCATCTCTCTCTTTAGGTTGGGGAAGTTTTCTTCCATAAATTTGTAGAAGATATTTGCTGGCCCTTTAACTTGTAACTCTTCATTCTCGTCTATACCTATAATCCTTAGGTTTGGTCTTCTCATTGTGTCCTGGATTTCCTGGATGTTTTGGGTTACAGCCTTTTTGCATTTAGTATTTTCTTTGACTGTTGAATCAATGGTTCCTATGGTATCTTCGGCTTCTGAGCAATTCTCAAATTCATCTGGAGCAACAAAAAACCCAGGATAGCTAAAACTATTCTCAACAATAAAAGGACTTCTGGGGGAATCAATATCCCTGACCTTAAACAGTACTACAGAGCAATTGTGTTAAAAACTACATGGTATTGGTACAGCAACAGGCAAGTGGATCAATGGAATAGGATTGAAGACCCAGAAATTAACCCACAGACTTATGGTCACTTGATCTTTGATAAAGGAGCCACAACCATCCAGTGGAAAAAAGATAGTCTTTTCAACAAATGGTGCTGGTTCAACTGGAGGTCAACATGCAGAAGAATGCGAATTGACCCACTCTTATCTCCTTGCACTAAGATCAACTCCAAGTGGATCAAGGACCTCCACATAAAACCAGACACACTGAAACTATTAGGAAAGAAACTTGGGAAGACCCTGGAGGACATAGGCACAGGGGGAAAATTCCTGAACAGAACACCAATAGCTTATGCACTAAGATCAAGAATTGACAGATGGGACCTCATAAAATTACAAAGTTTCTGCAAGGCAAAGGACACTGTCAGAAGGACAAAACGACAACCAACAAAGTGGGAAAAGATCTTCACCAACCCCACATCCGACAGAGGGATAATATCCAATATATACAAAGAACTCAAGAAGTTAGACCCCAAAGAACCAAATAACCCTATCAAAAAATGGGGCACAGAGCTAAACAAAGAATTTTCACCAGAAGAAATTCAGATGGCTGAGAAACACCTTAAGAGATGTTCAACATCGTTAGTCATCAGAGAAATGCAAATCAAAACAACCCTGAGATTCCACCTCACACCAGTCAGAATGGCTAAGATTAAAAACTCAAGAGACGACAAATGCTGGCGAGGATGTGGAGAAAGAGGAACACTCCTCACTGTTGGTAGGATTGCAAAATGGTAAAACCGCTCTGGAAATCAGTGTGGCGGTTCCTCAGAAAATTGGGCATGTTCCTTCCAGAGGACCCTGGCATACCACTCCTGGGCATATACCCAGAGGATTCCCCTGCATACAGTAAAGACACATGCTCCACTATGTTTATAGCAGCCTTGTTTATAATAGCCAGAAATTGGAAGGAGCCTAAATATCCCTCAAAGGAGGAATGGATACAGAAAATGTGGTATATTTATACAATGGAATACTACTCAGCAATTAAAAATAATGAATTCATGCAATTTGTAGGTAAATGGTTAGACCTGGAAAATATCATCCTGAGTGAGCTAACCCAATCACAAAAGAATACACATGAAATGCAATCACTGATAAGTGGATATTAATGAGCCCAGAAGCCCTAAATACTCAAGGCACAATTAAATTAGCAAGTCAAATGATTCCCAAGAAGAAAGGAGAGGACCCTGGGCCTGGAAAGATTGGATCCAGTTTTGTAGAGAAATGTGGGGGGAGGGGGAATTATTGGGGAATAGTTGGGGGGAGAGGAACTATGGGACACAGGGAGGGGGGAACTGGGAAAGGGGAAAGCCTTTGGAATGTAAACATAGAATATAGAAAATAAAAAAAAATTTTTAAAAAAAGAGTTGCAGCATTAGGAAGGTTGAGAGCCACTGATTTATAGTAGATGGACAATAAAGAAAGTAAGAGTATCTCTCTGATAAGGCCAGTCACCTAGAAGAAACCAAAATTAGGCATACTGTCAAGAAGAGAAAACGGCACTACCTGGAAGAAGCTCACACACACAGATCCACCTAGAAAGGATATTTTTCAGTCTGTTGAGCTGCCTGTAGTCTGTCCAGTGTGCTCCAGATTTTTAGCTTTTGTGAGCTATCACACATGCTGGGAGGGCTTTTGTGACAGAGTTTTCTTTGAGTAATTTCTGGTCCTATAAGTAACCCCTCACCCATATTCCTGTAAATAATCTCAGTAAAAGTCATTGGTTCATTAAGTTGGAAAAAATTTAATGTTTTATTTCTTGTATCATATAATCCTGACTGAAAACAGAAAATATCTTATAGTAGAAAAAAATATATAACCTGCAGAGAAAAGTACTAAAACCCTAAAATAATGATCTGGGTAACTTTTCCAAAACGAAACATACAATTATGAAGTATCTTTTGAGTATAAATTATATAACATTATAAAGCACAATATTAAAAAAATCTTCATTTTGAATTTGCATGACTGTTCTAGGTCAGCAACCAGAACAGTTGTGGTATTCTGATGCTCACGTGCAATCTTCTTTTTTGATTTTTTTTTCATTGCATGAGCACTATAGAAAATTCTATTGGCATCCACGATTTTCCAAATAGTAGAAGACAATGAAATCTGCCATTGTATCCAATGTCAAAGAGACTACTTTTCTGTTCCAGTACATGTGTCACAATCTATATTTTCTGGCCAATACAATATCAGTAACTGAAAATACCTTGGTTACATACACACTACAAAACACAAAGCCATTTACGCTCAGCTGCAAGCACAACGGCTAGACAGAAAATAATAAAAGAAGATCCCAAACTGTAGTTTTAAAGAAATATAAATATCCACTGATACAATATACTAAAGCAGTGTTTGTGCTACATTTTCTTTTGTGTATTACTATCTATTCCATATAATTATTATATTACATAATTTTCTTGTTATACAATTATTATTATAATATTACATAAATAGTGGGAAATTGTAGATTTTATAGAATTCCCATAGACCCTGTGGAGCCAAGCACATGAATCTGAAATCATGCAAGAAATAAGGTATAAACTGAGGACTGGAGAGATGGCTCAGTGGATAAAAGCATGTGATAGTTTGTTGTTGTTGTTGTTGATGTTGTTTGTTTGTGTGTTTGTTTTCAGATAACCTGTGTTCAGTTCCCAGAAACCAAACCTTGGGGCTCCAGGGAACCCAATGCCCTGCCCTGCCTTCCACAGGCAGTTGTGTGCATGTGCACAAACATACACAGTGGTACCCACACTTATACCCAATGCTTTCTAAAATATAACCAACTGGTTACTACCTAGGATAAAGAACTAAAAAGATTACTTATTAACCATTTCTACTGCTTACTATAGGTTTGGCTCAGTATATTTTTTTCAGCTAGAAAAGCTAATTAGAGAACTGAAAGCATATGCCTTAAATAATGTCATTTGGAATGTTACGTCATTACTTATAGTTTGTTCATATAATTACACCACTTACATTAAGTATAAAATTACAGTTTGCATATAAAGAAACTGATATGGAGAAATTACAGTGTGTTTGTCATACCTGGCAAAAACTGGAGTATTTCAGTTTTCTATTTCTAAAATTGTCAATTCCCAAGAAAGATTAAAAAAAACTATAAACATAGACTTGAATGTTAAGCCTTACTCAAAAATTCAAGAAATGAGAAATGTAAACCACAGGGTTGGTGAGGCAGCTCAGCCAGTTAAGGCGTTTCCTGCCAAGTCCGATTCCCAGATTCACATAGTACAAGACAATAATCGATTCCCACAAAGAGTTTTCTGAACCCTGTTGCACTTTGCTGCTAAGGTTGTATTCTACTATGTCTGGACAGCTTTCCAGATCTCAGGACAAAATGGAGAACTCACTTTTCTTAGCAGGATTTCTTCTGCTCTGCCTGGGGAACCCAATCTAGTTTTCTACCATTTTACCCTTTGGTCTGGTGTCTGCAGAGGAACTCAGAACCACTCAGTCATGGCTCCAACCCAGTCAGTGGCCTGCGCTGTGAGGACTGCTGACCAGTCCTCAGGAACTAGCTGTGCACTCTAGTCTTCAATAGGGAAATGATGGACAGGCATAGGGGATTCCTGCATACCATCAGACCAGCCAGCCACCTTTGGTTGAGCTGCACTGAACTCAGGAGCTGATGTAGTCCATTTGCCTTGAAATTCCTCCCTTGGTCACAGCTTTCTTAGCAGCAGCCTGCTTCTCCTCAAACTCCTCTGGATCTCTATAGAAGTAAAGATCAGGCATAATTCATTATGGGTGCTCATGGGAGATAGTACTGCACATGCGCATACTTCCCAGACCAGCATCCATCGCATCAGACCCACTGAGTGAGCTCCATTGTTGCAATGGAAGGGCAATGTCCACATGATACAGAGGGGATTCTGTGTTACACAGGGTAATGGTGGGCAAGTTGACATAGGAGGCTTCTGTAAGGAGCTGGTGGTCAGCCCTGGGGCTCAGTCACCACTAGAAGCCATGGCTCTCTGAAGGCTGCTCTGATCTGGTTAGCGAGGGTCCCTGATGTGAAGCAGGCAGCAATTGGAGTGGCAGCAACAAATTTCAGCACAGCTCACTGGCCAGCGTTCCTGGAGGTGACGACACAGACCACAGACATCAGTGGGATGTTCAGGAGTAGCGATAGCCCAAGCTGCAAGCAACAGCTTTTCCCAGATCTTCAGATTTATGATACAGATATCTGTCACTGCTTCATGTGAAAGTCAACGTTGGAGCCACCTAAGTGGGTTCCTGAGGCAAAGAATTTGAGGACATACTCCTTCATCTTCAGGGCATCACAAGATCCAGACATTGTGTAAGTTTCCCTGTAAGTTACTAGCTGAATCAAGAACAATGTCATATGAATCCATGCCTGGAGGACACAGTAGTCTACAATCTTAGTAGCAGGGTGCAACAGACCTCCATATATATGGTGCAGCATTTTTACAGCGACATATATATATGTAGCTGCATGCAAAAAAAAGTAAAAATAAATAAATGTAAAATAGAGAAAAACAAATCAAAGCAATACCAAGAGCCTGTCTCTCACCCAGCAGATGTAAAACTTAAAGAAAAGGGCTGTGAGGACAGAGGCCCCTCCTTACATCAGTGCTGGAAAGGAAATAATCCCAACCTCAGAAAAGGAGATTTAGGAATATCTAAAATAACTAAGTATGTATTTAAATCTTAAACTCAGTGGCATGACTACTAAGTATATTTTTGAAGATATACCTCTAAAAATATGACGAGAAGAAGATCATACACTATCATTGAAAACTTCAGAAATTACCAGGTATAGTGTGGTGCATTTCAGTACTTGGGAGGCATATTTTTATGAATTCTAGTCTAGTTGGTGAAAGCCTGTCTCAAAGTAAAATGAACCATGCATTTACCTGCAAAAGACTATTTGAAAAGATTGTGGAGTAACCACATGATGGAAATATCTTTATTTAAAAATTCAGGAAATGGAGTACTAAGAGATTGTTCAATACAGTGCTGCCTGTGAAAATTGTGATGTTTGGGGAAGGCTTAACCATGCTGAAAATGTATAACTTGTGATTATTTTCTCATTCTTAACAATTATTTTAAAAATAATTTTTAAATCTTTTTTTAATATTTTGCCATATATTCCTTTTTCCTTTTTCTTTTTATTCTTTAATCCTTTTTTTATAGCCCAGACGTGTCATCCCCTTCCTGGTCTGGCCCCCCCCCCCGAATGCTCCCCATCCCATACCTCTTTACCTCTGCCCTGTCTCCAAGACAATGTCCCCACACCCAGCCCCACCCCACCAGATCACCCCACTCCCTGCGGCCTCAAGTCTCTCAAGGGTTAGCTGCGTCTTCTGTCACTGAGGCCTGACCAGGCAAATCTCTGCTGTGTAGGAGTCAGGGCCTCATATCAGCTGGTGTTTGCTGCCTGGTTGGTGACTCAGGGTCTGAGAGATCTTGGGGTACCCGGTCAGTTGAGACTGCTGGTCTTCCCATGGGGCTACCCTCCTAATTCTTTACCCTTGTGTTTTCCTTCTTATAAAAGTTTTCCTCATTTGCATACATTTCTGGCTATGTAAATCCTGCATTCGTTCTTAGAACTGTGGATTTTGATGCACAAATAAAAAGCAGGCTGATCTAATGTTTGAGTGCTTTCTCATCAAAACAATTACCTTTCTGATAGGATCTCTCTGATGTAACAGCTCCCCAGTCCACTGAGTAGTGGAGTCAGCAGTGAGCCTTTAATAGAGAGAGCTTCCAGTGGAGCTCCACATCCTGCATGGCACTCAGGAATCTGCATCTTCGGACAGCCCGGGGCTAATGCTTCTCCTCCTTGACAATATCTGTCTCCCAGGAAGGAGCAAAATGTTGGCGTTTTTTATGTTTGACTTAGAGTTTTGTTGTTATTAGTAGTAACTGCTAGAGCTTGACTAATTGTTCGAAATTGTCCCCCCAAAATATTGGAGGGTGGCTTTGAGGAATTGGAAAGGAGCAGGAGCAGGATTGGAGCGCTGCTTGTCTCACCAACGGTGCAGTGTGATGGTGCCTGGACTTAATTTCTCCTGAGTAATTGATTTCTAACGGCTATCTACTCACAGTCTGCGACTCGGTGAGATTATTAATTTCGACACCTGGCTTCCCTTTCTAAGAGCTGTGCATGGCTTTCCTTTTACAATATTATGAAGATACAAAATATAGGATGTTCTTATAACCTTGCATTATGGCTCTGCATATGATATATGTCTTTAATCTCTAATTTGTCTCCATGCATTATAAATTAAGGTCTGATCTGATATTTAGGCAGTATTACTTTAGCTCATTGATGTCTACCTATTCATACATCTGTCTACACATTTATCTTTTTATCCTGCCATATTCCCTGTTAATTAAAACCATGTCTGAGTTCACTTATTTTGATGCCAATGTCACTGTCAAGAAGCTAGCAGAAAGTGTGAACCAGAGTCACATGAAGATACTGTGACACTTTAAAATAACTTGGCTAAGACAGAACAGGAGTTCTATATTCCCTTAAAAGACAGATGAATAATTTTATTCCATATGATCTGACATAAACATTTGCATCTGTTAAACATATAGCTCTTAAGAAGTCTGGCAGAATCAGATATGGCTCACAAATAATTGTATTATTATACATTTGCCTTATTTTTCTGGTACATATTGTATACTATTATTTCCAAAAACATACCAAGTAAGATCATATTTATCTTAGATAAATACATGCTGCATATTTTCAATAACATGAGAGAAGTTATCACAATAATTTAAAATCTACATATGGTTGAGGAAAAATGCCAAAGTTGGGAAACAGCCTTGATACGGGTTGTGTATTTCCTGAGCTTCGACAGCATCGTGTATTACTACAGATATTCATTCACACCTCTTTATCAAAGCCACTAGTAATTCTTTGTCTAATTCCATAGTCTGTAAAAGATGCATATGCATACCAAATTCACTTCTAACTCCTGACATGCCATTATAAAAGTAATTCCATTCTAAGCACTACTCAGATCTCCAGTGAAAAATGAGGAGTCTATGTCAGGTCAGGGGAATCCTCTAGCCTATTTCCTATATTTCTGGAAATACTGTATTTCCACACCACACATCAGGCTTGTCACATTATCTTAGTTTATTTCTCATGTACTATATGTACTTTATATTTTGGCTTGAGGGTCAGGTGGCTTTCACAGGTTTTTGATTGAGAATAATTTTAGAAAGCCTTTAATTCAACATACACACACAGGGAGGAGGGGAATAGAAAGGGAGGGAGGGAGAAGGGAGGGAGGGAGGGAGGGAGGGGGAGAAGCAGGGAAGGGAAGAAAGAGGAAATTATTTAATTAGTTAAATATTAAAATTTTGCCTATTTTATCTTATTGTATATAATTTAAACAACAATGAAATACCCCTCCAGTTACCTAATTAAATGGCCTTGCAATTAAAGCTGATTATTTTAACAATACGTTCAAAATTCAATTGGGTGCTCATTTTGACATCATGTCTGCTCAAATTGGAACTAGAGAGGGAAAGATTAGTGTAAGGTTTGTTCAAAGATGACTCACAAATCTCTGATGTTCCATGTTGTTTTTGAAATTACCTTGCGTAGTACCCATCTTCAGAAATCGTGGTGAACAAACAATGAGAGAATATTGCTTATCTTTATAAAGGAAGGGCATTGTGACCCTTGCTACGATGTGGAAGAACTTTGAAGAGTATTCCAAGAGACATAGGCCTATCATAAAAGGACAAGAGTATACAATTCACTTACATTTAGATACCTACTTTAGTCAGATTCAGTCAGAAAACATAATGATGGATGTCAGGAAGTGGGATCTTTTTGTTTGATATGTATAAAATATCAGTTCCTAGAAAAAGTGTAGAGAAAGGGGCTATTGCTGTCAATATCTGAATTTGCATAACACCACTGTGCATAAAAAGGATGAGATGGTAAATTTTATTATGAATATTTTGCCACAGCTTGAAAATAATTTTCCTTTTAAAAAAATAAAAACCCTGCATGAATACATAGTCTTCCAATATGCTGACTCAAGAAGCAGGATTTTAAGTTCCTTGTGCTAAACCTATTGCACAGAGCCTTGGGAATGCCTATTTCATGCTGCAATGGTGACTTTCTCTTTGAACAGCCTTTTACCATTTCAGTGAGAGGAGCAAAAGAATGATAAAAGAGGCCTCAAAAGTCTTATATTAATCCTTACCAATATTTTTAAAACAAAACTTAGAGCAAGAGCTAAGGAAATAGCTTCTTTCACACACTGTTGCTATGTGAGCATGTGCACACAAGTTTAATTGCCAGCACCATGGAAAAGGCTGGGCATGGTAGCAGGTACCTGGGATCCATTATTGGGGAGATGGCGGCAGGAAGATACAGGGGTCTCTCTGCTCAGACAATCTAGCTGAGTCGGAAAAATTATATTTTCATTTTATTGACAAGGAAATACTTTCCCGGGTGTCCCATATCTTGCACATGATGAAAAATACATTATTCTGAAGCCCAAGCCTCCAGTCTTTCCAACCGTTTCCTGCTTCTATGCATAGGCTCATTCCATGCACAGTGAAACGCACCTCATTATTGCCATTTTAAAAGTGAGAAAAGATCCTCAGAGAGATGACTTTATGAAGGTCACACAGCCGGCGGTCCGTGTCTAGATTGGCTTTTCATCTGTAAAGCAAAGCTATTTCACCTCTGAGAAATGTAGTGAGGAATCCAAATAAAATTGAATGTCATAAAAATAATGCAGGAAGGAGTAAAATCTTGATTAAGAGACAGCTCTAGGCAGCTACAGCTAATTGAAGGTTAACTAGAGGCTTCTTTTTGCCTTAACCTTTAAGACTGAGACTTTTAAAATAGATTGAGACACATTCTGGTTTATGTAAGTTTGGTGTAATAAGTACAATTAAATTTTTGAGTGTTTTTTTTTTCTTTTAACTTACATCTGTCTACCCTATCAGTGTAGATTATACAGTAACGTAACTGAAATTTTTATAGAGGCCAGGAAAAAGCTTAAATGTTGCTGCTTTGACCAAGTTCCTAATGGAAGGTTACATGTCTGTTTTCTTTAAAAAAATATCAAAACATGGTGTACTTTCTTGACACTCAAGGAGGTCGGTTTATAGAAGATTATTATACAGCCAAGCAATGTTAAGCTGGACCAGTTTTCATTTTCTTCTTTTAAGCACATCCCACCTGTGTGCCACAAGTGGCATGCTCCCCAACATGGCTAGGAAAACGCCAAATCCAAAGTTGTAAACTCGCTTAAAACATTGTGAAAAGTTTCTTTCTAGTATATGTGATATGCTTTTGTAACTTGCTTGCATGGTTCATAGTCTTGTTTCTTAGGTATAGCCTTTGTAGATGGCACTGCTGTGTTTTAGGCTCTGAAGGTTAGAGATAACTTATGATATATCAAAGACAAGGTACAGTGACTATTGAGAGACTTTTCATAAGAATTCATGCGCCTGTACTTCCTCTGCTATTAGAGTGAGTATGAAAGCACAGGCTTCTCAAGTATTCTCTAGTATTCTCTAGTTTCTTGTGACTATGGTGAAACTCTGCTCTGAGCAGTTCCCCTCAAGCTTTTGAGCCCAGACTTAAACCACTCAGCTTTACCTTCACGATGGCTTTACTTTCACTGTTTTCCTTGACGGAAACTTATACAAACAGTTGAATAGTATAAAATAGAAAAGAATTTAGAGAAGCTCAGAAAAAACAAGGGTCAGAGGTATGTACGATAAGTGTCTCAGATAGCTCACTTCCATTTACCACCAATGTTAGCAAAATAACAGCAGAAATAAATTCCTCTGGTCTGAAGTATGATTCCTGATTTTCTTTTCAAATAGAGGCTAAAATATTTGAAAGGTATTTACCCATTTTCCAGAGTATAGGTTACAAATCCAGTCTGCCTTTCATAGTTCATGAAATAGAATGCCTCTCTAGATGTCATTCCTACAAAAGCCCCTGTCTAGACTGGGGGAGATTTGATCACCCTAAGCTAACTATAAAGATAGCTACATTTCATTGTTATAATATTTCAGTAAATCCTCTATCATGAATACACTCCTCTTTAGCTTAAAAATATTTAAAGCTGAGAATTAGTGGAATGTGTAAGACTGTTTTTGCAAAGGCTTATTGATAAATTTCTCAATTTGAAGGGGGATTTTATTTTCAAAAACTTAAAATTTGCTTCCTTTACAGAGAGAGAAATAATAAGTGAGCCTTTAAAGAAATGGCTATTTATTATTTTTTCTTAATGTATATTTGGACAGGGCAGCTTATGGTACTGAATGTGTACATTTATATGTTCATTCCTAAAAATATTCATGCTTTAGATAGTATTGATTATAAAATCTTTTCCCTTTTATTGACTCAGAATTACAAGTTGTGTGAGTTGTATTTGAATGTTCATAAAACAGGAATCATTTATCTGGAAGATTATAATGGCTAGAAACTGCAGGTCAAGAAGACATGTGCTTGTGCCCTATTTTATACTGATGACTCCTTTATAGACACTGATTTGTGATGATATATGCGAGAATCACAAGAACCTAGAAATCATGATAATAACTAAGGTCAAGCATCTCCCATGGAACGAAGTCTAAGCAGAGTTCACCTGACATGCAGTGATGCCCAGGCTGCCCAATTTGAGTCAAGAAACTGCCTCAGTCACTATGAAAACTGCCTTAAATTTTAACACAAATATTTTTTTTAAATGAATGTTTTGGGGAGTTCACTTTTCCTCTTTCATAGCAGTAAGGCTTAACCTTTACCTTTGTCTTTCATTACAAATTAAAAAAAATATATATGGATTTCAAGTTGATCTACAGCCAGGCACTAAATTCAGGCAGCTGAAAGAGGCTTGTGATCCTCTCTCTAAGCATGTTCTTTCTGCTTCCTGGCAGTCATGAGCAGTTTTCTCCATCACATGCTCATTTTATCAAGACATTCTTACCATGATACTGTTTCTTGTCTCAGTAACGAAGAAGAAGAAGAAGAAGAAGAAGAAGAAGAAGAAGAAGAAGAAGAAGAAGAAGAAGAAGAAGAAGAAGAAGAAGAAGAAGAAGAAGAAGAAGAAGAAGAAGAAGAAGAAGAAGAAGAAGAAGAAGAAGAAGAAGAAGAAGAAGCTGGCCAATCATGAGATAAAGGTTTTGAAACCCCTAGTCAAAATAACCGGTTTCCCCTTAAAGTTGTTTGTCATAGAAAGGGAAAATTGCAAGAAGTTAACAAATTTATATAAAACAAGAAACTTAACTTTTCCAAGGACAAGTTATGGCTCCATGCTTTTATGCTTTACATCATTTGTAATGTGCATCATCACCTCTATTTATCATTACCTTTATAAACTGGTATCACGTATCTTGTACCCCTAACTGTCCAGTCCTACCAACTACTCAATACTTTGAAACTTGCAAAAAATGGTAACAAAGTTTCTTAGCATTTGTCACTGGACAAGTTCTACTTCTAACCAGTATTTTGTAAAGAAGGGACATTAAGCTTGACAAGTGGAGCTAGAACTAGAGAAACAATAAATTTTTGTGTCTGGAGTTTGATGTCCACCTCCTAGTAGATTGGCATTCATTTCAAGGATGATTTTCTAGTGATATTGAATGATGTAAAAAAAATCCTTCTCTCTCCTTAGGAAAGTCATGTTGTTTCCTAAATGATGAGTTCTACTGAGCCTAATAAACAGCAATAGCTTAATCCATGTTAATACTGTAACTGAATACTAGTGGCTTACACAACAAATAAGTATGTCCCAAAGCCCTTGACCTTCTAGATCAAACAGAATAGTGTATAGTGTGAATGGGCCTTCCTCTTCATAGTTGTTAGATAGGCTTATTATCACATCCTCACATGGTATAAACAGAGGAAGGAAGGCCAAGCTATTGTGTTTCTTCTCTCAAGAACTACAGTCCTCTATTGTATAACATAAACATACGCTAAAGGCTCTGCTTCCTAAGAATATCACATTCGGTTCAACATATAAAAATTAGAGAGAAACAAACACAGTACAAAGCAATCTGGAAAGCTGCATTTCAAGGGATTGTCTTCTTCAAAGGAAAAAATTATCCCTAGAATTCAATAACAACAAAAACAACAGAAAGTATACATACTCATAGAAACTAAACAACTCTCTTCTCAGTGATAAACTGGTCTGGAAAAGAAAAAAAGACAGACAGAAAAAAAGACTGAAATAATGAAAGAAAGAGAGAAGAAAGAAAGAAAGAAAGAAAGAAGGAAGGAAGGAAGGAAGGAAGGAAGGAAGAAGGAAAGTAAAAACGAAACAAAGAAACAAAGAAACAAAGAAAAGGGAAAGAAAGAAAGAAATCAAAGACTTTATAGAATTCAGTGAAAATGAAAACACATCATATCCAAACTTTATAGGACACAATGAAAGCAGTGTTAAAAGGAAAATTCACAGCACTAAGTGCCATCATAAAGAAATAAAAGAGAACCATACAAGCAACTTAACAGCACACCTGAAAGCTCTGGAACAGAAAGAAGCAAACACACCCAAGAGTAATAGATGGCAGGAAATATTCAAAGTCATGACTTCAATCAACCAGTTAAAAAAAAGAGCTATAAAAAGAATCAACAAAACCAAGAGCTAGTTCTTTGAGAAAATCAAAACGATAGATAAACCCTTAGCCAAACTAACGAAGGACATGGAAACAGTATCCGAATTAACAAAATAAGAAATGAAAATGGAAACATAAGACAAGAAACAGAGGAAATTCAAAGAAATCATCACAACCAAGTACAAAAGCCTATACTCAACAAAACTGGAAAATCTTGATGAAATGGATGAATATCTAGACAGATACCGTGTACCAAAGTTAAATCAAGATCTTTTAAACTATTTAAACAGTCCCATAACCCTAAGGGAATAGTAATATTCATTTTAAAAAATCCCAACCAAAAATTCCCAGGGCCAGATGATTTTAGTGCAGAATTTTACCAGATCTTCAAAGAAGAGAAAATTCCAATAGTCCTCAAAATATTCCACAAAACAGAAACAGAAGGAACACTACCTAATTAATTATATGAAGCCGCAGTTACTCTGATACCTAAACAACAAAAATATCCTTTACACCAATCTCACATATGGATATCAATGCAAAAATATATTCAATACAATTTTCACAAACAAAATTCAAGAACACATTAAAACCAGCATTCACCATGATCAAGTAGGCTTTAAATCAGGGATGGAGAGATGGTTCAATATACAAAAAAAAATCCACCAATATAATACCTATATAAACAAACTCAAGGAGAAAAACACACGCTTCGAAAAAACCAAATAACCCATTTAAAAATGGGGTACAGAGATAAACAGAGAATTTGCAACAGAAGAATTTGAATGTCTGAGAAGCACTTAAAGAAATTTTCATAGTCCTTAGACATCAGAGAAATGCAATTCAAAAGAACCCTGAGATTCAACCTCACACCAATCAAAATGGCTAAGATAAAAAACTCAAGTGGTGAAGATGTAGAGAAATAGTAACACTCTTCCATTGCTGATGGGATTGCAAACTGATACAACCACTCTGGAAATCAATCTGGAGGCTCCCCCAGAAAATTATAAATAGATCTATCTGAATTCCTAGCTATACCACTCATGGGCATATACCCAAAGACGCCCCATCATGCCACATGGGCATATGCTCCACTATGTTCAGAGCAGCCTTATTTGTAATAGCCAGAAGATGGAAACAGCCCAGATGTACCTCAACCAAACAATGGATACAGAAAATGTGGTTCATTATCCAATGGAATACTATTCAGCTCTTAAAAACGCAGACATCATGAATTTTGCAGGCAAATAAATGGAACTAGGAAATATTATCACAAGTGATGTAACTCAGACCCAAATGCACAGGCATGGTATGTACTCACTGATAAGTAAATATTAGCCAAAAAGTACAGAACATCTAGGATACAACCCACAGATTATAAGATGTGTAACATACTGAAAGACTCAAGTGAGGATGCTTCAATCCCACGTAGAAGGGGGAGGGAAATAATCATGGGAGGCTGAGAGAGGCTGGGACCTGGGCAGGAGAGGGCAGGTAGAGGGGAAAAGCAGCACAGGCTCAGATATGGGGGTGGTGGCAGGAGAGAAGTGCAGAGGGTCAAGAGAATGAATGAAAATAAGCAGCCTCAGGGGTGGGAGGTAACAGGGCCTTCTAGAAAGTGCCAGAGACCTGTCAGGTGAAACACTTTAAAGAATCAGTGGGAGTGACTTTAACCAGAATGTCCAACACTGGAGAGAAGGAAGTCGAAGAATCCACTTTCAGCAGATTGACAGGTCCTCAAATGGAGGGACTGGGTTACTAACCCACAGTCAAAATTTCTGACCCTGAATTGTTCCAGTCTAAAAGAACTGCGGGGACAAAAATGGAGAGATTGAAGGAAAGGCAGTCCAATGATTGGTCCATCTTGGGACACATCTCATACAAAGGCACCAAGGCTTTGATATGATGTGCTTACAGATGGGAGCCTGGCATGGCTGTTCTCTGAGAGGCCCTTCCAGCACTGACTGGGACAGAAGTGGATACTTATATCCAACTATTTGACTGGGTTGGGGACCACTATGTTTGAATTAGACAGAAGATTGAAGAAGCTGAAGGGGAAAGCAACCCCAAAGGAAGATCAGCAGTCTCAACTAACCAAGACCCCAGGGAACTCTCAGAGACTGAGTCTCCAACCAGGAGCATACACAGACTGGTCCAAGGTCCCTGGCATAAATAATAGCAGAGGTCTGTCTAATCAGGCCTCAGTGGGAAAAGATGCACTTAATCCTTGACATACTTGAGGCCTCAGGGAAGAGAGAGGTCCAGTGATGGGTGGCACTGGCTCAGAGGTAAGGGGGAGGAGGAATAGGATGAGAAACTGTGAGAAGGAGCACCAAGGGAGAACAACAACTAGAATGTAGATAAATACAAAAATTTTATAAAATATCAAAATACACATACATTCTTACATTGGCATACTATGGTGCACATAAAATATAATCACATAGGAGCTGAGTCATGGCTCAATGATGAGCACTATTTGTTCTTCCAGATACTACAATTCCCAGTGTCTATAACATGGCTTACAACCACCGTTAGCTCCAGTTCCTGGGTCTCCAACTCTCTTTTCTGGTCTCTGTGGGTAGTGTATGTGTATAATGCTTAGAAACACATGCACACGAAATACCCATGCACGAGAAATTTAATTTTACATTCTAAAAAGAGATATTAACTAACATGGAGAGAGTTCTAAAACTGGCCAATCTTGTCCAATAGAGTAGGCAGTGGAAGCAGACACAGGAGAGGTCCCGTCACTCTCATTTTCCATTGCACAGGCCTGCAGCCAGTGCTGATCAGATTGATTTTAGGTAAGAAGACAGAGTGCCACACTATCAGACACAAGGAGATAATTGGCAGATACTACCAATCAGGCCAAAGCCATGCCTACATTTCTGTGCTGTTCTCTCATACAAAACTAAAGCCATTGTCTGCTGGGTACACATACTAAGCTTTCATCTCTCAGTTATCAATAAGGATGCCTTGCCTCTGGTTCAGGAGTTCAGAACATCCTCTCCCAGAGAATATATTCAAGTACCCATACTTACTGAGTTGGGCATAGAAACTTAATAGTTCTTCCTTTTGAGGCCAAATAGACTGAATGTTTTTGTTCCTCACTCCATGAAACTTACTCCCCAGCATAATGATATACAAAAAAAGCAATTTGGGGGATGGGATCAGATCATGAGTATAAAACTTTCATGGGGGGGATTAGTGTCCTTAAAAAAGAGAACCCAGACAGGTCAGGAGTAGTGTGAGAGCACAAAATGAACATGGCCTTATGAAGTCCAGGGTCAGGGCATCAGACACTGAATCTTCTGGTGCTTTGGCTTTAGACTTCCTAGACTCTAAGAAATTCATTTCTATTGTTTATGGTTAATTTGATTCATGGTATTGTTTCATAAGCTGAATTGAACTAATATAGAAAGCAAGACATTATCTTGAACCTATCACCTTACACCCACAGAAAAAAAGAGACCTCTCATTCCTGGAAGATAATCAAGAAGTCCCAGACCACCTAGAAAGACAGTGTGGTGCTCTCTTCAATGGGGAAAGAGCAGGGAGGTATAGAAAATGTTACCCTCAGGCCCAGCCATAAAGACTTGGATAAAGCTAATGAGAAAAACAAACGAAGCATGTTTCTTGCAGATGGGACATGCAGTCAAGTGGTAGAACATTTGCCTGTTATTTATGACGGGGCTTTGATCCTCAATACTGCAACAGAAATAAAAGTTAGTTCCTAAGCCCCTTTGTATCTCTAAAACTGAGCAACAAGCTCTAAGTGAAAATGTTCAGCATCCATGTTGACAACTGGGAAGAGGGGACTCCCCAGCCACATAGTGAAGCAAAGACTAGACATGGGTGGTAAGCAAAGGAAGTCCTTCTGCTTTGCAGGCAGCATAATGAGCCCCAGTTCATGGGTGTTGACACCAAGGTGTTGAAATCTGTGCTACACTGAAAGCAACACTTCCAAACTCAGGCTGACTACTGATCTCAGTAAATCTATTCTTCACATTAAGAACTTTACTATGTAAGAGCAATGTCCTTTCTGGAGCCAAGATGCTATTTATCTTTAAGTCTGTCCCACTCTAATTTAGTCATCTAATCAAACATTATAAATGCTCAAAAGAAAGGGAACATAATGATGAACACAACTTCTCAATAAAGTAGTCATTGGAACCAGATAGAAACAGGGAGTAGATGTTGGAGAAATAAGATAAGACGTTAAAATAGTTGTTGAAAACAGGTTGGAAAGGCATGGTAAGTTGTGCATTTAATGTCAAGACTGAGAAGGCAGAAGCAAGTGCAACTGTGTGAGTTTGAGGCCAGCTAGGGCTGCATAAAGACAGTCTGTTTCAAAAGGAAAAGGGAGAGGCAGATGAGAAAGACAAGAAGAGAAAAGAGAAGAGAAGCAAAGAGAGGAGAGAAGAGAGGAGAGGAGAGGAGAGGAGAGGAGAGGAGAGGAGAGGAGAGGAGAGGAGAGGAGAGGAGAGGGGAGGGGAGGGGAGGGGAGGGGAGAGGAGAGGAGAGGAGAGGAGAGGAGAGGAGAGGAGAGGAGAGGAGAGGAGAGGAGAAGAGAAGAGAAGAGAAGAGAAGAGAAGAGAAGAGAAGAGAAGAGAAGAGAAGAGAAGAGAAGAGAAGAGAAGAGAAGAGAAGTTTCTTTTAACTGCTAATCAAACAATATGCAAAGCATAGAAAAGGAATATTATAAATAACATTAGGGGAGAAAATCTGAAAAATATTTGTGCTACAAATTACTGAAGCAAATTGATAAGCAGTATAGTCTTTATTTATGAAAGAAGCTAAATTAAAAGTTGAGCTCATGCAAGAAGGTGTCAGATGCACTCACTAAGCATTAAAGAATGCAGTAACCCAGAGGCAATCAATGTTGTCATAATATGGAAAGACAGAAAACATTTTCTCACCTCTATGAGGCCAAAATTAATGCGATATAAAACTTAATCTTTAAACTATTATGCATTTTAATATTTAAAATCATTAGATGCTTAAAAATAAATATAACCAAACCCAATATAATTCACAAATTCAATATAATTCAAGCAAATTTAACAAAAAGCAAAACAACAGCAATAAACCGACTAAACTTTGAAAGTTATGCCTGACTTCATTGGTTTTGTATTTAATAAGGTATGTGGAGCAAAGAAAAAAATCCTTAGTGCTTGAAAGGTCATATGGTATGCTTGGAAAATAATTAATTAGATGTTGATAGCAAATAATGCTAAATGAGCAAGTGATATTTAGGATATCCAAGGATTATTTAGGAACAACTTCCCTTAGAAAATTAATTTTAGCACAGACCTCCAAGGAAATTAGATGGCTAGAATCTAAGGAAGAGAAATTAAAAATATGAAACAGAAATAGAGAAATGAAACACAAAAGATGAAGTCCAAACTATTAGGCAAGGGGAAGTAGATCTTGACTGACAATATTCCAGAATGAATAGAAGCAAATTATGTCCTCTATAAAACTAGTGTATATAGAATAAGCAGGGTACATTCAAACAAACAAACATCTAGGCATATCTGTCAGACTTTATCTAGGAAAAGCTGAGGCAGGCATACAGTGAGTTTTCTGAAGATAGTCTACCATTTTGCATTGCCTGCAATGGGTGAGTTCTGAGATGCAGGGTCTTTATCATCCCCAGGTTGTTCTTTGCCGCCTATATGCTTGTCATTATTACATAGTCTAAAGATTCCTGGGCATTAGCCTGCCTTATTTGTCAGCTTTCCTGCAGAAGCAACATGAATGTGTACTCTTACCGAGTAATCTACATAGTAATTCTGTGTAGGTAAATTGATGATTTCATAATACTGATAGTGATTTTATAGAATTCTTAAATTAATACAAATATTTTCAAGTCCTCTATAGAATCAGGGCTGCAAATAGAGTTCTGTAAACCTTCATGTACCACAAGCTTATAGTACTAAGAAAAGAAAGCAGGCTTGTAACAAATATATGATCAAGGAAAACATTTCTTCTTGGTTAGGCATGGGACAATAATCTGATAACGAAACTTTAAAAACTGTGAGGGGACAGTTTATTGTAGGTACAAGGACAAAAAATAAAGTATTGACTAGACAAAAACTTCCAAACTAATAAGACACAAGTTAGATGGTTTGTCTCTTGACAAAACTGTCCTAATTTATGACATAAAAATTATTGCTTTAAAGCTATAATGATTTCATGGGAGACCAGTAACAGACAATGAATGTTTAGTCCGATACTATTACTAATAGAAAGACATGTAAAAAACTCTGTTGTAATTTCTTCAGTCATACTACTCTATGATATGAATGATTGCCTTAAACTTACTATAAACATATTGGAATGTAAAATTATTTAGAAATTCGTGTAATCAATTACCCTGTTGTAATGGCTCTATCTGATTATTTTATGAGGGTTTTTTGATTTGTTTTTGTTTTATTGTGGGTTTTTTTTTTTTTGAGAAAGTATAAAAACAGAATAGAATGAAATGGTGGTGCAGCTGTTTTCAGCTTCACCCAGAATGCATGTTTTTCTTCATGCATGTCTTTCTTCTTTTTCATTTTAATATGACTCACAAGGAGTTAACCTACTCTAAGCTGGCTGATCAGTAAGGGGTCTGCAAGTGGAAGAAAAAAAGAGCCCAAGTAATCAACTTCTTTTATCAATCTTCTGCTGCTTCCAGGAGGAGTTTTGTGGCTTTTAGCCACAAAATAGAAAGAGCGAGAGTTAAATTTCCAGAGGCCCTGTGCCCCATTTTTTGATAGGGTTATTTGGTTCTTTGCGGTCTAACTTCTTGAGTTCTTTGTATATATTGGATATTAGCCCTCTGTCGGATGTGGGGTTGGTGAAGATCTTTTCCCACTTTGTTGGTTGCCGTTTTGTCCTTCTGACAGTGTCCTTTGCTTTGCAGAAACTTTGTAATTTTATGAGGTCCCATTTGTCGATTCTTGCTCTTAGTGCTTAAGTTATTGGTGTTCTGTTCAGGAACTTTTCCCCTGTGCCCATGTCCTCCAGGGTCTTCCCAAGTTTCTTTTCTAATAGTTTCAGTGTGTCTGGTTTTATGTGGAGGCCCTTGATCCACTTGGAGTTGATCTTATTGCAAAGAGATAAGAGTGGGTCAATTCACATTCTTCTGCATGTTGACCTCCAGGTGAACCAGCACCATTTGTTGAAAAGGCTATCTTTATTCCACCGGATGGTTGTGGCTCCTTTATCAAAGATCAAGTGACCATAAGTCTGTGGGTTAATTTCTGGGTCTTCAATCCTGTTCCATTGATCTGCTTGCCTGTTGCTATACCAATACCATGCAGTTTTTAACACAATTGCTCTGTAGTACTGCTTGAGGTCAGGGATATTGATTCCCCCAGAAGTCCTTTTATTGTTGAGAATAGTTTTAGCTATCCTGGGTTTTTTGTTGCTCCAGATGAATTTGAGAATTGCTCTTTCTAGATCTATGAAGAATTGAGTTGGGATTTTGATGGGGATTGCATTGAATCTGTATATTGCTTTTGGCAAGATGGCCATTTTTACTATATTGATCCTGCCAATGCAGGAGCAAGAAATATTTTTCCAACTTCTGAGGTTTTCTTCGATTTCTTTCCTCAAGGACTTGAAGTTCCTGTTGTACAGATCTTTCGCTTGTTTGGTTAGAGTTACGCCAAGATACTTTATGTTGTTTGTGGCTATTGTGAAGGGTGTTATTTCCCTAATTTCTTTCTCAGCCTGCTTGTCCTTTGAGTACAAGAAGGCCACTGACTTGCTTGAGTTAATTTTATAACCTGCCACTTTGCTGAAGTTGTTTATCAGCTGTAGAAGTTCTCTGGTGGAGTTTTTTGGGTCGCTTAGGTAAACTATCATATCGTCTGCAAATAATGATAGTTTCACTTCTTCCTTTCCAATTTGTATCCCTTTGACTTCCTTATGTTGTCTAATTGCTCTTGCTAGAACTTCAAGTACTATATTGAAAAGATATGGAGAGAGAGGGCAGCCTTGTCTAGTCCCTGATTTTAGTGGGAATGCTTCAAGTTTCTCTCCATTTATTTTGATGTTGGCTACTGGTTTGCTGTAGATTGCTTTTACTATGTTTAGGTATGGGCCTTGAATTCCTGCTCTTTCCAAGACTTTTAGCATGAAAGGATGCTGAATTTTGTCGAATGCTTTTTCAGCATCTAATGAGATGACCATGTGGTTTTTTTCTTTTAGTTTGTTTATGTAGTGGATTACATTGATGGATTTCCGTATATTGAACCATCCCTGCATCCCTGGGATGAAGCCTACATGATCATGGTGGATGATCGTTTTGATGTGCTCTTAGATTCGGTTAGCAAGAATTTTATTTAGTATTTTTGCATCTATATTCATAAGAGAAATTGGCCTGTAGTTCTCTTTCTTTGTTAGATCTTTTTGTGGTTTAGGTATTAGCGTAATTGTGGCTTCATAGAATGAGTTGGGCAGTGTCCCTTCTGTCTCTATTTTGTGGAATAGTTTGAAAAGTATTGGTGTTAAGTCTTCTTTGAAGGTCTGGTAGAATTCTGCACTAAAACCATCTGGTCCCGTACTTTTTTTGGTTGGGAGGCTTTCTATAACCCCCTCTATTTCTTTAGGGGTTAGAATTTTCACCAGAAGAAATTCAGATGGCTGAGAAACACCTTAAAAGATGTTCAACATCATTAGTCATCAGGGAAATGCAAATCAAAACAACCCTGAGATTCCACCTCACACCAGTCAGAATGGCTAAGATTAAAAACTCAAGAGACAACAAGTGCTGGCGAGGATGTGGAGAAAGAGGAACACTCCTCCACTGTTGGTAGGATTGCAAAATGGTAAAAACCGCTCAGGAAATCAGTTTGGCGGTTCCTCAGAAAATTGGGCATGTCCCTTCCAGAGGACCCTGGCATACCACTCCTGGGCATATACCCAAAGGATTCCCCTGCATGCAATAAAGACACATGCTCCACTATGTTTATAGCAGCCTTGTTTATAATAGCCAGAAATTGGAAGGAGCCCAAATATCCCTCAAAGGAGGAATGGATACAGAAAATGTGGTATATTTATACAATGGAATACTACTCAGCAATTAAAAGTAATGAATTCATGCAATTTGTAGGCAAATGGTTAGACCTGGAAAATATCATCCTGAGTGAATTAACCCAATCACAAAAGAATGCACATGAAATGCAATCACTGATAAGTGGATATTAATGAGCCCAGAAGCCCTAAATACTCAAGACACAAATAGCAAGTCAAATGATTCCCAAGAAGAAGAAAGGAGAGGACCCTGGGCCTGTAAAGATTGCATCCAGTTTAGTAAAGAAACGGAGGGGGGAGGGGGAATGATTGGGGAATAGTTGGGGGGGAGAGGAACTATGGGAAGTATGGTGGGTGGGAACTGGGAAAGGGGAAAGCCTTTGGAATGTAAACATGGAATATAGAAAATAAAAAATAAATAAATAAATAAATAAATAAATAAATTAAATAAATAAATAAATTTCCAGAGGCCAGGAGCTTCTAACCCTCAGAACAGTAAGAGAGATTTTAAGACAAGAGATCATCAGGCTTTGGCCTTAATCCAACACTGTGAACCTCCTTAGCAGTACCTGTTAAGGCTAGAGCTGGTCCATGGCACACATCTTTATGTAATTGTAGAATATGGACAATGATTTCACATCCACACTGAAAGGAACATACCTACTCTTTCAGAAAGCTTGTCTTCAAACTGAAGAAGAAAGTTAGATGGACTAAGATTCAAAAAAAACCATTATGTTCTTTTGTTTGGGTTGATAAGAAGCATACATATGATATAAGGAGCCAGAGAAATGATTACAGATGTCAAAGGCAATGTGATGAGTTAAGTTTATGGGAAGAAGTGTAATGGTGTCCTGCAGTAGAGGGACCTTCTGACACTGGTGGACTGGTGTCTTTCAGCATCATAAAAATAGATGAATGTGGGTATATGGAGAGACATTCAGACAGACACACAAACATACATAAAATAAACATTTAACGCATATGTGTGTGTCTGTGTGAGTGTACCAAATGTGTGTGAGTACTAACAGAGGTGAGATGGCATTGTCAAATTCCCAGGATATGAACTTACTTGCAGTTGTGAGCTGCCCCATGTGGATTCTGGAAACTGACCTCCAGTCTTTCGTAAGAGGAGCAAGCATCCTTAACTTCTGCACCATCTCTACAAAGCTTTGATTTTAAATGCTCCTGGAAATTTATAAGGTAAATTCGGAGGATTAGTAAGCAATATGGCAAAGTTAATGAGTAGCAATTGCATAATAACATAATAAAATAATAATGAGAAATTTGCTAAGTAACAATTGTTTAATAATACAATTGTAAATATATTAACAGGCACTCCATTCCCAGAAGGCAAGAAGAAACAAAAGATAATGGGGTAGCCTTCTCCTCATCTGACATGCATCAGAGCTGGTAAAATATTTATTCTACACTTAGAGAAACAAATCTTTACAAGTTAAAAATTTTAGATTTCTGAGAAGAGTAAACACATTTTTCCGTAACCATAATACAAAAAAAAAAAATCTGTTTTCATCCATAACTCTTAAAGTCAGTCCACCAAAATATATGAGACACTTAGGACTAAGATGCATTGGTAAAAAAATTTCCAGGACTTTTTATGTTTGTTTCCATTCTTCAGATAACCTAATTGCTTTCTCAAATTTTTTTCAAATAGTGGATGACACATTTATACGACACAGTAATGGAAGATTTCAAAGTATAAGTAGGTGTTGGGCAAAAGAATTGTGCTATGCTAACAAAAAATGAGTCAGAGCATTATATACTATTTTTAAAAACAGTCATGTCTGTTGCTCTCAATCACTCATTGTTAAAAATGAAGCATCTCAGGAATTGAAGTGTCAGAAAGGCAGTGAAGAGACTCTGTTCAGAATCTTCATTGCATAAAATTAATTGGTTCAGTTGAAGTTGGAGGATCGTCTAGGGACTTCTGATAAATGTTCTTTAAAAACCTTGGAGCAATAGGTTTTGAAGTGAGAGGGAGATGTGTCTATTAGTACAAGCTGTTCCGTTGGAGGCATTTAAAATTTGGTCAAGCTCATTCTAGAAACAAATGTTCCCATCAAAAATTGCGTGAAATTTCTAAAATGAATATGAGGGAGAACAAATGCACAGAGAGGAATGTTGCCTTTGGTAGTAATGCAACTTGTGAGGTGAGAACATAAGCTGTAGCAAATATACTTTTATTACAAAGTATAGTATTGATCAGTTCCTATAGTCCCAAATATGGTTGTAAGAGGAAGATCTCCTTAAGGACATGTAGCCTTCCCAGGAATGTTTGATAAAGCAATTCCTTTTATCCTCCACTCTAATGCCAATGAGAGGCTGAAAAAGTCCACAAATCTGAGAGCAAGAAATAGTTGGCAGACTTGCAACTCTGCCTTCTCATGAACAGTAAAGGTGTGTGATGCCATGCATGGGAAATTTGAAACAGCCCTTTAGAATTTATCTGCCACTGCTTCTGCCTGGGTGGCTTGATTTCAGTAGAAAGATAGTATAGAGTCCCTTAGGTGCTCATCTTAGCTTAGCACTAGAACTTTGAGTCAAGGTGGCAAACTGTCTTAATAAACAGAATGACAAGCTTCCTACATTCAAGAGCTACTTTGAAACTTTCAAATCATGGATGGTAAGTCAATCTATACAACAATTCATATAACTTTATCTGGGCCCAAGAGCAAGCACAGATCAAAACTGCTGAAGAGAACAAATCTAAGCAATGTATAATAAAACAGTCCCTTAGCCGGACAGTGGTGGCGCACGCCTTTAATCCCAGCACTTGGGAGCAGAGGCAGGTGGATTTCTGAGTTCGAGGCCAGCCTGGTCTATAGATTGAGTTCCAGGACAGCCAGAACTACACAGAGAAACCCTGTCTCAAAAAACAAAACAAAAACAAAACAAAACAAAACAAACAAACAAAAAAACAACTACCACCACCACCACCAACAACAACAACAACAAAAAACAGTCCTTTCTGGTTTCACCTGGAAAGAATTTTCCACCAGTCAGGCAAGTTTCAACACAGTGACTGCTTCTTTACAGATTTTGAGCAAATAATATGGATCTTTTTAAATAATATATTTTCTGTTTTTACTATTTTTCTGGAAGTCAGTGAACTGCATGAATCAAATGTGATAGATCATTACCATGCTTGTATGTTGAAGCTGAATGTCTTCAAATAGCTTATTCACTGAGATAAAGAGAATTGCTTGACCTGCTCATTTGGAAGTTCATACCCTCTGGTAGTGAAGTCAGTAATACCAGGCAGGCACAGTAATTACACAGATAGCCAGGAGTTAAAGCCTTTTTGAATTTTTTCCCCTAATAAAAAGCTGTTCATTTATCTTGAGAATCTGTCATCAAATTTTGATGATGCATAATTCTTTTTAGTTCCATCTTCAAACTACTTCCTTCTTTGACTCATTTTCATGGACCTCTGTTATTGAAAATGTTAGTCAATGAAGGAGAGGATTCCACAGAAAAATAAAACCTTTCAGTTTATCACTGGGTCCATATGAGACACATAAATAAAATCCTTCTCTTGTTTTCTTTTTGTGGAAATGTAGTATGAGGCCACTCTGATGTACTTCTGTACTGTACAAAGCATCTGTTCCAGTGAAATAGCTAAGGGACATAAGTGTGTGGGCTTCAGTGTCCTGTGGCAGAAAAATAGCATGGCGACATTAGATGAGCCTTTGACCGAACAGCATAGCCAAGATCTGGCACCATGAAACTTGAGCATACCTTGGGTGTTGATGGGGATTCAGGAAAAGAGAACATCAAACAAAACATTGAGCTCAATTCTTGGGATTTTATGTTAAAAGAATATAAGCTTCCATTGTATAATAGCTATGTGTTTATTGTACTCTAGGCACAGAGATCTTCATGGTTTAAAGAACACACATTCTGTCTTTGAAGTCCTGACATGTGGAGGTCTGGAATAGTCTGTGGTCGAAGTCCTGCAGTCCATGTCACAGAAAGCCAGATGACAGATTCATCCTCGGCCTGGGCAGCAACTTCACTGAAATTTGGTTGATGATCAAGTATCATGACCAAGGTAACTTTTCAAAAGAAAAGCAAAGTTATTTGGGATTTATGGTTCCAGGGGGAGAGTCCATAATAATAGGCATGGCAGCAGGACACTAGAGAAGAAAGCTAAGAGGTCACACCTTCAAGTGCAAGCACAAAGCAAAAAGAGAAAGAGAGTAAGACCAGGCTATGAACTCTCAGGATGATATTCTTCCTTCAGCAAATCTGCGACACATCCCCAAATATTGCCACCAACTGCAGAACATACATTCAAATACCTGATCCTAGTCCAACAACTGGAATAACTATGCTAAGTTTTTAAAAATGCTATTTAGGTAGAGGGTATAGTACAAAGACAGATCACCATGTAGAACCCCAAAACATAAGCCAGAAATATAAGAGGTGCAGCTGGCACGTAAAGCTCTTTGGGCAAAAGGGTATACATTGTAACACTGCATCTTCCAATGCTACTACATTGAATGAATGAATGAATGAATGAATGAATGAATGAATGAATATATGATAGAAAGACAAGGAAAGATGGAGGAATGAAGTGATACATGCAAGTCAGAACTGGAGCTGCAACAGATGTTAGGCTAAGAGAAGGTGGATGGTTGATAGAAGAACAGGTCATTACCCAGAGAGGTAGATGAGATTTCATACACACACACACACACACACACACACACACACGCACGCACGCACGCACACACGCACGCGCGAGCACACACACACACACACACGTTGGGGTTTGTTGTTAACTTTTATTTTACTTTTATTTTATTTTGGGGGAGAGATTACAAGGACTGGGTAGATAGACATTAGAAGGACTGGAAATTGAATGGAATTGGGTTGATTGATGTGAAATTCCCAAGGAATCAATAAAAAATATTATGCCAGGAAAAAAAAGATGCAATTTAGAAAAATAAAGTCTTCACGCAGAAAATATTTTCTCTATGAGGGTGAAAGAAACGTGGACTTTGCGTGCAGTTTCTATAACATGCTCACCTGGAGTGAATCTTAATCAACTCCCATCCTTTCTCTCTGCATCCCTCACACCTCAAGTGGTTAATTGGGCAGGTTCATTTTCTACAGGGCCTCAAACCTCCAATCTGAGCACCACCATTATTTAATTCCAAGACTGTTTCCTTTATCTTGCAGTATCGCCTTTTCTTCTTTCAGTTCTGCTCTACTGATGTACACACTAGAGTTTCTCAAAAATTGGTAATTTAAAACTGAAATATGTAAATATTTCTGTTTTGGTTTCACTTCTGTTGATGTGATGCATTGCCTGAAGTATGTAGTCATATCACATGTATAGTTATGTGCAGAGAAAATAAGTGAAGGCATGCTAGTGCAAAGCTTAATTTGTCTATTATTATACTGTACAGGGGATAAAACCAGGGACTGATGCACCTACTTTGAGGCTGCATTTTCCGCATCAATTAAGACAATCTGGAGGATTTCTTATAGTCATGCCCACAGATCAACCTGATCTAGACAATTTCTCACTGAGGTACTCTTCCCCCAGATGATTCTAGATGGTGTCAACTCTACAATTAAAACTAACCATCACTGTTTTCAAGCTTTAAAATGTCTTTTTGTTCTCTTCTGAGGCCACTTTTTCAGTTAAGTCTCAAAAATGCAGTTGAAAGGATGTTTTCCATGGCTATGAAGTTTTAAAAATTATCAGTATACAATGTTGTTATAGCAAGGATGTGTAAGGGCAGTTAGTCTTCTTGTTTATGGATGAATTGGGGTGGGGGAAGGGCTGGGACGCACACAGATCAGCTGTTGAAAAGATGATGCTTAGTTAGGCTTGATTGGGATTTTAATTTCTCTGATCTTTATCCTTTGTTTTTTAGCCTCATGAATAGTCCACCATCACTGGAATTTTAACCACTTTGTTAGCCTTCATGTCGACAGCCTCTCCACTGCTTTTATCGTTCAGATCTTTGCTTATGACTCTTCTCTCTCTCACCACAACATTATCTCATGGCTTATTTAATTATTTAGGGTTGCCACTTAAAAAAACAGCAGCTTTTCTTTCTATGCATAATCAGGAGAAATGAAATTTATATTTTTGAGTCAGAACTTTAGGCTGCTTCTTTTTTGGGGGGTGGCAGGGGGTTGGATTTAGTTTTTTCCGAGACAGGGTAAAATTAGAAGTTTGTTTGTTTGTTGTGTTGTTTTGTTATTGTTTTTGTTTTGTTTGGTTTTTTGGTGGGTTTTTTTTTTTTTTTTTTTTTTTGTTTTGAGACAGGATTTCTCTGTGTAGCCCTGGCTGTCCTGGAACTCACTCTGTAGACCAGGCTGGCCTTGAAATCTGCCTGCCCCTGTCTCCCAAGTGCTGGGATTAAAGGCATGCACCACCACTGCCCGGCCTAGGCTACTTCTTAAATGCATAAATGGAAGGGGGATATTTCATTGAGTCACTTATTTTCTCTAAAAGTCAGCCTTGAGCATGCCATCAAGTATAACTACATGATTTTGATCCCTGGGATCAACATGGTGGAATGAGAGAAGCCACTCCAGCAAAATGTTTACTGCATTCTACATGAGTGTTGTATGTAGCATATGCATACACATAAAGACAAAAGAACTTATAAATAAAATAATGAAAATTCTAAAACATCTATTGTCACCTTATCATGACATAAAATTATACATAAAATATGTATTAGATTTCTTGCCCTATTAACACATTTTGTAAAGTCATTTGGGTTCTGGTCAATATATAATGAATGCAGATTAAATAAAATGGGTTTGTCCTGATACTTTCTATGTCTTGTTTTCATCATCTAAGCCAGTAGTTTTAATTTCCCAAAGAAACTCAGATAAAAGCTATTGACCAAATCCTCACTAGCATAATTCTGTTTTTGAACCTCAATCAATTCTTCAATAGAGATGAATGCCTGATACCTTTGATGATTGACACCTCAGAATTGAAAAGACTTCAAAAACCCACTGTCATCAATCATGCATGGCAGCTCTTCATGGAGGCCATGCTGAAGAATTTAGCAGGTTCTTACAATGTATGCTCCTTGAAATTTTCAAGTGCTATTTAAAAGAGCTCACTGGGATGTGATTAACTGGGAACTGAGAGTCTTGTGCATAATTTAGAACCAATTACAGTTCAAGTAAATAATGTGATAACTTTTGAAATTAAATGCATATACATACATATATATATACTGGAAAAACAATTAATCAATGGCAATTACTGAGTTAAAATACCTAACTTGCTATATTCATGTATTCAATTCTAATATAGCTCTTAAAATGTAATCAAAATTAGGGATGCACTAGCATTAAAAATTCAAAATATAAAACGTGAAGTTTTTGATGCTTTTTATTATGTGAATGTTCCCTCTTCAGAGTTTACAATTTGGTTGTGCTTTAACAATCTAAAATTTGTGATATTTAAAAATGATTCTTAGACAAAATGTACTTTTATACATTTTTAAATAAATTTGAAAAAGACTGCAGTAAGAATCCTCTTTATTCTCTTAAGTGTTCGTGTAATTCTGAAATTATATTTATTTTTCCATCACATTTAAAAGTGTCCAATATGCTAATTATAAATCTTTGCTGTATCTCTTTACTACATTTTGGAATTAGCCTATTTTAATTACCATTACATTTGAAAATTATAAGCAAAGCTTACAGCACTCTGAGTAAATTCAACCTAGTTCTTCCTCCCTGTTTATTTCAAATATGTAGAAAATTTGGAACACCTAACAGTTGTTTTGAAGTTCTCTCTCAGACAAGACTTATTAAGACTGAAATGACACTCATAATTCAGAGACAAGGAAAGTTAAAATTTTAAAGCACTTTCAGGTTTGTACATCAAAGAGGAAGAATTTATTCCACTTTAAAATGTCAGTTGCATGAGGGATAGAGGGTTGGCTCAATAGTTAAAGAGTAAACACTGCTTTTGCCAAAGATCTGAGATTGATTGATTGCAGCACCCACATTGGCAAGGCTCACAACTGCCTATAACTCCATATGTTGTAATCTAACCCATTAGTCTGAACTCCATAGGTAACTGCATTCATTCTCATATAGTCATACACAGACACACAGATAGATATTGTTAAACAAAAAAAAGTCTGTTTTTTGAAAGGTCAGTTATATGGGTGATAGGTGAACACTTTTTATGAAAGCATGTCCCATATCCACTTAAAATCTAGGAATGTCCATATTGGGGTGTCTGTGATTCTAGTCTGTGGAGTACAAGTGTAGACACTCCAGCATGTACCACCACATCCAACTCCTCCAAATATTGAATGGAATATTCTGCAAATGTCTGTATGTCCTGTTTGATGTATGTACAGGTGAAATCTGAGTCTTATTTATGACATGTTTAGATAATCTTTCCATTGATGAAAGTCGTTTGAAATTTCTATTTTGATCTTAGAGCATCTCTATCCCTTTATGTTTCTTAGCAATCACATTACAGGCTTGGATATTACAATGTTACTTATACCCACACAAACATGTACATATTAAAATTAAATAAATGAAAAACTCTAAAATGTTGGTAAAATAATTTAAAAATAGCACCAATGGAAAATGATCTATGTTCACAGATTGAGATAATTGATGCTGTCCAAATATCCGTATGACCCAAAGTGATGCACAGAATCAGAAAATCCCCATCAAAATATCTTTCTACTCAGAAAAACATATAAAAATCCTAAAACATACATGGAATCACAAAGGATTCCTAGTAATCAAAACAGTCTTGAGTAGAAAGAAGAAAATTCAAGGCATCATTCTCCCTAACTTTGAAATACACTACAAAGCTGAGTCAACCAATACAGAATGATATTAGCATACAAAAAAGAAGACACAAAAGCCAATGGAACAGAATAAAAAGACTAAAAGTAAATCCATGCAGTTAGAGCCAACTGCTCTGTGTGTGTGTGTGTGCGCGTGTGTGCATATATATGTACATGCAATTCTGTATGTGTATGTGTTTGTCTCTGTGTAAATGTTCATGGAGGCCAGAGATCCACATGGGGATGTTTCTTACTTACTGTTCACCTCATGCTTTGAGACAGAATCTCTAATTGAATTATGAAGTCATTGATTGGATACATGGGTAAGTCAGAAAATTTTATAGATCATTCTGCTTCTATTTTCCTAGTGCTGAAGCTATGGTGTTTCATCATTGCAAGTGGCTTTCCTATTGGTGCTGGGGATTTGAACTCAGGCCCCTGGGCTTGCATGGCAAGCACTTTACAGACTAAGCCATTTTGTCAGCTCAAGGCAACTGCCTTTTTGACAAAGATGTAAATAGGTATACTTAGGAAGGAAAAGACAACCTATGTGTACCAGGTAAGCTAGATACTACTGTTATGAGAGTATGAATATGCTTGGCTGATGGTAGGTGCCACCATTAGGAGGTATGGTCTTATTGGAGGAGGTGTAGCCTCGTTAGAGGAAGTGTATCACTGTGGCATTGAGGTCTCATATGTATGCTTAAGTCTGGCCAGTGTGATCAAGTCTTCTCATGTTTGCCTTCAGGACGAGATGTAGCACTTTCAGTTCTTCCAGAGCCATACCTGTGTGGGCACCGCCATGCTTCCAGCCATGATGATAATGAACTGAAATTCAGAGCCTGTAATCCAGCCTCAGAAAAATATTGTACTTTATAAGAGTTGCCTTGGTCATGGTGTCTCTTCATAGTAATAGAAACCCTAACTAAAACAACTGTGGAAACAGGAAAGCTAGCACCATATCTTGCATGGTACAAAAAATCAACTCAAAGTAGATGAATATGGACTACCTGAAATTATAAATTCATGAGCCAAACAAATACAGGAAACACTGCACAATATCAGCCTGTAAAAGAATTTTTTTAAGAAAAGGCCTCAAAACTATAGACAGTAAAGTGAGAAATGAAGAGATCAAATCACAATTTAACCTGTGTGACAAAATAAACAGCAAGTGGAGAAAATACTTAAACATCATATTTCAACAAAGAGTTAATACCCCAGGGCTGTGAAAATCACAAACAACTCAATAACAAAACAAAGAAATAATCCAATTTAGAAAGAGCAAAAAGGTCAGGCAGGGATCTTTTTAAAGAAAGAGAGGAATGGAGTAGTTGGTCATAAAATGCCTGAAATCCTGTTGCGTGTGAGAACATAGCAAAGCCTGAGGGACACACCATTCGATGAGATGAGGCATGTGCACAGGAATGCACGGCACGCCATTTCATTCACACCTAGGGTCAACAGCAGTGGGAATCAGTTAAGCCTGGGAATCGTTACTAGATGATGGAGAGGGAAAGAAGGAAGAGAGCTGGGGAAGAGATCAAGCAGAGGGTAGGGTTTTAAAATTAATAGAAGAAACATGTTTTCTGGTAGTTTATAACAACAAAAAGTTTCATGACTGTGTTGTACTTTGAAAATAAGAAAAAATTATTTGCTTTCGCAATAGAAAGATGATTATTATCTAATGATTGTGTGTATTGAGGCAACATATTATACTCCATGAGTATATACAGTTACTCTGTATCAGTAGTCATTCATGAACTCAAGGCCAAAAAAAAAAAAAAAAAAAAAAAAAAAAAAAACCATATCAGAGGAGGTAAAAATGGAAGGAGTCTTTTGAGAGTCCTGGGACACTGCCATGGAATTCGTACAGGATTCAAGGAAAAAGATGTGCCAAAGGCAGTATCTAGGAAGCCTATTTGCTGGTGGAACTCACAGTAGTATCAACTTCTTGCCCCAAACACACGGAGAGAGGATATCTTATTATCTCAAATTTGTTTCAAATCTTAGCACATTTTTCCAGTGTGTCAAATCAAAGTCAATTGCTTCCACATTTCTTTTTTTTAATTCTTTTTTTATTTGATATATTCTTTATTTACATTTCAGATGATTTCCCCTTTCCTGGCTCCCCGCTCCCCAAAAGTCCCATTGCCATTTTCCCTCCCCCTGTTCCCCCATCTACCCCTTCCCACTTCCCTGTTCTGGTATTCCCCTACACTGATGCATTGAGCCTTTCCAGAACCAGGGTCCACTCCTTCCTTCTTGTCAGACATTATTTGGTATGTGGTTTGTGTCTTGGGTATTCTAAGATTCTAGGCTAATATCCACTTATCAGTGAGTACATACCATGGGAATTCTTTTGAGACTGGGTTACCTCACTTAGTATGATGTTCTCCGGCTCCATCCATTTGTCTAGGAATTTCATGAATTCATTGTTTCTAATGGCTGAATAGTACTCCATTGTGTATATATACCACATTTTTTGTATCCATTCCTCCATTGAGGGATATCTGGCTATTATAAATAGGGCTGCTATGAACATAGTGGAGCATGTATCCTTATTACATGCTGGGGAATCCTCTGGGTATATGCCCAGGAGTGGTATGGCAGGGTCCTCCGGAAGTGTCATGCCCAGTTTTCTGAGGAACTGCCAGATTGATTTCCAGAGTGGTTGTACCAGCTTGCTTCCTCATTTCTGACACCAAAGCTTAAGTCTGGCCAGTGTGGTTAAGAGTCTTCTCATGTTTGCCTTCTTCCTTATAGTATTACCGCTTGATGTTCTTAGAAGAATAAACTAGGCAGAAAGCCAACTCTGAGGTACAAACGTGAATCTTATACATTAATTCTTGGGACCTGAATTATTTCTTCCTGTTTCCCTGGGCATATATAACTTCATTCATGTGTGCAATATTTCTCAAAGACTTTATAATTACCAAGTGTCTGACACCTGAAATTAAAGTTGGTGTTTGAGATGCTAGTTGTACTTCCTTCCACAAATTCCAGGATTATTTGTTTGCTTATTGCTTGTTTGCATTGCTTCGTTATGACTTCCTTTGCAGTGCCACGGACATTTCATTCTGCCCATTCAGTAAGAACAGCTTCATGTGCCTTGCACTCGTACTGCTAAGGAAGAGGCCATTTTTGCTGGTAGCTTTACACTGATTGGCTCCATAGGCAACACTATAAAACATTTATATAGGTAAATGTGCAGACCTCAGAGAGAAAACAACTGCCTCTAGATTTGAATATACTAGAGATCACTATAGTGATCATATACCATATTTTTATAATCATGTATAGGACTGTAAGCATTATAATTACAGAAAGTAAAGGTTTTTGTTTTTCTAAATGCTGATTCTTTCAGACTATGTTCATTTTCATGTTTCAAATATCTATACTTTGTTGGTTAAGTGGCTCTACTTAAAGTGACTTAGGGAAGTGCTCAAGCAATGCAGAAAGCCGTGCTTCATCTCCACTCCACATCTAAAAATGCCCTGCATTTTCTAACAGTGACAATGGCAGCTATCCTCTATGGTTCTATAGTGGCTCTTGAGCAGCGTCTCTTTGTTGAAATATAAAAACTAAATGTATTTCCTGAAAACTATATGAAAGGGGGAGGGCCAAGTGCTAGAAGAAACGAAACACTCAGCTCTCAGGGCTGCATCATCAGCCTGGCACAAGAATGACTGCTGATCTCTGAAATGAAAGAGCTATTATGTTCACATTTCATCATTAGCCTTAGATCACCAGAGTTCTCATGGCTGATTGAAGTGAAGTGGAGGCAAATCAGAGAGAGTGCTGTGTGAAGGACACAGTTTTCTGAAATTCTCTGTGATATTTGATGACAGATATCTTAAGATGCCATTGCAGCTAAGACTCTGGGACTTAAAAATTTCAGATGTTTAAAGGCCTTAATCCTGAACCTGAATTCAGGGTCTAGGAAGACACGGTTTAAATTATAAATAAAAACTGTAATGTCTATTAAAATATCTTTCAAGCTGAGTGGTGGTGATATACAGATTTAATTCCAGTACTTAGGAGACAGAGGCAGGTGGGTCTCAGAGTTCTAGGCCACCCTGGTCTACAGAGATAGATTCAGGACAGCCAGGTCTATACAGAGAAATCCTGCCTCAAAACAAGGACAAACAAAAGGAAACAACAACAGTAAAACCAATGACAGCACTCTTTCAAATTTAGTGACTTCAGGCCATTTTATCACTCACACTGTCCTTACTTAACTCCTTTGTAAAATGAAAATAATGAATATTGGGTTTGATGAGCTGGGGAGTAGGCTCAGTTAATAAGACCTCCATGCATATGCATGCGGACCTGAGTTTGAAGCTGTAGAAAGATGTAGCAGGGCATATTGGTCCACATGGGAAGCAGAGGCAGGTAGATAGATATCTGTGAGTTCAAGGCCAATCTAGTCTACATAGGGAGTTTAAGGGAAGTCAGGGCTACACACTAAGGCCCTTTCTGAAAAGAAACAAAAGAGCATCAACACTCCCCAAGCCATTCTTCAAATAAAAATTTAAGCATCATTTTCAAATTTCTTTACAAAACTAATATTATTCTGATATTAAAACCAGGCAAAGGCCCAACTACAACAAAACTATATGCATAAAATCTCAATAATTGCAAACCAAATTAAAAAATACATAAAATGATTGTCCACCATTAGCAAGTTAGTTTATTTCAGGGAAGTTTCAGCATAAATAAATTAACAAACCTAATGCACTACACAGACTCAAGGGGACACATCATATGATTAACCCATTAGATGCAGAAGATGTAGATGATGAAATCTAACATCCCTTCATGAAAAAAGTCCTGGAGACACTAGGTACCTTAGTTACGATTACTATTGCTATAATGAAACAGCATGATTGAAAGTAACTTGGGGAGGACATGATTTATTTCACCCATAGTTCTATATCACAGGTCATAATTCATCATCAAAAGCAGGTAGGGCAGGAACTAAAGAGGAACCTGGAGGCAGGAACTGATGCAAAGTCCATAGAAGAGTGCTGCTTATTGGTTTGTTCTCCATGTCTTGCTCAGCCAGCTTTGTTATAGAATCAAGGACCACCACCTCAGGAGTAGCACCACACATAATTGCCTGTGACCTCCCCTCTCAATAACTAATTAAGAAAATGTGTACAAGCTTGTCAATATCTCAATCTTTTTTTTTCTTTTTTTTTTCTTGGATATATTCCGTATTTACACTTCATTTCCCTTTTCCTGGTTCCTCGCCCCCCCCCAAAGGTCCCACATGCCCTTTTCCCTCCCCCTGTCCCCCATCCTCCCCTTCCCACTTCCCTGTTCTGGTATTCCCCTACACTGATGCTTTGAGCCTTTCCAGCATAGGGACAATTTCTAGGTTGAGGTTCCATCCTTTCAAATGACTTTGGCTTATGTCAAGTTAACATAATACTATCCACCACACTAGGAGTGCAGGAGACATCTCTTAATAAAATAAAAGTGATATTAATCAGCTGTTAAGAAAAATGAAATTTACAGGAAAATGGAGGAGTAGAAAAGTTTATTTTGAATGAGATATCTCAGACCCAGAAAAATGTTGCATGCATTCACTTGTAGAAGCTAACATTGAATCTTCATATATGTGACTCATTTGGAATACTCAAATAAATCAGAAAGTTAGTAAAGGGCCATGTACAAGGGACTTTGAAAGGAGGGAAGATAGAATACCATAACAAAAATTATTAAGAGGGAATTATAGAATATGAAGAGTTGAATTAGGATGGGGATGGGAGGTCACAGTAGAGAATAAGGTCAGAGATAACTAACACTAAAGACCTTTTGAAAATATCATTGTGGGAATTTGAATAGGCATGGCCCCTAGAGATTTATGTGTTTGAATGCTTGGCCACAGATATTGGAACTACTTGGAGGTATGGCCTTGTTAGAGGAAGTGTGTCACTGTGGATGTGGGGGCTTTGAGGTATTAAGTGCTCAAGCAATGTGCAGTGTCATACACACACACACACACACACACACACACACACACGACAGTCCCTTCCAGTACATGCAGATCAAGATGTAGAACTCATAGCTCCTTTTCCAGCACTTTCTGCCTGAATGCTACCATGCTTCCTTCCATCATGACAATGGACTAAGTCTCTGAAACTGTAAGGCAGCCCCAATTAAATGCTTTACTTTATAAGAGTTGTCTTGGTCTTCATGTCTCTTCACAGCAATAAAACCCTAAGATATCCATATAGAGACTTAAAACTGAAGACACTTTATAGAGTGGAACAGGGAGTTTCAATGGATTCACCCTACTAGATACCATAGAATAATAAATATCCTGGGTTCTATGTATGAGTTACTTCCTTTAGAGCTGTTGGCTGGTGAGGCCTCTCTCTTTTTTTAATTAGATTTTCTTCATTTACATTTCAAATGTTGTCCCCTTTCCTGGTCCCCCATCCAAAGTCTCATAACCCATCTCCCCTCCCCCTGTTCCAACAACCCTCTCCTGATTCCCTGTCTCAGCATTCCCTCACACTGAGGCATTAAGCCTTTCCAGGACGAAGGGCTTCTCCTCCCTTTGATGTCTGACAAAGCCATCCTCTACTGCCTATGTGTGTGGAGTCATGGGTAACTCAATGTGCACTCTCTGGTTGATGGTTTTTGTCCCTGGGAGCTCTGGGAGTACTGGGTGTTGTTGTTCTTCCTATGGTGCTGCAAAACCCTTCAGCTCCTGGATCCTTTGTCTAGCTTCCCCATTGGGGACCCTGTGGTCATTTCAATGGCCAGCTGAGAGTGTCCCCCTCTGTATTTGTCATGTACTAGCAGAGCCTCCCAGGTGATAGCCATATCCGACTCCAGTCAGCAAGTACTTGTGGGCATCAATAATAGTGTCTGGGTTTGCTAACTGGGGATGGATAACTAGGTGGGATAGTCTCCGGATGGTCCTTCCCAAACTCTGCTCCACACTTTGTTTCTGTATCTCCTTCTGTGGGAATTTTGTTCCCACCTCTAAGACGGACCAGAGTATCCATGCATACTTCTTCCTTCTTCTTGAGCATCATTTGAGCCCCCAGACTTTACAGACTATTGTCAATCCTATTGGTTACCCTCCAGAACTTGATGTTGATGCTAAGTTTCTATTGCTTTAAAGATACTACAGACTTGAGTAATGTTACATAAACAAATCAAGCTGATATTAACCTGTAAACTGCATCCTTACTGGCCAGCTTTCTTAGTGCTGAAAGGTCTGCTCAGAGGACAAAAGAGGTCACTGATCTTACTTGTCTGTGAACCATGGAAGCTACAATAATAACTGGCCTGGAAAGACATGTGTACTTGTCTAATAATGGCATGAACAAAATGGAAGTACTCAACTACTTTCCAATTAAGTCCCATTCCACAAGATGGAACCTAGCACTATTATCTGGCAAAACAAGTCTGGCTAGGTAGGTCATAGGCCATAGGAGAAAGCCTATACTATTATCTTGCTAAATGGACTTAGTATTAAACAGACATCTAATGACTTGCCATTATACATATAATATCTATCGTACTCCTCCCTCAAACCTTATCAGAGAAACTTCTATATAGTAAGTGTTAATTAATGTGGAGACCCAAACTGATTGAGGCATAGAAAATGATAATACTCCGCTCTAACTGGGACGTCTATAGCATGCCCACTCCTCCCAAATATCACAGGTTATTGCAGAAGAGAGACAGAAAAAGACTGTATCTTTTTTAAGTCTTATTTTTGTTGTCCTAGCTACGGGAGCACCACATGTAAGGAAACAGCCCTTGTGGATAACTCTAAAGGAGAAAACCTTTGTTCCAGAATGTGCCAAATGGTTTTATATCAACTGGATGAACAAGGGCTAAATTCATCAGAGAAGAAGGAACCTCAACTAAGGAAATGTCTTCATCAGATAGAGATAGAGTTGTAGTCAAGCCAATAGGCCATTTTATTTTAGTGATTGATGGCAGAGGGCTCAGCCCATTGGTGGTGGTGCCATCCCAGGCTGGAAGTTCTTGGTTCTATAAGAAAGTAGACTGAGCAAGTGATAATGAGCAAGCCAGTAAGCAGCACTCTTCCATGGCACCTGAACCTGCTTCTGCCTTCAGAGCCCTGCCTTGTTAGAGTTCCTGCCCTGACTTCCTTTGAGGATTATTTGTATATGGAAACATACGTTCAATAAGCCCTTTCTTCCCCAGCTTGCTTTTTGTCATGGTATTGCATCAAAGCAATAGAAACATTAACTAAGACATGGAGTGACTCATATGACCTGCAAAACTTAAATCCTAGTACCTGCAATTTAAAGCCTACCCAATACTTCTTGTGGTTTTTCTAGGTAAAGTCCAAACAAACAGACCCCCAGTGTTCCAGCCTCTACCTACTATTCTTGCTGTATGTCTATAGACATCTTTCACTGCTCTGTCTTCCTCGGGGTGCTGCTATCCTTCTCTCTGAATGTGAAAAATACACTGTCTTTGCCTGAAACTATCGTACCTGGCCTATAGAGGAATAATTCTTAGTCTCCATAAGATTCCAAATTAATTGTCATTTACATTACAAGGATGTTTCTCTCTTGACTTCTTCATCAAAAAATTTAATGCATTTTTCTAGCACCTTTACTTCTATATTAGAGATCTGGTAATAACTTATAATGATGTACTTTTGCATGTGGTATTTCTGAATATCCATTTCCTCCACTGGGCTCTTCATAAAGATACTGGTGAATCTGTCTTTTTCACTACATTATTCTCATAAACTCTAATTTAGAGTCCATATAATAAATGCACATTATTCACATATTCACAGCAGTGGGAAATGCATCTAAGACTGTAATCTCAAGACTACACATATGTTCCCACACTCATGCCAACACTCATAAACACATGCACATAGCATACATGTGCAGCAAGCAAGGAGCTCATTTTATTTTATTAGCTATCTGACATGAGGCTATTGCTTCCCTGAACCTCAGTTTGCTTACTGTTAAAATAAGGCTCTAGTCCTTGCCATTATGGCAGACTTTAAGCAAAGTCCACAACAACAGTGGCACATATAATTGTAAATGCTTGGTAACTCCATCTCCCCTTCTTGTTGCCAATTTGATTGCCCTTAGTGTATGAACACAGCCCCAGTGTAGAATAGGGAAGTTTTGCTTCATCAACTTGAAACCCAGTTGCTCTTCACTGTGACTTTGATGAATACACATAGACATTGATGTTCCTTCTCCCGACCTCTCCCTGTCCTCTTCACTTTCCTACCACCACCTCCACCTCTTATTTCTTTTCTTTCCCTCTTCTTCATTTCTATATCCTTTATTCTACCTCGTCCCTTTCAGGCACATCTGCCTAAAGTCCTGTCCTTGTAAAAAGGTTCTATAATGTATTGAAATGACTGGTTTGGGCTGGCCTGTATTTGATTGCTTACCTGGAATTCTGGAGGCCTTGGGCTTCACCCCAGCACTACATAAACCAGTTATAGTGGCGAACACCTGGAATTATAGCACACAGAAAGCAAGAGGCAGGAGAATCAGAAGTTCGAGGCCATCCACTCCTTGGGTTCCATGAGACGGTATCTCAAAACACAAAACCAAATAAATGAAAATGGCTGGCTGGCTGTTCCTTTCCAGAAACTGCTGTATTTAACCATAGTCACTCCTGGCATTAATGTTCCTCATCTCATTACCTTGTTTGATTTTGGCCACCTTGCTACCCACCTTCTAAATAGTCTGTAAGTAGTTTATTAGGTTGGTCTTTTATCTACCCCACTACTGTGTAGACATGCTGAGAGCAGATATAACAACATATCTTCTAAATAGTCTGCAAGTTGTTTATTAGGTTGGTCTTTTATCTACCCCACTACTGTATAGACATGCTGAGAGCAGATATAACGACATCTTGATTATTTCCTCTGTCTGGACATCCAGCACAGACCCTGGCCAAAGCAGACATTTCCCAAGTACTTTGTGTTAGCAAATACCACTATCATATCTGTGGAATTAGTATGGTTATAAGGAGAGATCTGTTTTCCTAAGGTTCCTCTTCTCTGCTCTTAATCACTTTCTATAGATAAGACCTTACTATTCAGTATCATAACATTTCCAACATAATTTTTCCTTTCAGTAAGCTGATTCAGGGAAAACACCGTATCCCGCATTGACACTCCCCATAACACCACCCAAGCTATTGTCATCTTTTAATGTTCATCTGGGATGCTCAGTTTTACCTAACTATATTCAGTCTGTTTTTGCTTTACTAATTTGGCTAGCCTATTTTTACCAACTTTTCTTTCACTATTTATTCATGTAGAAATTAAATTTATTGTTAACTGGTGCATAAAATATACTAATTGCACAGATTTAAAGCAGTATACTCTTTTGAGACATACACACACATGACAGAGAGAGAGAGAGAGAGAGAGAGAGAGAGAGAGAGAGAGAGAGAGAGATTAAATAACTTTAAATGTATCTATCTCTTTAACCATGCAACATTTCCTAATAGTAAAATTTTCGGTGTCTGTTCTGGTTTGAATAAGAATGGCACCCATACACTCTGATGTTTGAGTGTCTGGCCCATAGGAAATATGTGGTCTTGTTGAAAGAAGTATGTCACTGTGGAGGCAGACTTTGAGGTCTCATTCTCAAGATACTCCCAGTATGGCACACAGTCTTCTTTTGCTTCCTATAGAACTCTCAGCTCTTTCTCCAGGTCCATGTCGGCCTGCATCCTGTGATACATTCCACTTTCCCCTCCTGTGTAACAGCATGAGGCATGGCTTTCATTGAGACATGATAATGGTGTGCTCAGGTACAATTGGCTGAGGATTTAGGGCCTTGGGATTGGCTCAAATACTGTAAATAGACTTACATGCTGGGCAATAAACTCAAATTTGTACTCTGATGCTGGTCTCCACAGTCTGATTACAGGATTTATCACATGGCTCCATTGCCTGTCACCCCCTATCCCCAGTCCCACTGCCACATCTAGCGCCTGAACAGGGACTCCTGAACATCCTGGACTCTGAAGAGTGGATGAGTGGACCTCTCCAAGCAAAATGGGCAATGCTAACTTTCAGAGAAATCATAGTTAATTGAAGATTTCAAAAGGAATCTTGAAAAGTAGACAGCCAACATATTCTGAAAAGAAACTCAATACTTTTTTATGAGAAAGTTCTGGACGTGTGTGACATTTGGGATGAGCATACCCGGAAACAGTGCCGCTGCCATGGAGGAAGGAATTGGAGGAAGAGCTGCCTCGTATGTCATCCCAACAGTCTGCATCCATTTTGGGTTGCCTTCGTGGTTCTGTGACAGATCAGAAGCTTCTTCCTCTTTTCTTACTATGTTCTGGAGGTGACTCCCCAACTGAAGGCCGAAAAGCTCAGAGGGTGCAGCTGCCTCCTTAGAGAAAGAGACAGCTGAGACAACAGATATTGCCATCCCTGTTGATAAAGGCACAGCTATGTTTTACCCTAATCTGATAGTCCTTGAAAATGAAAGTCAAGGGGAATCACTACTACAGTAAATCCCCCCACCCTCATCCCATGCAGCTAATAGGAGTACATCTAAGACTCTAATGCACATAAAACAACAGCATGATCAGTTCTGCCACCAGCCTCCAATTCCTAGGGGAGAGAAGGACAAGATATGAGCATTCAGAACACCTCTTCAATGTTTCCTCTTTATAAGGCAAAGCTGAATCCCTCGACAGCAGCAGAAATGCCTGTGCCAGTGTTTCAAGTAATCTTACATTCTCCTGTGGGAAATGATCCCCCACAGAGAGCCTAGGAACCTTACTCTGTGGAGGTCTTACAAAAATATAAGAAGGTCACTCCTGAAAATGTGCTACACTCTCCCTGTTTGGAACAGATGTTTGAATCCATGCTGCCTACTCCGAATACCCTCACAGGACTGGAAGGCTATTATAGGATCTATATTATGGGGATGGCAGAGGTTCACTTTCCATAATAAAAGGTGGGATTTAATACGAGGCTGAGTTCCTCAGACAGGATAACTTATCTCAACAATGGCCATCCCACCTGAAGCTTTGCAGGGGAGGGTAATTATAGCTCTCCAACTGCTCAAATGCAGGGACCGCCAAATTATTTTGATCAGATCTGCGTTTGTGTCATGGCTGAAGTCAGAAAAGTTACTGAAAGAGCTACGGTACAGCTCAGAGGCCTGAAGCAAAAGCCCAATAAATATTTTGCAGATCTTGTAAATTTGGTCTCTGTGTAAATCATCATGTGACCATGGAAGCTTTAGCTAAGTAATTTATCTGGGAGGGGACTGCTACCTAGGTCCATAGGACTGTTGCTTGTGTCCACAGTTGAGAAATAAGGAATTGGATTAACACAAGCCAAGATAGAGATTCCGGTTATACAAATGTAGAAAGTCTAGCAGTCAAGTTGGTTATGTACCTAAAGGTAAAAGAGAAAGATAAAAAAGAGAAGATGTTCATTAGAACTGTGGAGGCCAGGGACATTTTACCAGGCAATGCCCAAATAAAGTGCATGAAAAGAAAAAGACCCACTTAGGTTTGCCCTAAATAAAAAAGGGGGGTCCTTAGGGCCACGTATTGCCAATTAAAACCCACCAAGGATGGAACACCTTTAAAACTTCCAGCGACCCCCCCATCCCCACCAGTAAGGGTGAAACAAATTACTAAAATATTAAGGACCATTCCATTGGTCATAATTAAGTCAGACTAAGACTCAAACTAGGGGATACCATTTTTGGAGGCATAATTGACACAGGAGCACATTGTACTTCCTTCTGAAAAGTAGATGTGCTGGCAGCCTGGAAACTCATCCCTGAGTCTCAAGTTAAGGGTTTGGTTGGTTGGGTACAAAGTCGGGCTAGGCACCAGCTGCAGCTGGACCAAGCACATGTTGGGGAACCCTTCTCCACCTAGGCCTGCCCCCTCCTCTCTTCCCAATAGGGTCCTGTTGTCCCCCTAAACATGGGCTGTGCCAGCAGATCTACCTTGCACCAGGCCAAAGGCTGGAGTGGGCTTGGGAAGAACCAGAAGGACTTTAGGCCTCAACACCTACAGTGACACACTTCCACCAACAAGTATACACCTACTCCAAAAAGGCCACACCTCCTACTACTGACATTCCCTGGGCCAAGCATATTTATACTACCACACAATACTTGCTTCAATTGTTCAGTTCCATCAGTTGAGTTGCTGACCTTGTAACAGATTGGACAGGGCCCATCAGTATCTCAGTGATAGCCAGTATGATACGAGTATAACTAGATCTCTACTGTTAGCTTCTGTCAGGTCCTCAGGTGGACCCTTACATCTGGCTATGACACAATTACAGAAAACCATTAAGCAAAGGGTTTCCCCTTGCCTTTATATATCCAACATGTATGTTCTTCTCTTAACCTCCCAGGTATAATCTCTCAAGACAACCAAGAAGTGGAGCTGTTTGTTATTCCCCTTAGAACAAGGTTGATCCCTTCATGCACACTTACATAATTCTGCTCACTTGTCTATGTATAGACTTTTCCCTAATGTTACCTGAGACTTATGTGTACCTTCTCCTCCCTGTGGAACCACTGAAGTCTGTGGGTGTCAATCCCCAAGGCATTTGCCCTAATTTGTTATGGCAAATGAATGCCACATCTCTGAGTTTGGGTGCTTAAAACATGTTCATGTCTGCATAGATACCTTTTCTTATGTTTTTGCTATAGCACAACACAAGGTAAACACCAAGATGGTGATTGCCACTATGAGAATGGCTAGGCTGGTCATGGGTACTCTTAATCCCTAAAGAACAATAATGGGCTAACATGTTAATGCATACTTTGCCTCCTTTTCAAGGACTGGGGTATCTCCCACTCTACTAGAATTCCCCATAACCCTCAAGGCCAAACTATCATTGAGTGGGCCCACTCCACTCTTTTTTTTTGTAAAAAAATTTTCCATAGGATTTATTAGTCAACTGAATGCACTACTTAAAATAAGAACATACATCTATTCAATCTACGTAAGAGCCAATAAGTCATTATAAAACCATTAGAATTTTCTTAGATTTTACCTCAAATACAGATGACTGACAATTTCCTGATAATTTATTTTTTTTAATTTTTTTAATTTTTTTAAATTTTTTTCTTTTTTTAAATTTTTTTAAATTTTTTTAAATTTTTTTCTTTTTTTAAATTTTTTTAAATTTTTTTTAATTTTTATTTTCTATATTCTATGTTTACATTCCAAAGTCTTTCCCCTTTCCCAGTTCCCCCCCACCATATGTCCCATAATTCCTCTCCCCCCAAACTAATCCCCAATCATTCACCCCACCCCCACGATTTCTCTCTTCTGGGTCTACAAAACTGGATCCAATCTTTACAGGCCCAGGGTCCTCTCCTTTCTTATATTGCAAATTATTCTTATCTTATTTTCATTGTATAAATTTTCTACATAGTCATAAATGGAAACCACCATATTTAAATATAGAAGAAACATGGTAAAAAGAAGGATCTAACCTTTAGTATCACATTACAGGAAAGTGCATTTATGCAATATATTGTTTACTTCTTTTCTTTTATTGGATATATTCTATATTTACAATTCATTTCCCTTTTTCTGGTTCCCCACCCCCAAAGGGCCCACATGCCCTTTTCCCTCCCCCTGCTCCCTCATCCACCCCCTCCCACCTCACTGTTCTTGTACTCCCCCACAATGATGCTTTGGTCCATTCTAGCTCCAGTGTCCACTCCTTTTTTCTTGTGAGACATCACTTGGTATGTGATTTATGTCTTTGGTGTTCCAAGATTCTAGGCTAATATCCACTTATCAGTGACTGCATACCATGGGTATTCTTTTGAGACTGGGTCACCTCACTTAGTATGTTCTCCAGCTCCATCCATTTCTCTAAGAATTTCATGAATTCATTGTTTCTAATGGCTGAATGGTACTCCATTGTGTATATATACCACATTTTTTGTATCCATTCCTCTGTTGAGGGACATCTGGGTTCTTTCCAGCTTCTGGCTATTATATATAAGGCTGCTATGAACATAGTGGAGCATATATCCTTATTGCATGCTGGGGAATCTTCTGGGTATATTCCCAGGAGTGGTATGGCTGGGTCCTCTGGAAGTATCACGTCCAGTTTTCTGAGGAATCACCAGACTGATTTCCAGAGTGGTTGTACCAGCTTGCATTCCCACCAGCAGTGGAGGAGTGTTCCTCTTTTTCCACATCCTTGCCAACACCTGATGTCTTCTGAGTTTTTAATCTTAGCCATTCTGACTGGTGTGAGGTGAAATCTCAGGGTTGTTTTGATTTGCATTTCCCTAATGACTAATGATGTTGAACATTTTTTAAGGTGTTTCTCAGCCATCCGAATTTCTTCAGGTGAAAAGTCTCTGTTTAGCTCTGTACCCCATTTTGGGGTAGGGTTATTTGGTTTTCTGGGGTCTAACCTCTTGAGTTCTTTGTATACTTTGGATATTAGCCCTCTGTCGGATGTGGAGTTAGTGAAGATCTTTTCCCAATTTGTTGGTTGCCGATTTATCCTTTTGACAGTGTCTTTTGCCTTACAGAAACTTTGTAATTTTATGAGGTCCCATTTGTCTATTCTTGCTCTTAGAGCATAAGCAAATGGTGTTCTGTTCAGGAATTGTTCCCTTGAGCCAATGTCCTCAAGGGTCTTCCCCAGTATCTTTTCTATTAGTTTTAGTGTGTCAGGTTTTATGTGGAGGTCCTTGATCCACTTGGAGTTGAGCTTAGTGCAAGGAGATAAGAGTGGATCAATTCTCATTCTTCTGCATGTTGACCTCCAGTTGAGCCAGCACCATCTGTTGAAAAGGCTATCTTTTTTCCACTGGATGTTTTCAGCTCCTCCCATTCCACTCTTAAAAAACAATTTATAATTGGAGACTCCACCCCATGAAAAGATAATTGAAGTATTATTTACTATAAATTTTAAAATATTTGAAAACATCTTTCCCTAACATATAGTCACTGGAGGACTATACTGCTAAGACTAACTCCTTTGCCCTTGGACTATTGGAGAGACTCTATAATAATAATAGAGGGGCTGGGAAAGACCTGCCCCTCTGCTAACCATGGAACAAGAGTTTGCTTGTATTTTTCCAGAAGGATAAACCCATTTAAGTTCCTAGCATATAAATCAAGTCATGCATTATTGATCATACAGGTGGAAAAGCTGGAGCTGCTGAGGACAGCCTTGCAGCACCTATCACTGAGTGAATCAGATAGAGAAAAGGAGAGACAACTGCCAGTCATAGAGCAGCACACTCCTGATAGCCAACTAACAGGAGGAGGCCCTCAGTAAAGACAATGGCAATGAAGACATCTCCAGCCAAATATCCCATTGACCCAGGGAGCCTCAAGGCTCTCATAAATCAGACACAGAGAATGTCTCTAGAAGGACCAGAGACAAGACCTTACACCATTTTTCTCAGGATGTGTGCTATCATAATGGCTAATTCTCAAGTGCATGCCCAGATATTCTTGTGGGCTGCCATTAGGACTATACCCATTTCTTCCTTGTGAGTTCAGATTCCTACTTGCCTATCATATACAGTAATAATATATCAATGAGAGGGAGTCAATTCCCTGCCAACTCTACCCTAGCACTTCTATTTAATGGCCCTTTCAATATGGCCCCAGGGATGATGGGCTTTTATATAACAGAAGCATATATCCAGAAGATTTTATCCTACCAACTCAGTTACCAGGAGCTTCTCTGTCCCAATTGTGCCAAGGTTCATTGAGCAGGTAGTGGCCAATATACTTTGCTTCCACTGTCCTCCAATGGGGAGCCCCCAAAGAAACTTATGAACACATCTATGACAGGGATAAATGGGGCATTCCCATCCCTCAAAATGACATACCAAGCCACTCCTCTTGAAAGTTCTTAGCCGAGAAATAAAAACAAAAGAGGGATCTACGGGAGATATAGAGTCAACCTTGTGAAGGAAAAAGTGAGATGGTGATGTTAGGGTTTGAAAATCGCTGAAGGAAGACCCCAGACTAAAATAGTATGCAAGAACAAAGAACATTTGTTCTGTAGAAATAACCATCATGCCAGGGTCACCACTGCTTCAGGATGGTGACACAGACTAAGACTTTTGAGCCCCCTTTACAACAGGACTGCTTAAATGCTTCTGAGATAACAACAAACTTTTAAGACCTAGAGTACATCCCAAGGAGTTATAAAATCCATTTGCCAAAGGTCATAAAGAAGGAGCTAAAGATACACAGCATAGGTGCAAGGAAAGGAGATAAAATATTGATTGGGTTTATCTATATAAAACTTCAAGGACAACTTAGTTATGGTTTTTAACAAATAATGAATGTCTAGCCAGATAATTACTCCTAGTGGATATGCATGTAGATGTGCTCTGTTATAAACCTCTTGTTTAATTAATATCCTGAATTTATATATAAACTCATAGTGAACTTTTACCATGTGATCACACACTGAAAGCCACACAAGTGCTGAGAATAAAGAGCAGACATAAGCCTCCCTTCCCTTTTCTTCCAGAGACTTCAACTTAGAGCCATAAAGGCTACTTAACTTAAGACTCCTGCTATTTACTGTGAGGTGCTAATCTGGAGACTGCAGCTTCTCACCTCAGAGCAGGCAGGCAGGCCAGCTGCAGAAGCAAAGTATCTTACACTTAGGATGGGTAGCAAATGGTTTATGGCCTACTTTCTAAGTGGAGATAAATTGGGATATAAAGGACCCTTCAGAGAGTGGGGTTCTACAGGTCCTTTGACTCCTCAAAGAATCCTGATCTGCCATACAAAACATTAGATCTAACATGGCGTCTAGACCACCAAAGAGTAAGCAAAACAGAACCAAGACCAGAGTGCTGGCTACTTTCTTCATCCTCCATCTAGCCCCTTATGAGCGACCTCATTAGGCAGGGCTTTCATTGGGGGCATGGTGACAATGCAGAAAGATATGGTTGGCTGAATATTTAGGTTTGGGTCAAACACTGTGTGTAAGCTTCTGTGCTATGTAATAAACTCAGATATGCACCCTGATTCTGGTCTCTGGAGTCAGAGTCCCAGGATTCATCATGTGATCCCATCACCTCTCAACCCCATGCTCAATCTTGTTCCCACAACAGGCCCATTTCCTTCCCTAGTTGCCTGGTCACTGCCTCACTTAATCTTGGATTCCTGCCTTTCTTAAACCTTATTCTGCTTTCTATAGTTGCTCATGCTGACTCTTCTAGCTTGTTTGATCAGAACTTTGACTGGCATCTGTATTTGCCTTTTAGAATTTTATTTGATATAACTTTTACTCACAGCTCTGAGATTGTGTTGTTATAAATACTACCTATTCTTTATGTATGTCTTTAGATTTTACGTTACAGGCAGCGACTAATAAAGAGGTATAACTTCAGTGATATGAGTTATGGGAAAGAAATTATCAGTTGTCATAGGACCAATTTGATATTTATGGCACCCAGTCAATATCTACCCTCTGCCTTCCGTATCTTGGATATAGTCAAGTGTCTTCTTTCATGTCTAAATGGGCATTCAGTCTACCAACCTACATACAGATGCCCCATCTCCATCTACTCTACCCTCTACCTATTTGCCCAGAGATATTAACCTGAGGTATCAAAGGCAGTTTCTGTTCTCCATGTGCCATCTTGACCCAGGGCTTCCTGCTCTGTGCTAGATCCTGAAATGATCCCAAGCTTCAGCCTCTTTGCCTGCCATATGATCCTCTCCTCCACATCTCTCCTTAACTTCCCTTACATCCTCAGTGCCAACAGAACAATGTGCAAAGGTATGGGCAGAGAATGGTCTCATAACATATTGGGAAACAATATGCTAAGCCGTTCATGAAATGGGCTTTGGTATCCCACAGAACTGGGCTGATTCTTGACCTCAGCAGGTCTTAGCTGTGTGGACTTAAAAAATAGCTTTTTCCATTGTTCAGTCTCATTTCTCATAAAAAGACATGTTTTATTTTTTTAACATTCATACATAGCCCTTAAGAATGCTAAGTCATAGAGTTGGGTATTACCAAAGTTTGAGATCCTAGCGGAGTAGGTGCATGATCAGTGGTCATCCATACTGTTGTTAATATGTGTAAAATGATCTGATTCTGAATTATATTTTCAGGTTTTCAGTTACTTTTTTTATTCTTCCTAGTCCTTGTTATCTCTTACTGATTCCTACCTCACCTCTGTTACAACAGGGTTTTCTTCCTGAGAATACCCTTCTCTCTTTGAGGCTCCAAACTATTTTATTGAATCAGCCTGGTTTTCCTCCTCCCACATTTTCTGCTTAGCAGTCTCAGTTCTCCAAAGGATAGGAGTCAAAGGCCTATCCTCTTTTGTCAGTTCCTCCCGCTATAAGTGTAAGAATAGACTGCCTCGCATGGAAGAACAGAGATTATCAGTTTATTAAAAGATTGTAGTCATTTATGCGATATGAAAAGGACCATTTGGCTGAAGGTGGGGCAGGATGGCTCAACAGGTAAAGTACTTGCCTCTAAGCTTGAGGACTTGAATTCAGATCCCTAGAACACAAAAAGCCAAAGGCAACAGCATGTGCCTGTAACTCCATGTTTCTGGCAGGATGGGTTGTATAAGAGAAGAAACCTCTGCAAGGGCACTCGCACAGAGGAATGCAAACCCATTATACATACATCACAAACACATGCAAAAGATGAATGCTAACCTCTGTAACAATAAAACAATCTGACAAGTGTAAGCATTTCTACTGCAATTCAGAATAATAAAGAGCTTTTTAAAATAATCAGAAATGTTACAATGTGATTGTTTTTACTAACGTCCCAGAGGAAATGCTTCTACCTGGATCCCAGTTCCTCCGAGGAGTTGTGTAGTGTCTCTGACACTGACTCACTCACAGAAATCTGTATACACTATGTGCCACATGTTGTTCTAGATTCTCAAATCCTTCAAAGTGATGTACTTTTTCTTCTACATTCTGTCATGTCACTACGATAGATGGTCCTCCATGGGATATGGGTTTACCAGTAAGAGCTTTCATAGATAGGATAGTAGCACGTCAGCCTAACCATTAATGATCTTTCCATTTGGTGGCACACTGTTATGACTTAGCATTCAGAGCATAGTTTACTGTTTTACCAAGTACATGTCCACAGTAATTGATAATAATTGTGAAAAAAATATTTCATTTGTTGTTTGACATTTATTGCTGTAGACAGAACCAATTCAGTTCATGTATGGTATTTTTTTCTCTGTAGCAATGGACATATTACTATCTTCAGAAAAACCACAGAGTGCATACAGATTTGATGGTTTCCTTGACACTGAAAAGATGGTCCCACCCATCCAGTGTGGAGATGGAAGCTTTAGGCCAATTCTGCTATGGTTATTTTCTCCTTCGGCTACCATTCAAATAGAAGCCTTTCCTTCCCTCTGTTTATCCTTCCCTTCTTTACCTCCTCTCTCTTATTCTTGTCAGCCTACTTACTTTTCTATGTATGTGTATATATATATATATATATATATATATATATATATATATATCACCAATGAAATTTAAAATTATATTTAAGGCTTTTAAACCTTACTTTCTCATTTTCTGTCACTTTGATAGAAAAACAGGATTTTGTATTTTAATGGACAGGGATTCAGAAACAATTTTAAATTTTTTTAGACCACAGCCCTATGCTAATTGTGGCTTCAATTGTGAGGTTGGGTTTTACAAATGATCAGATTTACAGTGGCAGTGGATGGCCCAATGTGTCTTTCGAGAAAGGAATCTCATCATAGCCACCGTTGCTTCAAAACAGCCCACAGAGCATGAATGTATCAGGATCTGCCACTCCTCCTGACTTTATTTACAATCTTAACAGCATTTTAGAAAGTTAAATGCATATTCTGTGCAAAAAAATACCCCCATTGCTTGTGTAATGCTTATTCTTTTAGACATTTTATGTGGCCCTAGTGAATAGATGCCTAACATCTGGCTGGTAGCTAAGAAATGACAAAACTTAAGGACTTTTGTATAATTTGGAACCCAAATCTCCTCTTTTTATCCATTACTGCCTTTTCTTCTAGATTTCATATATTCTGTCACCCAAATTCCTTCTTTCCTTCCTTCAAATTACTCCTTTCTACTTAGTAAACTGAAGATAATTTTACCTATTTAAAAGGAATTGGCATTTGTACGGTGGCACTTGTGTATAATTCCAGCACTCAGGAAAACTCAGTATATATATATATATATATATATATATATATATATATATTCCCATACCAAAAAAAAATCAAGGAAATAGAATCAATTGTTTCTATGTCAGTGGGAAGACTTTCTTTTTTGTCAATACATCCTTTAATATTGTTTTTGTTTATGTGAAAACAAAGTCTCATTAATTTGTAATTTAGATTTCTATGTTTCATATTATATTATGATGTAGCATTCTGAAACATCCAAAACAAGAGCCTTATCTAGTACAGAGTTAGTAAGCACTCTTAAATTGTGTTAAAAATTGTCTTTTTCTGGATGATTTCTGAAGGGATGTAATAGAATATGTTTTTTAAAATGTTTTTATATTTAGAATATCTTTTAATATTATGATAATTTCACATAGTAGGAAGTAACTCAAAATAGCTTATCTAAGATTACACAGCTAAGGAGAAGCAGAACTGGGATGAATTCAGAAAAGTCTGCTTCCCAGGGCCAATCTCTACATTACTAGGCAACCAAGTAAAAAACAAGGGAGTAGTCAGATCTCTCCCAGTTAGCAGTGCCTTCAGCTAAAGGCAACTGAAACTCAAAGTGACTCTGCATGTTTCCTTCATACAGTAAGTCCATAACTGACTACCCATTGCCTACTGGGTGGATCAAAATTACAAAATAAGGAAGTCTATAACTTCTGATCCACTCTCCTTAGACTGAGCCCTTGGACCTTTGATTATGAGATTCAATTCTCTTCAGGGGTCATCAAGTCATCCCACTAAAAAGAAGTGATGAAAGATAAAGGGCAAAGATCAGATAATAGTGGGCTATGGTAAACATGAATGTTTAGTGTTTTATGCTTCAGTGACAGGCTAGACATACATGGCTACAAAAGACCCTGAATTCGATCCTTAACCCTGCATAGATAAGGCATGGTAGCGGTATATCCCTGTAATCGCAGCATAGAGGAAGTAGAGGCAGGAGAAGTAAGGATGGGGACTTCAAAGTTATCTGTTACTAGACAGTAAGCCTGAAGCCAGCCTGAGCTGCTAGAGACCCAGCCTTAAAATTAGTCACATAAAAGTTTATCTGGCCTGCTTTAGCAAGAACATAACAGCTGCTCCAGTATTGTCACTCAATCAATTCCATTTACTTATTAGGACAAAGTGACACTATCTTCCTATAAGGGATGCCTGAAGGATTAATGTGGACTTTAGATTAATGCTTTCACATATCAGACAAAATTTGAGTTCTGTTAATGAAGGAAGAATAGATTCGGGGTTGGTAGACGGCAAATACTGCATAGAGTAAAAGAATGCCACATGAGAACAGAAGTCAATCAAATCAAGAGATACATAATGAGACCTGAAAATACATGATTCCTTATGTACAATAGAAAACTATGTATTGGACAATCAAATAAAATGATCATGATGGAAATCACTCAGCAACTTAGGAAAACTTTATATTAACCATCCTATTAGTCTAAACATTTGGACAATGAAGAATAATATCCTACTGGCAGCTATTCTAATTTGTACTGCAAAGAAACACCTATTTGAGAAGCTGCAATGCAGCTTGGAGATTCACTTAGACCTAAAGAACCTTGGTCTTTGGGTGAAGATAGACATTTCTACACAGTTAGTTACAGGCCTAGCTCAAGGGTAGCTTTGCTCTTAGACAATGCAGAGTAAAGCTCATCCAGACAAATTTTAGAGAAATGATTGTCACAGTGCCTTGGTGACCATTCATCTGCGACTTCGAGTTCTGGGGGAAAAAGAAAAAGAAACCTTCAATTGGTTGAATATAGAACTTTTACAGGAGTGTTCCCCCTCTTCTTCCTGGTCTTTGTTACTTTCTCAAAAAGACCTGCCTTGCCGAAGCGAATTTCAAATCCTCTAATTCTCCCCCATGTATCTTTATCACTTTCTTTAGAATACTTTCTGCATTTTATTACCAGTATGGTGGTTGATGTTGGAAACATTTTCTGGTTCATCTTAGACACAATAAATCATTACTAAATGAATTAATACACGATATTAACATATTGTTTTAGTTTCCTTTCTGTTGCTGTGATAAAACACCATGATCAAAAGCAATTTAGTGAATGGAAAGATTTGTTTGGTTTATACTTCCAGGTCATAATTCACAGTTGAGAAAGGTCGGGGCAGAAACTTAACCGGGAACATGAAACAGAAACTGAAGAAACAAAGGTACTAGATTGCTTGCTCAGGCTTATGCTAAGCTAGCTTTTTCACACAACCCAAGACCACCTGCCTACAGATGATACCAATCATGGTGCTACATCAACGAACAATAAAGACAATATACCATGGTCATGCCCATAGGCCTATCTGGTTTCAGCAATTTATCAAGTCTTTTAACTCAGCTGACTCTAAATTGTATAAAGTTGACAATTAAAGCTGACAGCACATATGTATTGTATTATTAAGTTATTAATCAAATTACTACAAATGATGATTTCTGAATAATTATTATCCTTTAAAAAAACAACCAATGATTACAATATTGTCTGTGCCAGACATTAGGAAAAAGAGATCTTTCAAACTACCTGAAATATACTCAGCATTTATAAACATAGGAAAAAAGCCAATTCGACATTTGAATGACCAGGAGCTATATAACACCTTTGATGTGGGTGAGAAAGCCATGCTTGGCACTTCTGACTCCTAAGACTTAGTGGAATGAGTTCTGCACAAGTGAGTGTCTGTGTATGGGCAGGGCTGAGAAGTACAGGCTTCCACTCTCTGTATGATCAGTGGGGAGTCTGTCTGTTCAGAAGTTCTGAGTTTGTATACCTTATTTGCAATGAGGTGTGTTTTATGTGAATGGATTTGTGACAGGTTCTTGAATTGAATGGTAAAGAGAAGAGGCTGTCATTGAAGCTTTGGCATTAATAGTTTCACCAAATTCCCCATTCTCATATATCTTCCAGTATGTCTCACTTCTCTGTTCTCTCCCACCTTCCTCAAACCTAAACCGAAGCAAAGAAATCATTACCCAAGTGAACAGAGAGCACTGCAAATTGCTCTTATAATATCCAATGCTGAGTGGTTACTCAAGATGGATGATACTGAAATAAGATTTATAATCTATAATATAATATACAGATAGCACAGTGGCATTGCTAAGTGGACTTTCATCTTAACTAAATAAAGCTTATTTGAAACTAACGTTTAATTCTACAAAGTACTTTCAATTCAATCCTATTTTTAGGAAAGGCCTTACAGAAATGAAAATGACCTTTTTAGAATAAACATAGCAAAATACAAGGAGAGAGGAAACAACTCCTGAAAATTTCTCAGTGTATACAGAAAGAAAACAATTGAAATTTGGCTTTTCTCCCACAAAGAAATCAGAAAATAAGACAAAATTTATCCAAGCCAACAGTTAACAAAGACCCACAGCTATCAGAAAAACTTAACCTGGAAACATTAATGCAAAGAATTCTCATTTGGACAGCCTTCAATAACAATCTAATGACAAAAGTATGTTTAAGACAAGAAACTAAATAGATGAGCCTGTTCAAGACACCTCTGGATGTTAATGTTTAGTTTGAGGGAAAAAAATCTTTTCTTTGTTTCCTCTCTCTCTTTTTCTTAATGCTGGGAATCAAATTTAGAGCCTCACATATTGGAGTCAAGCACTGCACCAATGACCTATTTCCCAGTCCTAAGAAGAATTTCTTTTAAAAGAAATTAGAAGACACCATTTTAGTTATCTCAAATAATAACAGCATAACAATTTTATTTCCTGTCTCTCCCCTACTTAATTGAGTTTTTGCCAAAGCATATTGCTCAAGCCCCAATAAAATGACAGTAGTCCTCATAAAAGGTTCCACAGTATTCATTTCTTGTTCCATTACTATTAAACTACTACCTCAATCCCACCCGCCCCCACTGGCTGAAATTAGCCATGGCGGGAGCCTTAGCTGATGTTAATAATCACTAATAGCTCTTATCAAGATTAAGAGGTTTGAAGCACCATTGTCATGAAACTAGATATGCTGAGCAATAGAGGGGTGGAGGGAAGCCTGTATTTTAGATGTATTTTCTTTGAACAATTATTCCCAAAGCCTGTTCTCACAATAGATCGGAAAAGGAGCTAAAACTTCTGAGACTTGTGAGTGCAGGAGACTATAAAAAAATAATGACCCCCAAGAACTTGAGGGAATAAGCCTTGCTTTGAGAGTTACAGTGGGATCAAAGAACAGCCAAGCAAAAAAATATTCTGGTCTTGCTGCCAAGGGACAGAATGACTCCCAGGCCTGCAGGTTTTGACAACAGCCAGCCAGATTCAATATAAGAACATTGCCACATATGAGATATTTTACTCATCAGGGTGTTAGACAACTGTAGAAGGACAGAAAAAAAGTTTTCCTAGGCAACTCAGCATAATTGGATTATCCTAAGTTCCCTTGTATAGTTAGGATGGTAGAAAGAGGCTTCCATTTATCTCATGGGCATTAGACTGTAAATTGTTGCTCTGCTGTGTGTTTGACACTTGTGTTATGTTGAAGCACATTGTTCCAATACTATCTTGATTATTATCATTGCCCAACTCATCAAAGCATTTAAACAGGGTGTGCGTTTAAGATGTTTTGAGTTGAATAATAGCCCTGAGGTCTGACAAAGCAGAAAGAATAAGCTTTTGAATATAGCATTGTAGAATATGGGCCAGACATGAGTTGGTAGCTTACTGAAAAACTCAATTGTACAGGACATGCTATAAATTTATTAATTAGACTTCTAGCTCATAAGAATGTTTTAACCAAAAGATAAATTTCATAAGGCAAAAGATGGGTACTTTACAAAATGGAATTATTTATTTAGGTGGCCAAGGGTGATTGTAATAATGAGATGTAAGAAATCTGTGTTGGGTTGTTGCCCATAATACGCTCTGCTAACCTGGATTCCCCTTTAAGCATTTTAAACAGTTCATTCATCATAACTTTAGGAAATAAAATTGCCTATCTCTTATATCTGTTTTAGGATAAGACATAATAAACATTTAAAAACTGACAAATGAGGCTAAGATGTTTGGCTTAATCAGTAAAGTACTTACCAGGTAACCTGAGTTTCATTCCCTGTACCCGTATAAAAAGCCAGGCATTATGACATGTGTTTGTAATACTAGAACTGGCAAGGTGGACACAAAACTATATTTAAATTTAAGGATACTTACTTATTTTCTGTATATTTATTCATGAGCAGATTTAATAAGTATATAGAATAGAAATACTAAACATATACAGATAGCATATTTGTCTGGATCCCCTGGGGCTCACTGGCCAGCCAGAGAGCCTGATTGGAAGAACCCAAACAAGGTTGATGATGCTTGAGAAATGACATAAGAGACTGACCTCTGGCTCTACACACATGTGCACATGCACCCAGCACACATATATCCAAAGATGTGCACATCCATGTGTGCTTTTATAATATTTCCTTCCTATGTAGACAGGAACAAACATCTTATCCCATATAGGACACCCAACAGAGAAAGAAGAAATTAATCCACCTCAGCCCAACTTGGTGAATGTCTCAGCAGTGGCATGCTGCTCCTCCAGCCCAGGAGAGGGACCTTGTGAATCTTGTTAGTTTCAGTTTTTCCAGGATGTGAGCTTTGTTCACGTTCTGTGTTTCAGGAGTCTCTGTTTTGGAGAGAATATTTCCACCTGGAAGTAATTGCTACAGGAAAAGTACATGTACAATATAAAGGGTGCACTTTTTTAAAAGAACTAATAAAGCATAGGCTGAGGTGGTCTAAAATCAAGATCTCTGGTAGAAAACTATATAAATTGTCAATATTTCTGACAGTGTCATAAAGGCGAAAGTCAGGTGTAAAGCAGAAGCAGAGTGGGTCTGTCAATCATGGTGAATATTGTCAATAAATGTTTCGATAAGCACTTATTTTATTTGGATTTACATATACTTAATCATTTACTTTTTATATACTTATGTATAAATATATTTAATACACATAAAGTAGAGATAGCATACACATGCAGCTCACATGCGGGCCTGGATTCTGCAAAGGGTGCGATGTTACTGCCATTATCTTTATGGGTGGTAAAAAATGTATCTTCTTAATTATTTTGATTTCATACATTTTTTACTAAAGACAAGTATTCCAACATTCTCAGAAAAGATGAAGTCAGAGTTTGACACAAAATTTGAGCCTAAACCCCCAAAATGAGGATGAAGAAACACTACTTTGTTTTGGGGGCTCAAGAGTTCTCATATATCTAAGCACACAGATGTCAACTTGTAGTCATTGCAAGCATTACCTGTATTCTTTTTCAACCTTAATAAAGTACCATTGGTCCATTTTAATCCAAGTGTTTCAATGCATATTGTAAAGGATTGTTTTCTTACATTATTACAAAGTCTTCTCACTTTTATGGTCTAAAAACATTCTCTGTGTCAATGCATTTATCATTCACTGACTGTATTTTTCTGGAAAATGTGTTGTTTTCTTGGTCTTTCTACTCAAAGTAAATAAAGAAAATGACATGATTATTTAAGGTAAACCTTTCTGGGATTGTAGACTCATAGATAATCAAGAGAAATAAATTTTAGTCCATTTTATTTCCTGATGAAATGATTTATATGTGCTTCTTTTACAAAGATATTTGTAATGGCTTGTGAAATAGTATGCCACGCATCATCTTATAATTTTCTCTGGACACACTGAGAAATGTATATGAAATTCATCATATTTATCTATCACTGGTGAGACTATAAATATATTAAAGAGCTTTAAACAGCACATAATTAATGAATACAGTTTCATAAGCTTAGATACAACATTTATATAACTTTTCCCATTAAATTAATACTATTTCCAAGCTCACTGTACCAGGATGCCATATCAAAAAAACAGAACAAATTGCAGAGAAAGAAACAAAACTTTGCAAAGTTGTCCCATAGCAAAGTTGACACTCAAAACAATTTTAGCAAAGTTTAACAAGTAAAATCAATTTATATTTAGCTAGAATAATACATCATGATCAAACAGTATATATCTTAGGAAGGTTAAATTGGTTTAACATTTAAAAATTGATCAATGTGATTCACAATGTTAACAGACTATAAAAGATGAAAAACATGTAATTACTATAACTGACAGGAAAATCTTTTTGGAAGATTCCATCTCTTTGCCCATATAAATTTTTAGCAAATTAGAAACAGAAGGGAGCTGCCACATCCCAACAGTTGGAGAAGTAAGATCTATAAGAGAGCTAAATAACTCAACATCCACACTGTGTATGAAAGAAAGCTCAAGTCAGAAAAGAAGTAACATAACCTAATTACAGCTCGCACATCTGCTGATACAGAAACCCCAAGCAAGCACCAAAGGGAGACCTAATCAGTTCAGCAACATTTCAAGGTACTATGGTGAAATATGATTTGATATCTCCATACACACATAATGAAAGATGAGCCTTTCTAAGGATAATGGCTCTTTTAAAAGTAGTATACAATAGGGCTGGTATTGATGGTTCAGGGGTAGCAGTCCTTGGGCAAAGGACAGATGACCTGAGTTGTATCCCTAGATCCCAAAGGATTGAAGGAGAGAACCAACTTCTAGAAGTTGTCCAATGACCTCCTCATGTTTTCTGTGGCATGCTCATAACTGGCCTCATACACTGAAACATAACAATTAATAACTATTTTTAAGAATAGTATAAAATATGACATACCATTATAAATCTCACAGTTGTGTAAGAGTTGCAGAAAGCAAATGCTTGTTTGTTTTTATACCCCTGTGAGATTCACACAAAGCAGGCCTGAAATACCCGTTGCTATACATTCCCACTAGAAAGCTTGTAGCATCCCTACAAATCAAACTTGTGTCTACTACAGGAATTACCATTTTATGTCTATATACTCTAGGAAGGAAAGTAGGGATATCAGTCCACATAGCCTTCCACACAGATGTTCTAGCAGCTCTTTGTGACAGTTACAAATGGAAAACAGTCAAAGGTCAGTAGTTAAATGAATAAACAAATGAATGTGCTCATACAATGGCAGTAAATCAACAAACAGACCAAAACCTGGATGAACTCCAAAATGATAATTTCAAATAAGAGAAGTCAGGGAAATAAACACAGTTGCACATATACACAATTATGGAGAATGCATGCTGGCTTAAGGTGAAAGAAACTATCAAAATTCTCTTGAGTGCCGGGGAAAAAATAGGAGACAGAGACTCCAAACGAGTAATAGGTTGTTGAATATGTTTAGTGTGTCTTGACTACGGACAAATGTTGTGTCTAAACTTATGAAACTGTATTCTTTAATTATGGGCTGTTTAAAGCTCTTTAAAGTATTTATAGTCTCACATTTCTCAGTGTGTTTAGAGACTATTGCAAGATGATGCTTGATAAACTATTTCTCAAGCCCTTGCAAAGATCTTTGCAAAAGAAGCACAGATAAATACTTGGTAAACTTCCACAACAAGGTCTCTTAAGCTGAAAATTTACATGGGATAATGTTCAATGATATATATTTAGGATATTTGAAAAATTATGTTTATTTATATATGGCTTTCTACATATGACAGCAGGTCCCCTAAAAGTTACAGGTGGTTGTGAGCTGCGTATGTGAGTGCTGGTAACAACCTCTCATCTTCTAAAAGAGAAGCACCTTCTCATAACAGCTGAGCCATGTTTCTGCCTCAGAAATATATTTATTATTAGACATGTTAAGTAAAATGATCTATCTCAATGGAAAGGTTGTTGATTCCAAGTTAGGACTCCGAATTCTTTCATGTGTTTCATCTGCTGTACCAAATTTAATACTTTAATTTTTTTCTAAAAATGATAAACCCTATTTTGTCTTTATTTGTATAATTGCATTGATATCACTCCTCTCAGTTATAATGCAATTACCTTTTTCTTAACCTATGTCTTTTTTTTTTCTTTCTGATCACTGTCAGTAGTGGTTTATTAACTCCAATACAAGATTATGGGCTCATTGAGTTTTCTCTATTATTTTGTTTTCCAGTTCACTGACGTGTAACCTGCTTTTGACATTTATTTCTTCTGCTTATTTTGAGTTTGCTCCACTTTTCTGGACTTTTTTTTTTTTTGGCAAGCAGAGTGAAATTTTAATGTTGAATGAGGTCATGTTGAACTCATGCTTGTGTCAAATTGGTCCCTGAACATGTGCATCTTGTAGCACTTGACACTTTATTTTATTTTATTTTTATTAGATATTTTCTTTATTTACATTTCAAATATTATCCCCTTTCCTCATTTCCCCTCCGGAAACCCCCTATTCATGCTCCATCCCCCTTGCTCACCCATCTTCCCACTCCTTCTTCCCCTGTCCTGGCATTCCTCTACACTTAGGGCATCGAGTCTTCATAGGACCAAGGGCCTCTCCTCTCATTGATGTCCAACAAGGCCATCCTCTGCTGCATATGTGGGTGGAGCCATGCGTCCCTCCATGTGTACTCTTTGATTGGTGGTTTAGTCCCTGAGAGCTCTGGGGGTACTGGTTGGTTCATATTGTTGCTCCTCCTATGGGGCTGCAAATCCCTTCAGCTTCTTGCGTTCTTTCTCTGACTCTTCCATTGGAGACCCGTGAGTTCTCCAGTGGAGAACATCTCATTTCTGTATTTGTCAGGCACTTGCAGAGCCTCTCAGGAGGCAGCTAAATCAGGCTCCTCTCAGCAAGCACTTATTGACATCCACAATAGTGTCTGGTTTTGGTAACTGTATATGGGATGGATCCCCAGGTGGGGCAGTCTCTAAATGACCTGGATTCTTAACATAGAAACTAAGAACATAGCCTGGGAAAAATTTTCCTTTTCTTTTTTTTTTCTTTTTTTTTTTAAATTTTCTATATTCTTTGTTTACATTCCAAATTATTTCCCTTTCCCAGTTCCCCCATCCCCATAAGTCCTATAAGCCCTCTTCCTTCTACCCATTCCCCAATCACCCTCCCTCCCATTTCTCTGTCCTGGTACTTCCCTACAATGCTGCATCAAGCCTTTCCAGGACCAGGGCTCTCTCATTCCTTCTTCTTGGGAATTATTTGATATGTTAATTGTGTCTTGAGTATTCAGAGCTTCTGAGCTAATTAATATCAACTTTTCAGTGACTGCATTCCATGTATGTTCTTTTGTGATTGAGTTACCTCACTTAGGTTGATATTTTCCAGTTCCAACCAGATGGTTCAGCAGTTAAGAGCACTGACTGCTCTTCCAGAGGTCCTGAGTTCAAATCCCAGCAGCCACATGGTGGCTCACAACCATCTGTAATGAGATATGACACGTTCTTCTGGTGTGTCTGAAAACAGCAACTATGTACTCAAATAAATAAATCTTTAAAAAAAAGAAAGAAAGAGAAAGAAAGAAAAATGTCCATAAATTTTGGGCTAGAGAGATGGCTCAGACATTAAAGGCTAGGATCACAACCATAAGTTTTTTCCTTTTCTAATATGAATATATAATATTAAACATTTTGTGTCTAAATGCTTTTTAAGTCACACCCTGCAAACACTGATAGTCTCTCTTTCTGTTGTTGTGTTTTGTCTCTGGTGCCAAGAACATAGACATGGTTATTGAAACATCAAGCTATAATTATGGATTATTTTTGCTTCTTTAGTATCATTCTTCATTACTAAATGCATGAATTTTGTGTGCACTTCTTCTGATGAATTTATGTCTTGGTCATTATGAAATAATTTATTTTGACCTGGTTAATTTTCATATTAGTTTTGTCTTATAGCAATATAAGCACTCTGATTTTCCTCAGGGTAGTGGTTTTATTTTAGCATCTTTTCACATCATTTATTCTTCATATTTAAAGTATTTATAAGTATTATATAGTTGAATCATATAATTATGAGCCATGATGATTTTTGTCCTATAGTTGAATTTTTAACCCATTTATATTTAACAGAACATATAATAGAGGAAGTTATTTTACTCTAATTTCTGTCCTCTCTCCATTTTATTCATTGTTCATATTTCTACTTTGCACTAAATATTTTTGAAATTCTATTCTTTTGCTTCTTTGTTGTGGTATTTGTTGTTCTTATTCATCACATTGAAGTGTATTCACCAGTTACTTGCTACCTCAGTCCTCAAGAGATAGTATGCTGCCCAACACAGACTATAATTTTCATTGATTTCTTTTCTTGTAGCATTCACGCCATCATATACTGTATTACTTCTACATATGCTACAAACCCCATAGTATATTGTTATTATTTTTATGTAAAATAAATCTTATTTTGTATTTCTTGTTGTCATTTATTTGAGTATACCTTATATGACTTCTATGTGCTCTTTCTTCTGCTTAGTAGAATTTCTTTAACAGCTCTTATCATATAAGTTGACTAGTTATGAATTATTTTAGTTTTATGACCAAAAAATTATAGGCTCATTATTTAAAAAATTTTTACCTACAAAAGAGTTCTGGGTTGTCAGCATTTTTCTCCATCATACAGTACAGCTGCTGCTCAACATCCCCTAACATGCATAAGTGGCCTTTCTGTCTCACTAACCCTTTACTTTTGTTTTGATTGCATGATTTCATCCTATTTTAGTCCCTTCTGTTTCAGTGCTTTTAGTGCAATTTTCTTCAGCTTTCTTATTCCTGGGATTACTTGGGATGCTTGGTTCTGTGTTTCCATAACCTTATCAACTTTAAAAGTATATATAATCATATCCATCTATTCAGTAGTATTTCCTGCTCTTTTCCTTCAGAGAACAGTTACACGCATCTCAGGCTTTTTGAATTTGGAAGATTTCCACTGATTTCTAGGGTACTTTGCTTAGTTTTCTGTTTATTCTTCTTGTGACTATTGCTTTGGCTACAGATTCTTAATAATTAATCTTTGTTTCCTCCAAAATGATCAGCCACTATGCCACTCAGGGTATTTCACTCTGAAACCACAGATGAGGTCAGGCAGAGCTGGCTGTCTTGTTTCTCACCCCTCAAGGATCAATCCTCTTTACTGTTAATTGCACTGCTCATTCTCAATATCCTGAGAGCCACTGTTTTATACCTTATGTTATCTATGTTCTCTATTTCAGCTTGTTTTAGCAAATATAGATATAAATGTAAACATTTTCCCTGGTCTATCTTTTGGCAGCATGTAGCAATCTGATATTTTAATTGCTTTTTAACCACATTTCATCTTGAATATATGTATAAAGTCATCGCTATTGCCAAGAATGAATATTATAAACAAAATGCTGAGAGTAACAACCTAACCCTCTGGCATTAGGGAAGCAAAGAATGACTTCTGTTTTTTGTTTTTGTTTTTGTTTTTTAATTAGTGATGCTTTAAACATTGTATTGGGAAAGAAAGCAAGAAGCCCACTTTTGTCATGCCAAAAGTATTTAGTAGGCCTTTTAAAAAGTAAGGTTTAAAAGATACTTAGTGCATAAGAGCACATACTGTTTGACCAGAGGACCTGGTTTACATTTCAAGGACACATACCATGTGGCTCACAAAAGACTAGAACTCCATATCCAGGGGATATGATGTGGTCTCTGTCCTCCATAGGCACCTAAACTGATGTGTACATACCACCATACATAGACAGGCAAACACATACTTAAAAATAAAATAAACATTTAAAACAGGGGAGGTTAGCTGAAGACACTTCTACTTATAAAGATGAGACACGTAAACAGTTACAGAATAATGACCAACCATGCTATGGTGCAAATCAACTATATCTCTCAGGCTAATCCCTTAAATGCACCAATGATATCTGCAGTCCTTGGAATTAGAGCCAGGTAGTCAGTCTATAGGCATCTAGGGAAAAGTACTTTGGACTAGCTTAGGAATGGGTTAAAGGATGATGGGGAAAGAATTGAAAAAAATTCAGAATACCTGGACAAAGATACTTTTACATTATCCAGGTTCCAATGAACCAGGAGATCAGAAGGATCAGAGGCTGGAGAAGCCAACAGAGAAGAATCCTAGACTCCCTAACCTGTCCCTGTACGAACACAATTCCTCATTGTGATTAAGTTCCCCATTCCTTCTTGTCCTCCTACTCAACTGCCTCCTTCCGATAAAGAAAATGCAAAATGTTCTCTGGTCCCTTGTTGTAGATTCATACACAGACATCATGCTATAAAAACACAGAATGAAAAAGAAACTTTGTGCATATGGATACTTTAAAAACTAAACAAGCATACACTATGTACTGATTGGGAATTTGAGACACAATAGAAATTATTTATTTTAATTTTTATTTTCTATATTCTATGTTTACATTCCAAAGGCTTTCCCCTTTCCCAGTTCCCCCCTACCAAACGTCTCATAATTCCTCTCCCCCCCCAACTATTCCCCAATTAAAGTGATACATACAATGGCAGTCTGAGCATGGTGGCTCTTTCCAGTTATTACAGCACTAGAGAGGCAGAGGCAAGAGGATCTTTGTTAGTTCACTGCTAAACTAGTCTATATAGTGAATTCTAGGCAAGATATGGCTATGTAGTAAAGCCCTGAAAAATATTATAGTTATTATTGTTGTTGTCACAATAACTATAGACTTCATCATTTATTAGATGTCTGTATCCCACAAAAGTGAGTGCACTAAGCATTAAAAGCATTCTGAGATCATCATTACCTAACTTTCTGGAGAGCATTAGAATCCCTTGGCTACCATGAGACTTTGTTGATACCTAATGCAATTTCGATGTAATCGAACCCTAATTTTCAAGGATCCCCAGTTACAAGTGAGTATTTCATATGAGACAAATGTAGTCTTGCTCCTAAAAGACGCCTTTAAATGATGAAGAATGTGGTCCTACTGTAATGATGTCTGAGAAGAAAGCAATAAAAATACTATTTAAAAGAAGAGGTTGAATAGGGGAGAAAGAAGAATATAATCCAAAGGCCAAAGCTGGAAAGGCAAATAGAATCTTCAGCTTCATTCTTTTTGACCTTGAGTGATAAGGATGACCTTCATTCCTCAGCAAAGCCTTACCTACCAGGACACTTAGACAATGGTTAGAGAAATGCTTCCATTTCTTCTGTACTCAGCACAAGACATTACTTTCTCACTTCTCATTTTCAAACCCAGAAAAATAAGGCTAATCTGTTCCTTATACTATAACTCACTATAGTAGGAGCTATATTTCATTGTAATACAATAATATTTTATAGCTTAATGGCAGTCTCCATATTTTCTTTGTTTGTAAATATCACGATTCTGAAATCAAGGGTGATATTTGGCCTCTTGACATTTTACATTCAGCCACCCCCAGCAAAAGACATTTGTGGCATTAAGCACTGCCTTTTGAAGCTCTCAGTAGGAAGTGTGGGAAAAATATTATATTAATATGAAAAATTAGCCATCAGATATATCCTAAAGATAATTGAAGTAACATATTTTTACAATTTAAATATATATCGCATTTTATTTTATTTCTCCATAACATCCTATCTCTTTTAGATGTACTGTAACTCAATTCTTGGTGTATTAAAAGTGATCAGAAGCTGGAAAGAACCCAGATGTCCCTCAACGGAGGAATGGATACAAAAAATGTGGTATATATACACAGTGGAGTACTATTTAGCCATTAGAAACAATGAATTCATGAAATTCTTAGAGAAATGGCTGGAGCTGGAGAACGTCATACTAAGTGAGGTGACCCAGTCTCAAAAGAATACCCATGGTATACAGTCACTGATAAGTGGATATTAGCCTAGAATCTTGGAACACCAAAGACATAAATCACATACCAAGTGAGGTCTGACAAGAAGAAAAGAGTGGACACTGGAGCTAGAATGGACCAAAGCATCATTGTGGGGGAATACAAGAACAGTGAGGTGGGAGGGGGTGGATGAGGGAGCAGGGGGAGGGAAAAGAGCATGTGGGACCCTTGGGGGTGGGGAACCAGAAAAAGGGAAATGAATTGTAAATATAGAATATATCCAATAAAAAAAGAAAAAAGAAAGAAAAAAAGAAACAGCATGAAGTAAGTGATAAGAGCACTGCTGCATCCTCTGTAATTTACACTGTAGGTGTAAATCCTTTATTTAAGAAGAATACACAATTGCCATTTAGTCCACTTTGGGAACGTTTAAATTGGAAACACTTATGTCTTAAAATATCACTTAGTATTCTCCTCACGTTAGAGTCACCCAAAGCATTGCCTGTGTATAAAGTGCCAATAGTGTAATTAGTTATTTTTTCTCTATTGCTGTGACAAAACACCATGGCCAAAGCAACATATAAAGGAGTTTATTTGCATTTATGATTACAGAAGGTTACAGTCCATGATGGTGGAGAGGCAGCAGGCAGCAGCAGACAAGGTGACTGGAGAAGAAACTAAGGACTCACATTTTGAGCTGCAAGTACAAAGCAGAGAGAGTAACACTTAAACAGCACTAATCTTTAAACTCAAATCCCTCCTCTAGTGACAAACACGTCCCAAAACACCACACCTTCTATGCCTCACCAACAAGTACCATACACTGGGCATCAAGTATTTAAATGCTTTAGACAACAGGAGATATGTCATTCAAATCTCCACTCCATGTGATGGTTCTTGTGTGACAGTAAGAACATCCCAGTTTTCTAGGCTGTTGCCATGGCTCCATTGCTCAAGTGCTTGTCATACATGGACAAGAACAAGAGTTCAGATCTCTACCAGCCATATAAATCCCTGAGAACATGAAAGCAAACCTCCAGTCTCAGCACTGGAGAATAAACAGGGAAATCTCTGGTGCTGGCTTTCCAGCCAGACCAGGTGAACTGATGAGTTTCAGATTCAGTGAGAGATGATGTGGAATAATCCCAGAATAATGTGGAATGTGATTAAAGATATCTGACTTCAAATACTGTGAATAAATTGTAAATAAATTAATAAATTAAATAAATTAATTAATTGTAAATAAATTAATTGTAAATAAATGCACATGCATATACATACAGGTCTGCATATGCATTAGACAGTTCCTGAATACCTCCATTGATACCAGAAGTTTATCCACTAAAATAAGTCATAATGGTATCTCCAGGACACCTACATTTTCTTTGAAAAACTGCATCTACACTTTCAATGTTTGGCAAGCCATATGGGATAAAAAGAATCCAACATCAAGCAGTACGTTCTATATCTTGATGGTAGCAAGTATAAAAGAATGAAGGTTTATGTAGAGCACTCCTGAGACCTGAAGGCTGATGAAAATAAAAGCAAGCATTAGAGAAGGGGAGATAGTAAGCTGGCAAGAGTGACAGTGAGGGACAAGCAAAATCAGTGCATGCTAGAAAAAGGTAGGTGCTCAGAGTTGAAGACTGTGACCTCAGAGATAGGAGAAATGGCTTCAGAAGCATATCCTCAGTTATGGTTTTCATAAAAGAGCAGCATGATAGCAAAGTGAATGTTTAATATTCAGGAAATGAGCTGTGACACTAGCATTTTATGAAATGATCATGAAAGTTTACAAATAAAATAAAATGGAAAAAGAAAATCCAATATGAAAATAAAACATGGATTCTCAAATAGCACATTAAGAGACAGGAAGTTTGGTTTGATTTAGCATACACTATCTGTTCAAAAGATTTATCATAACCCTAATGACGGTTGGGCACTGCTATAAATATTAAGGGTGCATTTGGAATAAAGACAGATGCCTCTGTTCCCGAGAGTTGGTAGTGTAATGAGGCAAAGGCGAGAACATTTACACCTGAATACATAATTGGGTGTATGCTGCAGCACAGTCATTAAAATAGCAAGAAGTCAATAGTGCTGGAGGCGGTGTGTAAGGGTAAGTTGGAGCAAGCTTTCTATGACCTGAGATTGAGAGGGAGGAGACACACTTGATGAAAAGATGGCATTTAATCTGAGACTTGAACTATGCGCAGGATAGAAGTTAGCAAGGTCAGAAGCTCAGAAAGAAGCAATTCCAAGCAAGAAAAGAAAGAAAAGAGGATGGAAGTGGGGGAGCAAGGAGGGACAGAGGTAAGGAGGGAAAGAAAGTTGATTTCTAGACACCAAGATAAGAAAATGCAAACATGCCCATTGGATCCAAGGGTCTATGGCCTCAGTACCAAGGTAAGAGTGGTCAAATCTTCTCTATAGAACACAATGAGGAGTTCTGTATTGAGCCAAGGCTAAAGAGTTTTTATTTTGTTGTTTTAAACAACTAAAAAATGCTTTCAGAACTACTTTAAAAATTGGGAAATGGAGCCCTTCTGATCTGTACCTCCACCTGCACAGAGGCAGATCTCCTTGCCTGTGCTTCCATTCCACAACCCTGCCTGCATCCCAGGAGGATGGCTCTAACCAGGGACACAAGTGAGTCTTTTGCCTCAATACCCACTCCAGCTGGGATCCAACAGAGTTCAGTAAACATGAGATCTGTCCTGCCTTGCAGGAGCCCCAGACACCTTCCTGTCAGCATGTCCACCTGTACACATGTGGATCGGTGTGTCTGCTCCCCAACACATAGCTCTGTCTGTCTCCTAGGAGGACTGCTCTAAGCAGAGGCACAGCACTGTCTGCCTCCCAGGAGGTCTGCTCTAACCTGGGACACAGTACTTCACCTGCCTCAGGGGAGACCTGCTCAAATCCAGGGCAGTTAATATCAGAGACTACCAAATGGTAAAAAGCAAGCACTAGAACATAAGCAACAAAAGCCAATGCAATTTGGCATCATCAGAACCCAGATCTCCTACTACAACAAGCCCTGGATACTGTAATATACCTTAAGAGTGAGATTTTGACCTTAAATTCTATCTCAGGAAGATGACAGAGGTTTTTTTCTTCTTGTTGTTTGTTTTTTTTTTAGAGGATATAAATAATTCCTTAAAGAAATACAGGAAAACACAGGCAAACAGGTAGAAACCCATGAAGAGGAAACTAATAAAACCCTTAAAGAAAAACAGGAAAATATTGTGACATGCTGTTTCTATTACCCCACTGTAAGTTCCAGGCAGATAGCACTATCAGCCACCACCCTGGCTCCCTTGGCTCCAGGGATGAAACACACACACACACACACACACACACACACACACACACACAGCTCATTTTTAGCCTGCCTTATGGCTCAGCAGCTATCCTCTTGCAAATAGTGTGCCCTTCCCTCTGTTAATCCTAGCTAAACACCTCTAAACCTATCCTTAGTTTTGTTGTCCAGTTACCTTCTCCTTGCTCAATACCTTCAGCTGAGTTGCCTTTCTAATCTCCTGCCTGGGGAAGTGGACAATGGCCATTCCACCCAAGATCTCACTTGGCTGGTGACTCTCTCTATGAAGCATGGCAAAATCCCTTTCCTCCTCCTGCATCTTTTAGCCTGCCTGCAGGAACATAGAAGTCCCGCCTCTACTGCCCTACCATTGGCTGCTGGTTGACTACTATTCCCAGGAAAATTCTTAATCACCATAAATGTAGAACCAAGATATTTCATGACAAAACCAAATGTAAACAATATCTTTCTACTAATGCAGCCCTACAGAGGATTCTAGAAGAAAAATTCAATACAAGGATGGTAACTATACCCAAAAAAACATTATTCATTTTAAATAAATCCAAGAGAATAGCATACACATAGTATTACCTCCAACAACAAAATAACAGGAACTAACAATCATTGGTCATCAATATCTCTCAACATCATGTACTCAATGGTCATTAATATCTCTCAAAATCATGTACTCAGTCCCATAATAAAGAGACACAGGCTAACAGACTGGATATATAAACATCGTTCTGCTACATATAAGAAACACATCTCAGTAACAAAATCAGAAACTATCTCAGAGTAAAGGGCTAGAAAAATGTTTTCTAACTAAACAGTTCCAAGAGAGAAGATGGAGTAGCCATTCTACTATCCAATAAAACAGACTTTCACCTAAAAGTAATCAAAAGAGTTAGAGAAGGATACTCCATACTCATCAAAGGAAAACTCCACCAAAATGAAGTCTCAATTTAAACATCTATTCCCCAAATGCAAAAGCAACCAGATTAGTAATAAAACTTTACTAACATTCAAAACACACAGTTAACTCCAAGCAATAGTAGTAGGAGACTTCAGCACCCAACTCTCACCAATAGACAAGTAAAGGAAACCGAAACTAAACAGAAACACAGTGAAACTAACAGAAGTTAGAAACCAACTGCATTTAACAGATATCTACAGAACATTTCACCAAAAAAACAAAGGAACATGCCTTCTGAACACCTAATGTAACCTTCTCCAAAGTTGACTATGTAATTTGACACAAAAGAAAACTCAGTATATACAAGAAGATTGAAATAATGCCATGCATTCTATCAGATCATCATGGACTAGGGCTGGATTTCAAAAACAACAGAAAAATAAGAAAGTCCACATCCTCATGGAAACTGAATAACTCTCTACTCAATAACTTGGTAGGGAAGAAATAAGGAAAGAAATAAAAGACTTTCTAGAAATCAATGGAAATGAAGGTAAAATGCCCAACCTTATGGGACACAGTAAAATCAGTGTTAAGAGTTAAACTCATATCAATAGCCTTTATAGAGTAATTTGGGGAACTCCATACTAACAACTTAATAGCACACATGAAATCTCAAGAAAAAAAGACATAAACACAGCAAAGAGAAGTAGATGGCAGGAAATAGAAAAACTCAGGGCTGACATTAAACAAAGAGAACATTAGAAACAAAGAGAACCATACAAGAGTCAACAAAACCAGGAGCTGGTTCCTTGAGAAAATCATCAAGATAGATAAACCCTTAGACAAACTAACTAAAAGGCACAGAGACAGTATCCAAATTAACAGAATTAGTAATGAAATGGGAGACATAACAGAAACTGAGAAAATTAAAAATATCATCATGTTTTATTACAAAAGCCTATACTGTAGAAAACTGGAAAATGTAGACAAAATACATGATTTTTCTAGACAGATATCATATGCCAAGGTTAAATCAACATCATATAAATTATCAAAACAGTCCTATTATAGCCCATAATGAAGTAGTCACTAAAAACCTCCTCCCAACCAAAAAAAAAAAAAAAAAAAAATCCCAGGGCCCAAGAGTTTCAGTGCAGAATTCTACTAGATCTTCAATTAATACCAATACTCCTTAAACTATTCCACAAAAAAGAAACAGAAAATATAATGCCTACATTCATGGCCACAGTTACTCTGATACCTAAAGCACACAAAAAAACAATAAAGAACTTTACATTAATTTCACTTACAAACATCAATGCAAAATACTCAATAAAATTCTTGAAAATGTAAACCAAAAACACATAAAAAATCATTCACCATGATCAGATATACATCATCCCAGGGATGCATGGATGGTTCAATATATTAAAATCCATCAATATAATCCAATATATTAACAAATGCAATGAAATAAATCACATGATCATTTCATTACATGCTACAAAAGCCTTTGACAAAATCCAACACCCCTTCATCTTAAAAGTCTTTAAGAGATCAGGAATTCAAGGCACATACAGAAACATAATAAAAGGCATATGTGTATATGTATATATGTAGTAAACCAATAAGCAACATCAATTAAATATAGAAAAACTTGAAGCAATCTCAATAAAATCAAGGACAAGACATGGTGCCTACTCTCTTCTTATCTATCCAATATAGGGAAGTTCTAACTAGAGAAATAAGTCAACAAAAGAAGATCAAGTAGGATACAAAGTGGAAATGAAGATGTCAAGGTATTACTAATCTCAAATGATATGACAGAACACATAAGCAACATCTCAAAATTCAATGAGAGAAAACCTTCAACTGATAACCAGTAAAGTAGCAACAAAGTAAACTCAAAGAAATCAGTATCCCTCCTTTGTACTATTGATGTATGGGCTGAGAAAGAAATTAGGGAAACAATAGTCACAAATAATATAAAATATCTTGATGTAACTATAACCAAGTCAGTGAAAGATTTATATGACAAGATCTTTATGTCACTGATGAAAGAAATCAAAGACAGAAGGTGGAAAGATCTCCCAAACTCAGGGCTCGTAGGATTAACATAGTGAAAAACCGCCACTTTATCAAAAACAATCTACATATTCAAAGCTATGGCCATCAAAATTCCAAAACAATTGTTTGCAGACATTGAAAGATAATTTCTCAATTTCATATGGAAAACAAAAGAACCAGGAGAGTCAAAACAATTCTGAATAATAAAAGAATTTCTGAAGGAATCACCATATCTAATCTCAAGCTGTAGTACAGAATAATAGTGATAAAAACCACATGGCATTCATACAGAGACTATCAGTGGTATATATTTGAAGACCTGGAAATAAACCCACATACCTATGACACTTGATTTTTTACAAGAAGTCAAAACCATAGAGTGGGGGGCGGTGAGGCAAAGCACCTGCAACAATTGGTGCTGGTCTCTCAGTCTACATATAGAAGAACGGAAATTGATCCACATTTATCACACTGCACAAAGCTCAAGTATATCAATGACCTCAACATAAAAACAGATAAACTGAATCTAATAGAATAGAATATGGGAAATAGCCTTGAACCCATTGGCACAGGAGAACTTTTCCTAAATAGAACACCAATGGCTCAGGCTGTAATATCAAATATTGATTAATGGGACTTCTTGAAACTGAAAAGCTTCTGTAAGGCAAAGGACACTGTCAATAGGACAAAACAGCAGTCTACAGATTGGGGAAAAAAAACCTTCACTAGCCTTATATCCAACAGAGGTATAATGTCTAAAATATATTAAAAAACACAAGAAGTTAAACTCCAAAAAAGAATAACAAGCCCAATTTTAAAAACTGAATACAGAGCTAAATAGAAAATTCTCAACAGAGGAATCTTGAATAGCTGAGAAGCATTTAAATAAATCTTCAATGTTCTTAATCATTAGGGAAATGAAAATCAAAATGACCCTAAGATTCTACCTTATAACAATCATAATATTTAAGATAAAAAAATTCAAGAGACACCACATGCTAATGAGGATGTGGAGAAATGGGAACACTATTCCATTGATGGTGGGAGTGCAAACTTGTGCAACCATACTCGAAATCAATCTTGTAGTTCCTCTGAAAATTAGGAATAATTCTATCTGCATACCCAGCTATACTGCTCCTGAAAGATGCTCCACCATATCACAAGGATATGTACTCCACTATGCTCCTAGCAGCTCCATTCATAATAGCCAGAAATTAGAAGCAACCCAGATGTTTCTCAACTGAAGAATTGATAAAGATGATGTGGTATGTCTACAAAATGGAATTGTATTCAGCTATTAAAAACAAGGACATCGTGAAGTTTGCAGAGAAATGGAGGGAACTAAAAAATATCATCCTGAGTGAGGTAATTCAGACCCAAAATGACATGCATGCTATATATTCACTTATAAGTGTATATTAGATGAAAATTATAGAATATGGGGCTGGCGAGATGGCTCAGTGTTTAAGAGCACCAACTGCTCTTCTGAAGGTCCTGAGTTCAAATCCCAGCAACCATATGGTGGCTCATCTTCTGGGGCATCTGAAGACAGCTACAGTGTACTTACATATAATAAATAAATCTTTAAAAATATTATAGAATACCCATGATATACCTTATAGTCCCTTAGAAGGAAGGTCCAAGTGAGTATTCTTCAAACCCACTTAGAAATGGGAACAAAGTAGTCATGCGAGGCAGAGGACGGAGGGACCTTGGTGGAAGAGAGGAGGAAGAGGGAAAAAGGGACAGGATCAGGTATGGGCGATAACAGTAGTGAAACCCAGAGGGCCAGGAGAATGGAAGGAAATATGCAGCTGCAAGGGGTGTGGGGTGGGGAGAACATCTAGAGAGTCTCAGAGACCTGGGATGAGGAAGCTTCCATGACTCAATGTGAGTGAGCTTAGCCAAAATGCCCCACAGTGAGGATATGAAACCAAGAGACCACCTCCAGTAGTCAGAGTGCCCCCAGTGAAGGGATAGGGACATCAATTCACCTATAAATCGTTTGTACCAAAATTACTCCTATCTAAAAGAAAGGTAGGGACAAAAATGGAGCAGACACTGAATGAAAGGCCATCCAGTGACTGGCCCAACTGGGGATTGATCCCATGGGCAGGAAACAATCCCTGATTCTATGTTGTGCTTGTAGATAGAAGCCTGCCATGGGTGCCCTCACAGTGGCTCTATCAGCAGCTGACTGAGAGAGATGCAGATACTTACAGCCAAGAATTGGATGGAGGTCGAGGACTCCTATGGAAGAGTTGAGGGGAGTATTGAAGGAACTGAAGGAGATAAAACCCCATAGGAAGACTAGCAGTATCAATTAACCTGGACCTGTGGGAGCTCCCAAAGTCTAAGCCACCAACCAAAGAGCATACACGGGCTGATCTGAGGCCCCCCAGCACATATGTAACATAAGACTTCCTTGTCTGGCCCCAGTGGGAGGGGAGATGCCTAATCTTGTAGAGACATGGTACTCCACTGTGGGAGGATAGCTAGGGGGAGAGTGCCACCCTCTCAGAAGTGAAGGGGATGAGGATAGGGGAAATAACTCTGTGAGGGGGGACTAGGAAGGGGCAACAATTTGAATGTAAATAAATAAAATAATTAATGATGGAAGTAAGAAAAACTCGGGGAATGAAGAGAAAGGAAGTAAAACAAAGCAAACAAACAAAACAACAGCGAAACAGTCAGGACTTAGTTCAGATGAACTAAAACAGTAGTATCAGGAGAAAGAGTGAATAATGTAAAGGTTAATCGAAGATCTATGCATAAGTTGAATGTATTTGTAGCTGGTATATGTCTCAAGCAACTGGGCAAATGGTAGGAATTAGTTGAGAAATAGAATAAAATACTAGTCAAGGATAGCAACATATACCTATAAATCTAGTATTTTAAAGGTTCTGGTAAGAGGATCCAAACTGATGCATGTCTGAGCTACAATACCAAGAAAGAAATATAAAAATACAAGAAGTAAGGAATGATTAAACACCACACTGTGTTTATGCTTGAGAATTTAAGATCAAATTGAAAAGAGACATCAGAGCTGAAGATAAATGGTATTCAAGATGAAAGGCGCACAAAGATTTCTCGCATCTCAAAAAAGAATTCAATCAACCTCATTGAGGATCAAGAATAGAATTATATCCATAGTTTGAAGTCAAAGAAAGCTGAGCCTACCATAGCAATCCATAAACTAGTTTAAAAAATTAAGTGGAGTCTATTATCAATCTTCTGTGTTGAAAGTTGAACACGAAGAAGTTAAACAACAGACCACAGAATCCCACAAAAGATCATTACCACTGTTTTTAAAGGTGTTTGGGGCAGTGCTATGGATAAAAGCCTGAATAAATTGAGAGACCAGGGTAATAAGGAAGCTGAAAGATGGACAATCATTTCCAGGACAATGTGTTTAAGAGCAAAGCAAATTAGGTTAGAAGCCAGGAATGGCTGTCACCATATCCAGTGACTGTTTTTTACTCTCCCATTTTATTGATTCCTTGAAGCTCTCCAATATTAAGGCACATGATATGCCAAAAAGAGTAACACTGCACTGGGGTAAAAATTAATGCTGAGGATAGAGGGGATAATTGCAGAAGAGACCTTGTGGTACTGAGAATGGTTGACCCCAATTTCCTCAATGAAGCCTAAGTGTCTGCTTACTGTAAGTCTTAGCTAAGCCACTGAGTAAAGTGATTCTAATTTAATTGTTCTGGGCTGAGTTCTTCACATCAATATATTTTTTAAAGCTCCCCAGTTCCATCTAATGTGTAGTGAGATTTGAGACGTAATCTCAACAACACAGTCTCAGCAATATCATTTCTGTGTATGTCTATCCTCAGCCTTCCTTGTAACTTTATTAAATGTATGTATATCCTAAGCACATTACTGTTCAAGGTATGTGGGTTTTACACAAATGAAATCATACTGAATAGACTCTGTTTATTATTAAGCTTGAAAATTGAAAGGCAAAAGACCAAATCCACAACTGTACAATTAAAGCAAACTTTAAGAATGCCAGACAATAAGATGGACAGTGGCCATACCCATACACTGGATTCCCAGAGAAATGAAAGTGAATTGCTTCAGTTACCTGCTGATAAAGGTCAAACCTACAAAGATTTTGCCTTTTTTCCATTGGGGGCAAACATACCTGCTGACATACATCCTGCTTATATATCTCCTACTTACACATGATCAAACATAAACTGTTGGATATAACCAATCTTATTTATTAATGTGAAAATACATGACTTGTTATCTTATGTGAACAGCAGCCATGAAGTTATCTGCTCTTGGACATGTGGGGCTCGCAGGTTAACTTTAGCCCTTACAGTATCTCATCCATTTTGATAATGTTTCATGACTACAAGATTTATACAAGATTGTGGGTATAAATGTTGGTCTCATTCATTTTCACTTTAAAATGTCCCATCATGGGGCTGGAGAGATGTCTCAGTTTCAAGAAAGTATGAGAACATGAGTTCTGATTGTCAGCTCCCATACAAAAATAGAAATGTGTGTGGTGGTAATGTATGTATCCACAGAGCAGGGAAAGAAAGACAATAGGCCATGGAGATGTGCTGTCAGTCATTCTAGCTTACATGAAAGTTCATGATGAATGAGATGAATGCTTCCCCCAAGCCTAAGGATCATCTTGGAAGAGAAGGTGAACAGATTGTAAGAGATCAAAGTAGGGAATGGCTACAGCAAAGCAGTGTTTTCAGAACGCACATGAATGTACAGAGGTTGTGACTGTGAAAGATCAACACTGACAAAATCCCAACAGGCTTTAGGGAAGGACTCGTGAACTTTACCCCTAGCTGAGACACTGGCAGTTGATGTTTACTTGGGAAGGGATAGTCACTTTCTTCAGGATGTGACCTATTGAGAGGTTGCCCATATTTGAGTAGATAACCCTACATCCACAAACATTGCAGCAGTGAGGATTTAGTGGATGTTGAGAGAAGAAAATGAAGTTGTGAGGAAAAGTGTGAAGAGGGATAGCAGAGGAGCTGGAAGGGAAGGAATAGGATTATATTTAATCAAAACACACATTATATATGTGTGTGTATGAAATTCTCAAAAATGAAAAATAAGGTGATAACCCATTAAAGGAGGTACCTGATGTTGATCTCTAGTATCCGCATCACACATACACACATGCATGTGCATACACATACAATGAGAACATATACAACTCAGGCCTTCATACACAAAATTTTTTTAAAAAATTAGTGTTCTAGCCTATGGTAATACACAAATAATCTACTCCCTGATTAAATGGATATTTGAAAGTTTTTCATTTATTTGTTTATTTTAACATCTCTGTATCATTCTTCTAGGAAGGTTCTGGCATGTGCTGTTGATTCACTCTGATAATTATTTCCTGGAAAGTAGAAATATAAAATAGCAGAACTAATTTGGGGAAAATTTTGGCATTATGGGTTTGTTTTTCAGAATGTTGATTACTTTATATTCTGCACCATAATTGCTGCTTATGCTTATCAGACTATATGCGGGAGTGTTTTGAAAAACAAATAGCTCAGACGAGGCTTCATCTCAGTCTGGGCTTCCTCTTCATCGTATCTCTTGTTGATTTACATTTACAAAATTCTCCAACAGCCAATGCCAGTTCACAGTGAGTTTACATTTGCCCTGATCCAGCTGTTTTACATTTAGATACTTAGTATATGTGAACATTAAATAAAATCAACTTTAATTATTTCTAAAAAAAAGATGTGCAGAATAAGTTGATTTAGTCAATGAGAAAGAAGACAATTCATTGTTTCTCACCTTGTTCAGAGAATCTCATCACTGTAGTGAATAGTGGTTAGAGTAGGTTCATGGCTGGTTGTGCTGAGAACAAGTGACTATTGAGTATTCATCCTCCAATAAGATATGCATTATCACCTCTTCCAGTGCTCAGGGAATGTGGAAGTGGAAAGAATGCACAAGTCAAGGGTATGGGAAGAGTGTGGGAAATGCCGTTATATGGGCACAGCACAGCACCTGCAGCTATGGTGACTTGCATGAGACCAGATCCATCAGCCTTCTGTCACAGAGAAGGGAGGCTTTAGGATTCTGCTCCTTCTAGGATAGCTCTTGGAAATGAAGGGCTGCTAAGGAGGAGTATGTTATTGTCTGTAGTGATGTTAGGGGAGTTACTATGCACCTACGAGTAGTTGCACGCCAGTGCTTACTCTGTCAGCCTTTGTTAGGCTCAGAGGTTAACAAAACAAAAAGGGAAACAGAACAAAAACAAGCGGAAGTGAGAAGAGTGCTGGTTGAGATTCCATGGCATGCTGAGAAAATCCATGAGCCTTATAGAAACACATATAGCAAGCTAAAACTGGACAAAATGTAAAGAACAATAGGTCAGGCTCATACACACACACACACACACACACACACACACACACACGAGGCTGTCATAATAGGCTACAGCCATATTAAGAGGTGAGTATTACAGCTGTAAACAGCACTAGTAGCATTTGCTTAAAATTATACACATATGCACACAACCATATAACTTCAAAGATTGGCCACAAATATTAGCAACAAATATTTAAAGGAAGACCTATGCAGGAACAGTAGTGAATATATGTAGTTCTCCTTCCTTCAACTCCAATCCTCAAGGAGAGAACTTAAGGTTTATGTCTTATTTGGGACAACTTAGACATTTTAGCTAACACGTCATGATTGGTGAGAAAGATTCAGAGTGTTTAGCGGGACATATTGATTTACTTCTGCTAACATCCTCTTTCTTTTCCAATAACTGTCAGATTGCATGAAATGAATATTGGTATCACTCATCCGTTTTTCATTATTTAAAATGTATGTAACTATTTTAAAAAATATGTGCACTTTCAAGGTGTCATTAATAGCCGTTAAGATGGTAGTATTTTTCATATGCAGATTGGAAAAAATCAATCTGTGTCAAGCTACTTACTTAAGGTTGATTGAGAAGGGCATGGCTAAAGCTACAAGCTCTGTTCTCTTTGCACAAAGGAGAGAGCTCTTCAGATCTTGTGACAGAACTGGTAAAAGACTTGTATGCTTATTTTCCATAATAAGTTTTTTTTAGACAAGTGAAGCTAATAAGAATCAGACAATGGAAGAGTCTAATAGAACCAGAGACAAGAATTGAAGGTATAGGACAAAACAAGGTTGCAGTGGATTCGGGTTAGTTAACAGATACCTATAGGTATCTACTTGTCAATACAGAAAACATGATTGATATGGTAAACCCAGCCATCTATTTGTGAGGCCTTAAAACCTACTACTTCAACTTTCTTAAACCAGTGATTTTTCTAATTGCATTCTGAATATTTACTCTGGTTCTACATTAACTGTGATTCTATCACCCCCACATCAAATAAGTTTCTTTTTACAGTAAAAGGAGCCCATGGCAGCAAGCTAAAACTGGACAAAATGTAAAGAACAATAGGTCAGGCTCATACACACACACACACACACACACACACACACACACACGAGGCTGTCATAATAGGCTACAGCCATATTAAGAGGTGAGTATTACAGCTGTAAACAGCACTAGTAGCATTTGCTTAAAATTATACACATATGCACACAACCATATGACTTCAAAGATTGGCCACAAATATTAGCAACAAATATTTTACAAATATTGTTTGTAGTTATTTCTGAGAAGAGTTAAAAACTGGTTTTGTTCCTCATTTTCTTGCTTATACAGAGCTTATATTATTTGTTAACTCAGGAGAAGGAAAGCCAAGCCACTCTACCGCCTCTTCAGTGAGCTCTGCTCTCAGCATGCCCTGTTCCTCTTATTCCAGTTGCTTTCCCACAAGCCTCTTCACTTTCCATCACTTGAGTCTTTGTTATAATTTTGTCAGCAGCTTAAAACAGCAAGCCCAGTGTTACATACCCTCTCCAACTGTGGTGGCGTTATCAACAGAACAAAGTCTCTCTCCTTCTTAGAACTTTCCAAAAACTCATAGTCTGTCTTCAATGCTGCCTCTCCTTTCAACCCTCCAGTCAATCCTTCACTCCTCTTTAACCTCAGCAGAATATTCTTTGTGGTTGTATTTTCTCTTTTTTTTGTTTTGTTTTGGTTTGGGTTTTTTTTTGTAGTTATTTTTGGTTTTTGTTTGTTTGTTTGTTTGTTTGTTTGTTTTATACAGCATGTCATATTGCCCAGGCTGACCTAGAATGTGCTGTGTAGACAAGTCTGGTTTGAGTTCTTGATCCTCTTGTCTTCACCTCCTGTGTCATGATTTGCAGCTGTGTGCTACTATGAAAGACCCACACACAAACCCTCTCAATGCCAGATATCTCAAAGATTTTAACTTACTATTTAGTTTTTAATTATACTTGCTCTTTTAAAAACAGCTGGTCAGAAGACTGCTTTCAGCACTTGGGCTTGGATTTATTTTTAAGTTTGCATTGGTTTTTGATAAATTACTGTTGTATATATTTACATGGGACCAGGCAATGCTATGACTATGTATACCATGTGAGACTATTGACTCATGCTGAGACACTTATCCCTCATCTCATGCCACTCCTACACTACCCACTGCCAGAGTGAGTATGGACTGCCTACATTGATTCTTTCATATTTATCCTTTACAAGACTACTTCCATTAATTCAAAACTGTACATTTGACTGACATACACATATGCATAACAAAATTCACACAAGTGCACACAAACACTTTGTTACTGAACATCTATCTCTCCTGGTTTTTCTGTCTGATGTGCTGGCATCTGTATCTGGCTGACTATTGAGGAACTCCAGTCATTCAGTATGTACTTTCCAGAGTTGTCAAAAGATACAGGTGTGCATTTCATATGCAAATTAACCCCTAAAAACTAGACTCCTCCCTGGCTTCCTTGAGGGAGATGTTGGATTTACAACAGTAAGATAAGATTTCCTGGTCCCTTATCACACCAGAACCAAAGCCAAACATCAGTAAAAGTACTCAGATCATTGAATTGAGTTCCCCAGTCCCATGTCTTGGCCCACATCTTAAGATAATTACAAGCAAGTGTTGGGGGAGAGCCTTCATGGAGGTGGAGTCTCCATCATCAAAAGGGAAGCTGAGCACATTACTGAAACTGACCAGGAATTGAAGCCCCGCACACGCCTCATTCCAATTGGTATTTTACATGAGTTAGTCAGAATTCAAAGGGATTAGTGGAAGGAACCTATAGCAAGCTTTCCACTTTGAAGACCCACTAGCCCTAGTGACTCACTTAAGAAAGCAGTCTCTGTAAGAGATGGTGTCTCCAATTTATGTTCACATACAAGAAATCTTCTTATGGATGTTTCTCATGGAGCTGCCGGGGCCACTCGTTCCAACTTGTGAAAAGCAGCTATTTGCTTTTGAGTTTTCCAGGACTCTGGGGCATCAGATTGATGAAAGATTTTTGAATGCAACCTGTTTTTTATCATTGGTGTGGTTGAACTCAAGCATGACAAAGAAGAAAAGGGCTCAGTAATGGTACCAGTGACATTCTGTCTTCACAACGAAAGGGGGTGTCTATCTCCTTGGAGGCAGAAGTTTCTCTGAAAATTAGGACTGGTTCATGTGCTTGGTTAAGGTATAATGTGACAATGTCTAACAACCTACTCTTACTGTCCAACCTCCACACCAGCTATGTAGATGTGAAAGTGAACATACTCCTTGCAGTCAGTCCATGGGTCAAAGGCAAAGCACTCCGGATTGTCCATTCTTTTTTTTTTTTTTTTTTTTTGGTTTTTCGAGACAGGGTTTCTCTGTGTAGCCCTGGCTGTCCTGGAACTCACTCTGTAGACCAGGCTAGCCTCGAACTCAGAAATCCGCCTGCCTCTGCCTCCCAAGTGCTGGGATTACAGGCGTGTGCCACCACCGCCCGGCTCGGATTGTCCATTTTTAATGACCCTTGCTACATTTTTTTCCTGACAGGATTAGTTGTCCCTTCCCTGAGCATTTCACCTGCCACTTGGAAAGCTGAGACTGACAGGTGAAGGACACTTCTATTTGAGATTGAGAACTCTGGACATGAATCTGGATTGGTGATCGACTTTTTATGCCATTCATGTTGGTTCCCATAATAAACACTTGTCTGGACTCAATCTATTGATTAACGTAGTAATATCCCATTGATAGACCTGCCACTTGAGCCTCATCATACTGAGCACAGAAACATATCCATCATCTCCTAGCAGCACAAAGAAGTTGATGATTCTGATACAGAGGTACCTACTCTATGTAAGACTTAAAATTTGTCATTCTTTTTATGAGTAAGAAACAAAGTTGCATGGATTATTATTGTGCCTGTCTATACCTAGTAGACATAGGAAATTCGAGCTTCCTCCAGTGTTATAATAGGAGCCGTGTTCCTATTGACCCTTTTGTCTGTGGCTTATTTTTGGCACTATTAATGACAATTTTTAAACAAAGGTGTTTAATCATGATGAAGTTCAAATTCCAGCTTGATGAGTGAATTTTGAACATTATTTGTTCAACCAACAACTGTAAAATTAAACTTATTGCCTGGTTCAAATTAAAGCATAGATTAGTTTATTTAATTTGGTCACAAGGGTCAATATTCCTCTTTCACAGATGTTAAAGACAGGAAAAGGGAGATAAAGCAATTTCCCTAGATCACACTATTAATAAAGCACAGACTAGGGTCCCAACATAAGTATCTGACTCAGAAGTTTATGCTCAGTTGCAATGTGATACTGCACTTAGGACAGACACTAAACAGTTAGTTATCTTGCATCCCCTGATTATGAAGCACAATATATTACAGATACAGAAGATGATATATTACAGATAGCACCTGGTACTGGTATTGAATACATTTCCCTGCAGCTATGTGCTCCTTGAGGACTGTTTTCCTGTCTTTAACCCATGTACCCTTCTTCACATGGTACCTGTCAATTAACACAAGAGTAATGAGCAGGTCAGTTTATGACCAAGTTTCTAGCCCAGAAATTCCACTTTGATGTTGAAATCAAAGTCATGATTTTTCATCCTGGACACATTTGTTGACTTTTGAACATGTAGCAAGTTTTCTGGAAATTTTTTTCTCACATCAATCCATTGATTATTGTAACGTATATATTCATGAATACATGATCACTGCAAACAGGAATCTCAGATCTGTATTGCTGGAGAAAACCATACTGGTTAAGATATATTAAAATGTACACCTCACTGATAGAAAAATTATGCATGGAAAAGATTTTAAATTAAATACTATTCTCATAATAAAAATAATTATTTTAACCCTGGTTTTTTTTAAAGATTTGCTTTGACTTTTATGAGTATGTATCTTATTAGCATGTGGATGCTTGCAGAAACCAGAAGATGGGGTAAAAATAAATGGGTGCTAGGGATAAAGCTCAGGGATCTTTGAGAGCAGAAGTATTGTTAAACACTGATCCATTGCTCCAACTTCTAAAACCTTCTGTTTACAGTTATATTCAGCCATTGATATCGCATCTAGAGAATTTTAGTGTGTTCACAATCAAGACATAATCCATCTACAAAGAAGTAGGGAGATATTTGAAATTACCAAAGACAAAATTATACTCTGATTGGCCTTCAGATGACTCCAGAAGTAGAGTTAATTCATTGACTGAGTTTCATTTTCTTTTATACTTATTACTTGAATATTCTAGTTACCTTTTTTCATTTATGATAATTGTAGTTTTCTCTGTGAGGAGTAAATCCTGTAGGAACTCTTAGTACTCCTGAATTTCTACACTACTGTATTTGCATGAGAAAATTCCATAATTTTCTCTAAGCAGTTTGTTAACAATATCTGAGTCATTTTTGTATGCAGTTATCATTTACGAATACAGAAATAGCCTTTACAAATAGTAAAAGTATAAAATTTCTTCTTGTTTCCTCATGCAGCAGATGGAAACAAATACAGAGAACAACAAACAGCTATTGTGCCGGGCGATGGTGGCGCACGCTTGTAATCCCAGCACTTGGGAGGCAGAGGCAGGTGGATTACTGAGTTCAAGGCCAGCCTGGTCTACAGAGTGAGTTCCAGGACAGCCAGGGCTACATAGAGAAACCCTGTCTCGAAAAAACAAAACAAAAACAACAACAACAACAACAACAACAACAACAACAACCAAACAGCTATTGTACAAAATATGAGAGACCTTGGAACTCTCAGCCTTTAGTGGGATATCTCCATCAAATTCCTCCATGCAATCTTCAGGGATCCCCACAGAATAGACAGAAAGAATGTAAGAGCCAGAAGAGATAGAAGGCATCAAGAAAACAATACCCTCTATATCAGCATGAGCAAAGTTCATATGAACACACAGAAATTGAAGCAGCAAACATAATGTCTACACAGTTCTGCACCAAGTCCTCTATGTATATATTAGAGCTTCCAGTTTAACATATTATTGGGATTCCAGAGTATGGAACAAATATGTTTCTGATTCTTGTGTCTTCTCTTGGGATCATCATTGGTTTTCCTGGCGTATTTTTATGTGATCGTTTTTTATTTTATCTTATTATTTTATTTTGTTATATTTTAATACTACCCCTTTGAAAGCTGTTATTTTCTAATGAGAGATAGAAGGTGAATGAATCTGGGTGAGAAGGAAGGTGAGAAGAAAATGGAAAAGAAACCAGAGCCATGATATATGTGAAAATGAATTTATTTTCAATAATAGGAAAAATAAAAATGATCAAAATAACATTAGTTTTCAGATTTAAAGTCACTAAACAAATCATTTTTAATCTGTCTTTTTGTTGAGTATGTATTGTGAATCACCAAATTAAATTTATATCAGTCTTGATACAAGAATATTTTGCATAAAATAGTTGTTTGGCCTAGCCTCCACAGTATTGTAAGTGTATTTGCTGAAATCACCTCTGACTATAGTACAATAAACATAATTTCACTTACATCTTACTTACTTCTGCTTATCAAAGTATATTATAACTATGTGGTTTGACATAAACTAAGGCCTCACAATAATTTTATAATTTCCATTCATCTTTGAGAATAGTTTCTTCATCACAGAGGTGTCAAATACGTATTTCTTATAAGCATGGTTGTCATTTACTGCAAATCACTTAGTAAATGTTTTCATCATATTTATGCTCTTTAGAGAAAAAATGCCTTGAAAGTTTCAGAAATCATTATTACTGCTGTCATTTAAGTTGCTATTCATGGTAAATATTTATTACTCTTAATGAGATAAAGAAATAATTATTATTATGAAGGTAAAAATTAATTGCCCAACAGTGGAATTACATTTTGTAATATTTATGTGTAGGTATGGTCAGTAACATGATTAAATTTCATTCACATACAATACAAAGTATATTTACCCTTAGAATATTAGATGGTTTAATAAAAATCATCTCAGATGGACAACAATGTTAGCACCTATCTCCCAGGGGTCAGACAGGCCGCAAAAGCTTGGGGAAGAGATCCTACTGGAATTGAAGTCTCAAGGCTCATGAGTACCATGAGTACCACAGAGTACTCAGGCCAGAACAGAGAAGAATCAGAACCATGGGAAAAACCATTGAAAAACTACCCCTCTAAAGATAAACACAAAAATCAGAACATAAACCCATAATAACCCTGAACCAGATGACTAGAGCCCAGAATAAGAACATAGTCAACACTAGCCAGAGTAATGTGCCATCAGAGCACAAATTTTCTATGACTGGAAACCCTAGATATTCCAACAGCTGAAACTCTTTTCCCTGAAAATGGAGAAAGGAAATGCATAAGACAGTTCAAGACGATGTCAAAAGAGAAGTAGAAGCAATAAAGAAAATAAAGATTGACTAACTCATGAAGATGGAAAGTCTAGTTAAACAACCATAAACTACAGATACAACAATCCCCAACAGAATACAAGACACAGAGAGACAATTTCATATAAGAAATTGGAGACAGGGGCCAGCTCTCTGAGTGGGCTAGCAGCAAGGGGCCACCTTGCCTCCGGACACAGCTCAACCAGATGGAGCCCTGCCTACTGGGAGAGCCACTGCCTAGGCTTCAGCAGCCCAGCCAGGAAGGCCTGCGCCTGCAGGGATCCCTGTGGTTAGACAGAGCCCTGAGACCTGCCACAATCTTGGAGCTGGTAGAATAACCAGGCAAACCAGGAGGAGACCACTGGAAGCCAGTTACGTATCCCGAGGCAAACAGGAAGGAGACTTGAATCCAACCCAGCAGAGCTGAGGAGGTAATTCGGAGCCCAGTGGTGGAAACCTTCCAGTTTCCGCCTTGGGAGCACAGACACCCTCTGAGACAGCAGATAATAAGACCAACTAACTCCAGAGATAAAGAGATGGCAAAAGGCAAACGTAGGAACGTTATTAATAGAAATCAAGGCAATATGGCACCATCTGAACCCAATTCGCCAACCACAGCAAGTCCGGGATACCCCAGCACACCAGAAAAAAAAGAGTTAAATATAAAAGCACAGGTCATGATGTTCCTAGAGGAACACAAGAAAGACATAAACAAATCTCTTAAAGAAATGCAGGGGAACATCAATAGGGTAGAAGCTCTTACAATCCAAACACAAAAAAACACTTAAAGAACTCCAGGAGAATATGGGCCATCAGACAGAAACCAATAAAGAGGAAATGAGAAAATCAGTTAAAGAAATGCAGGAGAACTTGAAACAACAGGCAGAAGTCATGAAAGAGGGAGCACAAAAATATATTAAAGAATTACATGAAAACACAAACAAACAAATGATGGAACTGAGCAAAACCATCCAAGATCTGAACACAGAGGTAGAAACAACTAAGAAATCACAAAAGGAGGCAACTTTGGAGATAGAAAACCTTGGGAAGAAATCAGGGGTCGTAGATGCAAACATCAACAACAGAATACAAGAGATAGAAATAAGAATCTCAGATGCTGAAGATAACATAGTAACCATTGACTCCACAGTCAAAGAAAACGCAAAATCCAAAAGGCTTGTAACCCAAAACATCCAGGAAATCCAGGACACAATGAGAAGACCAAACCTAAGAATTATAGGGATAGATGAGAGTGAAGATCTACAACTTAAAGGGCCAGCAAATATCTTTAACAAAATTATGGAAGAAAACTTCCCTAACTTAAAGAGAGAGATGCTCATGAATATACAAGAAGCCTACAGAACTCCAAACAGACTGGACCAGAACAGAAACACCTCCCATCACATAATAATCAAAACCCCAAATGTACTAAACAAAGAAAGAATATTAAAGGCAGTAAGAGAAAAGGGCCAAGTAAGATATAAAGGAAGACCTATCAGAATCACACCAGACTTCTCTCCAGAAACCATGAAAGCTAGAAGATCCTGGGCAGACCTCATGCAGACCCTAAGAGAACACAAATGTCAGCCAAGACTACTATACCCAGCAAAACTCTCAATCAACATAGATGGAGAAATCAAAATGTTCCATGACAGGACCAAATGTACACAATATCTTTCCACAAACCCAGCTCTACAAAGGATAATAGGGGGAGAACTCCAATACAAGGAAGGGAACGGCACCAAAGAAAAAGCAAGACAGTAAACTTCTTCCATCAAACTCAAAGGAAGATAACTACTCAAAAACAAAAATAACATCAAAAATGTCAGGAAGTAATAATCTCTATTCCTTAATATCTCTTAACATCAATGGACTCAACTCCCCAATAAAAAGACATAGACTAACAGACTGGATACGGAAAAAGGACCCTACATTTTGCTGCCCACAGGAAACATACCTCAGAGTCAAAGACAAACACTACCTTAGAATAAAAGGATGGAAGACAATTTTGCAAGCAAATGGTCACAGGAAGCAAGCTGGAATAGCCATTTTAATATCAGATAAAATTGACTTTCAACCCAAAGTCATCAAAAGAAACACAGAAGGTCACTTCTTGCTAGTCAAAGGAAGAATCCACCAAGAAGAACTCACAATTCTAAACATCTACGCTCCAAATGTAAGGGTACCCTCATTTGTAGAAGAAACCTTACTAAAGCTCAAAGCACACATTGCACCTAACACAATGATTGTGGGGGACCTCAATACTCCACTATCTACAGTGGACCGACCAGGAAAACAGAAACTAAACAGAGACATGGAGAAACTCATCGAAACTTTGGAGCAATTGGATTTAACAGATATATATAGAACATTTCACCCTAAAGCAAAAGACTATACCTTTTTCTCAGCCCTCATGGTACCTTCTCCAAAATCGACCATATAATTGGACACAGACAGATCTCAATAAATATAAAAAGATCGAAATAATCCCATGCCTCTTATCAGATCACCATGGAGTAAGAGTGTTCTTCAATAGCAACAAAAACAACAGAAAATCCCCATACGCTTGGAGGCTGAACAATATTCTACTCAATGATACCTTAGTCCAGGAAGAAATAAAGAAAGAAATCAAAGATTCTTAAAATTTAATGAAAATGAAGGCACAGCATGCCCAAATCTATGGGACACAATGAAAGCAGTGCTTAGAGGAAAACTCATAGCCCTGAGTGTCTCCAAAAAGAAACAGGAGAGAGCATATACTAGCAACTTAATGGCGCACTTGAAAGCTCTGGAACAAAAAGAAGCAATTTCACCCAGGAGGAGTAGAAGACAGGAAATCATCAAACTCAGGGCTGAAATCAATCAAGTTGAAACAAAGAGAATCATACAAAGAATCAACAAAACCAGGAGCTGGTTCTTTGAGAAAATCAACAAGATAGATAAACCCATACCCAGACTTACTAAAGAGCACAGAGACAGTATTCAAATTAACAAAATTAGAAATGAAAAGAGAGATATAACAACAGAAACTGAGGAAATTCAAAAAATCATCAGATCCTACTACAAAAACCTATACTCAACACAATTGGAGAATCTGGAGGAAATGGACAATTTCCTAGACAGTTACCAAATACCAAAATTAAACCAGGATCAAATAGATCGTCTAAACAGACCCATAACCCCCAAAGAAATAGAAGGGGTCATAGACAGTCTTCCAACCAAAAAGAGCAAAGGACCAGACGGTTTAAGTGCAGAATTCTATCAGACCTTCAAAGAAGTCCTGATACCGATACTCTTCAAATTATTCCACAAAATAGAAACAGAAGGAACACTACCCAACTCATTCTATGAAGCCACAATTACCCTGATACCAAAACCACACAAAGATCCAACTAAGAAAGAGAACTACAGGCCAATTTCCCTTATGAATATCGATGCAAAAATACTAAACAAAATACTTGCCAACAGACTCCAAGAACACATCAAAATGATCATTCACCATGATCAAGTTGGCTTCATCCCAGGGATGCAGGGATGGTTCAATATACGGAAATCCATCAACTTAATCTACTACATAAACAAACTCAAAAAAAAAAAACCACATGGTCATCTCATTGGATGCTCAAAAAGCATTTGACAAAATTCAGCATCCTTTCATGCTAAAGGTCTTAGAAACAACAGGAATTCAAGGCCCATATCTAAACATAGTAAAAGCAATATACAGCAGACCAGTAGCCAATATCAAGGTAAACGGATAAAAACTTGAAGCAATCCCTCTAAAATCAGGGACTAGACAAGGCTCCCCCCTCTCACTATATCTCTTCAATATAGTACTTGAGGCACTAGCTAGAGCAATTCGACAACAGAAGGAAGTCAAAGGGATACAAATCGGAAAGGAAGTCAAACTATCACTATTTGCAGATGACATGATAGTATACTTAAGTGACCCAAAAACCTCCACCAGAGAACTCCTGCAACTGATAAACAGCTTCAGGAAAGTGGCTGGCTATAAAATCAACTCAAGTAAATCAATAGCCTTCCTATACGTGAAGGATAAGCAGGCCGAGAAAGAAATTAGGGAAATGTCACCCTTCACAATAGCCACAAATGCTATAAAGTATCTTGGAATGATGCTAACCAAACATGTGAAAGATTAATATGACAAAAACTTCAGGTCTCTGAAGAGGGAAATTGAAGAAGACATCAGAAAATGGGAAAAACTTCCATGCTCGTGGGTTGGCAGGACTAATATAGTCAAAATGGCAATCTTGCCCAAAGCAATATACAGATTCAATGCAATCCCCATCAAAATCCCAACTTAGTTCTTCATAGAGTTAGAAAGAGCAATTCTCAAATTCATCTGGAATAATAAAAAACCCAGGATAGCTAAAACTATCATCAACAGCAAAAGAACTTCTGGGGGAATCAATATCCCGCACCTCAAGCAATATTATAGAGCAGTGGTATTAAAAACTACATGGTATTGGTTCAGTGACAGGGAGGCGGATCAATGGAATAGGATCGAAGACCCAGAATTGAACCCACACATCTATGGCCAATTGATCTTCGACAAAGGAGCTGAAAACATCCAGTGGAAAAAAGATAGCCTTTTCAACAGATGGTGCTGGCTCAACTGGAGGTCAACATGCAGAAGAATGAGAATTGATCCACTCTTATCTCCTTGCACTAAGCTCAACTCCAAGTGGATCAAGGACCTCCACATAAAACCAGACAGACTAAAACTAATAGAAAAGAAACTAGGGAAGACCCTTGAAGACATCGGCTCAGGGGAAAAATTCCTGAACAGAACAACAATTGCTTATGCTCTAAGAGCAAGAATAGACAAATGGGACCTCATAAAACTACAAAGTTTCTGTAAGGCAAAAGACACTGTCAAAAGGATAAATTGGCAACCAACAAATTGGGAAAAAATCTTCACCAACCCCACATCCGATAGAGGGCTAATTTCCAATGTATACAAAAACTCAAGAGGTTAGACCTCAGAAAACCAAATAACCCTATCCAAAAATGGGGTACAGAGCTAATCAGAGACTTTTCACCTGAAGAAATTCGGATGGCTGAGAAACACCTTAAAAAATGTTCAACATCACTAGTCATTAGGGAAATGCAAATTAAAACAACCCTGAGATTTCACCTCACACCAGTCAGAATGGCTAAGATTAAAAACTCAGAAGACATCAGGTGTTGGCAAGGATGTGGAGAAAGAGGAACACTCCTCCACTGCTGGTGGGAATGCAAGCTGGTACAACCACTCTGGAAATCAGTATGGCGGTTCCTCAGAAAACTGGACGTGATACTTCCGGAGGACCCAGCCATACCACTCCTGGGAATATACCCAGAAGATTCCCCAGCATGCAATAAGGATACATGCTCCACTAGGTTCATAGCAGCCTTATATATAATAGCCAGAAGCTGGAAAGAACCCAGATGTCCCTCAACAGAAGAGTGGATACAAAAAAATGTGGTATATATACACAATGGAGTACTAGTCAGCCATTAGAAACAATGAATTCATGAAATTCTTAGAGAAATGGATGGAGCTGGAGAACGTCATACTAAGTGAGGTGATCCAGTCTCAAAAGAATACCCATGGTATGCAGTCACTGATAAGTGGATATTAGCCTAGAATCTTGGAACACCAAAGACATAAATCATATATCAAGTGATGTCTCACAAGAAGAAAGGAGTGGACACTGGTGCTAGAATGGACCAAAACATCATTGTGGGGGAGTACAAGAACAGTAAGTTGGGAGGGGGTGGATGAGAGAGCAGGGGGAAGGAAAAGGACATGTGGGACCTTTGGGGGTTGGGGAACCAGAAAAAGGGAAATGAATTGTAAATATAGAATATATCCAATAAAAAAATGCAAAACAAAAAAAAAAAAAGAAATTGGATACAGAGAGCCTGCGGTTAGACAGAGCTCCGTGGTCCAACACTATCCTGGGGATAACTTCTCAAAAGAGAAGTAGAAGCAATAAAGAAAATAAAGATTGACTAACTCATGAAGATGGAAAATCTAGTTAAACAACCATGAACTACAGATACAACAATCCCCAACAGAATACAAGAGACAGAGAGACAATTTTATATAAGAAATTGGAGACAGAGAGCCTGTGGTTAGACAGAGCTCTGTGGTCCAACACTATCCTGGGGATAACAGCTCAACCAGATGGAGCCCTGCCTACTGGGAGAGCCACTGCCTAGGCTTCAGCAGCACAGCCAGGAAGGCCTGCGCCTGCAGGGATCCCTGTGGTTAGACAGAGCCCTGAGACCTGCCACGATCTTGGAGCTGGTAGACTAACCAGGCAAACCAGGAGGAGACCACTGGAAGCCAGTTAAGTATCCCGAGGCAAACAGGAAGGAGACTTGAATCCAACCCAGCAGAGCTGACGAGGTAATTCGGAGCCCAGTGGTGGAAACCTTCCAGTTTCCACCTTGGGAGCACAGACACCCTCTGAGACAGCAGCACCAAATGCTAGGCTCTCAGGAGCTTTAAACACCAAACAGTAATAACAAGACCAACTAAGTCCAGAAATAAACAAATGGCAAATAGCAAACATAGGAACATTACAGCAGAAATCAAGGCAATATGGCAGTATCCAAACCCAGTTCCTGGACAGCAGAAAGCCCCATATACCACAACTCACCAGAAAATCAAGATACAGATCTAAAATCATTGGTCAGGATGCTGATAGCAGAACACATGGATAAATCTCTTAAAGAAATGCAGGAGAAAATTGATCAAAAGTTCAAAGCCCTTACAAGGCAAACACAAAAATCACTTAAAGAAATTCAGGAGAATATGGATCAAAAAGCAGAAGCCAATAAGGGGGAAATACAAAAATCTCTTAAAGAAATACAGGAGAATGTGGGTCAACAAGTAGTAGTGATGAAAGAGGAAACACAAAAATCTCTTAAAGAATTACATGAAATCACAAACAAGCAAGCGAAAGATCTGTGCAAAACCACCCAGGATCTAAAAACAGAAGTAGCAAAAACTAAGAAATCTCAAAGGGAGACAACTTTGGAGATAGAAAACCTTGGGAAGAAATCAGGGGCCATAAATGCAAGTATCAACAATAGAATACAAGAGATAGAAGAAAGAATCTCAAATGCCAAAGATACCATAGGAACCATGGACTCAACAATCAAAGATAATGCAAAGTGCAAAATGCTTGTAACACAAAACATCCAAGAAATCCAGGACAAAATGAGAAGACCAAACCTAAGGATTGTAGGTATAGATGAGAGGGAAGATTTACAACTTAAAGGGCCAACAAATATCTTCTACAAAATTGTGGAAAAAAACTTCCCCATCCTAAACAGAGAGATGTCCATGAATATACAAGAAACCTACAGAACTCCAAACAGACTGGACCAGAATAGAAATTACTCCCGTCACATAATAATGAAAACCCCAAATGTACTAAACAAAGAAAGAATATTAAAGGCAGTAAGAGAAAAAGGCCAAGTTACTTATAAAGGAAGACCTAGCAGAATTACACCAGACTTCTCACCAGAGACCATGAAAGCTAGAAGATCCTGGGCAGATATCATGCAGACTCTAAGAGAACACAAATTTCAGCCAAAACTACTACCCAGCAAAACTCTCAATCACCATAGATGGGGAAACCAAGGTATTCCATGACAAAACCAAATTTGCATGATATGTTTCCACAAACCCAGCCCTACAAAGGATAATACGGGGAAAACACCAACTCAAGGAGGGAAACTATACGCCAGAAGAAGCAAGATAGAAACCTCCTCTCATCAAACACAAAAGAAGATGACCACTCAAATATAAAAAATAATTTCAAAATTGTCGGGAACTAATAGTTACTATTCCTCAATATCTCTTAACATCAATGGACTCAATTCCCCAATAAAAAGACATAGACTAAGAGACTGGATACGGAAACAAGACCCTACAATTTGCTGCATACAGGAAACACATATCAGTGTCAAAGACAAACACTACCTTAGAGTAAAAGGCTGGAAGACAATTTTACAAGCAAATGGTCTCAGGAAACAAGCCGGAGTAGCCACTCTAATATTGGATAAAATTGACTTTCAACCTAAAGTCATCAAAAGAGACACAAAAAGTCACTACTTGCTGGTCAAAGGGAAAATCCACCAAGAAGAACTCTCAATACTGAACATCTATGCTCCAAATGCAACGGCAGCCTCATTCTTGAAAGAAACTTTAGTAAAGCTTTACTAAAGCACACATTGCACCTAACAAAATAATTATGGGTGACTTCACTCCACTATCCTCTATGAACAGATCAGGAAAGCAGAAACTAAACAGGGACACAGCGAAACTAACTGAAGCTTTGGACCAATTGGATTTAACAGATATATGTAGAACATTTCATCCCAAAGCAAAAGAATATATCTTTTTCTCAGCACCGCACGGTACCTACTCCAAAATCGATCATATAATTGGTCACAAGACAGATGTCAACAAATACAAGAAGATCGAACTAATCCCTTGCCTCATATCAGATCACTATGGAGTAAAAGTGGTCTTCAGCAGCAAGAAAAATAACAGAAAGCCCACATATACATGGAAGCTGAACAATACTCTACTCAATGACACCTTGGTCAAGGAAGAAATAAAGAAAGAAATCAAAGACTTTTTAGAATTCAATGAAAATGAAGGTACAACCTACCCAAATCTTTGGGACACAATGAAAGCAGTGCTAAGAAGAAAACTCATAGCCCTGAGTGCCTCCAAAAAGAAACAGCAGAGAGCATACACTAGCAGATTAAAGGCACACCTGAAAGCCCTGGAACAAAAATAATCTAATTCACCCAGGAGGAGTAGAAGACAGGAAATCATCAAACTAAGAGCTAAAATCAGTCAAATAGAAACAAAGAGAACCATAGAAAGAAAAAACAAAACCAGGAACTGGTTCTTTGAAAAAATCAACAAGATAGATAAACCCTTAGCCAGACTAACCAAAGGGCACAGAGACAGTATTCAAATTAATAAAATTAGAAATGAAAAGGGGGATATAACAACAGAGACTGAGGAAATTCAAAAGATCATCAGATCCTACTACAAAAGTCTATACTCAACAAAACTGGAGAATCTGGAGGAATTGGACAATTTCGTAGACAGATACCAAATACCAAATTTAAATCAGGATCAATTAGATCAGCTAAACAGTCCCATAACCCCTAGGGAAATGGAAGGCGTTATAGAAAGCCTCCCAACCAAAAAAAGTACTGGACCATATGGTCTTAGTGCAGAATTCTACCAGACCTTCAAAGAAGACTTAACTCCAATACTTTTCAAACTATTCCACAAAATAAAAACAGAAGGGACACTGCCCAACTCATTCTTCGAAGCCACAATTACGCTGATACCAAAACCACACAAAGATCCAACAAAGAAAGAGAACTACAGACCAATTTCTCTTATGAATATCGATGCAAAAATACTAAAAAAAATTCTTGCCAACCGAATCCAAGAGCACATGAAAATGATCATTCACCATGATCAAGTAGGCTTCATCCCAGGGATGCAGGGATTGTTCAATATACGGAAATCCATCAATGTAATCCACTACATAAACAAACTAAAAGAAAAAAACGTGGTCATCTCATTAGATGCAGAAAAAGCACTTGACAAAATTCAGCATCGTTTCATGCTAAAAGTCCTGGAAAGAACAGGAATTCAAGGCCCATACCTAAACATAGTAAAAGCAATCTACAGCAGACTGGTAGCCAACATCAAAGTAAATGGAGAGAAAATTGAAGCAATCCCACTAAAATCAGGGACTAGACAAGACTGCCCCCTCTCACCATATCTCTTCAATATGGTACTTGAGGTACTAGCTAGAGCAATTTGACAACATAAGGAAGTCAAAGGGATACAAATTGGAAAGGAAGAAGTCAAACTATCATTATTTGCAGCTGATATGATAATTTACTTAAGTGACCCAAAAAAAACTCCACCAGAGAACTCCTTCAGCTGATAAACAATTTCAGCAAAGTGGCTGGTTATAAAATCAACTCAAGCAAATCAGTAGCCTTCTTGTGCTCAAAGGACAAGCAGCCTGAGAAAGAAGTTAGGGAAGTAACACCCTGTCTTAGATAGGGTTTTATTGCTGTGAACAGACACCATGACCAATGCAAGTTTTATAAAAGACAACATTTAATTGGGGTTGGCTTACAGGCTCAGAGGTTCAGTCCATTGTCATCAAGGCAGAAACATGGCAGCATCCAGGCAGGCATGGTGCAGGAGGAGCTGAGAGTTCTACATCTTCACCTGAAGGCTGCTAGTAGAAGACTGACTTCCAGGCAGCCAGGGGGAGGGTCATAAGCCCACACCCACAGTGACACACCCACTCCAACAAGGCCACACCTCCTAATAGTGCCACTCCCTGGGAAAAGCATATACAAACCATCACATTCCACTCCCTGGCCCCCATAGGCTTGTTCAAACATGAGTCTATGGGGGCCATACTTAAACATAGCATAATGCAAAATGCATTTAGTCCAACTTCAAAAGTCCCTTTAGTCTATAGCAGTCACAACAATGTTAAAAGTCCAAAGTTCAAGGTCTCTTCTGAGATTCATTCAATCACTTAACTATAATTCTCCAAGCAAGACAGGAAACCAGCTGGGAAAATCCAAACTCTGCATCCCCATGTCTGATGGCAAAGCAGTCTTCAGATATCCAACTCCTTTTTCATCTTTGTTGACTTCAACAAGGTTCTTTCTCCTAGGCTTGTTCCACTCCCTGTTAGCAGTTTTCCTTGGCAGGTATCTTGTGGCTCTGGCATCTTTAATATCTTGGGGTCCCCAAGTCAATTTCAGCTTCACAGCTTCTTGTTCCAATATCTGAGATCCACACATGATCTTCTGTACATCTCCAAAGAGCTGGTGTCACTTCTCCAGCTCTGCCCTCTGTAGCACTCTAAGTTCAGATTGATCCACTCCACTGCCACTGCTGTTCTTGGTGGTCATCCCATGGTACTGGCATCTCCAATATGCTAGGGTCTTCCACTGCAACTATAATTCACCAAAGCCTCTCATAGGCTCTCTTCATAGTACCAAGCCTCAACTCCTTTGCATGACCCCTTCAGTCCTGGGCTGTCAATTACAACTGAGGGTACACTTTCACCAATGGCCTTCCATGGCCTCTCACAGTACCAAGCCTCAGCTGTTCTTCATGATACCTTCATGCCTTCAAAACCAGTACCACCTGGATGATTCTTACACGTTACCAAGTACAGCTGCAGCATGAGGTACTACCTTGGCTATCTCTGGAACATAGCTTCTTTGTGCTCTCAGAAAACACTTCCCATATTTCCCCTCAGTGATGCTGGTCTTTTCTTAATCACCACTAATTTCTTAGCTCCAGCTAACCAGCATCAATTGTTTCAGTAGTCTCCTTCTTCTCTTGAATATAAAGCCAGAGACACATAGCTGAAATTGCTGAGTTCTACTGCTTGCCCCCTTGTTCTATTACATTATCACTAGCTTCCTTTTTCCCCAGCTCCTTCACTGCCTAAGTTGGCTGTCCTGAATCTTGCTCCTTAGACTGACCTTGAACTCAAGAGATCTGCATGCCTGTCTTCTAAGCACTGGGATTAACGGTGTGGTCCACCAAGCCTGGATTAAAATTTTTCTTCACCTAGAATTTACTCTGTTCTAGGCTGGCCTTGAACTCAGAGATCTGCTTATCTTTGCCTCCTGGGATTAAAGGCTTGTACTACCTTGCCTGGACCTAAAGTTAGCTGGGTGGAATCTTGCCCCAAGGTTGCCACTCCTTTAATTCAATATCCTATAATTCAGCTTCATTTCACTTCCTGGAATTCCTTTAATACTCAAACTATATATTTTGTACTTTTCCTTTCTCAGCTTGCTATGTTTGTTCAAAATTCTCTTCATCAGACTTAACCAGAGAACAAAGTCTTTGTTGGGCTTTTTTGAGACTTCCTTTGCAGATGCAGTTAATATAAATCTCTTTACCTTAGCACTAGGCAGTCTCTTCAGGAAGTGGCAAAAAGCAGCCATGTTCTTCCCCAAAACATCACAAAAACAGTCTCTTGGCCATGTATTAAAGTTCTCCACTGAAACTTCTTGGGCCATCAGGCCTACACAGTTCAAATATCCCTCAGCACCACTGTCTTCCATATTCCTTCTAGGCTGGCCCATTAAGCCCCACTTAAAGCATTCCATAGCTTTCCAAATCCAAAGTCCCAAAATCCACATTCTTCCAAATAAAAGCATGGTCATGCCTATCACAGCAATACCCCAGTCCCTGGTACCAACTTCTGTCTTAGATAGGGTTTTATTGCTGTGAACAGACACCATGACCAATGCAAGTTTTATAAAAGACAACATTTAATTAGGGTTGGCTTACAGGCTCAGAGGTTCAGTCCATTGTCATCAAGGCAGAAACATGGCAGCATCCAGGCAGGCATGGTGCAGGAGGAGCTGAGAGTTCTACATCTTCACCTGAAGGCTGCTAGTAGAAGACTGACTTCCAGGCAGCCAGGGGGAGGGTCATAAGCCCACACCCACAGTGACACACCCACTCCAACAAGGCCACACCTCCTAATAGTGCCACTCCCTGGGAAAAGCATATACAAACCATCACACACCCTTTACAATAGTCACAAACAATATAAAGTATCTTGGCATGACTCTAACCAAACAAGTGAAAGATCTTTATGATAGGAACTTCAAGTCCTTGAAGAAAGAAATCGAAGACCTCAGGAGATGGAAAAATATTCCATGCTCTTGGATTGGCAGGATCAATATAGTAAAAATGGCCATCTTGCCAAAAGCAATCTACATATTCAATGCAATCCTCATCAAAATCCCAAATCAATTCTTCATAGATCTAGAAAGAGCAATTCTCAAATTCATTTGTAACAAAAAACCCAGGATAGCTAAAATTATTCTCAACAATAAAAGGACTTCTGGGGGAATCAATATCCCCGACCTCAAGCAGTACTACAGAGCAATTGTATTAAAAACTGCATGGTATTGGTACAGCGACAGGCAAGTAGATCGATGGAATAGAATTGAAGATCCAGAAATTAACCCACAGAGTTATGGTCACTTGATCTTTGATAAAGGAGCTACAACCATCCAGTGGAAAAAAAGATAGCCTTTTCAACAAATGGTGCTGGTTCAACTGGAGGGCAACATGCAGAAGAATGCTAATTGAATCATTCTTATCTCCTTGTACTAAGATCAACTCCAAGTGGATCAAGGACCACCACATAAAACCAGACACGCTGAAACTATTAGAAAAGAAACTGGGGAAGACCCTGGAGGACATGGGCACAGGGGAAAAGTTCTTGAACAGAACACCAATAGCTTATGCTCTAAGATCTAGAATTGACAAATGGGACCTCTTAAAATTTCAAAGTTTCTGTAAGGCAAAAGACACTGTCAGAAGGACGAAACAGCAACCAACAAATTGGGAAAAGATCTTCACCAACCCCACATCTGACAGAGGGCTAATATCCAATATATACAAAGAACTCAAGAAGTTAGACCCCAAAGAACCAAATAACCTGATTAAAAATGGGGTACAGAGCTAAACAAAGAATTTTCACCAGAAGAAATTCAGATGACTG